>CM044324.1:32478000-33102833 GCA_024291935.2 Okapia johnstoni
AGATCCCACTTAAATTTGAAAAGAAAGAGAGAAAAGGACATATCTAGAGGGATCGTCTAGAGTGAAAAGGAGAAAAATCATGGAGTCCACCAACCTTTACTCTGTGACTCCAAGTGCCTGCACAAAACTTCAGCCCACCAGCAACCCCAAATGGCTGCTTTATGAGTGTGAACAGGAAGCTGTGGCTGTAACAAGGTTTCTTTTCCCCTTCCTTTACTTCTGAGGAAGAGTAAGTGATGAATGTAAAGAAAAAGAGAGAAATAACTCAGGAAATAATTCTTTTCACATAAGTGCCCATTTGACAGCCTACTTAAGGATTCTAACCAATGAGTATTGTAGAGCATTTGTTAATTCATTCAATATACATATATCAAGTGCTCAACACCCCCCTAGCAGTGTGGGAGGCAGCAGGAAGTCAGGCTGTAACAAGATCATGTCCACATTTGAGGGGCTTCCAGTCTCAATGGAAAGATGCCAAGTAAGCAGGCAATTTCAAGAGTTCCAAAAGGAATGAACCACAGAAACCAGGAGAGAGGCACAGTCTGCAGGGAGGTGGGTGTCAGCAAAGGTTCCTTGTTGACAGTGATGGGCTCAAGAGGTTGGGTCAGACAGCCAAAAGGTAGTCTTTTCAGACACAGGCTCTAAGAGGTGAGTCCGTGAAGCTTCAGTGGTTTGGCAGGACCGCTGGTTTGGACTGAGGCTGGAAGGGAATGCACAGGCACCTGCTGAGTGCTTTTTGACACTATGGTCCAGAACTGCTTCCTGTTCTCAAGGCTTGGATTTTTATTGGCGAGATGTGATGCGGGATCATGGAATTAACTTCCACTGGCATCAAAGAAACTGAGTGGGCTCAGGGTCCTTCTCTCCCTGTTGACTTTTCCCTCTTCTCTTCCTTGCTCATGTTCTTTTACAATGCTTTGCCTCACTTCTCAGGCAGGGATGCTCCATCACCTCCATCCCTGATTCCCTCTCTTCTGGCTTTACTTTGAAGCTTAATACTGGGTGACCTCCTTCCTCTAGGTATAAGTTCATTTATTTATTAAATAGATAGAATAAGCATGACTAATGTCTGTAGGGAAATGAGATATCTAAAGGAGCAGAAGTGAGACTCAGGAGTTTGCTACAAGTTAGAGAATGATTTTTCTATCTTGGCGGACCTGGATCTTCTTCTTAAATGATGGTTGGTGAAATCACACTAGGCCAAATAAGTTTTAGCTTCCTGGACTCTCTCTTCCCTAAAAGGAAGAAACTTTTTATGCTAGAAGAACCATTTCTGAGGGACCCTAAAGCCTTTCTGGTACATTCTCCATCTTCATAGTTGTAAACAGCAAGGACAAATCTATATCCTAGAAGAGTTTAACCAGTCTTGGAAACAACAAAACCTTCATCCTGGTGATCACAGCTGCCATCATTTTCAATGTAACCCTCACTCTGCTGAGTGTTGGGTACTACGTGGCACTGGGAAGGCAAATAACTTCAAGTCAGAGTCCCACTCTCAAGAGAGAGTTCATATTGGAGAGCTGACATCCACATGCAAAGATTTATGATAATAAACGGTGGCTCTTGGGAAGTCATCATGGCCTTGTGAATGGCTTACAAGGCTCTGGCACACCCTTCTGCATGTTTTCAGATTTCAGAATCCAGAAGGCATTGAATGTGTCCCTGTCTGAGTGTGACTAGATAGAGATGTGAAGCTTCCGTTTTAATTCTCCTTAGCATTTTGCTTTCAGCTCAAGAACTTTCAAAGGGACCATCTGATTTGGACCAAAATTGATATATTACTAGAGACTATCAAGTTATGTGCAATGTTCCATATGTTTTTTAGGCTGATGTTTTGTAAAAAGTGTTCTGGAATGAGGCTGAGTACAGCCTACAGTACAAACATCAAGGTAACCTGTGCCCTGCCAAAATAAGAACTATTCCTCCACATAATTTCAGAGGGACGGAAATTCAAGAGACCAGGAATCATATGTTTGGACAGCTCAGATGCCCATTGGCTGTCTTCCTGTGAGCAGCTCTGAGCTGCGGAAGCTGTGGGGAGGATGGAGTTTTATCTCCGGCAGACTTTCCGAGATGAGTGGCTGTTGTTTACACCCACACTTCTCACACTGTATTGTGCCTGTGAATTGTCGGAGTCACGTGAGATTCATGCTCAGATCCAGTAGGTCCAGGTGGACCTGAGCTCCTGATGGCTAAGCCCCTAGCCATGCCGGTGTCTCCATCCTTGGACCATCCCTGAGTAAATAAGTTTGGAACAAGGTGGAACCATGTTAGAAGGGGCAGGGTGAAGGCAAGAGCCCATCTGTTCAAAAAACTGAAAGTTGGCGATCAGATGCCGAGGCTCCTGAATAAGGTGGCCAGGGGTGGAACCAGCTCCCCAGAACCAAGCAGACCAGGTCCATCCCCAGGGACCACCTCTGGCATTGAACCTGGCTCTGCTTCAGGCCCTCAAGACCTGCTGGGCTCTCCTTCTGTGCAGGGTCAGGACTCTGGGAGGTTGGACCCTGTAGCGGGGAGAGGGTGACACTCTGTGCCCCTACCCCAACCTGGTGGGTGACCCTGATCTTCCCAGAGCACAAGGTGCCCAGGGCACAGGTGGGAAGCCCAGTTCTCCTGGGGGGAAGGGAGTTCCTGTGCCTACACTCCCAAACTATGACCCTCCATGGGCTTGTGGATGGTGGGAACATAAACAAGAAAGGCCATCTCAAGTTAGCCCACCTACATGGAGAAGAATCCAGAGCCAGTTTCCACTCTCCTTTCGTGGGCCACTTCTCAGGAGGCTGAGGACCCTGCCCACTTCCAGAAAGCCCCTTGAGTCCCTAAAGTTGGCTCAGTGCTTTCTCTCCCAAGTAGGAGAGGGGAGCTTTGGGTCTGTGTTTCTCAGACTCTGATGCACACAGAATCACCTGGGGAAATATTAATATCAGCTCCTATGGGTGGGTCTGGGGGGATCCCAGGAGTCTGCATTTCTAACGTGCTCCTGGGTAATGCTGATGCTTCATCTCTAGGAGCAAGGGGACAAGGAAGCTCAAGGACCATCCTTAGGCATCTCCTGAGCCAAGGGTGAGGGATCTGTCAGGACGGGGCTGCTGGCCTCAGGGAGCTGGCAGCTGTGTAAGATGTGAATCTTAGTGTCCGGCGTGGTGGGGCAGGGCTTGGATAACAGCATCTTTCATTGTATTACTAGTAACTGCACCCGGCAGTTCGGGGGACAGACCAGGCTGTGTTGACTATGGTGTCACTGGTTTGTGTTGGACATTGGGAAAGCGTCTGACTCTTCAACCCTTAGCTCTCTCCTGCCTCTTGCTGGCACTTTCTGAGCTCTTGGGCTGATTTCCAAATTCCCAAAGTGCAAGTGTGGAAAAAGCCAACTAATCTCCTGGAAGAAAACCTCCCGATGTGTATTTTTCTTTAAAACCCGATTTTAAACTTAGCACTCTCTAAACTGTGCTCACCAGGCATTACGGCTGTGGACGCTTGTGGCCCTCTTTCCCAACGAACTCTCCTCCCCCTCACCCCACCCCCAGCCTGGTACTGATATCAGATTCAGCGTGGAATTTGTCAGGGTGAGTCGCGTGTTCCTCCTACACAGTTAACTTGGTTAGTGCATTGGAAGTAGGAAGGCTGATTCTCGCATGATATCCTGGCTGTCAGGCCTGATTTGAGTCAGCTCATTGAGTGACTTCTCACTGAGGATTCCATATCAAAGGCTGGGATAATAGAATTACAGGACGTTAGGATGTCCAATCTGGAAGGGTCCCTGGAGATGATTTAGTGCTGCCTGCTCACTTTACAAATGAGGAAACTGTATTTTCACTCTTAACAATTTGAGCAAATACCCAGCTTTTGACAGGCATGTGCACCCTGCCTTTACTGGGAGTTCTGTGCGGGAGTAAAAGACGCCCCAAACAGGTCCCTCCTATTTAGTTATGCTTGAGCTTGGCTTTCACTTCCTCAAAACCTGTTAGAGCCACCCTCTGGACTGGACTCACTTTGCAATCATATGCAAATTCCTTGGCTCTTGGCAGTCGTTGGGGAATATGTGTAATGCTTTTGCTTGAGGGACACTTTATACAGCTTAATAGTGACTGCATCTCTGGCATTTATAACAGATGCTATTTCGGTGCAGGCAACTTTTTCTAAGTCATGTAGCTGGATTTTAGCTGCTGAAATTTTCTGTATCATTTGGTGATCATATTTCATTTCAGACTTTTGAACCCGACAGATTGTCCACCTGGATTTCATTTTGCCACATTTTATTGATGGCCTGACTCAGATCTTTCAAGTTTGTGCTCATTGACCTTGAAAGAGTAGCTTGTTGTTTAAATTTTATGACACAGAGATGTAAACTGCCTGCAAATTATGCACCACAATGGTGATGAACAATGAGTGAGGACTTTTCCTTAATATTGATTGCCTGGAGTGAAGGGATTAATAAGGACTGTTACACTGGACCCATTCCTGAGACAAAAATCCCAAATGAACGTTACTACAAGCACATGTGGAACGAGTGAGAACCATATTATGTGTGCTAACCTGAGCTCTGTATAGAGACATTTCACTGTTGCTCTATGCCTTTATGTTGCTGCTTTAGCTCTGAGAATAATGGCATCTTCCCCCTCTCAGCCCTGTTTTTCTGGGTGATCTAAGACAGCCACACCCATCAGTGTGGCCCATCCCCAAAGACCTGATTGACTGGGGTAGAAACTACAGAGAGAAGGCAAATAAGAACACCACCCATAGGCCCTCTGACCACGAGAAAAACATCCTGCAAACCCAAAGAGGACATTCCTGCAAAATTCCTGGCCAGCACCCCTCAAGTTTACCAGGTCATAGAAAACAAGGAGAATCTGAGAAATGGTCACAGTCTAGAGGAGGCAAAGCAAACATGACAATGGATGCCACGTGGGGCCTTGGATGGAGTCCCAGGAGGGAGAAGGACAGGAGAGGAAAACCAAGGAAACCTAGATAATGTGTAGAACTGAGTTCCTAACAATGGATCAGTACTGATCCATGAGTTGTGATAAATGTAAAATGTAAACAGCAGGGAAAATGTTGCAAAATGTTGACAACAGGGAAACTGGGTTATGGGTGTTTGTGGACTTTCTTTACTATTGATACCTTCATTGCATGCATGCCAAGTCACTTCAGTCATGTCCGACTCCTTGAAACTCCATGGACTGTAGCCCATCAGGTTCCTCTTGTCCCTGGGATTCTCCAGACAAAATACTGGCATGAGTTGCCACACCTTCCTCCAGAGGATCTTCCCAACCTAGGGATCGAACCTGTGTCTCCAGCGGCTCCTGAGTTGCAGGTGAATTCGTTACTGCTGAGCCATGAGCCACCAGGGAAGACACAATATCTTCACTACTTTTCTATGAATCTGAAACTACTCTGAAATTGAAAGTGTCTTAAAAATAATCCTTTGAGGTCAATTCCATTCAGCCACAATGGAAATGTCATTAGAAATGTTGATATCAGGTGAGTATTTAGGTCGTGTCAGGCTTTCACCTCCATTATCTCCTCAAATCCTTAGAGCGTTCTATGAGACATTTATTATTCTCCCCACTTCACAGCTTTGAATGAGAAAACTATGTGCACAAATATTGTTCACGAATCCAGTTTGCATGAATCTGAGGTCCAGAGAGAACTCCTATTTGTTGATTAAAATCCCCAGGTCAAACATGGCAGAGCTGTGATTGGAACCTTGTTCATCTGACTCTAAAGCACATGTTTATTTCAGTACCCCACTTGTTCCCCAGAATCCTGGCCTTAGGGATGGGGTGGAGGTTGGGAAAAGTGGGAGGGACTGGTGGAAACAGGCTGTGTGGACCCTGCCGCTCTGTGTCTGGCACCTGGGGCCACTGGAGTTTCCTGGGGATGCTCCTCAGCCTCTGCTTTCCCCAAGGGCTGGGGTCCAGGTCAGCTCTAGATTTCATCACACAAAGATAAAAAAGGAAGCTCCCCCTCCAGTGACAGCTCAGGATGGAGAAGCAGGTGCTGGCAGTGACAGCAACACGGACACGCCCCTGGAAGGAAGTGTAGGGGACTTCAGGTGACCCCAGTGACCACACGCAGCATCCTTTTTCAGGATCTCCACTCCTGGCTGTGCATTTGTACCATCAGGGGCCTAAGAAGGTCCATAGCCCTGGTCCCTGAGCTCTTGGGTCAAAAGATGAGAAGAGGGACCAGAAATCTGTATTCAGAATTATGTGTTAGTAATTCAGCCGAGAACTACTTCCAAATCTGAGCCTCAGAAGGTCCACTCTTGTTCTTACCTGAACGGAGCGCAAAGCCCACTCAACACTCTTGCCTGTTGAGTAATTTACTGTCTAGACTAGGAGCCCACAAAATGATGCCTGTGGCCCAATGGCTCATAACCCCACCTATTTTGTAAATAAAGTTTTATTGGGCCCAGCCACAGTATTTGTTGCTGTGTTGCCTCTGGTTGCTTTCTTGCTCCTATGGCATAGTTGAATAATTTGTGACAGAGACCATAAGGCTCACGAAACCTAAAATAATTATCTAGTCCTTTATGGAAAAAAGATTTGCTGAGCTATGATGTGGAAGATGGAAACATATCTGAATTAATAATTAATCACAGTTAAAGGCAAAGGGAGTCCCTCTGCTCTCAAATTTCAGAGCACCCAAGAATCCCCTGGGATGCTTATCTAAAACCCCTCAGCCTGAAGCCAACCCCTGGAGATTCTGAGGTAGCAGGTCAGGTTGAGGTCCATAAATACCCATTTTTAGTAATGCTTTGAGCACACAGTCCTACACATTAAGAATATTGATGCTGACAGCAACTGCACCTGGATCCCTAACCATCTTTAAAGGCTTCAGTTCAGTTGCTCAGTTGTGTCTGACTCTTTGTGACCCCATGAATTGCAGCACACCAGGCTTCCTTGTCCATCAATTCCCGGACTTTAACCAAACCCATGCCCATCAAGTCGGTGATGCCATCCAACCATCTCATCCTCCGTCGTTCCCTTCTCCCCCTGCCCCTAATCCTTCCCAGCATTAGGGTCTTTTCTAATGAGTCAACTCTTCGCATGAGGTGGCCAAAGTATTGGAGTTTCAGCTTCAACATCAGTCCTTCCAATGAACACCCAGGACTGATCTCCTTTAGGATGGACTGGTTGGATCTCCTTGCAGTCCAGGGACTCTCAAGAGTCTTCTCCAACACCACAGTTCAAAAGCATCAATTCTGAGGCACTCAGCTTTCTTCACCGTCCAACTTTCACATCCATACATGACCACTGGAAAAACCATAGGCTTGACTAGATGGACCTTTGTTGGCAAAGTAATGTCTCTACTTTTAAATATGCTATCTAGGTTGGTCATAACCTTCCTTCCAAGGAGCAAGCGTCTTTTAATTTCATGGCTGCAATCACCATCTGCAATGATTTTGGAGCCCCCCAAAATAAATTCTGACACTGTTTCCACTGTTTCCCCATCTATTCCCCACGAAGTGATGGAACCAGATGCCATGATCTTAGTTTTCTGAATGTTGAGCTTTAAGCCAGCTTTTTCACTCTCCTCTTTCACTTTCATCAAGAAGCTTTTTAGTTCCTCTTCACTTTCTGCCGTAAGAGTGGTGTCATCTGCATATCTGAGGCTTAGGTGTGTCTAATTGCTGCATATCATATTTGGACCAAAATATATGAAATAAGACTAAACATCACTAATTATCAAAACAAGGAATTAGAAGTAAAATGGTTAACCCTATTTATTCACAGTGTGAATAGAAAACAAAGAGAAGAATTGGGCAAGAAACAGATGAACAGAAATTTAGTGAATGTCTGATGAGTAATAAATGCTTTCTGAACTGCTTTTAGGAGTTTCGTTGAGATGTAATAAACCATACATATTTAAAGTGTATAATGGGATATGCTTTGTTGTATGAAGTCAGCATCACAATCAAGATAATACAGTTTCCTTGTGCAAATTGATAAATACCTCCCTTGCCCCTTCTTGCAAATACCTCCTCCCACTCCATAGAAAGCAACCACCTATCTATCTGCTTTCTGGCACTATGGCTCTACAGAGGAGCTTGCATTTTCTAGAATTTTATATAAATAAAAATCATATGGGTTGTGGGCTTTATTAGCTGGGCTTTTCACTCACTATAATTTTTCTGAGCTGCATCCATGCTGTTGTATGTATTGTGATGTTATTCCTATTTATTATGGTTTAGTCACTAAGTTGTGTCCAAACCTTTGCGACCCCATGGACTATAGCCCACAAGTCTCCTCTGTCCATGGGATTTCCCAGGCAAGAATACTGGAGTGGGTTGCTATTTCCTACCCCAGGAGATCTTCCTGACTCAAGGATTGAACCATGGTCTCCTGTGCCTCAGGCAGATTCCTTACCGAATGAGCCACTAGGGAAGCCCCATTCCTTTTTATTACTGAGTGATATTCTGTTGAATGGACATACTTAATTTTGTCCATGTACTTACCTGTGGATGGATATTTGGTGATAGTCCAGTTTTAGGCTATTACAAATAAAGTGTTGATGAATATTCATGTATAAGTCTTTGTATGGATGTGTGGTTTCATTTTTACTGTATCAAATGGAAGGTGTATATTTAACTTTTTAAGAAACTTCCAAGCTGTTTTCCAAAGTGATGGGGTGCCATTTTATATCCTCACAAGCAGTACACATTTGCTCCTCATTTGTTTCTCATCTTTGACAACACTTGTCATGGTCAATATGTTTAACTTTAGCCACGAAAGTGAAAAAGTTGTCTTAAAGCTCAACGTTCAGAAAACTAAGATCATGGCAACTGGTCCCATCACTTCATGGGAAATAGATGGGGAAACAGTGGAAACAGTGTCAGACTTTATTTTTGGGGGCTCCAAAATCACTGCTGGTGGTGATTGCAGCCATGAAGTTAAAAGACGCTTGCTCCTTGGAAGGAAGGTTATGACCAACCTAGATAGCATATTTAAAAGCAGAGACATCACTTTGCCAACAAAGGTCTGTCTAGTCAAGCCTATGGTTTTTCCAGTGGTCATGTATGGATGTGAGAATTGAATGGTGAGGAAAGCTGAGAGCCGAAGAATTGATGCTTTTGAACTGTGGTGTTGGAGAAGACTCTTGAGAGTCCCTTGGACTGCAAGAAGAGCCAACCAGTCCATCCTAAAGGAGATCAGTCCTGGGTGTTCATTGGAAGGACTGATGTTGAAGCTGAAACTCCAATACTTTGGCCACCTCATGCGAAGAGTTGACTCATTGTAAAAGACCCTAATGCTGGGTAGGATTGGGGGCAGGAGGAGAAGGGGACGACAGAGGATGAGACGGTTGGATGGCATCAGTGACTCGATGGACATGGGTTTGGGTTAACTCTGGGAATTGGTGATGGACAGGGAGGCCTAGCGTGCTGCGATTCATGGGGTCGCGAAGAGTCGGACATGATTGAGCGACTGAACTGAACTGATGGGATAGCTAATGGTGGTTTTAATTCAAATTTCCCTAGTGACCAATGATGTTGAAAGTCTTTTCTTGTGATTGTTTAGCATTCATATATCTTCTTTGGTGGAATAGCTGTTTTGCCCATTGTTAATTTAAGTTACTGAGTTTTGAAGGTTCTGTATGATGGATACAACTCCCTTACCAGATATACACTTTGCAAATATATTTTCCCAGTATGAGTCTTGCCTTTTCATTCATTTATGAATTAAACAATGTAGGTCCAGAAGCAAGTCTTTGTTTTGATGAAACACCATTTACTGATTTGTTCTTCATGGACCTTGCTTGTGGTGTCTGCTGAGAAATCTTTGCTTAACTCAAAGCCACGCAGGTTTTATGCTGTGTTTTCTTCTGGAAGTTTATAGCTTTAGATTTTACATTTATATCTGCAATGCTTTCTGAATTAATTTTTCTATGTGGTGTGAGGTATGAATTGAAGTTCATTCTTTTTGCATACATCCAATTGTTTCAGTACCATTTGTTGAAAATTCTTTCGCCACTGAATTTTTTGAACCTAGAATGCTGATTGTCTATATATGCATGAGTCTATGTTTGGATTCTCTCTTCTGTTCTATTGATCCATTTGTCTATCTTTGTACCAACTATAGTCTTGATTATTGTAGTTTTATAATAAGTTGTGAAATCAGCAAGTTTTAGTCCTCCAACTATTTTCTTCCTTTTCAAAGTTATTTTTGCTATTCTAGGTCCTTTGAATTTCCAAATGAATTTTGGAATCAATTCTCAATTTCTACCAAAGAGTTGCTTTGATGCATTTTCACTGCATTTTGATGCCTTAAGCAGCGAAGATAATGGTGCTTTTACAAAGAGTAAGTGACTCATCTGTTCGATTATCATTTCATGACAAAAGGAGACATGAAAACATGTACACAAACAATCAACAGACTGAGACAATTTACTTTTCACCAGGAAGCACAGAACAAAGATTAGCCCCAAATTCTGATACCCTGATTTATCTTGGCTATATGGGAGATTCCCACACTAGTTTTCTGTTAGATATTCTTTTTTAAAATAGAGGTAAAATTGACATAAGATAAAAGTAACACTTTCCATTTTAAAGTTAACAATCTGATGGCATTTTGCACTTCCACATTGCTGTACAATCACTTCTTTCTAGCTCTGAAACACTTTCAACACTCCAAAAGAAAACTCCACACCCATTAAGCAACTCTTCCCCATTTTCCAATACTCAACTCCACCAGTCTGCAATCAGTGTCTACTGATTTAGTTATTCTGGATATTTTACATAAATGGAATCATACAATATGTAACTTTTTGTATCTGTCCTTTTTTCACTTAGCATAATGTTTTCGGGTTTCATTCATGTTATAGCATGTTTCAGTACTTCAGTTTTATAACTGATTAATCTTTCGTTGTATGTATATATCATAATGTATTTATCCATTCATCCATGGAGAGATATTTAGCTATTATGAATACTGCTTCTGTGAAGATGTGTGTCCATGTATTTGTTTGACTGTTATACCTGTGAGTGGAATTGATGGGTAATAAGGAAATTCTGCATTTGACTTTTTGAGGAATTGCCAAACTTTCTTCTGCGGTGGCTGAAATATTTTATGGTCCCACCAGCAGTGTATGAGGGCTTCATTTTTCTTCAGACTCTTGTGATAATTTATTTTCTGATTGTTTTTATAAATGCTGTTTTAGTGGGTGGGAAGTGGTACTTCATTGTGGTTTTGATTTGCGTTTCCATAATGACTAAGAATGTTGACTATTTTTTATGTACTTATTGTTCATTTGTATATATACTTCGGAGGAATGTCTGTGTATGTATTATATATGCCTGATATATATTTATATATATAATATATATTACATATATTTTACATCTATATTGCCTGAAACATATAAATATGTATATATATACATATTGCTGGGAGAAATATCAACAACCTCAGATATGCAAATGACACCACCCTTGAGGCAGAAAGCAAAGAGGAACTAAAGAGCATCTTGATGAAGATGAAAGAGGAGAGTGAGAAAGTTGGCTTAAAATTCAACATTCAAAAAACTAAGATCATGGCATCCAGTCCCATCACTTCATCCAGTCCCCACTTCGTGGGGGAACAATGGAAACACTGACAGACTTTATTTTCTTGGGCTCCAAAATCACTGTGGATGGTGACTGCAGCCATGAAATTAAAAGATGCTTGTTCCTTGGAAGAAAAGCTATGACAAATCTGGACATCATATTAAAAACCAGAGACATCACTTTGCCAACAAAAGTCCATATAGTTGAAGCTGTGATTTTTTTCAGCAATTGGATGTGAGAGTCAGATGTACAGATGTGAGAGTCAGACCATAAAGAAGGCTGAGCACTGAAGAATTGATGCTTCCGAGCTATGGTGCTGGAGAAGATTCTTGAGAGTCTTTGAGCTGTGAGGAGATCAAACCAGTTAATCCTAAAGGAAATCAACCCTGAATATTTATTGGAAGGACTAATGCTGAAGCTGAAGCTCCAAAACTTTGGCTACCTGATGCAAAGAGCCAACTCATTGGGAAAGAGCCTGTTGCTGGGAAAGATTGAAGGCAGGAGGAGAAGGAGAAGACAGAGGATGAGGTGATTAGCTAGCATCACTGACTTAATGGACATGATTTTGAGCAAACTCCGGGAAATGATGCAGTATGGAGCAGCCTGCTGTGCTACAGTTCTTGGGGTCATAAAGAATCAGACACGATTTATCGACTGAATAACAGCAACAACTATGTACTTCCATTTTTATGTCACATAAGATTAAAAGCCTTCTAGGAATTGGTGACTTCCAAGCTGAGTGACAAATTCATGCTACAGGTCCTCAAAAGCATTCAACAGTTTTGCATGCTACTATACTACTACACCTAGGATTGGATTCTTATTATCCATTGATACTACTATTTTTTTTTCAGATTAATTGACTAGTAAAGTATTTCGCTCTTTTCTATTTGTGGTTAACTGGTGTGTGTGTGTGTGTGTGTGTGTGTGTGTGTGTGTGTATGTGTGTATATATATATATATGTGTGTGTGTGTGTGTGTGTGTGTTTGTCCATTTGTTAAGGTTCTGATTAAAAGTGAAATTGATAGTTGTTTAGTCATGTATAACTCTTTGTGACCCATGGATTGTAGTCTGACAGGCTCCTCTGTCCATGGGATTCTCCAGGCAGGAATACTGGAGTGGGTTGCCCTTCCCTTCTCCTGGGAATCTTTCTGACCCAGGGATCGAAACTGGGTCTCCTGCATTGCAGGCAGATTTTTTACCTTCTCAGCCACCAGGGAAGCCCAAGTTTCTGTTATACATGCATTATTTTCTGCCCCTTCCCTGTGATATGGCCCAGTCTTCAACAGTCACAGGGAAGAAAGGACAAACAAATCTGGGCTCTTATCACCGTCTCTGTCTCCTTTTCTCCAGTGAGAGAGCATCATCTTCCAATGCTCTCACACTGACCAGTGTGATGGCTTCCAAGTTGCAGAGTGCATGCCGGGCATTCTCACCAGGTCAAATTGCCAGTGAGAGCAAGTCAGGTTTGCAGCTTCTACACCATCATCTCCCTGCTGAGGGGCTGGACAGCACAAATGAATCATAGCAAATAAAGAGCAGCTTAACTTCTCAACATACTTTCTTCTCTTTATTACAGGAGGCACACAACTAAGGACAAACAAAACATGTTGTGTGTGTGTTAGATTCCTTGCAATCTCATGGACTGTAGCCTGCTAGGCTCCTCTCTCCATGGAATTCTCCAGGCAAGAATACTGAAGTGAGTTGTTATGCCCTCCTCCAGGGGATCTGCTCGACCCAGGGCTTGAACCCAGGTCTCCTGCATTGCAGGCAGATTCTTTACCATTTGAGCCCCGAGGGAAGCCCGCAAAAACCTCTGCTTTCTCATAGTCACATTTATGCAGCTTCAAATGCTTTCAAACTGTTACAAGTTAAAAATGAACGTGCCCATCTTGTGGGTTACTTTTTTCTTTTTTTTTGGTTTGCCTTCTTTGCCATACGATTTCATAAAACTCCATGTGCTTTATGAAAATATACATTGGAAACGTCTAGAGATATAATTATTGCACCATTTTCCTGCAAATGCAACAATATGTAGTTAATCAAAAAATAATTATGCTTCCTGACAAATCACCTTTTCTATTAGTACCTTGCCTTAAGAAACAAGACTGCCTAATGAAAACAATATATGGAACCTTGCTAAAAGCTCCAGCATAGCCATTCTTTTAAGGGGGTGACATTTCTGTGCAGCTTCCAATAATGGGGGTGGGAGGCAGGTGGAGTCAGAGTGCTTTTCTGATTTTACTGTTGCCGGAAGTTAATCTGGAAGAAAATAAATTAAAGACCAAAGACGAGGTAAACAACTCTGGCCTCAGAGGAGCCAGGGTAGAAAAGATCCTAATTTTCAGGACAGCTATGGGGGCCACTATATGTCTTGTTGAGTTGTTTTGAGAAACCAAGTTTCTTCTGCAGAGAAGTGTCTTAGGATTCAGAGGAAATCCTGAGTCACCTGAGAATTAAATATTCACAGACAGCCTGGTCCTGCCCTCAGAGGCTCCCTCTCACTCCAGTATTGACTCCCCGTGGGCCTGCCTTAGCTCAGTTCTCGGGTTACGGTTGTGGGTTCCCTGATTGAAGTCATAACTTGTGGGGATTCTACTGATGCATGACTCCTCAATTCATGGCCTCAGGCAAGACCTGAGACATTCATCATCAGCAATTTTTTTTTTTTTGGAAATAGTCTGAGAAGAGGTTAATAGTCACACTATAGTCTGTCACCTGGAAGTCCTCTGCTAAGGACCCACCAGAACTTCATTCAACCGCAGGATTTCTAAGTGAGTCACACAGTCAGGGTCTTAGCCTGTTTGAGCTTCTATCATAAACAAAATACCACACACTGGGTGGCTTATACACAGCAGAGATTTATTTCTGATAATTCTGGAGGCTAGAAGTCCAATGTCATGGCATCAGCATGATCAAGTTCTGGTGAGGAGCCTCTTACTGGTTTGTACCAGGCACCTTCTCACTGTGTCCTTAGATGATAGAAGGGGGTGTTCTCTTTGATAAAGGCACTGATTCCATTCCTGGAGGCCCCACCCTTATGGTTTCATCATCTCCCAAAGACCCCTCTTCCTATTACCATCACATTGGGTATTAGGGTTTCAACATATGAATTTTGGGGAGACACAAGCATTCAGATCATAGCAGACAAGGAGATTTTGGAAGAGAAGGTATAGAAGAGGTGCCTATGGGGGGAAATGATGTCTTCATGCTGTCTAATGTGCATTGTTTCTGCATATTTATGGTGCTCAGGTCAGAGTAATGAGTGTCAGATTAACATGTAAATATTTAAACTACCTGAGCTGTGAATCAGCATGCTTTCATAAGAATTCGACTTAGTGCTATTCAGTCTAATGTATACTTCAGTTTGAAACTCCTAGTGAGTGTCCATTAATTTTGTTTAGTATGCTGTCACAAGCTCAGTTGGTAAAGAATCCATCTGCAATGCAGGAGACCCTGGTTTGATTCATAGGTCAGAAAGATCCCCTGGAGAAGGAACACGCTACCCACTCCAGTATTCTTACCTGGAGAATTCCATGGACTCTATAGTCCATGGGGTCAAAAAGAGTCGGACACGACTGAGCGACTTTCACTTTCACATGAAGATAACCTGCTGCAGTCTTCTTGCCTGAAAAAAATCCATGGGCAGAGGAGACTGGCGGGCTACAGTCCAAAGGGTCACAAATGAGTCAGACATGACAGAGCAACTGAGCACGCACACACATGAAGATAAGTATACAGATGGGCCAACTTAATGATGGCTCAACCTACAACTTTTTGACTTTACCAGGGAGCAAAAGTGATAGGCATTCAGTCAAGACTGTACTTTGACTTTGGATCTTTTTCCCGGCTGGAGACATGGGGTCCAGTCTTCTTGTGATGCTTGGCAGTGGCAGCAGCCACAGCTCCCAGTAAGCCCCACCATCACCATCATGAAGGAAACAACCCAAAACTTACAACTGTCTGTGCCTAGACACTCGCTCTGCTTTTCACGTCCAGTATTGTATTCAATAAATTACACTAAGTATTCCATACTTTATTATAAAAAGTGTTAGATGGTTTTCCCCCCACTATAGGCTAATCTAAGCGTTCTGAGCATGTTTAAGGTGGGATGGACTAAGCTATGATGTTTGTTATATTAGGTGTATTAAATGCATCTTCAACTGATGCTGTTTTCAACTTAAGACAGATTTATGGGGATGTATCCCCATTGTGGGGCTTTCCAGGTGGCTCAGTGGTAAAGATCCACCTGCCATTGCGGGAGACACAGGAGACTTGGGTTTGATCCTGGGTTGGGAAGATCCCTTGGAGTAGAAAATGGCAACCCACTCCTGTATTCTTGCCTGGAAAATTCTATGGGCAGGAGAGCCTGGCAGGCCATAGTCCACAGGGTTGCAAAAAGTCAGACACAACTGAGCATGCACATATCCCCATTATATGTCAAGGAAGACTTGTATTAATATTTTCTTTCAAAAAATAGTAGCAAAATATGACTATCGATCAGATTTTGGACAGTTTGGCAAATACATTTTGTGTCAGTGAACTGTAAAGCTTAATAGATGAGAATATATTTCTTTGGTTTAATAGTTTCCTTCAAAATATCACAGAAGGATTAATGTGTTGGTAGGAATAAACCAGAGAAGCAAATAGCACACACAAGCCTTCATACCAGGGAAGATGGTTGTGCTATAAATACTTTAAGATGAGCTTTCCTTTGACTGTTCTTTTTTTTAAATTAGTTTATTTTCTATTTTTTAACTTTACAATATTGTATTTGTTTAACCATACATTGACATGAATCCACCATGGGTGTACATGTTTTCCCCTTCCAGAACCCCTCTCCCACCTCGCTCCCCATCCCATCCCTCCGGGTCATCAGTCATCCTTTGACTGTTCTGTTATCTGTTTTTAAGTAGGCTTTATTCAGTAACTTTGGTTCTGCTCCTTATTAACAAATATTATTCACTTAAAGTAAACTTGACTTTAAAAAAAAATGGAAAGAAAGTTAGTTCCTGTTAGCTTTTCTTTTGTGAATAAGTATTTACCCAAAGTTCCATTTGAACCACAGATTGAAGAAATGTTCCAAGTCACCGCATATTTCTGTGGTATGGTTGCTCACTCAAATGTCATTGTAAAACACATGTGTTGTGATAGTAAGTAATAAATATATAAACAAATAAAATGTCACAAACAAATACATGCACATGTGGTACCTGCTTACTTATTCTCACTCCCTCAGGGAGTGAGATGTCTCTTTTAAAACATTCCAATTTTACTAAGATTGCCCACTTTTAGAATAGCTAAAGCAGTGGGCATTTTCTGAGTTGTAATTTGATTGCCTGCCATTCATGACTTTTCCTGTGATTAAATTTGCTCATGTATGTGAAAAAACTGAAAAAGACAATTATTATACACAGACTTTTTATAAGTAAGACACTAATACTTTAACTTATTAAACTAACATAATTACTAGTCACTGCAAAATAACATAGTTCATGCTAAACATTTTTAATTACCTTTAAATCAGCAAATAATTTCTTAAAAAAACTTTTGTTTTGGCTGCATCACATGGTATATGGGATCTTAGCTCCCCAACCAGGGATCAAAATCATGCCCCTTGCATTGGAAACTTGGAGTCCCAGCCACTAGACTGCCAGGGAAGTCCCTCAGCAAGTAATTTCCAGAGAATTATCCCATGACTGTTTGCAAAGCTTTGATGGTAATGCTATTTATCTCAAGTCTGGTTTTAAAAGCAAAAACTGGGAACAACATAGATGTCCAGAAATGGGGTATTAGTTAGAAATTCTGTTGTAAAAGACAATGTTTGTACTACCATATTAAACAAAAATGTAGGTCACATATGCATCCTTTGTCCAACCTGATTGTGTTACTTTCAATTCCTATAATAGATACATTCAATGTCCATCCTAAATGTAAGGAATCATATGTTAGGTCCATACTGATACATACATATATATACACACACATACATATATATGCATACATATATGTATATATATGCACATACATATTTATGTATAAAATATAGGTACTTACTTTACATACATTTTACATAGATTTCATACAAATACATTTTATGTACATACATTTTATACATATGTCATTCAAGGCTCTATGAATCATTTAATATTGTAAATGTTCCCTGAGAAAAAATGGAAATGTTGAAAATACCATGAAAATTCAAGAATGGTTCTGGAAACACAAATCGGAACACAGAGAGAAAGAAGAAAACGGATGGCTGGCACTGCTGGGAAATAGTGCTCTGTTATTCGAGAATTTGTCTTCATGCCTTCTGAGGAAAAATTCGTTTGCCTTTATTCACTTAATTATTTTGCCTCAGTGCTTCCACAGATCAAAACCTCCATGTCCTCTGAAGCCAAGTCTGTCTCTGAGGTCGGCAGAGGCACAGTCCACAAGACTTCCTTTGCTGTCACCCTCTGTTTTGAGGCTATAAGGCATGAAATTCAAAGAAACACTTGCTCGGGGCCTGAGCTGTGTTACCCTCAGGATGGATGGGTCACGGTGGGACGGAGGTAGCCAATGCTTGTAATGCTGGTTTGTTTGTAATATTGGGGACTTCTTCAGTGTAATCGCTCTTGATCAAGTGAAAAGTTGGTACTGTTTACATGTAACATGTAATCCCTTTACCCACACAATGACAATGTTCCTTACATGTTTTTATTTCTTTCTCCTTTTTTAAAAATACCTATTTAAAAAAAGTTCTTTTGTTCTTTTTTTGGCCACACCTCATGGACTGTGGACCTGCTATCCCTGGAGTCAAAGCACACAGAGTCTTAACCACTGGACAGCCAGGGAAATCCAGAGAAAAATCTATTTTTCTCTTTGAGTGTAAAGTGCACCTTTTGTAGACAGCATATGGTTGGGTCATGTTTTTTTAAAATTTGGGCTGACTTTTGATTAGACTGTTTAATCCATTCACCCTTAATTGTATTATTGATATAGTTGGACTTGCATCTACCATTTTAGTTTTTGATTTCAATGTCTCATTATAGTTTTTTTTTTGTCTCATATACTTTTCTCTATTCTGTCTTCACTGCTCTATTTTGTTGAGTGTTTTTCTGATGTAGCGTGTTAGTTTCTCTAAATGATATTTTGATTTTTTAAGCCACCACTCTAGGGTTTGTTATTTACATCTTAATATATCAGAATCAGCTTCAGATTTACCCTTGCACAATTACAGTTATATAAGGGCTTCCCTGGTGGCACTAGTGGTAAAGAACTCACTTGCCAATGCAGGAGATGTAAGAGGCATGGGTTCCATCCCTGGGTTGGGAAGATCCCCTGGAGGAAGGCATGGAAACCCACCCCAGTATTCTTGCTTGGAGAATCTCACGGACAGAGGATCCTGGTGGGCTACAGTCCACCGGGTCCCAAAGAGTCGGACATGACTGAAGCAACTTAGCACATACTCAAAGAAATGTTACTCCTATATAGATCTTTTCCTTCCTTTTTCATGATGCTTTTATAGCTATTATATTTATTAATGTTGCGAATCCAAGAATTCATTGCTATAATTATGACTTTATCATCTGTAGTCTCTTCTTTAAGTTCAGGAAATGGCTTTGTATTCTCCACCCCTTTTGTGCTATTTTTGGCCAGTGTATTACATGTATATTATATTTCTATATCTGCTAAGCCAGATACTACATTACACTCATATTATTTTATACAATTGCTTTAAAAATAATAAAGAAATGAGAAAGGCATGCATTTATACTGTTTCATATAATGACAAAATTCCCCTTACTGGTGCTTTTTTATTTGTGTGTGTGTGTGTATGAATCCAAATTCTTAAGCTGAGGCAGGATGAGAAATGGGGTCCTCCTCCTTCTGAGAAGAAAGCCCTCTGCCTGGGAGCTGGTGGGGGGTTGGGGGAGGGAGCCCTGTGTATTTTGTGGCAGCTTTCTGGAGTGGAGTCTGAACCTTGCTGAACTGGGACAGGGGAAGAGAGAAGGGTCATGGTTCATTTACTGTATGCTTTCTTACTGGAGTTTCATGGATTTTCTTCAATAGATGTCTCTTCATTTGCTATTTGCCCTTAGGGCCACATCCGGAAGCTTTAAATGGCTTTTTAAAAGATAATTCTCATCAGTTTCCTTGGAAAGAAGGTCATCAGAGCTCCTCATATTGTCATGAGACGAGTTGATTTCCCCTGGCCTTCACTTTTCTTCCCCATTTTTGGACACTTTATTCATTTATAAATATGAGGGTATATTGAAGAAAGTTAAAAAAAAAGAATTTATTGAAATGCCACTTTCCCAAGATACACAATCTTAGAAACAATTAGAAATAGAGACGGCAGTGCTGCCAAGATTCTCTCACTTACTCCTGCTTAAAACTAGAATTTCACTGAATAATAATAAGTAGCTTATATTTATGTAGCATTTATTATGTCCAAAGCACTCTCCTAAGCACTTTTTACATATTGACTTATTTAGCATCTGCATAACCGTAGGAGGGCTTCCCTCATAGCTCAGTTGGTAAAGAATCCCCTACAATGCAGGAGACCCTGGTCAGTTCCTGGGTTGGGAAGATCATCTGGAGAAGGGATAGGCTACCCACTTCAGTATTCTTGGGCTTCCTTTGTGGCTCAGCTGCTAAAGAACCTGCCTGCCAGGCGGGAGACCTGGGTTTGATCCCTGGGTTAGGAAGATCCCCTGGAGAAGAGAAAGGCTACCCACTCCAGTATTCTGGTCTGGAGAATTCCACAGACCCCAGTTTATGGGGTTGCAAAGAGTCGGACACGATTGAGTGACTTTCACTTAACCATAGGAAGTAGGTACATAATTATCCCCCATTTTACAGATGACATTACTGAGGCATTAAAAAAAAATCTGCTTCTCTGTCAGCTTCATTCTTTTCCCTTAACCCAGGAAAAAATTCTTGACTGTCTGAGTTTCCTTCACTGGAAACTTCTTGACTCCATTTCTTATTTCTAATTTAAAAAATTCTAAGAAAAGATTGGCCTAAATTGGGTCAAACGCCCAACTCTCTATCAGTCAAGTGTTCTTGGCCTTCATTTTTGAAAGATAGTTTGCTGGCTGTGAAATTCTTAGTTGAAAGATTTGTTTTGAAAATTTTATCTGCTTCCATAGACCTCTGGCCCTCATCAAAGGCAGTTGCTATTTTCCACCATTTTCCTGGTGGAAAAACAAGGGAAAAGGTCACAGGGAAAAGGAAATGGGTAAGGGTCACATAGTCTTGTTTATTTGCATCTCTCTCTCTCACTCAGTCTTCTCTCTCCCAATGAAAGCTGGGCATTTAAAATCATATATTGTATTTGTCTTTCTCTTTCTGACTTACTTCACTCTGTATAATAGATTCTGGGTTCATCTACCTCATTTGCTGTGTGACACAGGGAGCTCAACTCAGTGCCCTGTGACAATCTAGAGGGGTGGGATGGAGTGGGAGATGAAAGGGGGTTTCAGGAAGGAGAGGACGTAAGTATACCTGTGACAGATTCATGTTGATGTATGGAGAGGCCAACACAATGTTGTAAAGCAATAAGCCTCCAATAATAAAAAAGAAAAAAAAATCTTAAATTGTAGCAACTCTGGATTTTCAGTAGTGATCCCTTCTCTTCCCTAGGGGCTTGTTGCTATTGCTGGTTTTGTTAGTTTATTTGTTTAATCATTTGTCTGGACTAATCCTACAAAATCTACTTTCTACAAAGTGTGTTGTTGCCTGGAGGTCACTGCTCAGCTGCCCCTGCCCCCATTTCCTTGTTTTTATTTTTAATCCTGGATTCCTAGAAGTCACCAATGGCTCAGCATAACTTAATGTTCAGCTAGTGACTGGCCAGACTGTAAGTTCTTTGTCCTTTGCTGGTAGATCTGTGTGTAGCTTAGGGAGTGATTTCAAGCCTATAGCACATTCAGCCAGGTGCTAGTAGTTCTCATGTGCCCAATCTCATTTTGTAATTTAAAAAAAGTAGAAAACATAGCTATGAAAGTAAATATAAAATATAAACATGAATTGAGAAGTTTCTCACAGTGTGGAAATTTGTTGCCCCACAATTTATCCAAAAATACAACTATGAAACTCAACACATTGATTTTGCCAAAGAGAATGTTGTTCTAAAAATTAAAAGGGTGTGACAGAGACTGTATGTTTAAAATAACAGAAGTGGGAATTGATGTGAGTTGTCCAACTAAATTTATAATTATTACAATGAGACTCTAATCAAAAGTGTTCCAACAAGCGAGCCACATGAGTTTCTGGCAGCCTTAGTTTGTTCTAGGATACTAGGCAGGCTTCATTCTCTTTTGAAAGTCCTGCCATTCAATTCTACTTCTTCTGGAAATGAATTTCCCATCACTCCACTCTACACAGAGTATTTTTCCTTTTCCTTTCCATCTAGTTCACTCCTGAGTATTTTAGAGTTCTTGAGCAGTCTCCAAAATGGGGCTGCCCTTTGTCCTTTGACCTTCCAGCTGGTGGAGCAGGTTGTGCTGCACAGAGGGCTCCACTGGTAAACCCTATGCTGTTTGGCTCTGCTACTGACATTGAAGACAGTGAAATTAAGGACATAACTCGAATCTTTCCCTCAAAGTCCCCTTTGGGTTGATGAGATTTACCTCATGTGCAGGGAAGTTTTCAAAGAGCTGTCAGAAGCTCCAGGGGCTAAGCCATCCCTGGGGAAGGGTCTTCGCTGTGGGACAGCTCTCCACATAGGATACTGGCCCCTGGTTTTGGGACTTTGTTAAGGATTTTGTTTTTGTTGGAGAAACTAGATTTCATGCTACTTTTTGAGTTGCCTTTATGCCTCATCTTGGAGTTGTCTCCGCGTAAAATAGGGGAGAGTCTTCTCTGCATCTGGGGCTTCCCTGGTGGCTCAGATGGTAAAGAATCTGTCTGCAGTGTGGGAGACCTGGGTTCAATCCCTGGTCTGGGAAGATCCCTTGGAGAGGGGAATGGCAACCCACTCCAGTATCCTTGCCTGGAGAATCCCACGGACAGAGGAGTCTGGTGAGCTACAGTCCATGGGGTTGCAAAGTGTCAGACATGACTGAGTGACTAACACACACCACACACTACACACACCCACACCCCCCCCCCCAACACACACACACGTACACAACTCTCTGCATCTGACTGCAGTTGGCTTCACCATGAGCTCTGGTGGTCCTTCTGTCAACACCGGCCGTTGCTTTGTTGGCTGAGGACTCCAAGCCCTGCGAGGTCCTCGGCCTTCAGTGTCTGTACAAGGCCGGGAAATGAGGCTTACTGTTCCCGGGGGGCCATCCGCTTCCCTGTCCTCTAAATTTTCCCCTAACTCTGGCTTTAGTTTTCAACAAACCTTAGCTGGTAGCCAAGAAAAATACTTTTAAGAACACCCCTTCAAGACTGAAAGGGACAAGAATCATAAATTTAAAAATAATTATAATGAAGCAGGAAGTCTAATCTTCTGCCCTTGTCTCCGCCTGCCACCTGCACGGGGCCTCTGAAGGTGCCCTCCGTCACCCCCAGAAGGACGTTCCTGGGGCTTAGGCACATGGCATGTGCAGAGGAGGAAAAAATTCTGGCTTTGACTTGAGACCTCTCACTCAAACCTGAGAGGAAAATCTGTGCAGGAGTCATGGTTCCCCCAAAGGAGAGAAAATGAGAAGGCACTTCCTATCCATTAAAGTATCCAAAACATCGCCGCGGGAAAGTTAAGCTGGTCCAGATGCTAAGTGAGTTAAGTAAAGAAGCTCAGAAACCTTGCAGACTGCCAGAAAAATGTTAGTGTCGTACTTCATCTTGGTTGTTTCCAGCTGGTTCTGAGAGCAGGAACAAACTTGCTTGTAAAGATCGAGAGCTGAACTTGGGCCCTGGGAGTCTGGCTCTTTCTCCTCTTTCTGTTCACACAAGGAACATTCTGGAAAAGATATGAGTGGAAATCAAAGAGGTCCAGAGTGCCTCCTCCAGAAGGGAGAGGCTTACACCTGGAGGAAGCAGCCCGCCGTCCAGAGACAGCCACCCTTCCGGGTTCCACGTGCCGCCCTGGAAGACAGAAAGCCAAGGAAGCAATAAATCAGTGCAAAGAAGTTCGCTACTTTAAGAAAAATAAAGATCTCAAATATCAACAAATGCATAAGTAATAGCAGAGGCTATTTCTTGCTCCATCAACATTGTAAATAAATTACATGTTAAAACCCTGGCCGGTATCATTGACAAAGCACCATATATATACAGGCTTTGTTTTTGTGCTTAGTTATGTAACTGCATTGCATGCCCTACAGTTGTGTAGCAAGAAAAAAAAAAACTGCCACATGCCGGAGGTGCATCGGAAAAGTATGTGAGCTTGTAAACAGGCCGTGAGATGCTGTCTCCCAAGCAAGAATCTGAACTGTGAGGATGGTTCTAGGTAACCTGCTCCCTTCAAGGGTGTTTTATAGAAAGTTTAATACAAAGGCCTGGTGGCTCAGACAGTAATGAATCTTCCTGCAGTGCAGTAGACCCAGGTTTGATCCCTCAATTGGGAAGATCCCTGGAGAAAAGAATGGCAACTCTCTCCAGTACTCTTGCCTGGAGAATTCTATGGACAGAGGAGCCTGGTGGGCTACTGTCCATGGGGTTGCAAAGAGCTGGACATGACTGAGTGACTAACACTTTCACTTTTCATGATACAAAACAGTACCAAGTGAAATAAAAAATAAATAAAACTCACCATTTGCTTACATTAAGACATACTTAGTGGGACTTCCCTGGTGGTCCAGTGGTTAAGAATTTGCCTGCCAGTGCAGAAAGCATGGGTTCGATCCCTGGTCTGGGAAGATTCCACATGCTGTGGAGCAACTAAGCCCGTGCATCACAACTACTGAAACCCTTGCACCCTACAGTCTGGGCTCTGCAACAAGAGAAGCCCACGCGCTGCAACTAGAGAGTAGCCCCCACTCACCACAACCAGAGAAAGCCTACAGGCAGCAATGAAGACCCAGCAAAGCCAAAAATAAATAAAAATAATTAAGACTTACTAGGTTATTTATATAGATTGATTTCATTCTCAAGAAATAATCCCTTTAATAACATTATTTTGCTGAATCTACAGGAAGTAGGTTGTGAATAGAAACTTTAATTTTTTGTTTTCATTTGGAGACAAGGGGGATGTTCAGATTGTGTTCTCCTTTCTGAAAAATGTACCCTTGCATTCTTCTTCTCAGAAGGACTGTTTCTTTCCTTTCCTTTTGAATTTTTTTAAAGATAGGTAGGGTAGCATGTGAATGAGTGGGTGAGGTCACTGCAGACGATCTCATGAAGATGTGGTAGAATCCTCGGATCGTCAAAGGGGCTCGTTTTCCTTGTGGCACGCTGTGTTTGCATCCTCCTGATGAATGCTTTTCATCCAGGAAACCTTGGATTCCTGCCTTAATTGGGTCGGTGCTCACCGTGGACTGGATCACGTTCAAAGACGGCAAGATTAGTACTCATTTGTACTTGGATTTTCAAGTGGAGCTTTCTGAGTTCTCTCTGTTCAGTATTCACGACAGTTGAGTGGATTTGGAGGGAGGGAAATCTGTATTGTATTTGTGCAAAATTACAAAATATCAGTGGTCTAGATCTGCTGTTATACTTGTACGCTTTCCCTAATTTTCTTTTTATTACCCTTCGCGTAATTGGAAGGCAAGACAGCTTTCCAATTACAGGGGCCACTGAGAAACACAAACAGCCACTAAGCACCAGCGGGTCCGCATTCCAGTCATCACGCTGCTGCTCAGAAAAGCGCCCACCACTTACTGACAACCACAGATCCCAGGGAAGGGACCAGGATGTCTGAACCAGTGGCCCTTGTGGGGAAGTGAGCCTATGTGGTGAAAATGAGAAAACAAAAAGTATTCACGGTTGAATCTATTGGCCACATTGTTAAGGTCGAAAATCTAACCACCTAGGGCCAGATTCAATAAAAATCTGTCTGGCTTTTATGCCAAGCGATGCAGGCCTGGAAAAATCAATTTTGTCGAACTTGTAAAGTCTTCGCCGGTCGAGGCACAGTCAGAATTCCTCTCCGTTCTTCCTCCCAGAGCTGGTGTTGGGGATGCTGGGAGGACCTGGGGTGGCCGGGGGCTGGCGGCTCCGTGTAGGTTCTAGGAGATGCTCAGGGAAGAGAAAAGGGGAGAACATATGACTGTTGCCCGTTGTCACACTGTACGTGCACATGCCTGGCACGATCAGGCCTCATTCATTCATTTTTCCATGTATTCATCGGACACTTGAGGGCTCCCCCCGGTGCCAAGTGTTTAGCTCTAGGCTGGGACTATCAAGATGAAAACACATGGCCTGTGCGCCCAACGAGGCCACATGGTAATGTAGAGTCATGAGGATTCTTTAAAGGGATGCCGAGGACCCACAGGAGCATCAAAAAAGAGGTGTCTCAGTAAGTCTGGAGGGTAACAGCCTGTTCAGAAGTGTATCTCCCAGGAGGGAACAAGTGAGACCAGCCTTGAGGTTTGGATATGGAACACTGGCCTCGGGAAGGTTGAGCATCTTTGACTGAGAGCATCGGGGACAATAGTGTGGAGATGAGTGTGTGTGTGTGTGTGTGTGTGTGTGTGTGTGAGAGAGAGAGAGAGAGAGAGAGAGAGAGAGAGAGAGAGAGAGAGAGAGAGAGAGAGAGAGAGAGAGAGTGAGAGAGAGAGAAAGAGAGTGAGAGAGAAACAGGGAGACAGAGGGAGCAGCAGAGAAAGGGATGCCCTCCTATACAATAAGTGAAGCAGAAGCAGATGGACTGGAGGTGAAAAGTCAAAATCACCATCAAGTTGAAGCAGAGTAGGTGCACATTATCATCACATTTTAGGAAGAGCCTGGAAATATGTGGAAGATGAACTGGAATAAAGATGCATCCAGAGACAGAAGAGAATTGAATGGGGGCAGCTGTGTTCATCACTTTACCCTGTGGATCCATGGGGCTGAGTGGAGAGCCAGCGGCGTGAACACAGTGTTCTCCCTTGTTGATGAGACAGGAGGCAGGGCCATGCAGGGCGGGGAGGAGATGCAGGGGCGGGGGACAGGTGGGTGTGGAGGGCAAGGGGACAAAGTGCGTTGTGCATTTATGTTGGAGGCATTGGTGGGCAGCTGGAAGCATCACCCTGGATTGAGGATAAAGTGAAGGTTGATATTTTGTGGTGATAGTTGTAACTTGAGGTGTGAATGAGGCAAAGAGACCAAAGAGAAAACGTCAAGAAGAGAGATAAGTTGTAAGGGCAAAGCCCTGGTAAGGACCTGGGTCAGGCAGAGATGCTGAAAAAACTCAGGGGATCCCTGGAAGAGGGGTGTAGGGGGAGGAGAGTCAGTAGAGAAGAAGATCCCTGAATGTAAGGGAAGAGAAAGTTGCAGGAGCATGGAGGTCAGTGTCACGTTCTGCAGAACAGTCCAGCAAGGAAAGGCACGAGTAGTCGTCCTTACACGGGCTGGGTTGGAGATCCATGGTCCCATCTGGACGTCAGTTTTCCTATCACATGGATCAGCTCCACCCTAGACTTCCTGCCGTTATGGCTTCTTCAAACTCATCTCCATCAGTTAACCCCCACATGTCCTCAGCCACGAGAGAAAACAATTGGCTGCTATCAGGACCACTGGGATGCTTGGAGACTCTGAGTGAGCCTCATTAGTCCATCTATTTGCATATCACCTTCAGCCATCTTTTCTCCTTTTTTAGAATTGAGGTATAGATGGTTTACAATATTATATTATTAATAGTTTCAGGTGTACAGCATAGTGACCGTAGTAATTTTAAAGGTTATACTGCATTAATAGTTAGGCCGTGTTCCCTGAGCATACGTTCCCTGGCTATATCCTTGAGCTTATTTGTTTCATACATAGTAGTTTGTACCTCTTAATGCCCTCCCCCATCTTGCCCCTCCCCACATTCCTTCTCCCCACAGTTAACTACTAGTTTGCTCTCTATATCTGTGAGTCTGTTCCTGTTTTGTTATATTCACTAGCTCGTTTGAGGTTCCACACATAAATTATATCATACTGTATTTGTCTTTCTTTGCCTGAGTTATTTCACTAAACATAATACTCTCCAGGTCCATCCATGCTGTTGCAAATGGCAAAATTTCATTTTTTATGGCTGAGTAATACTCCACTGCATATAACACAACTTCTTTATCCATCCATCTGCTATGGACACTTAGGTTGCCTCCATATCTGATAATTGTAAATAATGCTACCATGAACAGTGTGATGTATGTATCTTTTTGAATTCGTGTTTTTGTTTTTGCCAGACTAGGCAATTCTGTTCTTCCATCTCTCTCGACCTCTATTCCTGTTGCCAACAAGTCCTCCTATTGGCTGGTGGGAAGAACAGTTAACGCCTGCTCCACCCTGGCCCCCAGCAGCCCTATACCACCAGCAGGTGGAGTGAGGATGGGAGTGGGGTAAACTCCTTGTCTTCCTGGAGGTCTCCAGGGACAATTGAGTGTCTTCTACATGTTCTGAGGTGTGTTTGGATCCATGGGATTGAGGCCCCAGTGTTCATAGCAGCTCAACAGCCTCTTTCTTTGCACTTTTTTCTCCTTCCTTGTCTGGCTCCCCAGGTCACTCTCTCCAGAGTCCTGGGATCATGCCTCTAAGCAGCTTCTTGTGCCCAAGTCCTTGCTACAGGGTCACTTTTCACCCAACCTAAGACACAGCATCTCCCACTCTGGGGTCTTGCAGACACACATGGCCGTGCCATCCTCCCCTTTTTGCTGTATCAAATGTGCTGGGGTTTGTGGGCATGGGAAGCATATGGTAGAAATAGGTGTTGCTGATGCAGATTAAACCCTGTTTCAGGGCAATGCTGCTTTTGATGGCAGCATACCTGCTCAGCAGAACCCCTGGAGGGAGGACGGTTTGCTTGGATTTTTAAGACCTGTTCCCCCCGGGGAGGGGTGTGTGGGTGGCTGTGGGGGTGGGTGAGGGAGTGAGAATTTGAGCTGGTCAACATCCAGGTGTGGGGTGGAGAGGACAGGTGTGTGTGTGTGTGTGTGTGTGTGTGTGTGTGTGTGTAGGGTATCCCCCAGTGGAAAGCTAAGAGGACATTTCAGACTCAGAGTGAAGTCAAAACACACAATAAGCCCAGAGCAAGGTGTGCCAGTTCAGAAGCCCATGTGGTCAGCCTCTGAGACTGAGTGAGTCTCCAGGAGGGACTGCAAAGGCAGCTCCCTGTGCTGCACACGCAAGGCCAAGCAGGGTCCAGGCCAGCCCCAGGGTCTCCCATTCAGAAACGGGGACCCTCGTCCTCCAGGGCAGCCCTGTCCCGTGGGTCCTGGGCTCCCCGTAGAGGCAGCAGGACCACATTCACATTTCCCGTGTGGGAGTTGGTACCAGGACAGACCCCGTCCCTGGGAGCAGAAGCTGCCTGCTGGTGGAAAGTCTCAGTCCCCTTGCCACCAAGCAGACACACAGAGGCACAAGGCCGGTAACTCACCACGAAGCCAGCAGAGCAGAGAAAATATTTGCCTAAAGATTAACAGGGGAGCCCCTCTGGATTTCCAAAGTGCGGGGCCTGACAAGCTCCAGGGTTTAAACACCTCGGGCCAGACAGGGGAACCACAGTCCAGGCCCATCTATGCGTGTGTGTGTCCCTGGCCACAACAGCACCTGGTTTTATGCAGGCGAGGCCTCTGATCACCGAGGAGTCTGCTTTGTTAGCAGCAGAACAGACTCTTGCTGCTGCCATGGAAACTGGGCAGGGCCTTGATGAGATGATCCCAGAAGCTGCTCTGCTAACTGAGTCACTGGTCAGCCCTGTTGTTCCTGGGGCTTCTCGGTGTTTCTAACTGAGAGCTTCTACCACTGCAGAAAAATCTTCCGCTTCTGGGGGGCCCCCAGGAGACAGTTCCCAAAAGTCCTGACAAGTGCAAAGTTTCTTTCAAGCCTGCTTCTTTTCTTTTGTATTATTTTGTTATTATTTTTTAATTTTTAAAACTTTTTGGAATGAAATATTAAATCCCAAACACTTCATAATTGTCAAAATTTCACACACATGATTTCATATAATCCTATAATAAACTTTTTTTTTAATCACCTACACCTATATTGCCCCTCCCTCCTTCCCTGTCCCCACAGGTAACCACTAGTTTGTTCTCTAGATCCTGAGTCTGCTTCTTTTTTGTTTTATTCACCAGTTTGTTGTATTTTTTAGATTCCACATATAAGCGATGTCATACGGTATTTGTCTTTCTCTGGCTTATTTCACTTAGCATAATGCCCTCCTAGTCCACCTATGTTGCTGCAAATGGAAATATTTCATTCAATTTATGGCTAAGTAGTATTCCACTGTGCACATATGTACCACAGTCTCTTTATCTATTCATCTGTTGATGGACACTTAGGTTGCTTCCATGTGTTACGTTAGTCGCTCAGTCGTGCCTGACTCTTTGCAATCCCTTGAACTCTAGCCCGCTATGGTCCTCTGTCCACGGGGATTCTCCAGGCAAGAATACTGGAGTGGGTGACCATTTCCTGCTCCAAGGGCTCTTTCCCACCCAGGGATTGAACCTGGATCTCCTGCATTGCAGGTAGATTCTTTACAGTCTGAGCCACCAGGGAAGCCCTGGGTTGCTTCCATACTCTAACAATTATAAATAATGGTGCTGTGAACATTGGAGTGTATATATCTTTTTGAATTAGTGTTTTTTTTTTTTACAGATACATAGCCAGGACTGAAATTGCTGGCTTTTAAATTTTGAAAATTGAGGTAGATTATACATATGTTTATGTTAGTGTAATACAATATTCTGAATTTCTTGCTTATAAGACAGGAGTGCACTGAGTTGTTCTGCATTTTCGTGTCCTTGGCATCTGACCTTGCACCTTCAGTGTCCGCAGCATGAGCAGAAAAGGAGGGAACCATGACCTGGACAAAAGGCAGGAATTGGGCAATTTTACCTGGTTCTGCAACTAAGTGGCTCTGTAAACTTGACACAGTCATCAAAGCCCTATTGTTTTCCTTTTCTTCATCTTCTGAAGATGGGTGGAGGGTGGGGAGGAGGGTACAGTGTTTGAATGATGACTTCTAAAGCTTCTATGCTGCTTACGCTAAGATTGATTTTCCACATTCTGGTCAGACTTCCTAAGCATGTCCTCATCAACTGATTATTGGAAGGGAATCTACAAAACGTATTGAAGAGTGTGAGATCTCAGGGGAATGACATCATTAGGTAACACCTCCCCTAGGGTCTTCCATGAAGACACTGACAAGCTGGGAGCCTGAAGGGTGATGGTGAGTAACTTAAAATGACTGAAGCACTGGCTTTCTGCAGGATCGGCTTTGGGTGTATGGTTTTAGTAGCTGGGAGGAGAAGCTGATCCAGGAAATTAGAAAACATAACTTCTTGCATAATTTTAATTTTGATATAATTTTGACATATGTAAAGTATCCAAGCCATATTTTTTCAACTGAACATTTGAGAATAAGTTAAAGATGACTTCATGATGTCCTTTTCCTCCAGGTACTTCAGGAGACTGTTCCTAAGAACCAGGCATATGTATCCCCTTACATAACCAGAGTACCATGACCAGAATTGGGAGATTCAGCGTTGATACGACACTATTGTTTGGTTTATAATCCACCTTTGGATGTGCCAATAACTGCTAACGTCTGGCATGGCAGTTTCAGTCTCTTGATCCAGGAGCCACACAGGACATTTATTTAGTTATGTCTATTGAATTTCATTTAATCAGGAACAATTCATCACCATTTGCTGGCTTCCTGACTGTGATATTTTTGAAGGGTCCTGGCTGGATGTTGAGTGACGGTCTCTCAGTTTTAAGAGTTAAATTCAGGTTATGCATTTTGGGCAAAAATACCCCCTAAGGTAAAGGTGCATCCGACCAGGAGAGATGCAGAGTTGGTGTGTCCCATGATAGGGCATATCATTTCATCACTCCGTTAAGGTGGTTACTATTTTTGTAAATCTTATCCATGAATTAAATACAGTGGTTCAGACCTGGTCCTTCTGATGAACTTCCCCAGAAGAAACGTAGCCTCATGCAACAGCGCCACCTGCTGATAGAAAGGAAGCGTGTCTTAGAATTTGAGTCCCTAGATAAACGGCTTATATTTTGATGCCTTCCAAACGTTTGTTGTGGTGATGGTGGTTTGTTAGTCGCTCAATTGTGTCTTACTCTTTTATGACCCCATGGACTGTAGCCCCTCAGGCTCCTCTGTCCATGGGATTGCCCAGGCGAGAATACTAGAGTGGGTTGCCATTTCCTTCTCCTGGGGATCTTCCCTCCCCAGGGATTGAACCCGCATCTCCTGTCTTGGCAAGGAGATTCTTTACCACTGAGCCCCCCGGGAAGCCCCTTCCAAATGCTACTTAAGGTTAAAACTAACCTTTTCAGAGATATTTATATAGTGGAGCATGGGCTGAAGTGTTGAGGGAAATTGTAGGGAAACACTGAGTGGAAGCTGTTAACAGGAATTTTCACATGTTGGGATCTAGGGAAGTCATTCTGTCTTATACACGAGTTAACTTGAGTTGTATGCAACTACAATAGCCTGTTTTTGGTCTGTCAAACATACATTACACATTTACTTAAATTAGTAGAGAAAAGCACGCATTGGCAAAAAGTAAAGAGCATCCATGTTAAAAATAAAGATGATATGCCTGCCTTCTGGGACTCCCTTGCTGCTCCACCTTTGAGGATAAGACTCCCTTCCCAAGTCCAAGGTCATGCTGACTTGCTGTGCAGATGTATTTTTTTTCCTTGAAATAGATTCCTGACTTGTCTGATGCTCTTTGGTTCTGTCAAGATATAAAGGCATGCTGAAAACTGTGCTTCTCTGGAGCAGTGCCTCAGAGTTATCTGGGAAGTGGGCTCCTGGGCTACGGTTTGGTTCAAATAAAACTCTTTTCTAAGGCTTCCCTGGTGGGGCAGTGGTCATGAATCCTCCTGCCAATTCAGGGGACACAGGTTCGCTCCCTGCTCCGGGATTTGCCAAGCAGCAACTAAGACTGTGTGCCACAGTTGCTGAAGGCTGAGGGCCCTAGAGCCTGTGCTCCGCAAGAAGAGAAGCAAGCACAGTGAGAAGCCCATGGGCCACAACTGAAGAGTAAACCTCCCCCTGCCCCCATCACTGCAGTAAGAGTTCAATTTCTCAGTCACAGGAGCTCAGTTCCTCGGAGCCCCAGACACCCTCCAAATCATGGAAGGCTCCAGGCCTGCAGTCCCCTGCTCCCCGCCAGGTAACATCTGAGAACACCCTGGGCAGGTGGGGGAGGGTACCTGGCCCTCACTGGTCCTGCTACAGCCACCCAACACTTACTCTCTCTTCATTATTACATAGCTCCTTGTAAACTTTAACTTGGTCCAGCATTTGCCTCATTGCTTGTCTGGAAATAATAAGAACTGTTTGTTTCGCTCTATAATTTGAGAGAAAGCCTGGCATTCCCCTCCCACCATGGAAAACACTCTGGAATGATCCCTGTCTTCTTCCAATCGAGCTGGTCACTGACTAGCTGTTTCCTTCAAAGAGATTTTTGATCTTCTCTCTGCTAATCAAAAGTCTGAACCTGAAAAATCATACCAGATCAAGGGGACAGCCCGGGTCCATTGTGCTTTCTGTTTCATCACCTGTTTCTGCAGTATTCCTTCAAGTGTGGGAGGACATGAGAGCAACTGATGACATTCATGCTTGAACTGAGTTATTTTTCTCTTGTTGTTGGCCACTCTTCACTCACCAGAGCTCAGACTTGGTCTGGAAGTAGAGGAGAGAAGGGAAAGAGGAGAAGGGGATTTTGGTTCTGGAGTTAAGAGTTGGAAGAGTTAACAGTGAATTTGGATGCCAAAACTGAAAATATCCGAGACGATCACGTGGAGAATGTGCTCAGGTGTGTCCAACTCTCTGCGACCCCATGGATGTAGCCCGCCAGGCTCCTCTGTCCCTGGGATTTCCCAGGCAAGGACACTGGAGTTGGTTGCCATTTCCTTCTCCAGGGGATCTTCCCAACCCAGGTATTGAACCCATGTCTCTGATGTCTCTTGCATTGCAGGAGGATTCTTTACCTGCTGAGCCACCTGAGAAGCTGTGAGCCATCAGGGAAGCCAATCAGGGTGACAATCATCTAGATCTTCATTAATTATATCTGCTGTCTAGATGGATGGAGGGGTTAGGTGAATGCTTAAACCACAGCTGGGAGTCCAGGCACTGCGTTTACTGTGAACAAATACACACAGGAACCCAACACAGCAGAGATAACATCATGCCCATGAGGAAGGATTGGGAGTCCAGGAAGCACTGGGTTTGGAAAAGAGTCAAGATAAAGGAGACCTGGGTTCTATCCCTGGGTGGGGAATATCCCCTGGAAAAGGGTAAGGCTACCCACTCCAGTACTCTGGCATAGAGAATTTCATGGGGACTCTATAGTCCATGGGGCCGCAAAGAATCGGACACGACTGAGCAACTTTCAGTATAGGCGGCAAGATGGCCATGCACAACTATTTTCAAGTCCGGCACAGACAGTCCAAACTCAAGTCTCTTTGACTCAGGCATAGAAATAACACTAGAGAAGATGAAGTTTCAGAGGTGTAAGTGCTACCTTATTATGAAAAATAAAACATATTTCTAGCAGCTAGGAAAGTCCAAGGATGATTTGGGATGCTCTGAGGGGTAGAGCTGCAGCAAAGGTATGTGCGACCAGGTCATGTGACCTTAGTACCCCATTTACACTGAGATCCTGTAATTTAAAGATCCTTTAGCATTTAATCTACGGCTTGACCTAATCCATGGTCAACTTTTTAATCTTTAAATTCTGAACAAATAAATGAATAAAAATAAATTGTTTTGATTCTTTCACCCAAACCCAAGTGTAAGGTCATGCAATTGACATTAGATTCATTTGTTCTAAAAATTATGTAACACACGAAAAAATGTATTTATAAGCAAAATGAAAATCTTTTAAGGTCAGCTCTTTGTGAAAAGAATTTGGCACTGTGTAAAGACTGCATTTCTATTAAATGCTTAAACTTAATTACTGTATGATCAAGTTTAATTATTCCTAGAAAAATTCTCACTTCATAAATTATTTAACAGTCATAAAGTGTGGCTCTCTGAATTAGCACTAGCCCATGGAGAAATCCCAAAGGGGAAAATAAATAATTCATTTGTTTTTTTAACATTTTGGCTGCTATTAAGTTGACTCTTATGAAATTATTTGACCATTTTTTAATTAAAAATGTTATTTAGAAAGTATAGACTCATGTGAAGTTGTGAGAAATGATACAGAAAGAGCTTACAGATGCCTTACCCAGTTTCTCCCAATGGTAACATCTTGCAAAGCTATAGTACGTTTTTGATGTGCAAAATGGCAATTTTATGGGATTCAACCTAATATGTTATAGATGGATGCCAAAAACCACAAGTTTGACTGGATTAGGTTATGTGGATATGCCCCAAATTTGTAAAGCATTCAAGTAAAGTTGACAGCATTGAAACCTGGGCCATGACAGTGGTAATGTGTGTGGGTGCGGTTGTGGGAGAGGAGAGGTTTCCTGGGAGACTCTTGCAGCAGGAGAACAGGGCTGATGTTTGGATTTTAAGAAATGCTGCAGAAAGATCAAGAGAATAAACCTGGAGAAGTAGATGTGGTGCTCTTGGGTGAAGAGGGACTGGAGACACAAATATCAGATACAACTCAAAGGCCAGAGAGAGCTAGGGGGTGGGGAAGCAGAGGCAGCCTGGGATGGGGCCGGGGTAGAATGAGTGTTCAGTCCACAGGTTGAGAGGAGGATGCTGCTAATTGAGAGGAAGAAACTGCAGATGCAGCAGAGGTTGGAAGGCAAGGAGCTGGGAGAATCAATAGGAGATTCACCCAGGAGAGGAGAAGGAAAACTCACCCCCGAGCTCACATGAAGAGAGAGACTGGAACATGTGAGATGACCTTAACATTTCAAAGTAAATAAGAGGGAGTGGATTGTAAAATTTACCGGTTTTCGAATGTTTCAAGAATAATGCAGTCTTTTGTCTTTTTCTACCCCGTATCTCATGCACAATACTGAAATAGGAAAAATATGAGATTAAGACTGGTCTTGTTGAAATGAGGGAAATGCCCATCTTCAGTCTCTTCTGCTCATAAGTGTCCTCAGTTTTACCTTCCAAAGCCTGGAGTTTCCACAAATGCATTGGAAAACTAATAGAATCCATAAAGGAATTAGGTGGATAAAATATGTCAACCCTTTAAGTCCTGCTTTTATAGGGCTATGAAATTTAATTCTCACATCATTCTGTTGTTAGGCAAATAAACTATGAGATTGCAAAGGATTTTGTTGATTTCAAAGAGAGACTGAAAGCTACAGAGGAAACTGTAAGAGGGATGAATAGCTCATCTCAACATTGTCTTGATAGTGATTGGTCCTATGAACCCAGAATAGGAGCAACGTGGCCCCCGACAAACACCCAAGAGGGGTCAGTTGATTGTGAGCACGTCTTGAGCCAAAATGTTATGGGCTGCCCCAACATAAATGCACTTCTAGCCTGGATTAATGAAGACCTAATATTCAGGCCCAGAAACATGACTGCCCGCTCTACAGGCTGGCTTACCGCATCCAGAGGAGGACCTTCATTGGGAGCTCTCCAGACTCAGAAAGGACAGAGACACAATGAAAAAAATTGCAGATGAGGGAAAACAGACCAGGAATGGCCATGGAGTTGACTTGCTGTAAATATCTGTTCAAGGAAAGAAGGGGGAAAGGCAGAACAAGGTGAGGGAAAAGGAGGTGGGAGGGGGAGGGAAGGAATGAGCAGAGCATATAAAGTGATGACATGTGGTTGTGATTTAGAGAACTTTTATTTCAGAAATGGAGATGGATAAGCTGAAAGGGAGAGCAGAGAACTTGTGAAAAGGAATCAGCATATGGAGGGCAGGAGAAGTAGATATGACTGGTGATGGTCCCACCACTGTGTCATTGGGATACAAGCCATGGTTGTGGTTGTCAGAGCTTAAAGCTCCTTCCATCACCCCAGATGCTTAAGCGAGTATTCCAATACTCCATGCTGCAGTCCAGAATCCCCACCCCACTTTCTCCTGGGTGTAACACACATGTGAGCATTCCAACATAAATATTTATAGGGCAAAGGACCTCAGAAAACACAATCCATGTTTTCCAAATGGTATTCCACAGAACCATCCTTTGTCTCCCTCTTTCCCCTGCTTCTCCCTCCTTCCCCCTCCTTCCTTTCTCCCTTCCTCCCTCTCATCCTTCCTTCTTGTCTTCCTCTTCCTGTCTCTGCCTCCTTCCCTCCATCATCTCTTCCTTCCTTCTCTCCTTTTTAAAAAAAATTTTTTTAGCACATGCTCAGTTAACACTGCTAAATCCCATACCCCTCACCTACAATGTTATGTAAACAGATATGATTCTGCCCTTGTGAAGTTCATGAGAAAGTGGAGAAGACACATCTTGGTTAAACAAGTGTCTCTGTCATAGACAATAAATTGTGCTTTCTTTATTTTTATAGAAGTTGAACGTTTACTCTCATATCTATGGGGGGTGTGAAACCTATGGACCTCTTAACCTAGGTATGAAAACCAATTTACATATATATATATATACATATACACATATATATACATATATATTAGCTGTTCAATCGTGTCTGACTCTTTGTGACCCCATGAACTGTAACCCACCAGGTTCCTCTGTCCATGGGATTCTCCAGGCAAGAATACTAGAGTAGATTGCCATTCCCTTCTCCAGGGGATCTGCCCAACCCAGGGATCAAACCCTGGTCTCCCACATTGCAGGCAGATTCTTTACCATCTGAGTCACTAGGGAAGCCTATATATATATGTATATATATAGGCTATATAATATATATATATATATATTTAGTTCTTTAGTTCTAAATATATATATATATATATATATATATATACTTAGAACCTTATTTAGTTCTCTAGTCCCTATAGCCCAATCTATTCATTTTTAGACATCAAAATCAGTATAATTTCTCTCTCTAAGTCAATAACGTACACTTGGTCCATTTTGTTCAAAAGGATCAGTCCCTCCTCTTCCATCTGAGGTGGTACCCAAGATTCTGGGAGATTAGACCTATTATGGCCTCAGGGACTGGCTGGGGCAGGGAGGGATGTGGGTTCCTCTGAGGCTTTGCCAGGACACAGCTTATCTCATAGTGGCCCTTGGTGGGGAACCCTGGTTCCCATTGGCTTACTGCACAGTTGTTGCCATGGGTGGTGGTTGCCATGGGTGGTGGTTGCCATGGATAATGGTTTCCATGGATGGTTGTTGCCACATCCCACCTCCATGCACCCTTTAGGTTGATGACAGTGGTTCTTCTCCAATTCCCTGAAATTCTCAAAGAATCCCCACCTGAACTCATATATGAATTTTACTGTTTTTCAATCCACCACATTCAGCATATATATTTATTAATTCCTTCTTTTTCCTTTATTAGGCTATTTATCCCCTCTAGCTTCTCAGGTTACAATTTCATGTCATTTGACTTTGTTCTTTATTTTTATTCATAAAAAGGCTATAAATTTTATTTCGAATACAATATTTGCCACATGGCATGACTTAGGATTTATTATTTTCTGACCATTATTGTTCCTGAGGAGACTAAATTGAATGTTTATTTTTTTTGTCCCTCTCATTAATTTTGATATTTTTTATTTCAAATTCCAAGGGATTAAATTTTACTGTCATCATTTGTATGTTTAATGTTTGTAACAATGTTGGTGCTGGTTGCAGTTATAAACCTGTGCTTATAGAATTTCTATTTTTTGGAAAATGTAAAGATTCTTCATGGAAATTCCACAATTTTATATTTTCATAAATGTTCCATGAACACTGAAAATAAAAAATCTTGCATTGAGTTTAAGATTATAAATAGATATCCTGTAAATCCCATGTTGCCTATAAATTTTATCTCCCAAACACATATCAACTCTGCTTCCTACTATATACATCTTACAACCCCAGAACCTACAACCAAAGAAGGAAGTGTCCTGTGCTTAGGGTTTTGGGGTGTCCAGGTTTAGGATTCTTTGGAACCTCAAATCAAGTAGGGTAGTAGCTGCCACTGACAAGAACTAAAGGCAGACATGACCTTCACCCCCACTGCTTTATGTCCCCAGCCCATGTGGATTCTGCTGTTGTGAAGCTTCTGGTCCAAGAAGGCTAATATTTTCCATTTGGTTATCCTTTGTCTCAAACACCAACCAAGAGGTAAAATTGTTAGAAGGACATTATTGAGTTTCCATCTTTCTGTTAGTTCACATTTCTATATTATCCTTTATTCATCATTTGGTTTTCGACAGCCTTGCTTTTACAGATCATCAGTTGAATAAAGCAGTTTTTCAGTCTAAACTGAGAAACTTTTGTATTAATAGAGGTATTTAACCCATTTTGGCCTATCGACTAAATTAATAAATTGGTCTCTGCCATTTACTTGGTAAGGTTTCTTTGATGAAGCCTTTGTTTTCTCTTTAACTCTTGTGGAACATCTCCATTTGAATGTTTGAGATGCATGTCAAATCCACCATGTTTCAAACATAGCCTTCTGCTCCTGGACATCCTCTGAAGTTTCTCCCGTCTCATTGAATGGTGCCACCTTCAACATACCTCAGAATCATCCTTTACTCATGTCATTCATGATCTATCTGTACTGTGTTTGCTCAACCCAAGGTACACAAAATGTGACAGTGAAAGTGCAAGTCGCTCAGTCGTGTCTGACTCTTTGCAACCCCATGGACTATACAGTCCATGGAATTCTCTAGGCCAGAATACTGGAGTGGGTAGCCTTTCCCTTCTCCAGGCAATCTTCCCAACCCAGGATCGAAATGGGGTCCCCTGCATTACAGGTGGATTCTTTACCAACTGAGCTATTGGGGAAGCCCAAGGTACTCAAAATGGTCCCAAAGCTGACCCTTCTGGCCATCTCTTCTGCCATATATCATGACCAATCTGTCACTATTTCTCATGGAGTTACTGCTAAAGGATCCTATCTGATTAATTGTCCTTGATCAATACTTATTGAGTTCTTATGATGCGGCAGATGTTTGATAGGTATTAGGGATACATCCGTGCATAAAACTCAAAGACAGCTTATATTCTAAGGAGTGGAGCTAGACCATAAAGAAAATTGTGTATGCCTACACAATTTTGTGTGTGTGTATGCCTTACATGGAGCTGACTTAAGTGTTATGGAGAAAAAAAAATAAAAGGGGATAAAGCGGAAACATGAGAAAGTTGTACTTTTAAATAAAGTGGTCAGAAAGACATCACTTTGTGGAAGAAGTGTACATTGGTGTAAGAATTTACATTGGTGTGAACTACACAGTAGGTGAGGGAGTGAGCTGTGTGGGACCCGGACATAGAGCAGACCTCACAGTGGGCAAGCAGGTGGAGCAAAGCGAGGCACCAAGTGCCAGGAGGTCCAACAGTTAGGGGTGGGCTGCCGACCTCGCTGGGCCTTCAAGGCCATGGAAAGGATGTGAACCTGTGATAGGCCAGTGAAGGGCAAGCCACAGAGGTTTTTGTTTTGGTTTGTTCAACTTGAAATGAAAACAAACTTTTAAACTTTAGGATGGTTTTATATTCACAGAAGTGTTGTAAAGCTGGGGCGGGTAGCCCCACACAACATCCATCCAGTTTCCTTTGCTCATCACCGCATGTCACCATGGTATGTTGGTCTCACATGGAGCCAGGGTGGTTCCATTACACCTAACTCAACTCCACATTTGTTTAGAAGTTCACCACTCCCCACCTAATATCTTTTTTTCTATCCCAGGATTCCATCCAAGATGTCACATCATATCTGGTTGTCATGGGTCCTTAGTTTCCCCTGAATATTTTCTCAGAGCTCCCTTGTTTTTGATGACTTGACAGTTTTGAGGGCAGAATTTTGCACAATACTCTTGCATTTGGGTGTGCTTCATGTTTTCTCATGTCTAGATTAAGAGGTCATTCCTCACAGTTAAACTGAAGTTTTTGGGGAGTGGTGTTAGTCGCTCAGTGGTGTCCAACTCTTTGTGATTCCATGCATTGTAGCCCACCAGGCTCCTCTGTCTATGGAATTCTCCAGGCAAGAAAACTGGAGTGGATAGTCATTCCCTTTGCCAGGGGATCTTCTTGACCCAGGGATCCAACCCAGGTCTCACGCACTGCAGGCAGATTCTTTACTGTCTGAGCTACCAGGAAGGGAACACAAAATACATAAAATCAAAATACAACAAATAACAGCAAAAACACCCTTGAGGGATTATAAGGTATATTTCCCTTAAAGATCATTAGGGAGGAAAACCAAGGAAATGGTACAAAATATTTCAAACAAAAGCACCTTGTATAAAAGAACCAGTGATGTGCATCCCAAGCTATACTTCAAGGACAAATTTATAATAAATAAATCCAAGAGCTTTCCCAGGTGACTCAGTGGTAAAGAAACCGCTTGCCAAGCAGGAGACACAGGTTTGATCCCTGGGTAGGGAAGATCCCCTGGAGAAGGAAATGGCAACCTACTCCAGTATACTTGGCTGGAAAGTTCCATGGACAGAGAAGCCTGGTGGGCTACAGTTTATGGGATTGCAAAAGAGTGGGACGTGACTAAGTGACTAAATAGCTGCATAATATTTCAAATACTAAAGGTGGGAAGTGGAACAACACGAAAACCTTAATCAAATAGCAGAAAGGATATAAATAAGAAATTAATTTAATAACAAGTAAAGAAAAAGGACAGTTAACTGATAAGGTCAAATGCTATTTTTAAAAGAACAATAAAGCAAACAGAGAGAGAGAGAGGATAAGTAAGCATATAAATAATATTAGGAACAGATAATGTTAACATAAACTATGCAGAAGTAGTTTTAAAAATTATCAGGGTCAATCTGAAAAGCTTTACACCATTAAATTTTTAAAAAATTCATGAAATAAGATGATTTTTTAGGGAACTGTTATTGTCAAGATTGGTCTTAGAGGAAGATTACCAAGAAGGTTCACAACCATAAAAATGTAATGATAGAAATTGAAATGGGGGTTCATGATATCTTATCCCCTAAGACTCAGGCCCAGGTGGTTTTTCTAGCAACTATTAGCATAAATTCAAGAAACCTATTTTCCATTATGTCTTAACTGTTTCTTGAAAAAAAAATCTTTTAAAGTCATACAGCATGAGTCACTTTCTAAGGATTGAAGAATACTCTTAAGAAAACTAAAAACACAAAGATGCATGCTTTTGTTTCAGAACCGTAAATACAGCAGGAAAAAAATTATTTCCTTGCTGGATTCACTTCAGGGAAACACGGAGTCATCTTTGCAGTTAATACAAATTCATCTTTGTGGTTAATGCTGTTTAAAGTGGCTCTGATTCTAAACGCGCGATAAGCCAGTGTAATACTTCCATTTGACTTCTTCTGTACTTGCCCTGCAGTTACAACTGTTTAAGAAATGGACATTGAGGCAGGGATTTCTTTCCAAAGCAGCTTCCCTGGTAGCTCAGTTGGCAAAGAATTCACCTGCAATGCAGGAGATCCCGGTTCGATTCCTGGGTCAGGAAGATCCACTGGAGAAGGGATAGGCTACCCACTCCAGTATTCCTGAGCTTCCCTTGTGGCTCAGCTGATAAAGAATCTGCCTGCAATGTGGGAGACCTGGGTTTGGTCCCTGGGTTGGGAAGATCCCCTGGAGAAGGGAAAGGCTACCCACTCTAGTATTCTGGCCTGGAGAATTCCATGGACTGTATAGTCCATGGGGTGGCAAAGAGTCGGACATGACCGAGTAACTTTTACTTTCTTTCCAAATGTTGGGAGGAGTGCTTCAGGACAGAATAACATGTACTAATATTTTTATTTTTTCTGAGTAGCTATTTTTTATTAGAGTATAATTGCTTTACAACGTTGTGTTAGTTTCTGTTGTACAACAGCGTGAATTAGTCATATGTATACATATAACCCCTTCATTTTGGACCTCCCTACTCTCCCACCATCCCATCCCTTTCAGTCATCATAGAACACTGAGCTGAGTTCCCACTAGCCATCTATTTTACGGAAGTTTCCCACTAGCTATCTACTTTACACATGATAGTGTATATATGTCAATGCTGCTCTTCCAACTCATCACCCCCTCCTCTTCCTCTCTGTGCCCACATGTACATTCTCTATACCTGTGTCTCTATTCCTGCCCTGGAAATAAGTTCATCAGTGCCATTTTTCTAGATTCCACATGTATGCATTAATATACGATATTTGTTTTCCTCTTTCTGACTTTACTCTGTATGACAGACTCTGTGTCCATCCACTTCCGCTTGGCAAAATTTCAGGTTGATCCTTTAGACTATATTTTGTTGTAAGAAGTTGGGAAAGGCTTCATCTTTATTCTTTTCTTTACTCCAACTGGCTGTGAAGCTGTCCTAATTTACCATCACTGTCTTGATACATCTTCATCATAAAATAAATTCCCATTTGTACCTGCATCTATGTGTTAATTCAGATCCGTCCTATGGATATGACCCCTGTCCTCACCTTATGACTTACCGTTGCCAGTGAAGAATGCTTTCAATCTCTCCACCCATACTTTTTTTTTTCCCTCACAAAACAAGGAGTCAGGAGGTAGATGGTTGTTGGTGCCCCGTATTTAGCTTAAGTCTGTCAGGACTAAATTTTCTAGGTTTCTTCTGGCCTTTCCAACATGGTGGCAAGGTGGCCATGGGGTCCTTGTTCAAGGGAGAAGGAAGAAGGAGGACGGAGCAGCATCTTCAGCCTCTGACTCCATCATAAGAGCAGGGTCGTGGGCAAGCCCCCTGGCTCTAAAGGATGCTCAGTAGGTATCTGGGTCTCATAGCACGAGGGAAAGGAGAGGAAACGGCTTTTTAAATTTCAGATTCTCATATTTCTTTGTTACCAGTAGTAATTCTTTCACTTTTCCCTTCCCTTCTTTCATTCTTTCTTTTTCCTTCGTTCTTCCCTTCCTCCCTCCATTCTCCCCTTTCGCCTTCCTCCCTCCATTCTCCCCTTTCGCCTTCCTCCCTCCATTCTCCCCTTTCGCCTTCCTCCCTCCATTCTCCCCTTTCGCCTTCCTCCCTCCATTCTCCCCTTTCGCCTTCCTCCCTCCATTCTCCCCTTTCGCCTTCCTCCCTCCATTCTCCCCTTTCGCCTTCCTCCCTCCATTCTCCCCTTTCGCCTTCCTCCCTCCATTCTCCCCTTTCGCCTTCCTCCCTCCATTCTCCCCTTTCGCCTTCCTCCCTCCATTCTCCCCTTTCGCCTTCCTCCCTCCATTCTCCCCTTTCGCCTTCCTCCCTCCATTCTCCCCTTTCGCCTTCCTCCCTCCATTCTCCCCTTTCGCCTTCCTCCCTCCATTCTCCCCTTTCGCCTTCCTCCCTCCATTCTCCCCTTTCGCCTTCCTCCCTCCATTCTCCCCTTTCGCCTTCCTCCCTCCATTCTCCCCTTTCGCCTTCCTCCCTCCATTCTCCCCTTTCGCCTTCCTCCCTCCATTCTCCCCTTTCGCCTTCCTCCCTCCATTCTCCCCTTTCGCCTTCCTCCCTCCCCCCTTTTTCTTGGCATTTAAGTGACTTATGTTGCTTTTGTTTAGTCGCTCAGTTGTGTCCGACTCTTTGCAACCCCCTTGACTCTAGCCCACCAAGCTCCTCTATCCATGGAATTTCCTAGGCAAGAATACTGGAGTGGTTGCCGTTTCCTACTCTGAGGGATCTTCCTGACCCAGAGATTGAACTTGCATCTCTTGCATCTCGTGCACTGGCAGGTGGATTCTTTACTACTGCATCACCTGGGAAGCCCAGGTGGCTGTGTATGTGGACAAAGTGGGTCAACATGAAACATGACTAGAATATGAAATTGACAGAAATTCAGTGCTGAGATGACAGAGGAATATGGAATTTTCAAAGGTGGTGCCATTTGGAAAGAAGGAAACCTGGAAGGGGCTGGGTTTGAGGGAACAGGAGATTATAAGCTTGCTTTTGGACATTTATAGTGATCCACACAGTCAAAGGCTTTGGCATAGTCAATAAAGCAGAAGTAGATGTTTTTCTGGAACTCTCTTGGTTTTTCAATGATCCAGTGGATGTTGGCAATTTGATCTCTGGTTCCTCTGCCTTTCCTAAAACCAGCTTGAACATCTGGAAGTTCACGGTTCACGTATTGCTGAAGCCTGGCTTGGAAAATTTTGAGCATTACTTTACTAGCGTGTGAGATGAGTGCAATTGTGCAGTAGTTTGAGAATTCTTTGGCATTCCCTTTCTTTGGGATTGGAATGAAAACCGACCTTTTCCAGTCCTGTGGCCACTGCTGAGTTTTCCAAATTTGCTGGCATATTGAGTGCAGCACTTTCACAGCGTCATCTTTCGGGATTTGAAATAGCTCAACTGGAATCCCATCACCTCCACTAGCTTTGTTCATAGTGATGTTTTCTAAGGCCCACTTGACTTCCCATTCCAGGATGTCTGGCTCTAGGTGAGTGATCACATCATTGTGATTATCTGGGTCATGAAGATCTTTTTTGTACAGTTCTTCTGTGTATTCTTGCCACCTCTTCTTAATATCTTCTGCTTCTGTTAGGTCCATACCATTTCTTGAGCCCATCTTTGCATGAAATGTTCTGTTGGTATCTCTAATTTTCTTGAAGAGATCGCTAGTCTTTCCTATTCTATTGTTTTCCTCTATTTCTTTGCACTGATCTCCGAGGAAGGCTTTTTTTATCTCTCCTTGCTATTCTTTGGACCTCTGCATTCAAATGGGAATATCTTTCCTTTTCTCCTTTGCTTTTCACTTCTCTTCTTTTCACAGCTATTTGTAAGGCCTCCTCAGACAGCCATTTTGCTTTTTTGCATTTCTTTTTCTTGGGGATGGTCTTGATTCCTGCCTCCTGTACAATGTCATGAACCTCCGTCCATAGTTCACCAGGCACTCTGTATATCAGATCTAGTCCCTTAAATCTATTTCTCATTTCCACTGTAAAATCATAAGGGATTTGATTTAGGTCATACCTGAGTGGTCTATTGGTTTCCCCTACTTTCTTCAATTTCAGTCTGAATTTGGCAATAAGTGGTTCATGATCTGAGCCACAGTCAGCTCCCGGTTTTGTTTTTGCTGACTGTATAGAGCTTCTCCATCTTTGGCTGCAAAGAATATAATCAATCTGATTTCGGTGCTGACCATCTGGTGATGTCCATGTGTAGAGTATTCTCTAGTGTTGTTGGAAGAGGGTGTTTGCTATGACCAGTGCGTTCTCTTGGCAGAACTCTATTAGACTTTGCCCTGCTTCATTCTGTACTCTAAGGCCAAATTTTCCTGTTACTCCAGGTGTTTCCCGGAGAAGGCAATGGCTCCCCACTCCAGTACTCTTGCCTGGAAAATCCCAGGGACGGTGCAGCCTGGTGGGCTGCCTTCTATGGGGTTGCACAGAGTCGGACACAACTGAAGCACCTTAGCAGCAGCAGGAGCAGCCAGGTGTTTCCTGACTTCCTGCTTTTGCATTCCAGTCCCCTATAATGAAAAAGACATCTTTTGGGGGGTGTTAGTTCTAAAAGGTCTTGTAGGTCTTCATAGAACCATTCAACTTCAGCTTCTTCAGCGTTACTGGTCAGGAGATAGGCTTGGATTTGCCTTGAAAATGAACAGAGATCATTCTATTATTTTTGAGATTGCATCCAAGTACTGCATTTTGGACTTTTTGTTGACCATGATGGCTACTCCATTTCTTCTAAGGGATTCCTGCCCACAGTAGTAGATATAATGGTCATCTGAGTTAAATTCACCCATTCCAGTTCATCTTAGTTCGCTGATCCCTAGAATGTCGACGTTCACTCTTGCCATCTCCTGTTTGACCACTTCCAATTTGCCTTGCTTCATGGACCTAACATTCCAGGTTCCTATGCAATATTGCTCTTACAGCATCGGACCTTGCTTCTATCACCAGTCACACCCACAACTGGGTATTATTTTTGCTTTGGCTCCATCCCATCATTCTTTCTGGAGTGATTTCTCCACTGATCTCCAGTAGCATATTGGGCACCTACCAACATGGGGAGTTCATCTTTCAGTGTCCTATCTTTTTGCCTTTTCATACTGTTCATGGGGTTCTCAAGGCAAGAATACTGAAGTGGTTTGCCATGCCCTTCTCCAGTGGACCACATTCTGTCAGACTTCTCCACCATGACCCAACAGTCTTTGGTGGCCCCGTACAGCATGGCTTAGTTTCATGGAGTTAGACAAGGCTGTGGTCCATGTGATCAGATTGGCTAGTTTTCTGTGATTATGGTTTCAGTGTGTCTGCCCTCTGATGCCCTCTTGCAACACCTACCATCTTACTTGAGTTTCTCTTACCTTGCACGTGGGATATCTCTTCACGGCTGCTCCAGCAAAGTTCAGCCTCTGCTCCTTACCTTGGACGAGGGGTATCTCCCCATGGCCGCCCTTCCTGACCTTGAACGTGGAGTAACTCCTCTCGACCCTCCTGCGCCAGAGCAGCTGCCACTCCTTGGATGTGGAGTTGCTCCTCTTGGCCGCCGCCCCTGACCTCCGACGTGGGGTAGATCGTCTCGGTCGAGTTTCTGCGCCATCCATTGCAGCCATCACTATAAAGTGTGGAAAATTCTTAAAGAGATGGGAATACCAGACCACCTGACCTGTCTCTTGAGAAACCTGTATGCCGGTCAGGAAGCAACAGTTAGAACTGGACATGGAACAACAGACTGGTTCCATATAGGAAAAGGAGTATGTCAAGGCTGTATATTGTCATCCTGCTTATTTAACTTATATGCAATGTACATCATGAGAAACAATGGGCTGGAGGAAGCACAAGCTGGAATCAAGATTGCTGGGAGAAATATCAGTAACCTCAGATATGCAGATGACACCACTCTTATTGCAGAAAGTGAAGAGGAACTAAAAAGCCTCTTGATGAAAGTGAAAAAGTTGGCTTAAAGCTCAACGTTCAGAAAACTAAGATCATGGCATCTGGTCCCATTACTTCATGGCAAATAGATGGGGAAACAGTGGAAACCGTGTCAGACTTTATTTTGGGGGGCTCCAAAATCACTGCTGATGGTGATTGCAGCCATGAAATTAAAAGATGCTTGCTCCTTGGAAGGAAAGTTATGACCAACCTAGATAGCATATTAAAAAGCAGAGACATTACTTTGCCAACAAAGGTCCGTCTAGTCAAGGCTATGGTTTTTCCAGTGGTCATGTATGGATGTGAGAGTTGGACTGTGAAGAAAGCTGAGTGCTGAAGAATTGATGCTTTTGAACTGTGGTGTTGGAGAAGACTCTTGAGAGTCCCTTGGACTGCAAGGAGATCCAACCAGTCCATCCTAAAGGAGATCAGTCCTGGGTGTTCATTGGAAGGACTGATGTTGAAGCTGAAACTCCAATACTTTGGCCATCTGATGTTAAGTGTTGACTCATTGGAAAAGATCCTGATGCTGGGAAGGATTGGGGGCAGGAGGAGAAAGGGAGGACAGAGGATGAGATGGCTGGATGGCATCACCGACTCGATGGGCATGGGTTTGGGTAAACTCCAGGAGTTGGTGATGGACAGGGAAGCCTGGCATGCTGTGATTCATGGGGTTGCAAAGAATTGGACATGACTGAGCTGAACTGAACTTTGGACATTTGAGTTTTCATCCGTTTATTTCTTAACTCCTTCACCAAGAATGAATGGATTGACTGCTGTGTGGCAGGCATTGTGCTAGGCTCAACAATATATAATTTGATGGGCAAGTTGGAAGTATCTTCTCCACATCCAAGAGGAGCCAATTAGGTAGGGACCTGGACTGACATGGCCTGGAACTCAGGAAATAGGTCTGAGGTCTGGGTTTCAACTTTGCATTTATGTGTTGTTTACATGTAGGTGATAATGGAATCTGGGAATTAGATGAAATAACTTGAGTCTTAAATTCTAGGGTGAGGATATTGCATAAGAGGAAAAAATAAAGGAGTTCCTGGGACCGTCCCTGAGGAACATCAACTTTTAACTGCATGTGTTAAAAAGAAGATACCAGGGACTTCCCTGGTGGTCCAGTGGTTAAAGATCTGCCTTGCAATGCAGGAGACATGGGTTCAATCCTTAGCGGGGGAACGAAGATTCTACATGCCAAGGGGCAAGTAAGCCCATGAACCACAACTAAAGAGTCAGTTCGCCACATCAAAAGATCTGCATGACATAACTAAAACCCACTGTAGCAAAATACATAAATAAATATTTTTTTAAAAAAAAGAAGACACCAGGATGGGATCCAGAGAAAGAGCCAGCAGAGATATAGAAGGAAAACGGGGAAGCATTGTGCCGCAGAATAAAAGCACACAGAATGTGGAGGTCAGCAGGATTGAACTGGTCCAAGAGGTCAAGTCTGATGAGGCCTGAGGAATATCCCCTTTGACATGGAACTTGCCACTCACCCCCACCCCCAGGGCTGTTCCGTTAGCTTAATGGGGTCAGAGGCCAGTCTGGAGTTAGTGAACAGTGAGTGAAAGGTGAGGAAATTGAAATGGAATGTTTGGAGCACTCTTCCAAGGGAGCCAGGAGCCCAAGTTCCAATCTTGATGCTACCATTTATTCGCTGGTGACCTTAGGGAAAATCACCCTCAGTGACTCCTTTGACACATGGGACAATGTAGGACCTGCTTCATGGAATGTAGTTGAGGCTTGCATAAGACAGTATGTGAAAAGTGCTTTAAAAAATGCCTGGGCTCAATTAATGTTAGCTTTAGTGAAAATTGTACCTGGGATCAGAGGAGATTTCTGAGTCTTCCCTTCTTCCCTTCTCTTCCCTTTTCCGCCTCCTTCTTCTTCTTCCCCCTTCTCTTCCTTTTTCTTTTTAATAACAGACTTGACCGTTAACCTCCATATGTTATGTTTTTATTTATTCTATGAAATCAAATCCATTTTGTCCAGGTTATTTGAGAAGTGCTGATGATTTCACACACTCACACACACACGCACGTGCACACACACACACAGACATCCAAATGGACATTTTTTCCAACAGAGTCTATAAGCCAAGTAAAAAAGGTATACACAAACAACTAAATGGTGCCTAAAATTCAATGAGTATTTTAAAAATAACTGACAGTATAATGTTTATCTCTGAAGCAAATATTTTTCTGAAAAATGTTGGTCTTCTTCCAGAAAAATGAAAAATGTGATTGCTTCTCATGGTGAATTGAGAACTGTAGGCTGGAAGGATCCCTTCTTGAAGCTGATTTGAAATAATATTTATTTTTTTAGTTTTTAAAAACTTTTTAATTTATTTTAATTGGAGGATAATTACAATATCGTGATGGCTTTTGCTATACAGCAACATGAATTGGCCATAGGTATACATGTGTCCCCTCCAGCCTGAACTCCCCTCCCATTGCCCTCCCCACTCCAAGTATTAAAAGTGGTATATGAGTATACACATAGATAGGCATGTATGTATTTCTACTGTTACTCTACCTTTATTTGTTTAACACATTTTCTTCACCTGGCACCTGGCAGAGGGCTTGTGGCACTAAAGAGAGTGAGGTGTAGACAAGCACATTTGCTGAGGGCTTGGCTGCTGGGGGAAAGGATGCAGGAACAGAGCCACAGGAAGTCACAGATGAGGACCTAAGATGCTTCAGCTGGACCACAGCTGTGCAGGGCACTGTCTCAGGGTGAGGCTGGCCAGCGGTCTTTCTGATCCAGGGCTTGAAGAATGAGCTGGGATAAGCTCACGAGCTTTCCCCAGGCTAGGAAAAGACAGCGAACACCCTGGGCTCCTGGAACATTCTCTGCAAAGACTCAGACGCATAGAGGGAAATGAAAATTGGGGAACCCTGGGGGGAATTCCTGCAGCCAGAGAGCGCCACCCCTGAGGGGGAGGGGGCTGTCCTAAGCATCTATCAGTCTTAAAAAACCATTTCTACCCCCCCAAACCATTTTGTGATGCTTTGTGACCATTTCATTTCTACTCCCTGACAGTTTAAATTTCTGGGATACATTCCCCCCAGGGCATATTTAGGCAGAATAGCAGTAGAAGTTTATTTAATAATCACGAGTTGGCTGCAGGCCAAAGCAGGGCTTGTAAACACCTTTATAGAACCAGGAGAACCTTCTCGGAGTCTTCAAAGTACTAAATCTGTCTTGCACAAGACGCATGTTAAACATACCCCCACCAGGCCACTGCTAAAGCAGATGTGGGGAATCTAACATAAGCGATTGTTGTGATGAAAGTTTAGAGTAGAGAGTTAGTAAGCTTGAAAAATAAGAACAAGTAACAAGAACTTTTGAAGAAGTCAGTTTTCTTTTGTTTTTTAAGTACAGGCTGAAGCTGGCTAAGTAGCTTGAAGAGTTTGAAAGTGATGTCACATCTGCATGGTGATTTGCACTGAGTCCCTCTTGGGGGTGACCCTCCCGTGGTTCCACTGGACAGGTGCAGACTCTGTGCTTTCAGGGTTCCAGCTTGGTTTTCATGGAGTCAGGAGTGTCATCCCTGGCCAGTTGGCAGAGTTCTCTGGAGGGAGGCTGAGTTGAAGGGGCTTTGATGCTTTGTGTTTTCCTATGACTGTCAAGTGAGGGAAGCCCCAAATGAAGGTTCATGGCTGTGCCATTCTCTGGCATTGAAAAAAATGTCAACAGTTCCTGCTGCCTGCCTTGCATCTCAGAGGAGTGGGGACATTTTAAGTTATCCCTGCCACTTAAAAGAATTATAACCACAGAGATTGTGAGGGAGCAGCTGGTTTGCAAAGCTGCTTTGGGTAAACCTGTCACAGCTCATGAGTAAACAGAATCTGAATACAGACACAGTATGTAGGGGAAATCAATTGCTTTCTCGACAAAATAAAAGGAAGAGTTTTGCTCAGGGCGATGTGACGATGCCTTGCAACTGTTCTGCATTAAGTGCAACTTTCTTCTTGCTTTCTTGCCGCCCAACTTGCCTTTCTTCTACAGCGAGCTGCTGAGGTTGTGTATAGCGCACTGGGAATATCTAAACTGGAAATAATTAAAATATATATTTCATTTATAGTGGGCCTTATGTGAGGAGAGGGAAAGATTGCCACAGCTTCCTGACTATATGAGTTAATGATGTGTTCTGCATTTTCTTAATTTTCCACATTTTAACAGGCTCTGTTCCTTATTTGGGGGCAGGGAACTTGGGGAGGCATGGGATGCAGACTCGCTCGGGCAGGAACTTCTAGCTCGCAAGACTACAAGGGGATGGCGTGGAGAAGGTCAAGTTAATAGTGTGGTTCCAACTGCTTTCCTCCAATTTCTCCCTTCACAGTCAGAGCTAACCTATTTTCAAGGTAAAGTTTCAGACCAGAGATTGGTACAAAGCCATTGTGGTATTCCATTAGAGTGTAATTTTAGAAGATGATCGACAAGGGGATTTTTAAAATGAAGTTCCAAAAATCATTATGGGTAAAATAAAGCACAGACTCTCTACAGAAAAACAACAAACCCACAATAGCACGTGTGTGTGTTTGTGTGTATGTGTGTGTGTGTGTGTGTGTGTGTGTTGTAAATACATTAACTGTATGTCCACAGTGGAGTGAAGTTGTTGGTAGATTAGGGCAAATGCCCGTTTTTCAGAATTAACTTGAACATTATTTTGATAGAGACTAAGCTAGCATAAACAAAGCCAGAAGTGGGATACAAAGACTAAATTGATTATAAATCTTGGGGCTTATTTGTATGATTGGGTTGCATGACTGAAGCTTATAAACAAAAGGATGTCTTACACTGAATTATAAGTACGCTTTTGGGCACAGTTAACTATAAAGAGAAGAAATATGAAAGTCATTCCCAAAATGTTTGGAGATAGGAACTCTGTGGGGGAAATAAAAAAAATCAGGTTGCATTATTATTTATCCTGTGATTTTGCAATTGCAAAGAAATATTATTTCTAGGAAGGGTTGACTCAAAATGATATCTAGAGGCAATGAATCTAAAAAATAAAGCACAAAACATTTGATCAAAGATAATTCCAATGAAAAGTCAGTGACAGGATGAAATCATATCTTCCTCAATTGCAACCCATAGCCTCAGGCTCAGAGCTGGGGCTGGAGGGCAGATTATGAACCTTCTCATTCAATTTTTCTGGCATCCTGGTTCTAGACAGTAGATTTCTCTGAAACTACATTCCGACATCCCTGCATAACCAGGCAATTATGAATGTCCATTTTGTTGCTGCTGCTAAGTTGCTTCAGTCGTGTCTGACTCTGTACGACCCCATAGATGGCGGCCCACCAGGCTTCCCCATCCTTGGGATTCTCCAGGCAAGAACACTGGAGTGGGTTGCCATTTCCTTCTCCAATGCATGAAAGTGAAAAGTGAAAGTGAAGTTGCTCAGTCGTGTCTGACTCCTAGTGACCCCAGGGACCGCAGCCTACCAGGCTCCTCTGTCCATGGGATTTTCCAGGCAAGAGTACTGGAGTGGGTTGCCATTGCCTTCTCTGCCATCTTGTTGAATGGAATCTGAATTTACAAAGACCGATCAGAAAAAGCCATGGGGTTGCAAAGAGTTGGACACGACTGAGCAACTGAACTGAACATAACTGAACAGAAAAAGAGAGAAAATTTCTGATGGTTTGAAAAAGAGGAACGAATATGGAGAAAGATGAATTGATTCTGCATTATATTGGAATCTTCCAAAAACTGACCCTGAGACAAGGATTTGGGCACAAGTAGTTTATTGGCAGGTAATCCTGGGAATATTCTCAACCTAAACAGCATATTCGGAGAAGGCAATGGCACCCCACTCCAGTACTCTTGCCTGGAAACTCCCATGGACGGAGGAGCCTGGTAGGCTGTAGTCCATGGGGTCGTGAAGAGTCTGACACAACTGATCGACTTCACTTTCACTTTTCACTTTCATGCATTGGAGAAGGAAATGGCAACCCACTCCAGTGTTCTTGCCTGGAGAATCCCAGGGACGGCGGAGCCTGACAGGCTGCCATCTATGGGGTCGCACAGAGTCGGGCACGACTGAAGTGACTTAGCAGCAGCAGCAGCAAACAGCATACTAAAAAGCAGAGTCATTACTTTGCTGACAAAGGTCCGTCTAGTCAAAGCCATGGTTTTTCCAGTAGTCACGTGTGGATGTGAGAGTTGGACTATAAAGAAAGCTGAGTGCTGAAGAATTAATACTTTTGAACTGTGGTGCTGGAGAAGACTCTTGAGAGTTCATTGTGCTGCAGGGAGATCAAACCAGTCAATCCTAAAGGAAATCAACCCTGAATATTCATTGGGAGGACTGATGCTGAAGCTGAAACTCCAATACTTTGACCACATGATGCGAAGAACTGACTCATTTGAAAAGACCCTGATGCTGGGAAAGATTGAAGGCAGGAGAAGAAGGTGACGACAGAGGATGAGATGGTTGGATGGCATCACTGACATGATGGACATGTGTTTGAGCAAGCTCTGGGAGTTGATGATGGACAGGGAAGCCTGGCGTGCTGCAGTCCATGGGGTTGCAAAGAGTCGGACATGACTGAGCGACTGAACCGAACTGAATCACAGGAATCTGTGAGAGGGAAGGAGGAGAGACAGTGAAGAGGAGAAAGCAGACAGAGCATCCACTATGGGCCTTAGGGCGCACACCTGGGGCAGTCCTGGGAAACAGAGCAGAACACACCTCGGAGTGGGCCTACCAGAAGGAGTCACAGATTGGGGGAACAAGGGTCAACTCTTAGCCTTCCCTGTTTGCTAACAGAGTGTTAAGTGTGGGGCAGTAGGAAGTCTCTCCTTTGAAGGAATGAGAGCAATCCTGTCTGCCTGACAGGAGCTGAATATGCCCAGGGCTGGCTTAGGGTGGCTGGAGGACACTGGTGTGAGGCTGAGGTTCACTCAGAATCTTCCTGTGAATCTACTGTGAACTTTTTATTCCATAGGAACAGACTGCTGTACCCCAAACCAGATCCCTTTGCTTTGAAGTCATGCACTACTTGTTCCAGAGAGATGCCAGGGAAGAGCATAGAATCCTTGTGCAAAAACATGTACATATCTGATAAAATAGATTCACAGTTACATCATGTATGATGCATGCCTTACTCACAGCGAATTGGGCACTGGCTCTGTTCATTCTATTATCCTATCATCACAGACAATCCTTCACAATTATTTTGCCCTTGCTTCCCGACTAGGAGAAAAGGATGCTAGGAAATGTACCTTGGTAAGTTAGAATACCTTATGCATCCCTAGATTCCTCCTGTGTTCCCTCCCCTTTTATCCCTAAAGGTGTATGATCTTCTTGTCATCAAAGGACAACAGAGACGTAAGAGCATCCCGCACGGAAAGATTATCCCATCTTTCTCTGTCATCACCCCTTCCCATCCCTGACCCAGCATGCCAGCCCCTTTACTTAACAAAGAATGGACAGCCATGACCAGCAGGGATGGTTGAACAGTGGTAAGGGAAACTGACCCATCTCCTCTTTGCACCCGTAACCCTGCCCTTAGGCCTGCAAATCCAGGTTCTTGCTCATGATAAGAAGGGACAGGAACTCTAGGTCGCCTTGTTGTGCTCGCTAGGTGCCACAGCAGCATCATAGAAGAACATCTAATAAATGGCCCAAGTTAATTATCTTAGCTCCCTGACCAGGGATTGAACCTGTGCCCCCTGCGTTGGAAGCTTCGAGTCTTAATCACTGGACCAACAGGGGAGTGGAGTTAATGATCTGTCGCTCAAACGGCCTTAGCTGCTGCAGAGGAAAGTGCTCTTGTTCTGGCCTCCCCGTGTGTCAAAGACACCAAAATTATAGAAGTAACCTGAGCCTCATATTTTCCTATGTTTAATCTTCTTCTTCTCTAGACAAGTCATGTGAGAGCTATCTTTTCCTTCTGGGGTCCTGGCACCATGAAGTCTACAAACGTGCTGAGTGGCTGGTGGAGACCTGATTCCATCTTTCTACCAAGAGCCTGGCCCATGTGGTCCTCAGCAGTGGGCAGGACAAAGGAGAGGTATTTACTATCTTAGTAACTGAGCCAAGGGCTGATTTTGATGTATGCGCTTCTCAAGGCTCCACTGAGGATATATACAACCATAAAACTGAGGAAGTGTTATTGGTTTAAATTCCTGACATTATTGGTGATTCATCAATGTAACTGATCACAGTACCCATAGATTTCAAACATTTTGGTTTTCCATGTTCCGTGGTACTTAACTGGACTGCGCTCTGTTATGGACTGAATGGAGCCCTCCCCCCACCCCCAGACTATATTTGGAGGTAAAGCATTTACAGAAGTAATAAAGGTTAAGTGATCTGGAACTTCTAGCTTCTAGAATTGTAAAAAGACAAACTTTTGTTCAAGCCACTCAGTCTGTGGTAGTTGTCATGGCAGCTCTGGCAGGCTAACACATCTCCATCTGATTTTTTTTTTTTTTTTTTTTTTACCGGATTCCATCATCATGTAGGGTAAGGAATGAGGGGTGTATGAATTTGATTTCATCTCTTCTGCTATTTTGGAACCTGCTCTGAAAACATTTTTTTCATGACTTTGCATGAATCAAAATTTATATCTTTTAGAAAAAAAATCAATTGGGTAGAATCCTGCAAACTATGCATTTGGTGGAGTGGGAGTGCTTTTCAACTTGAAGACATCTGAGATCCCTGATGATACTAAGTTGGCTTCCCTGGTGGCTCAGATGGTAAACCATCTGTCTGCAATGTGGGAGACCCGGGTTCAATCCCTAGGTCAGGAAGGTCCCCTGGAGAAGGAAATGGCAACCCACTCCAGTATGCTTGCCTGGAAAATGATACAAAGACCTTCCCTTTGGCTGATATGAAGACCTTCCCTTTGGCTGAGCTGTAAGCGGGCACGTGCTGTAGAGACGTTGATCCCTCAATGTAGAACTGGTTTCTGATGAGGCTGGGGATGTGTAGATACTGGATGACTCGTCCAGGAGAGTAAAGGGATCAAAATGCTCTGTATGTTTCCTCTTGATGTCTACTTTAAGATTCCTTGGGGCTAGATCAAATGATCACTATAGGAGACCAAACAGAATGGTTTGAATCAAGTACATATTTGGAGACTGTGCAGTTTGCTTCATAGGAACAGGCTTCTATTTTGAGTAGCAACAAGAAGCTGAAAGACTGAGACTCCCCGATGGTCCAGTGATTAAGACTTCACCTTCTAATGCTGGAGGTGCGGGTTCCATCCCTGAATGGGGAGCTAAGATCCCGCATGCCTTAAGGCCAAAAACCAAAACATAAAATAGAAGCAGTGTTGTAATGAATTCAATAAAGACTTTAAAAACAGTCCACATAAAAAATAAAATCTTTACAAAAGTGAGGTTGAAAGACTAGCAAGTTGCCATTGTGCTATGGAAACACATGGATGCCAGCTGATTATTTGCTGCTATCAGCAGAGATGTGAGTATGAAACTCGTGACAACTGAGGCCATCATATCATCACATCTTTGTTAATAAAAAGCATCGTCTTACTCACTCAGTTGACTTTCTAGGACTCTGTAAGTAGTTCCTGAAGGAAAGTTACACGGCTCAAAATAGCCTGGAGTTAAAACTCCCCTCCAGATCCTCCGCAACATTCTATGCAAAATAAAGAACTCTCTCACCCGAAGAAAAAAATGGACATTAGGTTGATTATGTCCAGCCCCCAGATGGTCCAGACTCTGGCTGATCTCCAGAATTCCTTGCCCCAGCCGTTTAAGAGATAAGTACTCCAAACAACCTCAGAGAAGAACAGGCCCCCTAAGACAGTGGATGTCCACATATATGCCTATATATACTTACTCTTTTCTTGAGTTAGTGCAGCAGCTAGCTAATCTGATTGTTGCCCCTTCTCACCTCATTAAAGGTGATATGTTCCTGTAAAGTGCCGGTCTCGTTCTTTTTCTGAACCTCGCCTTCTCTAACTCCCTTACCCTACAGTTCCGTTCAGTTCAGTTCAGTCAGTCAGTCATGTCTGACTCTTTGCAATCCCATGGACTGCAGCTTGCCAGGCTTCCCTGTCCATCACCAACTCCCGGAGCTTACTCAAACTCATGACCATTGAGTCAGTGATGCCATCCAACCATTTCATGCTCTGTCGTCCCATTCTCCTGCCTTTAATCTTTCCCAGCATCAGGGTCTTTCCCAATTAGTCAGCTCTTTGCATCAGGTGGTCAAAGTATTGGAGCTTTAGCTTCAGCATTAGTTCTTCCAATGAATATTCAGGACTGATTTCCTTTAGGATTGACTAGTTGGATCTCCTTGCAGTCCAAGGGACTGTCAAGAGTCTTCTCCAGTACCACAGTTCAAAAACATTAATTCTTCGTCTCTCAGCTTTTTTTATGATCCAACTCTCACATCCATACATGACTACTGGAAAAACCAGAGGTGGAATTAAAATGTAGGACCAAATTGTAATAGTTTACTTATTTGTTAAATTGGCTTCCCTGGTAGCTCAGAGGTAAAGAATCCTTCTGCAATGCAGGCAATGCTGGAGATGTGGGTTCGATCCCTGGGTTGGGAAGATCCCTGGAGGAGGAAATGGCAACCCACTCCAGTATTCTTGTCACATCCAATCCCATGGACAGAGGAGCCTGATGAGCTATAATCGATGGGGCCACAAAGAGTTGGACACAGCCAAGTGCCTGAGCATCTACATGTAATTTAATTGAAAACACATTGGCATTCATGGAGGTGTCATATTTGGATATTTCTCTAAGAAAGAACTTGCTGCTCTGCCATGAGGAGGAGAGACAGCACCTCTGGAATCTTCTGAAGCATTTGTAGTGGACCAGGCAGCCCCCGGTCAGCAACGGAGCATCCAGGGGTCTAACTGTTTCTACCAATCCCTGGAGTTTCTTTTCTGTTTCTCAGGGCTGACCTGCAGTTTTGAGCTCTTCCTATCTGGTCCTCTTTCCTTCCATGCCTCTCATCACGGGAGAGCTGCAGAATGATCTGAAGACATCACTCCCTTTTCCTACTCCCTCCCTGACCATTCGCAGGTGTTAACTCCAATAAACCTTTTGCACTTACAGTTCTATCTTGGCATTAGCTTTCTGAAGGATCCAACTAACAGTTGCTGAATAAGGTAAAATAATGCATATTTTACCTCTGACTTTTAGAATTTTTTAAAATTATTTTGCTAATTATTTCTTTTAAAAATATTATTATTATTTTTAAAATTTTTGGCCATGCTATGTGGCATATGAGATCTTAGCTCCCTAATCATGGATCAAGCTCATGCTCCTTGTGTAGTCTTAACCACTGGGCCACCAGGGTAGTCCCTCACCTTTTACTTTTAAGGTAATCTCTTACTTCAATGCATCCAGGTGAAGAGCCAGGAAAACCATGGAAGAACCTAGAAATTTTACTGGGTGGTGGTGGGGGTTGTTATTATATTTGAGAGCCAGCGAATAGCTTTCCCCCCCTTTTTTTTTGACTCAGTCTAACTCCCTAATTTCTAAAGCTACTGTGTCTTGAATTTATTCTGCATTTGAAATATGGTCATAACTATCTGTTGGGCTCTTCGTAGTTGTATAACCAAAGAACTATCACACAGCAATCTGGGTTACTTTAAGCCAAATGACTCAAGCTTCAACTGGATTTCACATGGCAATATTTTCACCATAAATGTCATAAAGGAGTTTCACCATGGAAAGATTCATGAATCACGGGACTGCTGTTTTTAGACATGGATCAAAAGTAAAGCAACATCTGTGAATATATATATATATATATATATATATATATATATATATATATATATATATATATATATATATATTTGCCATCTTTAGATTTCTCCAAAGAGAAGCAGCCACCATGCCCAACACAAAAGAAAGGCCATGGATGGTTCATGTCTTACTTACACTACAGTATGCAGCCTCTCTCTGTGGGAAAAAGAGAGTCCATAGGATTCAAGAAAGTCCAAGTTTAACCACAGTCATCAGTGACCACTGCTTTATATAATGGAAGCAGCCACTCCTGGGGATTCAGAGGCAACATATCAACTTGTTATGTTGGGTTGACCATGAAGTCCAAGGGCACAATTGCCGATGAGCTGGATCTGAGTTTGGATCATTATGAAAGGGTTGACCTGGGTCCTGATAGCCAGTTTAGCACCCAGAAAACCACACTGTCTGTTAAAACAGATTGAAAAAGATAACAGTTTTGCATATATGACATCATTATTTTTAAAAGTACAATTAAGAAAACAGAGGTCTAAATGGATGATGGAGACACTCAAACGTGTGAATCTTCTTTTGTTTAGGGAAAGTTATTTTGAACTGAGAAACAGCTCATATTGAAGATGTTAAAATGTGGTTCAATTTCTAAAATTTGCATATAGATACACAAGCTAGTAGTCAGTATGTTTTGTCAAGACTAGGCGAAAATAAAATCCCTGGAATAAAAATCCTTCTTCTTTCTAGTTGCATGATTCTTGAAGAGTTAATTAACCTCTGTGAACCTCTGTTTTCTTATATATAAAATGGTGACCTTGATACCCAGCTAGCAGAACTGCTGTGAAGATGTTGGAAGGACATATATGCTCAGAGTGAGCTCTGAACAAATGATTCCGGACATAAATGGTGGTAAGGATGGTGGTGAATAAAATGCAAAAAATATATATGAAATGTGGGAACATTACTTGAAGTCTTATTTACAGTAACCATATAGTTTCTTGAAACTAGCTTTTAAAACCAAAAATACAGAAAGCTCTAGCCCGGTCAAGTAATAATTTTTATAAACTCTGAATCAGTGTGATTCAGGTGAATGGTGAATGGGAGTATCCTGAGACTTCTAAGATCACTAAGTTTATTTGAATATTGACCGTCGGATTTGCTCCATAACTGTGATTGAAGGTATGTTTCTCAAATATTTCCCTAGCAAATACATTTTGCTCCATCCTCCCAGATCTCAAGTGTATTAATAAATCTACTCAGTAAGTGGCTTTTATTTCTTCTTCTTTTTTTAATTCTGAGAAGAAAACTAGAAGATCATGTTGAAATTGAGCCAGATGGTCCAATCTGACTTTTCACATTAGGTGAATGCTCATAATTTACTCTATCCTGAAGCAACCACAAAAGCAGAAATCATGGCAAATGGCCTCCAAGAACATCAAATCCAAAAATTCTCAGGGGTTTTATGTTCTGTCAAACATTTCATCAAATGGCATGAGAAACATATCTTTCATGTCCTTTTCATTTTTAAAAAGGCTGTATCCTTTGTATTAGAGGAAAGTAGTTTTGATATGTGTTTTAAATTACCTCACATAATAACAGTCTCTGGAAATGTATCTTTCCCTTTTTTAAGCCAATGCAAAGTCTCTTCCATAAGCATAGTTTATTCATTTAATTCTCTTTCATATAAAACTTTAAAAATCTGAAATCACTCTCTTCTACCTTAAATAAAACAAAGAAACCCTTATGACTTTTTCATCTTTTCTACTGGATAGAATTTTTTAAAAATTGATGAATAGGCAACATATAGTAGGTCAAGATGATAACTAATCTGATTTTAAAAAAAGAAACGTGGGCTTGCACAGCAGAAGAATTGGAAAACGTGTTATCTAAATATGTCATGGAATATATGGACTTTAATATGTAACATATGTGAAGTTTAATCATTAAGCAATGAATTCCTCTTCTGAGGTATGTATGGTGAGTATCAATGAATATAATATTTTTTGAGCTGAATGAAATGCTCAAGACCAATCTCTCAAGATTTAATTACCCACTTAAAAGTCCCCAGAGCTCTTGAAGGAAGCCCCAAGACTCATAGATTAAACTCCTTGATAGTTGTTGTGCTTTGGAAGGCAAGCTGACAGCAAAGGGTCAGCTCTACCTGGAATTTTGAAGTGGGCAGCGTGGAGCAGAGAGCCCTCCCTTCCCCCATTCATTGGGGCCCTTGTGGATCCCACAAGCCCTAGGGCCTGACCTCCTGAAGATGATAATGATAGTGCTGTGAATAACTGAATACAGTAACATTGACTTCCTATCAGTGGGATTGACACAAAGGCAGAACAGAACAAGGTCATGTGATGAGGAGAAGTGGAGGTGGAGGGTGGATCTGCCTCAGATAGAATATTCAGGAAATGGCACCTGAGCTGAGATCAGATGGAAAGGAGGGGTCATCCTGAGGGAACAGCAGGCACCATCCCCTGAGGTGGGACAGTTTGGCAGGTGTCCCCAGGGCTAGTGTCCCTGAAGGGCAGTGACCAGCTGGACTGGGAGGACCTGCTTGGGTTTTTGGATGTTCTTGGAACAGAGTTCATGGGAGGCACAGAAGGGCTGAAATCTGGGTGGCTCCAAGAGCTGATTTATTATTTTAAAAGATTCCTCTATCTTTTAAATCCAAGATGGTGGAAGAGCCTCCAGTTAGGAAGTCCTATAGCCCAACCCCTAGTTATGGTTGACGGTGGTGTGAACCATGTAGAGGCAGTGAGGTGGCGGGCAACGAGCTGACATGACCGGCTGGTGATTTCAACATCTGGGATGAGAGAAAGGAGGGTTTCAGCCTTCGGAACCTGGCTGGTAAAGTGACCAAGAAGTGAGATGAGGAATGTGAGTGCGGGTTTTTATGGATGACGTTTAGGGGATTTATTGTAGAGATATCAATTTTGAGATAACATTTAGCCAACCAGGCCCAGATTTCCAACAAGCAGATTAGACACTGGTCCATTGTGTCATTCACAATTCAAGGATCCATACATCTCCAAGAAATGAAACTTTTTTCATAGCTCGTTTGACAGATCTAAACCAATAAACGAGCCAGTCCTGGTTTATCCTTCTGGGACTGTTCATACCTTGGAAGCAGAGTTATTGACCTGTGTGTGCTCACAGGGTGCACCCCCAGACCCCACTGGGGTTCAGCATGCACACCAGATGAATTTTCTAGAATGCCCAAGATGGAAATCTATTCGCCTCTCTCCCCTGCCCCTCAGTTTTGCATGAGGACCTGTGGGTTTCTGCAATGTCTGAAAGTAAGCAGAAGGGATAATTCTGGAGAGGCACAGTTGGGACTTGGACCCTCAAGGGGACAAGGAGAAAGGTGTGGATTTGGGAATGTCATGATCACTCTTTGAAGTTTCAGTGGAATTTTCAGCAAGTAGACCCTCACTCCTTGAAAACTCCAACACGCCCTGAAGAATTGGTGGGAGAGTGCAGGCTCTCCCTACAGGCATTACCCAGCCCCATGAGGCGCCAGTTCAGTTCAGCCCCTAAATTCTGGTTTGGGAGTAGAAACCATGCTTTCAGAGCCCATCAATCTGATTTTAATGGTTCAGCATAGCCCTTTGACTAGAGTTTTCAGGGATTGCTTTTTCTGCTATTTGGTTATTAATTATAGCTTAGAAATCATTTTATGTTGTGAAGTGCTTTTTATTTATTAAAACTGGCAGAAATTTTCCCATGACATTCAGGGTCTAACATGCCACGGTTCTCCACTTTTAAAAAAAGTATCAAATTAATTTCAGCTTGAGCTCCCACCCAGAAGCCCAGGTAAGAAATCCAGGATCCGTGAGTTTTGAGGGGATCCTTCCTCCACCCTCTCCCCCAGTTTCAGAGAACCTCGGGGATAACTCAGTTGGTGGAAATGGGGCAGTCTAGGACTTCACGTCATTGCCCTTGCTCCTGGCTCAGGCTCCCTGATTGATCTGAGGCTGGTCAGCTCCCTGGAAGTCATATCCACACCCTGAGCCCCTTGCTTCTGGGTGCTGTACTTCCATCACCCATGTGGACCCCACCCCATGGGATTGACCGGTGTGGGTGGGCGTTGAAGTCATCTGGCCTTTCCCTTTGGTGCAACATTGCCCTTCTCTGCAGTAGCATCCTCCCTGGGAGCAGCACCCCCGCCCCCCCCAGTCTCTGACCATGAAAACCCCCAACTTCCCTCCATACTGCCAACCTACACAGTCCTCCCATCCTTGCCCTCTTTCAAGGTTGGAGAAAGGCACACTTTGCTCCAAAAAAGTGATAGCATTGACATAAACACGAGCTACCAGCAAGCTTTTCACACCCTCTCATAGACCAAACAGACCAGGCAGACAACCAACCAAAAGTCCCTCAAAATATCTGCTCACTGCTATGTTGTTGTTTAGTCTCTAAGTTGTGTCCGACTGTTTGTGGCCCCATGGACTCTATCACCCGCCAGGCTCGTCTGTCCATGAGATTTCCCAGGCAAGAATACTGAAGTGGGTTGTCATTTCCTTCTCCTGGGGATCTTCCCAGCCCAGGGATTGAATCCACATTTCTTGTGTCTCCTTCATTGGAGGCAGATCCTTTACACCATGCCATCAGGGAAGCCCCATTACTATCTTCTCAGCATACGAAACCTAAGAATTTTGGCAGAATTACGACTCAAAGATAAGGAGAGGAAAAGGTTTGAGGAAGGATATTTATATGGAACAAGTGAGATTTTTTTTTTAACCTAGCTGTGCAATATTCCAGAAGGTTCCTCAGTGGTTCAGAGGGAAGGTATTCTCCAAAAACAATCACATTTATGTCTCTAAGCTGTCACCCACTGAGATATTGTGAAAAAGGGTCGAAATAATGTCACAAAGTCAGATAAACCATATGGAGTGTTTTGTGTTTAAAATATACTCCCTGCCCCCACTGCTCCTGTCCCCATAATTAATATGTGCCAAATTGTAGAACAACTTAAAAATATGGAAAGTGCTACAAAGTATAAGAGTCAGGACTTCCTTGATGGTCCAGTGGTTAGGACTGCAGGCTTCCACTGCAGGGGCCACGGGTTCAATCCCTGACTAAAGAACTAAGTAAGATCTGCAAGCCACGTGGCACAGTCAAAAAAAAAAAAAAGGGTAAGAGTCATATTGCCTATAATCCCTCACAGGGATCACTTTTGTGAGATTTAAGGCTTTCTTTCCAGTTTTGTCTCTAATGCTGGCTCTGTGTCCTGTAATTTCTGTATTGACATAGCAGAGGTCTCCAAGTATATGCAGATTGTGTCTTGTTTTTCTTTCAATAATCCTGGATTGTCATGTTTCATTCTCAGGAAATATGTCTAAAAATAAAGCGAGGATGCCAATATTATGCTTTACATGCAGAACCAGAGAAGCAGGCCTCTCTCTTCCTCCAGCCAGGCACACACAATCTCAAAGGGCCCCTTGAACATAAAAGGAGGCCAAGAATAAAACAGGAATAAAAATGTCGTTACATGGTGGCATCTATAGGAACTGACTCTCTTAACCATTTTTCTCAATTGTTTCCCCCCTTTCACAGTCATTTTTGTAACTCTCTCATTAATGCCTGGCTCTATTTCTAATTTTTTTCCATAGGAGAAACAGTTTGAAGTCAAAGACCTTGGTTGAAGAACATGAACTTTTGGTTAGTGTTTGCTCATTATGACACTTTTCTCTGAAAATGATATACTGTCATGTTGAAATATGGAAAATACAAAAAAAGAAACCCATAAAATGAATAACAGAAGACTCATAAATATTCCTGTAACCTAGAGAAAAGTACTGTCAGTACTATGACATCTATAATCCCATATGATTTTGTGAACATATGTTTCTACTTCTTTTATTAATATCACTTACTGTTAATTGTATTTTCCCATATTGTTAATTATTATTTGAAAAGGTGATGTTAACAGCCTGATGCATCTCACACATCATAGCATACTGAGCTGTTTTCCTTTCATTGGCTTTAATTTCATTTGCCAATTCTTCACTAACACTGGGACCATCAACACCCCTAGGTTCCATCTTTGAGCCTCTACTAGCTCAGTTCCCCCTCAGGGATGAGGGCACTGAAATTGCGACATGCACAAAGACCTCTTTAGGCTGCTGTTGGCAGATTTGTGTCCCCCTAAAAACTTTCAAGAAGTGCCTTTCTGGGTGGATATGTCTCCTCTGAAAGGACCAATTAGAGAAGAGGGTCCCTTCCTAGGGTTGGTACAGCCTTTCCAGATACAAAGTGGAGGGAGCAGGGTGTGGGCTAGGTTTGTGCACACACTTCCTTGACCATATGCCTTTTTTTTACAGTCAACAACCTGGTTAACCTTACACAGCTGTTGTGCTACATGTGATTTTTAATCCAAAGTAAATGTCAGAGCTGGTTGTTAACAAATCCAAATGTAGTCAACTCCAATTCTGCTGCTCCTTTAGCTGCTTCAAAACACCTTTCTGATCAGGTCAAGAGGGCAACAGTCTGAGGTTTCTATAGCTCTTGCTGTGTGGTATTTGTGACCAGTTGTTCAGCTGTTCAGAGTAAACTTTATTTTTGAAAAAGCAGTCACCATTGGATTATCTAAAGATTCCATTCAGGCAACTGTATGTATTCTCTATTTTGCTAATGTACCCAAACTTTGTGATACTAAAAGTCTTAAGTTATGGATTGCAATTAAAAAAACAAGTTACTGTGGTCTTTGGGATCCCTGGAGAATGTCCCCTCAACCAATTCAACTGGGCAAATTGTTAAAAACAGCAAGCATCTTGAGCATGACCTTAACATTCATCAGCTTTGAAGGCAACAACTCTAAGCCAGCTCAGGGATCCCTGCTGGTTTTGATGTCCCAGCAGGGTGTCCTGGAATTTCGTCCTAACCTAGCCATAGTTTTCCTTTCAAAATTTGGAAAGCAGCTTTCACCCAAAGGCAGACAGAGGATGGGAAAGTGACAGTGAAATGGAAAGCAAGGAGTTCACATGTCTATTATATGTCCTTTTAACCAGTCTTTTCTGCTGTGTATTTTGGCACATGGTTTTTAGACATATTTGAGTTGATCTTTGCAAAGCTGAAAGCTGATCCAAAGCCACGCACTCAGAAAGAGACGGAAAAGCAGTTGTAATCTTTTCATCCTTCAATTTTTGAACAGAAACTTCGTTATAATAATTGTCCTGGATTGATGGACTCTCCATTGAAAACTGGGTCCAAAACATGGCTTTGATAGAAAATCCCTCAGATGATAACATAGCACCTAAACAGCACTGAGCAGACAGAAAAAGGAGCCTTCCTTCAGGTCTGGTGTGGTGTACAGTGGACTTTCTCTGCACTGTTTTCTAACTTTCTATCTTGAAATAATCTCGTACTTGAAACTTTCGAAAAAGTACAAATAATGTCTATATATTTTCATCCATATTCTCCAAACTCAGCATTTTAACCCGTTTCCTTTATTGTTCTGGTTCTCTCTTCAGTGTGTGCTTTCTAAAAATAAGAGAGTTCTCATAGGTAACCATGGCATGATGTCCAAATCAGGAAATTAGTATTAATGCAATATTGCTATCTAATCTGCAGCCCTTATTCTATTCTTCCCTGCTAGATTTGACCTCACCCACATGGGGACCAGTTGACCATCGGAGCCCCTAAGGTGACATCGTCAGAAGGACACATCGTCAGACACAGTATTGCCCCTGTCACCTTTCTGCCAAAAGCAAAAACTTCATCTAGTCTTGAGGAAACATCAAATAAACCCAGAGTGAGGGGCGTACCAGAGCACAATGGGACAGTCATCTTTAAAAGCTCCAAGTCACCACATTACAACAAGCCAGTAATGACCTCAACAGAGAGTGGAGGGGAAATTGTTCCAAACGTGCAACCTGGCAGCTCCTTGAGTCTGAATTGTTTGTGAGGATGAAGACTGGCTAAATGACTTAACAACTGGGTGGGGACTCAGGAAAGGAAATCCTCACTCTTTCTTAAGAAACACAAAGGGCACTTTCATAAACACATCCACATAAACACATCCTACACATGACAGTGCAGACAGCTTTGATGGGCATTGCAACTCATCAGATGTAAACTGTTAGCCTGTAAATGAAGGGCTGACCAAAGCCCTGCAGCCCAAGCATCTGGTTGTGGGTCTCTGTGTGGCCCCAGAGCCTGCAGGACTCTGCACTCTTAGACTTCTGACTCCGGAATCAGAGCAGAGCATCCCAAGGACTGCCCAGCACAGAGCTGTTTCCTTCTGCTTTTCCACATCACAGAGCACCGAGAACCATCACATTCATACAGCATAGCAACCATGAGATTTAGGGGCATTTATAGAGTATTTGGTGAGATTTTCATTATGTGTTCTTTATGTTGTATAATTATGATAAGAAAAGTAAAATATGAGTCTTTTAGAAAACTTTTAAACATAGAATTTGTATAAATCTTCTAAGTAAAATATTTTACAGTTTTTCCCCCATCCCTCCCCACCCCCAACCTCACATTTTAATGAGAAACTTGAACTTTCCCCTATAATCTAAATTTAACTTCTTCAGGTTATATGCTTGGTGTGGCTTTATGAAATTCCCCATCAGTCACAGATTCAGGTTACTTGGGTCTGAAGCTTATATAATATGAGAGGAAGGGAGAACAGAAAATTGCAAATATAAAACAAGGTACAAAATTCACATTTATTTAGAATGAGAAAAAAGTCATAATATATTACTGGAGACTTGGAGTTATAAGGCCTTTTGTTTTACAATCTGTTTAGATCATTATCAGAACCATGTACATAGAAAAAGTCATGTTTGAAGCCTGGTTCCCCCTTCCAGCCTCTCTGTGACCCCCACTGACTCTGCCAGGACTCACAGGGCTGGTGAAAGTCAGACACCTTGGACCTTACTTGGTCAGGTTACCTTCTCAATAATTCCACTTTCTTATAGTCATTGTGAATCAGAAAGTTTGTTCACTCAAATAGATAATAAAAAAATAGCCGTTGTACATCTTTCAAAAATGTACAACAGTTGAACTATTAAAGACTCCAAAGTTTCTGCTTTTCCTTAATGGAAAAATAAGCTATTACAATTTCGTATGATAGTAAGCAAGAATACTGGAGTGGTTTGCCATGTCCTTCTCCAGGGGATCTTCCAGACCCAGGGACCAAACCTGAGTCTCTGCGTTTCCTGCATTGCAGTGGATACTTTACCGCTGAGCCACCAGGGAATCTCATGATAATAAGCACAGATTTCTCATTCATTTGATTTCTATGTGTCAAACCTGGACTTTGAAAGCGTGATAGAGCTTTATTCTGCAGGATGCATAAGCCCAGCGACAGCAGGCATGTTGGACATGTAGTTTGGATGAAAAGGGCACTTGAGCCACAAAGATGTCAGTTTCTGATATGCCAGAGGACAGGGCTTTGGGACTGTGGCCTGGATTGACCCTAGACAGGCATCCCCCAGGCCACAGCCTCTCCCTTGGTTGCCGCATCTCTCTCCTCTGGACACAGCCTCGACCCCAGGAGTGGATGGCAGAGCGCGAGCATGGGCTTGAGTCCCAGAAGGATGCCACTTGTCATGCGGGGACCACAGGACAAGCCTGCCTCCCTTCGGCTGCTGTCCCAACAGCTCAATCCAGACTGCCTCGGATCAAATCCAACCATAGCTCCAGCAGAGGGGGTAGAAATATAGTGGATCCCATAGCACATAGGGTAGGGGGGAGATGCTCTGCTGTAGTAGGTGAGGTGCTTTGTAATGGCAGAAGATTAGATCAAAACAATGTGCATGAGAAGGCTTTAGAAGTGATTAAGTAGGGACTTCCCTGGCCGTCCAGTGGTTAAGACTCTGAGCTTCTACTGCCAGGGGGATTGAGTTGAATCCCTGGTCTGGGAACGCAGATCCTTCATGCCATGGGCCGTGACCAAACGTTTATAAATAAATAAAGACTGTCTTATGAATTACTGAATTTAAAAGTGAAAGAGAAAGTGTTAGTTACTCAGTCGTGTACGACTCTTTGTGACCTCCATGGACTATAACCCGCCAGGCTCCTCTATCCATGGAATTCTCCAGGCAAGAATACTGGAGTGGGTTGCCATTTTCTCCTGTAGGGAATCTTTCCGACCCAGGGACTGAACCCCTGCCTCCTTCATCTCCTACATCGTAGGCAGATTCTTTACTTACTGAGACACCTGGGACCCCACTGAATTTAAAAAAAGTGTATATAATAAAATAAAATGATCAAGTCATCTCACTCATTTTTGGCATAGAAATTCTAAATAGAAATGCCCTTCGATGTAGACAGAACAGCAGAAGAACCACAGCAGAGTGAAAGAAGTAAGCAGCTTTACAACAGACTGCCAAACTGTCAGTGAAACAGGCTTTTCCCAGCAGTTTCCCTGCTTCCATCACAGGATGGTATAAAAGCCTCTGTGATTCAGGGTGAATGTCTGCGAGCTTGGGAGCATGTGGTCACAAAGGCTGTTGCATCGTTTACAAAACCAGCTTCGCGTGAATTTCTGCCTCCCAGTTGCTGAACATCAGATCAAATGTGGGGAATTCCTTGTTGATGGCTGGGGAAGGTTTGTGCTTATCTTTCTTTTTAGATGATGGTAGACATGTCTAGATATGTCTGGCATTTCAACTTTACCTATAAGAGGCCATCGGTAAATGCCACACATTTTTATTATTACAACTCAGTTAATTCCAGAAATAAACATGTAAGACAACTTCATCCCCAGAGGCATTGTGGGAATAAGATCTCTCCCATCTTTCCATTAGATGGTAAAGAACTTCCCCGCAATGCACAAGACCTGGATTTGATCCCTCGGTCGGGAAGGTCCCCTGGAGAAGGAAATGGCAACCCTCTAGCATTCTTACCTGGAAAAACCCAAAGATAGAGGAGCTTGACAGGCTATAGTCCATGGGTCGCAAAGAGTTGGACACAGACTGAGCAACTCACACTTTCACTTTACTTTCACTTTCATCTTCCATTGGCAAGGACGTTCTCATCCGTGTTTACCTGGGTCAAAAACAGATAGAAAGGGAAACATAGCGCACATTGTCACATACTGGCAGCCTTCAGCAACACATAAGGCTGAGAAAATCTTTGTAGGGAGGATGGTTGAGTTCTTTGTAGATTTGTAGCACACATATATTATACATTGTGGATTATTTTGCTTTATTTGTGTACACAAATACTTGATTTGTATTTAGCACTAACTGAAGGAGTCCCTTTTCGTTTTTATTAACTTTCCTGGGTCTCCATCTGGCTCCAGCCCTGCAGGCCCCTCACCCCCCACCAAGCCGCAAGCCAAGACGGCTCCCCAATTTGCTCTTCCCGAGGGGGTGGCTCCGAGCCTGCTTTCACGTCTCCCCATGTCAGCTGGGATTTATACTGCTTTCCTGCAGGGCTTCCTGCTCTACGCTGCTGCAGAGCGTTCTCTCTAACTTGCCACAGTTTAATGGTCAAACTTCACATTTAAAATATTATGGATCCAAGAAGAGGAAAATAAATAATTTTCAATAATGGGCAACCGAGACCCCGCAGCCGGGCCTGCCTGTGATGCAAATTGGTGGAAGCCGGCTGCAGTCTTTCCAGCGAGCCCTTCAGAGTGTGTGGTTTCTTACGGAAAGTCTTTCTTCACTCTGCTCTTGGGGTGAACGAGACTTTTGGGGGGATATTTGGTTAGAATCCTGAGGCTGTTAATCTCTAATACCTCCCATGGCATCCCCTTTGCTGAATGTGCTGTGAAGGTTCAGGCAAGCCCCAATCTCATGAATCCTTTGTTCACACAGGCTTGGCAATCACCATCTAGACTGAAATCATAAACACAGTTTTCCTTCTGTCCTTCAAAGTTTCAAAACTCTACCAGTAATTCAGCCAGATTGCCCATTAGAATAAACCAAACATGAATAGAGAAGAAACAGCATGAAAAACAGAAATTTTTAAAAAATGATTTCTTAAATTGAGTAAAAAACGTATTTTATCAACTCACACTTCTACCAAGACAGAGATTAAAAAGAAAAACAAGCTTATTGTGAATCCAATATAAATTCTGTCTAGATACATTAGGTCATTTCCTTCAAGTTCTTAAAAGCTGTTGATATGCATTTGTTTGATGTCTCTGATTTGATTTTTGACATGAGGCTGTGTGTGCATTTTTAGAACTGGAGAAAAACAGTATACTAATTTTAAAGTAAACGGAATGAAATGACTTCTCTCCATTTAGTAATATTTTTTTTTGCACTAGCCTTCCTGAAACTACTTCCATCTGCAACTTTATCTTTAGAAGTTTTAATAATTTTTTAATTTTGCCACTTGACTTTGATGAGTGCTGTTGGCAATGGATTCAGATGGCAGGGCCTTGGTTTAATCAATTGCAAGCGACTTCCATAACCTTTGGTTTAAGAAGTAAATGGGAGGAGAGCAGAAACTCAGTGGCACTTTCTCTTCTCTTTCAAACATATGTTCTTATTTAATAAATTCTCTCTCAAATAAAATAAGCTCGTAGTTATTGGTGGTCAGTTTCACATAATAGGAGCTACTACAGTTTCCCATTAAAGAAAAATACAAGGCTGCAATAAAACAAACCATGAGTCACTTTATTGGGTATGAAGTAATAAACCAGTGGTTATAATGATAACTCCTGTGATGTGCCTTACAGGAAAATGACCTTGATTGCTGTGTTTCATTTGGGGTGGGACTCCTTAGCTTTGTTGTACAGAAAACCAGTATGCAGTCAAATTCTACTTCTCTACTCTGTGTTCTTACAGCAGCTAGAAGGTTTTACTCTCAGCGATGATCATAGCCATAATTGAGTGCATAATGTAGTGTTTAATATCTCAGTCTTCCATAAAACTCTACCTAAGGGCAAGAGCTATTCAGTTTTGGCAGCTGAATTACTGCAAGCATGCATGGTAATTAGTATCCATTATAGAAGCAAGGCAAAAAGAATGGAAAGAAAGCAGAGGAGAGCAGGAAGAAAGGAAAAGAGAGAGGGAAGGAATAAAGGAAAAGATAAAGAGAAAATGGTAACTGGGGAAAAATGAAAGAAAAGAAAGACAGAGACCAAGAAAGAGACACAAAGAAGAAAAGAGAAAAAAGAAAGACAAAGGAGCAAATGAAAGAAGGCTCTGAATTATTGGAACCTACCATCTTAAGATTCTGCCAAGCTCCTTAAGTTGACTTTTCAGAATACCTGTATCAAATAGGTATTTCTAACTTTGGTTATCTTTTTAAGGCAAGTAAACCTCAGCACTACTAGTAAAGCGTTTCCAAAGCTTGTTTCCAAAATGCCCTGTGTTGCACCAGCCTGAAACACAATATTCTTCCCCAGCCCTTCAATATGCAGAGCCAGTAAAGAAAGCAAAGGTATTTCAACCAGAAAGGGTTGCTGAGTGCTGGGTGTCGGGGCTGCGCCCCATCGCTGCGGGTTCAGCTGGCTGGGAACCCACGGGGTGACACGGCCTGCGGATCAGAGATGAAGACAGAACATCATTACCCCTGGCAGGATTCATATTTTGCCACCGACCTGAGAACTCTTGTTGGTTGCGGGTTCCAGTCCCCTGGAAATGATACTGCCCGGCCGGGGAATTTCTCTTAAAGACGCAATAATTCACGGCTGGATATTAACTAGATCTGTGACATACGGGGCTGCCACATCTTCTCATTTCACTGGCTCTAACCCTGCCGAACGTTTCTAATACAGCAGGGGTGTTGGGTGAAATACGACTTTCTGATTGAACGAATGCCTGCGGGCCTCCGTGATAAACACCAGCCCAAGCGCACTGCGGCTTCTAAGCGGAGGACAAGTGCCAGACCCTCTAGATGAGTTAGTAGCAACCCTCTCCCCGCAGCTCCCCCTCCTAACCAAATTATCTCCGTTTATTTTTCATCACATCTGACTGTGACCAATAATTTGTGTACGGCGAACATCAGTGTTTCTTGCCTGCCTTGCATGGTGCTGATTTTTCTCTGTCTCTTCGCGATCAGACGCCATGCTAAATTTGACTTAAAGGCAGTTTAATAGAAGGTAAGTTTCAAAGAAACATTTGCTGTGTGGAGGTATTGATATAGACCCAAGCATGGGATAGTTAAAGTCCATCCACCTTATCGCTGTGACTTCCCCCACCTTTTTATTACCTTTGTTGGGTTCCTATGGCTAACATATTTCATTTTCTCCTGGTGTATTTTTCCAGCACTAAAGCTCTGCTTTTTTTAGGTCTACCTAGAAAATTTTCAGTTACATCACTTGCAAAACTATGTTGATGTTAACATTGAAAAACCTCTTTGCTTGCGGTTGTATATTTTATTTGGCTAAAAATGGCTCATGTCTAATACATTACATGTCCTTTGGTGATACTCTTTAAGCGAGAAATTCCAAAACTCACAAATACCGAATAGCCAAAAGTTCCAAAGCAGTGCATGAACGCTAAACATGCAATATATCTCCTCCTTTTCCAAACAGAAAGAGATTTCTCTCTGATTTGTTTGATAAATTTGACCCAAGATTTCCATTTGCAGTTATTGGAGTTCCTACTGTTTTTCTGCGTGTTGGTGGGCCGAGGCCTAATCACCCCAAAGTCCCACGGAGACCATAAATTACAGCGATGAGGCGAAGCTTTGTGCTTCTTGGGCTGCAGGAGAAGGCCATTTTGCTGCAGCCTATTTTGACAGGCATGAATTTAATTCATTGTTTTATGACAGACGGGAAAAGTGTACATGCTCATAGTACTGATTTATGGTCATTTGGGTCTGGAGGATTCTATAATTTGCAACTAATGTGAAAACAGATGGATAGGCAGACACCAAAGGTTAGGCTGACCCCTGGGTTCTCTCCCCTGGTTACAAATGGCGTCCATATGCGTCCAATCTCTCTGGGTGAGGTCTACGCCGGTCGGCCAGACGCCATAGAGCGTGCTGCCCCATTCTTTCCTTTCCTGAGTAAGTCGGCGAAAGCGAAATTTGGAGAACATTTCTAACCTTGGTTTTCCAAGAGTCATTCTGTGCCTTCTGCACGTGTGGGATTCTTCTCTTTCTTTTTATATGAGAAAGCATTTTTTTAAGGTTTGTGGACTATTGTCCTTATTAACCCAACATGAAATAGCATGTAGAGGCATCATTGGATGTTTTCATTTCAATTGACAAATTTGTTTTAAGAGAATGATTGATTGAAAATCATTGGTTGGGGAGTTTCAAAGGAAATGCCTCGAGTTGGGGACGAGCAAGCATTTTTGTGAGAAACATACTTCACATAAACGAATTTCTCCCTTACAAATCACTTGGCATTTTTAGAAAATAAACTTTATTGAGTAAAGTTGTTCCATTGATACTAAAAGTTTTTAATATATTTTTGGCTATTAAATGACTTCACCGAAGAGGGGACAACAGTGATCACGTCTCTTTTTGAAGAAAGAAAGGCATTTTAGACCTATAGTAACAAGGTAAATCCACTGTGAATTTTAGTTGAACTGGTACTTGTCATCTGTTAACAAATACAGTGTTAACCAATTATATACATATTTTGTTATTGATTTTCTTGTCCAGTTATTATAACATTACTATCTTCATTTTATAATTTCAGTTTTAATTTCAATATTAAAATTAAAGAAATCATTCATTTTAGTTCAGAAGATAAAGTTGTGTTTAATTCCACTTCCTTTTGTAAAGTGGAAACACAGATTGCTGATCCTTAAATAAGACTACAAAATCCAGATATAATTAAAGGCTGTTTTAGTCTTGACCATATTAGTATTTTGCTAATAAAAGTCAAAAGACATAGTGTTGCACGGTGTTAAAATATTGCTGTATTTTTTTTATTCCGTTTTAAAATTACATGTGAACCAGTCTAATGGCTGCATTGGAGGCTCAACCAACACAACATGATTTGTGCTGGTACAATCAGCAGGGTATTTGCAGCTTCACATGGTGCTATGAAGACAGCAGTATTTAACCTCATTTGACATTTCAACCTTTGTACACTTACCCCAGGAAAGGAAAATTTTAAGTGACTGAAAACTAATTTTAATCGGCATCTAAAAAAAAATAAAACAAACACACCAGATGAGTATTTTCTTAAGGCTGCGGTCTACTTGACCGTGGGGCTTCCCTGGTGGCTCAGATGGTGAAAAATCTGCCTGCAATGCAGGAGACCAGGGTTCAGTCCCTAGGTTGGTAAGATTGCCTGGAGAAGGGAATGGCTACCCACTCTAGTGTTTTCGCCTGGAGAATTCCATGGACAGAGGAGCCTGGTAGGCTCCAGTCCATGGGGTCGTGCAGAGTTGGACACAACTGAGAATATAACACTACTTGGCCATAAGCTCCTTTTTAACTATGGAAAGAAACCCATGTGTATGGATTTTTTTTCCACACTTTACTTCCTGAAGCTGTAGACTGGAGATTCCCCTGCATCTCTGTCCCAAGCACCACGCTGTCAAAAGGTTGGTTGCTCAAGACCCTTCTATTTTGCTGGGAACCTGAATTGATTATATCAACTTTTAAAATTCCATTACTGAAAGAGAAAAACAAACACCGTATATTAATGCATATATGAGGCATCTGAAAAAATTGGTATAGACAATCTTATTTACAAAGCAGAAACAGAGATACAGAGATAGAGAACAAACATGGATACCAAAGGGGAAAGAGGGGTGGTGAGATGAATTGGGATTGACTTATATACACTATTGGTACTATGTAGTAAATATATAACTAATGAGAACCTACTTATAGCACAGGGAACTTTACTCAATGCTCTGTGGTGACCTAAATGGGAAGGAAATCCAAAAAGGAGGGGATGTATGTATAGATATAGCTGATCAACTTTACTGCACAGTAGAAACTAACACAACATTGTAAAGCAACTATATTCCAAAAAATTTTTTTTTTAAATTCCATGACCTACTTCAGTGTCTGGAACATAGGAGCTGTTCAATAGAAATTAGTGAAAAGTTGAACATGTTGAAAGGAATATGCACCTTAAGTCAACTGCGTAATGATAGACATCAGTCAGGATGCTGTAGATCATGGAATAAATTAATGGTATATCTATAACATATACATAGTTATAAAAGAATTTCAGAGAAGTAAGAACTATAGGTGAGGAGACCAATTCTATGCATTAAATTAAAACATTTTAACAATCACTGGCATTTTTTGATGGCTCAAATAACAGATACTTACACCCCTTTGGGTAGCCTTGCTAACAATTCACACAAAGTAAAAGCCAATTTCTCGGCTTCATCCTCTGCCCACTTTCTGGCTCTGAAGGTACCAAGGTTCACAATGTCTAAATCTCTCATACTTTCTTCTTTCTATTTACAAGAACGTATATGGTATATGTGGGCAAACCATTCTATCTTGGTTTTTATCTTTTTATTTTTAACTAAATGAGTAGCTAACACTTGCAATGTGCCTGAGATTTTTGTAAGCACTTAACTGGGAGAGACTTTATTTTCTTGGGCTCCAAAATCACTGCAGATGATGACTGCAGCCATGAAACTAAAAGATGCTTGCTCCTTGGAAGAAAAGTTATGACCAACCTAGACAGCATATTAAAAAGCAGAGACATTACTTTGCTGACAAACGGCTGTCTAGTCAAAACTATGGTTTTTCCATTTGTCATATATGGATGTGAATGTTGGACCATAAAGAAAGCTGAGTCCTGAAGAATTGATACTTTTGAACTGTGGTGCTGGAAAAGACTCTTGAGAGTCCCTTGGACTGCAAGGAGATCCAACCAGTCCATCCTAAAGATCAGTCCTGGTTGTTCATTGAAAGGACTGATGCTGAAGCTGAAACTCTAATACTTTGGCCACCTGATGCAAAGAACTGACTCACTGGAAAAGACTCTGATGCTGGGAAAGTTTGAAGGCAGGAGGAGAAGGGGATGACAGAAGATGAGATGGTCGGATGGCATCACTGACCCGATGGACGTGAGTTTGAGCAATCTCTAGGAGTTGGTCAGGGAGGCCTGGCTTGCTGCAGTCCATGGGGTCGCAAAGAGTTGGACACGACTGAGCAACTGAACTGCCTGACTGTGTTTCATTCATCTGATAATCAGAGCAGCCTTAGGCGATAGGCACTGTCATGGCACCAGTCTTAGAAACGTTAAGACCAAGACCAGGGAGGCTGAAGAATGTGCCCAAAGCAGTGACTGATGCTCGGAGAACAGGAATGCAGGTAGTCTGGGTCCAGAGCCCACACTCTCACCTCTGTGTTCTGACACATTTAAAAGGAGAACAAACCTGATAGACTACTTTGTAACTTTTTTTTTCCATTTCATGATATGTCTTGAATATTTTTTCATTTCCTTACACAGAGATATAACTCATTTTTAAAATTACAAGCTAATATTCCATAGCATCAATGAATGCTAATTTACTTCGCCATTTGACATCCATGGATGTTTAAGTTGATTCCAGTCTTTTATTATTATAAACTTACAACAAATATTCTTGTATACTTTTTGTGTGTAATGTGGCAGCATCTCTAACTGACATACCTAAAAGTGAAATGTTGGGCTGGGGGAATGTATATGACATTTTAATAGATGCTGCTAAATTTCCATCCAGGAAGACTTCACTAGCATTTCCAACATTATTTGTTATCTTTTTTTTTCCATCCAGGAAGACTTCGCTAGCATAACCAACATTATTTGTTATCTTTTTTTTTCTTTGTGAAAAGAGTAGGAAAGATCCGAAAGCAATAGTTGATAGTTTTAATTTGCATTATGCTAATTATATCAGGATTTATTTTTACTATTTGTCTATTGATTTGTAGAGATTCTAGATATATTCTGGACACTAATTCTATACATGTAACATATATTAACACATTTTCTCATTCTGTTATTCTGTCTCTTATTCTGTTATCTGTTTCTCATTAACAGATATCTGTTAATCTTTGCTGACTTCTATTATTCCCCTGTTTTAATTTTATTTATTTATTTTGGCTATGCTGTGTGGCACACAGACTCTTAGTTCCCCAGGAATTGAACCCCGCCTCCTGCAGTGGAAGCATGGGGTTCTAACTTTTGGACCACTTGGATGTCCTCCCACTGTTTTAAAGGTTTATGAGAACAAATCTTTCCTTTGTTTTTTATACTGCTTAAGAAACTCTTTCCTACCAGTTTTAATTGGACATTTTTTATAGCACAATAGCATTGGGATTTATTTATTTACTTGCTTATTTATATGAAGGTGTTATTCTGAAATTTATTAATGTTTATAGTGTAGGTATACTATACTTTATACTACTCAATTTCCCAATCCTATTTATTGAATAATTCTTTTGCTCTTCACTGATATGGAATACTACTTTACCATTCATTTAATAAACAGTACTTCTATTCTGATAATTGTAGTAAAATTAGCAAATAAAAAATACAGAGAAGACAAAAATTATCATAGTACATTAAACTATTGTGTAGTTTTTCGATGATTTCTCCCCAACCTGGTTATTACTTTGTATAGCTGACTTTTACCCTGTCACTTCTTACCATATAGTAAACATTTTCCTATATCATTAACCAAGTAATTAAAATAACAGTGGAATACCATGTCTGGTATCAAATTAGCAGAAACTTCTAAAAACACAATACTTAGAGGTGGTGAAACTGGAGATTGATTGGACTTGGCAATGCTGCTGGTACCAACTTTTTTGTGCCAATGCTCTGGGAAAAAACTGATAAAATAATTGAAGAGTATTGCAGTATTCATGTGACCTGATCTAATAGTTTACTTGCAAGATATGTATCCAAAGGGAATAACCAGAGATGGAATCAAAGATTAATATGTAATCTGTTGCAGGTATTTTTATAAGACTAAAAATAATGAAAACCCTAAACTGTCTAACAAGGAGGATGGTTAGATAAACCCGGTTTATCTAACTGAGGTGCATTGACTAATGCAGTGAGTACAGTGGGCCTGGGGGGGCAGCCAGTGGTACCCTCTGCCACATGCTATCAGCTCCCACCTCCCTGACACGGGGGAGGCTGGCACTTTCTGGAGCCCTAGTGTTTGGCTGGGGCTCTGGCTGCCTCACGATGAGTCATAAGCACAAGTGACACAAGTCACTTCCAGGCCAGAATATTTAACTGCCAAAGGAAACACTCCAGGGTTAGCAAGGAGACCAGCAATGTTTGAAACAACATGCTGAGAGATGATAATCAGGAAACAACTTCTGCTAACCATGTTACAGGAAGAACAAGCAAATCTGACTAGATGTTGGATTTGTTTCTTTTACTTTATTTTTATTTTCTTTAATCATTAAGTCTTTTAGAAATTTTATTTATTTGTTTTTGGCTGTTCTGGTTCTCCGTTGCTATGCCAACTTTCTCTAGTTGCTGTGAGCTACTCTCTAGTTAAGGTGCACAGGCTTCCCATTGCGGTGACTTCTCCCCTTGGGGAGCACAGGCTCTAGGATGCAGATCCAGTAGTTGTGGTGCATGAGCTCAGCTTCCCAGCAGCACGTGGAATCTTTCTCGACCAGGGATCGAACCCGTGTCACTGGCACTGGCAGGTGGATTCCCAACCACTGGACCGCCAGGGAGGTCCTGTTGATTTTACTTTAACCTTTGCTTCCTGTTGCTTCGTTCATTAAAAGAAATAATGGCTTTCCTCGGGGGGCCCTGCCCCTCTGCTTGAATGTTAAATGAAAGTGCCTTTGTTCAAGGAGACACCCTGACCCTGTCCAACTGTAAATGGCTGCAGGAAAGGAGAAATTAACACACCCCCTCCTTGATGCTGGCCAAGCCAAGAGATGTTTGGCAAGATTAATGGCCATTTTACTTCCTCACCTACTCCTCCTCTGTGTTCTGTAAAACAAACTGGCATCCAGATCCCATTAGATTATTTTTTGAGACATTAGTTGGCCATCTTCTCAGTCCGCTGACTTTCCAAATAAAGTCATTATTCCTTGCCTCAATACCTGTTTGCCAACATACTGGCCTGTTATGTGGTGAGCAGAGCGAGCGTGGACGTGGTAACAAAGATAAATGGAAATATTGATTAAAACAAGCATATTTGATTGCTAAACAACAGCTTTTAGCCATGGATTCATACAGACAAGAAAAGGTTCATAAAATAATAACTGGAAAAACAGGATTAAAAACATGTTATCCACATACAAAATCAATTTTGCTTCTGTGTATGCTTGTGTATTGTCTGTGGATGTAGAAAATAATGTAACAAACACTAAAAGAAAAAAAAAAACACCCAAAAGTTAAGTTTTTACCTTTGGGTATTGGGTGTAGTGATTTTAATTTTCTTACATTTATTTCTGTATTTTCTAAAGCAATTGTATATTATTTTATTATTACAAAGCCTGTTTTCTAGATCTTGTCAGCATACTTTGTAATGGTTATATTTCAATATATAAATAAATTTAGCCTCTTCTTGTTGAACGTAAGTTATGGTTTTCCACTGTTTTCATGAGATGGTGATTAGCGCTGTGTGTAATTTTTACCTTGTGGCTCAATCCTTCCCAAAGTATTGATAGTAAACTTAATTACATTTACTCACATTAAACATTGTTTCGCTGCCAGACTGCTAGGGGCATTCACTCTGCTTATGATCACCGTGGATCCCAACATTAATTGTCCCTAAACTGCTGGGTTCTAAGGAAGCATTGTATCAAAATACAGTTTTTAGCATGGCCTTTTCTTTTTTTAAACACCCTGTTGTCTTTTCAAATGCAGACAGGGCTAGGATTACAATCATCCCATCTTCACACCACTCAACAACATCTATGGCTTTATAGTATGGTAACCTTCATTAATGTGGATAATGATGTAATTTAGAGATCAAGAGCAGTGGCTTTGAAATAACAAAAGCCTTGAATTTAAACCCTACCTCTGCCACTTCAGAGCTCATGGACTTTGAGAAATTTATGTATGTTCTCTGGGACTTAGGGTCTCTGCTGGTAAACTTGGGGTCATACTAGTAGCCACAGCATAGAAATCTAGTGAGGATTAATTGAACTATATGACAGTTTTAGCATAAGCTATATTATGCTAAACAGGGCATGAGCTCAGCAAATGATAGCCAATATTATTGTTGTTTAAATGTCCATTTCTATAAAATGCTGTTTAGAAAAATTGGGAGTAGGAAAAGAGTAGAGCTAAGGGATCCAGAACAACTTGATTTTAATAAAAGGACAGATTATTTAGGGGCAAATCTCTGTAGCATTTTGTTGTCCTGTTTTTTGGTGAATTCATCTGCCTCTATTCCCAATACCTTGTTCATATTACTGACTTCAAAGTGTCTTAATCTCCACTCTTTTCCCCACCAACGGCAGCCCCACATCCTCACTCTAAATATGAGCTGGAAGACAGCAACAGTTGATTCTCTGTCTGAGCTTCTCTACATGAGCAGAGAGCTACCTTACCCCACTGCCCCAGCTGGTCCCCAGGACTTCACATTTCTGCAAACCATCAGCTCAGCCCAAAGGAGCAATTTCTGTTTCAATTAAAATCTACAAGACAGTTAGGATCTGGGAACTCCATGGGGAGTTTCACCCTTTCTAAGTATGAAATAGAGCTTCTCTGACACGGGCTGGGACTCCTCTACTGCAAGTGTTGGAAAGGAAATGATCTTTTAAAAGGTGAAATAGGCAAAAATGGCAAAGTCTCTTCTGGTTTTTCCTGGGGCCTTTTAAGGCATTTCCCCAAAGATCCCTGGTTAGCTCCATAACTTTTCAAGACCTGTTCATTGTGCCAGAGAAGGAAATGTACCTACGATTGCTCTTTGGGGTAATATTTAAGTCAAGACTAGATTTCAAGCTCCATTGAAGTGCAACATTTTGTGTTTTTGAAGAAGAAAATTTTGCCGGTAAAAATGCTGCTTTTCTTATAGAGCAATCCATAAACATGCTTTGACAACTTTCAAAATGGCTTAAAAGTTGGCTTATACTTCCAAATGTACCTAATCACATCTATTCTTTTTAGATCTATTTAAATGTTCCCTACCATGAACTGAAATTCTCCATCATTTCCCGTTATTCCTTCTCACATAGGCAGACTTCATTTTAATGTGCTTTGCTTTACTGCACTTTGCAAATACTGCGTTTTTGACAAATTGAAGGTCTTGTGGCAGCCCTGCCTTGAACAAAGCTATTGGCTCTGTGTTCCCAACAGCATCTGCTTGCTTTGTGTCTCTGTGCCACATTGTGGCACTTCTTGCAATATCTCAAACTTTCCCATTATTATGGGGATCTGAGATCAGTGGGGGCTTCCCAGGTGGCTTTAGTGATAAAGAACTCACTTGCCAAAGCAGGAGACATAGAGACGCAGTTTGAGTCCCTGGGTCAGGAAGATCCCCTGGAGGAGGTCATGGCAACCCACTCCAGTATTCTTGCCTGGAGAATTCCATGGACAGAGGAGCCTTGAGGGTTACAGTCCATGGAGTTGCAAAGAGTCGGACATGACTGAAGCGACTTAGCACAGCGCAGTACATGATGAATTTCAATTGTCACTTCAAAAACTGTAAGAAAAAAAAAAACCAGAAATATTGCAATGTGTCATATTTTACTTCATTATTGCAATGATTGTTGAATACAATACATTTCTGTTGGCAAAGGGAGATTTATTTTTCATGTAACTCACTCCATATGAATAGTGTACTTCTATATTTAGTGGAATTCTCCTTTTCCACAGGTGTTTCTTTTGGACTTCCACAATCAGAGAACAAAAATGAGAAAAAAGTGTTTTCCTGCCTTCTGTTGGCTCATTTATCCTTGCTGTGACACAGTAGTGTTACCAGCAACAGAATCTTCTCTGTTTGGTTGGGAAATGCACCTGCCAACCTGGCCTGGGCATGATGGACCGTAAACCACTCTGGTCCATGGGCTCCTCCTGGCGTCTGCTGGATTCTGTTGCTGTGCCCTGGACTGACCACTGACACCCTTTCTGAGTCTCTCTTCCTCATATCCTCTGACATCACTTCTCAGGGCTGGGATGATCCCAGGCTCCCTCAGTAGCCCCTGCAAACACCTGGACCCACCCTCACCGTCACCTCCATAAAATGAAAAACATAGCCCTTGCCTTGATGCTGCGCAGAGCCCCAGCAACTTCCTGGAACATTTCAACAAACAGGAATGAGTACAGGCGCTGTTCTCAGCATTTTATACACCTTAACTCATTTAATTCTTGTACTAATCCTGTGCATCTTGTTGTCATCCCCATGTTATGGGTGTGGAAATGAGGGACAGAGAAGGTAAGAAAATTGCCTGTGGTCACACAGCAGTAGGTGGAAGGAGCCAGGAACCCCAGTTTCCATGAATTTAAAAAAAAAATTTTTTTTAAATTTGGTGGAGTATAATTGTTTTGCAACATTGTGTTAGTTTCTGTTGTACATCAAGTGAATCAGCTATATGAACACATAAATCTCTTTTTTGGATTTTCTTCCTGCTTAGATCACCACAGAGAATTGAGTAAACTTTTCTGTGCTCTACACTAGGTTCTGATTAGTTATCTTACACATAGTAGTGTATATATGTCAGAGCTAAGTAAGAAAGAAAAACAAATATCATATATTAACACATATATGTGGAGTCTAGAAAGATGGTACAGATGAACCTATTTGCAAAGTAGAAATAGACACACAGATGTAGAGAACAAACATATGGACACTAAGGTGGGAAGGGGGGATGGAATGAATTAGGAGATTGGGATGCATGAATTCTTAACAGCATCTGCAGGCAGCCTTGGGATTTGCTTGGCCCAGAGGGCTCCAGATCCACCTCCCTCCCAGTCTCAACAACCTGCCACTCAACCCCAACTTTAAAGCAAGTATCATGAGGTATTACTCTGACTTTTGAGTCTCTTATCTAAGAAGTTTTAGGCTCAAAGAGAACACCTGGTAAGAAGGATATTGTTAGATCCATCTCTCAGCTTCGTCCAACTTACTGTCATCTCTCTTGCTCATAGTCCTGATTGATGGACTGACACACCATCAAGGAACTGCTAAATTGAAGGGAAATGAGATCAGGGTCAAATTAATCTTGCATTCGAGGGCCGTATACTTGTTTCCTGTGAGCTGAGAATCACAAAGATAAACCATGAAGATGATCAGATGTGGCTGCAGACGAAGACCAAAGTGCTCAACTGAATTTCAACTTACCTAGTTTTTAGATAGAAGTAAGTGAAAAGAGGCAAAGAGGAGAAACATTTGTGACTAATATAATCATCCCAGCTTTTGGTCAGAATTTGGAATATTAGTATGTGGCAATAATATGACCAAAAATCCTCTGCTAATTCATCATGGCTTATATTTAAGATTCCCTAAAATCGCTGGGTCCAAAGTCAGGCCACGTTTTGTCAGAATTTCCAGAGCTGAAGATCTTTATAAGATGTCACCATTCTGAATTTCTCAGACCACAGAAGGATTTCAATTCTCCCTCTCAACACTCAACTGCAAGTTGAACCTCAGGGCAGGCTCTCAGCTCAGCCATGTGGACATGCAACATTTGTCCTTTGTTGAGAGAGGGAAAAAGTGAAAAAAATTGGAAATATGATAAAAACTGGCTCCAGAAATAAGGGCCTCCCCATGAGGGACCCAGCTGTAAAAAAGACAGGAGTCTAGGTGGAAAGAAAATGTCCAGTGGGTATAGGTGGGAAGGAAGGAGAGCAGGCATAGATGGATGGAACAATGAATTGCAGGATGACTAATTAGCCACCTGACAAAGACTTACCTCCAAGGTAAGTGATACTAATATTTGCCTTAAACCAATGGAAAAACTGGCACAGGGTATCAGGGACACATGATCATTTGGCAGGTAGCAAAGACAGAGGTAAAGAAAGGACTCTTGTTACACCTTATATCCAGAACAACTACCCACGCTACTGTTTTCAGTGCCCTTCTGAGTGTATTAGCTGATTCTCTCAGGTGATAACAAAGAGGAGGGGTTTAGACTACAGAGAAGGAACCACACAGGTATTATTTATTTGAAGATGACATCTGAATTTTTCGGTATTGACCATATGGTGATGTTCATGTGTAGAGTCTTCTCTTGTGTTGTTGGAAGAGGGTGTTTTCTATGAACAGTATGTTCTCTAGGCAAAACTCTGTTAGCCTTTGCCCTGCTTTGGTTTGTACTCCAAGGCCAAATTTGCCTGTTACTCCAGGTATCTCTTGACTTCCTGCTTTTGCATTCCAGTCCCCTATGATGAAAAGGACATCTTTTTTGAGTGTTAGTTCTAGAAGGTCTTGTAGGTCTTCACAGAACCATTCAACATCAGCTTCTTCAGCGTTACTGGTTGGGACATAGAGTTGAATTACTGTGATATTGAATGGTTTGTCTTGGAAATGAACAGAGATCATTCTGTCATTTTTGAGATTGCACCCAAGTACTGCATTTCAGACTCTTTTGTTGACTATGAGGGCCACTCCATTTCTTCTAAGGGATTCTTGCCCACAGTAGTAGATATAATGGTCATCTGAATTAAATACACCCATTCCGGTCCATTTTAGTTCACTGATTCCTAAACTGTCAGTGTTCACTCTTGCCATCTCCTGCTTGACCACTTTCAATTTACCTTGATTCATGGACCTAACATTCCAGGTTCCTATGCAATATTGCTCTTTACAGCATCGGACTTTACTTCCATCACCAGTCACATCCACATCTGGGTGTTGTTTTCTCTTTGGCTCCATCTCTTCATTCTTTCTGGAGTTATTTCTCCACCGATCACCAGTAGCATACTGGGCACCTACCGACCTGGGGAGTTCATCTTTCAGTGTCATATTTTTTTGCCTTTTTATACTGTTCATGGGGTTCTAAAGGCAAGAATACTGAAGTGGTTTGCCATTCCCTTCTTTAGTGGACCATGTTTTGTCAGAACTCCCCACCATGACCCATCCTTCTTGGGTGGCCCTACACTGCATGGCTCATAGTTTCATTGAGTTAGACAAGGCTGTGGCCTACGTGATCAGTTTGATTAGTTTTCTGTGATAGTGGTTTTCATTCCATAAGAGGCTTATGGAAGCTCCCTGATGGGAGAGACTGACTGTGGGGGAAACTGGGTCTTGTTTTCATGGTGGGGCCATGATCAGTAAATCTTTAATCCAATTTTCTGTTGATGGGCTGGGCTCTGTTCCTTCCCTGTTGTTTGGCCTGAAACCAAACTATGGTGGAGGTAATGAAGAAAATGGCAACCTCCTTCAAAAAGTCCCATGCAAACACTGCTGCACTCAGTGTCCCCTACCCTGCAGCAGGCACCCACCAACCCACACCTCTGCCGGAGACTCCTGGACACTTACAGGCAAGTCTGGATCAGTCTCTTGTGGAGTCACTGCTCCTTTCTCCTGGGATCTGGTGCACACAAGGTTTTGTCTGTGCCTGTCAAGAGTCTGTTTCCCCAGTCTTGTGTAAGTTCTGTAATCAAATCCCACTTGCCTCCAAAGTAAAGTTGCCTGGGGGTTCTCAGTCCCTTTGCCAGATCCCCAGGTTGGGAAATCTCTTGTGGGTCCTAGGGCTTTCTTAACAGTGCGAGAATTTCTTTGGTATAATTGTTCTGCTGTTTGTGGGTCATCTGCTCGGCAGCTCTATGGTGGGGTTAACAGCAACCTCTTCCAAGAGGTTAATGGCAACCTCCTAGTGGCTATCATCAGATGGTCAATACCGAAATCAGATGGATTATATTCCTTGCAGCCAAAGATGCAGAAGCTCTATACAGTCAGCATAAATAAGACCCAGAGCTGACTGTGGCTCAGATCATGAACACCAAATTGCCAAATTCAGACTAAAATTGAAGAAAATAGGGAAAACCACTAGACCATTCAGGTAGGACTTAAATCAAATCCCTTACAATTATACAGTGCAAATGACAAATAGATTCAAGGGATTAGACCTGATAGACAGAGTGCCTGAAGAACTATGGATGGAGGTTTGTGACGTTGTACAGGAGGCAGTGATCAAAACCATCCACAAGAAAAAGAAATGCAAAAAGGCAAAACGGTTGTCTGAGAAGGCCTTACAAATAGCTGAGAAAAGAAGAGAAGTGAAAAGCAAAGGAGAAAAAGAAATATATACCCATTTGAATGCAAAGCTCCAAAGAATAGCAAGGAGAGATAAGAAAGCCTTCCTCAGTGATCAATGCAAAGAAATAGAGGAAAAAAATAGAATGGGAAAGACTAGAGATCTCTTCAAGAAATTAGAGATACCAAGAGAATATTTCATGCAAAGATGGGCACAATAAAGGATAGAAATATGAACCTAACAGAAGCAGAAGATATTAAGGAGAGGTGGCAAGAATACACAGAACTATACAAAAAAGATCTTCATGACCCAGATAACCATGATGGTGTGATCACTCACCTAGAGCCAGATATCCTGGGATGGGAAGTCAAGTAGCACTTAGGAAGCATCACTACAAACAAAGCTAGTGGAATTGATGGAATTCCAGTTGAGCTATTTCAAATCCTAAAAGATGATGCTGTGGAAGTGCTGCATTCAATAAGTCAGCAAATTTGGAAAACTCAGCAGTGGCCACAGGACTGGAAAAGGTCAGTTTTCATTCCAATCCCATAGAAAGGCAATGCCAAAGAATCTTCAAACTACCACACAGTTGCACTCATGTCACACGCTAGCAAAGTAATGCTCAAAATTCTCCAAGCCAGGCTTCAACAGTATCTGAACTGTGAACTTGCAGTTGTTCAAGCTGGATTTAGAAAAGGCAGAACCAGAGATCAAATTGCCAAAATCTGTTGGATCATTGAAAAAGCAAGAGAATTCCAGAAAAACATCTACATCTGCTTTATTGATTACTCCAAAGCCTTTGACTGTGTGGATCACCACTAACTGTGGAAAATTCTTCAAGAGATGGAAATACAAGACCACCTTACCTGCCTCCTAAGAAATCTGTATGCAGATCAAGAAGCAACAGTTAGAACCGGACATGGAACAATGGACTGGTTCCAAATTGGGAAAGGAGTAGGTCAAGGCTGCATATTGTCACCCTGCTTATTTAACTTATGTGCAGAGTACATCATGTGAAATGCCAGGCTGGATGAAACACAAGTTGGAATCAAGATTGTCAGGAGAAATATCAATAACCTCAGAAACGCAGATGATACCACCCTTATGGCAAAAAGTGAAGATGACCTAAAGAGCTTCTTGGTGAAAGTGAATGAGGAGAGTGAGAAAGTTGGCTTAAAACTCAACAGTCAAGAAACTAAGATCATGGCATCCAGTCTCATCACTTCATGGCAAATAGATGGGGAAACAATGGAAACAGTGAGAGACTTTATTTTCTTGGGCTCTAAAGTCACTGCAATGGTGACTGCAGCCATGAAATTAAAAGACGCTTGCTCCTTGGAAGAAAAGCTATGACCAATCTATACAGCATATTAAAAAGCAGAGATATTACTTTGCTGACAAAGGTCCTTTTAGTCAAAACTATGGTTTTTCCAGTAGTCATGTATGGGTGTGAGAGTTGGGCTATAAAGAAAGCTGAGTGTGGAAGAATTGATGCTTTTGAACTGTGGTGTTGGAGAAGACTCTTGAGAGTCCCTTGGACTGCAAGGAGATCCAATCTCCCTCCTAAAGGAAATCGGTCTGGAATATTCATTGGAAGGACTGATGCTGAAGCTGAAACTCCACTACTTTGGCCACCTGATGCAAAGAACTGACTCACTGGAAAAGACTCTGATGCTGGGAAAGATTGAAGGCAGGAAGAGAAGGGGATGACAGAGGATGAGATGGTTTGATGGCATCACTGACATGATGGACAAGAGTTTGAGCAAGCTCTGGGAGTTGGCGATGGACAGGGAAGCCTGGTGTGCTGCAGTTCCTGGGGTTGCAAAGAGTGGGACATGACTGAGTGACTGAACTGATCTGAATTTTTAGAAAGCCTGAAAAAGCAGTTAAAATTTTAGTACTAATACCCAAACCAGGCAATGCTGTTCAATATAAAAACAAGTACACCACAATTATATCTTTCTGACTATAAACCATGTTATTTGAAAACATGAGAAAAATGAGTCATGTGAGCAAAAATAAAAAGAAAAGCCAATTCCCCACTTCCCCCCAAAAACCCACAGAAATGACATTAAGAATAAATGTTCAAAAGCATCACATACACACCTTTTTTAAAAAAAATAAATTTATTTATTTTAGTTGGGGGATAATTACTTTACAATATTGTAGTGGTTTTTGCCATACATTGACAAGAATCAGCCATGGGTTTACATGTGTTCCCCATCCTGAACCCTCCTCCCACATCCCTCCCCATCCCATCCCTCTGGGTCATCCCATTGACCCAGCCCTGAGCATTTGTCTCATGCATCGAACCTGGAATGGTGTTCTGTTTCACATATGATAATATACATGTTTCAATGCTATTGTGCCAGAACGTCCCACCCTCACCTTCTCCCTCAGAGTCCATAAGACTGTTGTATGCATCTGTGTCTCTTATTCTGTCTCGCATATAGGGTTATCGTTACCATCTTTCAAATTCCATATATATGCATTAGAATACTGTATTGGTGTTTTTCTTTCTGGCTTACTTCACTCTGTATAATGGGCTCCAGTTTCATCCATCTCAATAGAACTGATTCAAACGTATTCTTTTTAATGGCTGAGTGATATTCCATTGTGTATAAAATTAACACACAGAAATCCCTTGCATTCCTATATACCAATAATGAGAAAACAGAAAGAGAAATTAAGGAAACAATACCATTCACCATTGCAACAAAAAGAATAAAATACTTAGGAATATATATACCTAAAGAAACAAAAGACTTATATATAGAAAAGTATAAAACACTGATGAGAGAAATCAAAGAGGACACAAACAGATGGAGAAATATACCGTGTTCATGGATTGGAAGAATTAATATAGTGAAAATGAATATACTACCCAAAGCAATCTATAGATTCAATGCAATCCCTATCAAGCTTCCAACGGTATTTTTCACAGAACTAGAACAAATCATTTCACAGTTTGTATGGAAATATAAGAAACCTCGAATAGCCAAAGCAATCTTGAGAAAGAAGAATGGAACTGGAGGAATCAACCTGCCTGACTTCAGGATCTACTACAAAGCCACAGTCATCAAGACAGTATGGTACTGGCACAAAGATAGAAATATAGATCAATGGAACAAAATAGAAAGCCCAGAGATAAACCCACACACCTATGGACACCTTATCTTCAACAAAGGAGGCAACAATATACAACAGAGAAAAGACAATCTCTTTAACAAGTGGTGCTGGGAAAACTGGTCAACCACTTGTAAAAGAATGAAACTAGAACACTTTCTAACACCATACACAAAAATAAACTCAAAATGGATTAAAGATCTAAATGTAAGACCAGAAACTATAAAACTCCTAGAGGAAAACATAGGCAAAACACTCTCCGACATAAATCACAGCAGGATCCTCCATGACCTACCTCCCAGAATATTGGAAATAAAAGCAAAAATAAACAAATGGGACCTAATTAAAATTAAAAGCTTTTGCACAACAAAGGAAACTATAAGCAAGGTGAAAAGACAGCCTTCAGAATGGGAGAAAATAATAGCAAATGAAGCAACAGACAAACAATTAATCTCAAAAATATACAAGCAACTCCTGCATCTCAATTCCAGAAAAATAAATGACCCAATTAAAAAATGGGCCAAAGAACTAAACATACATTTCTCCAAAGAAGACATACAGATGGCTAACAAACACATGAAAAGATGCTCAACATCACTCATTATTAGAGAAATGCAAATCAGAACCACAATGAGGTACCATTTCATGCCAGTCAGAATGGCTGCTATCCAAAAGTCTACAAGCAATAAATGCTGGAGAGGGTGTGGAGAAAAGGGAACCCTCTTACACTGTTGGTGGGAATGCAAACTAGTACAGCCACTATGGAGAACAGTGTGGAGATTCCATACACACCTTTAGAATTACTTGAAGATCATAAAATCTTAGGCTGGAAAAATATACCATGTGGTACAGAGGGTGATGGGTCATAGCACAAAGTCAGTTTCCCCCAAATGACTGCATCAGTTTCATACTCTTCATCAAAATCTTGATGGAATTTTCTTCGAAGATCAGAGAGATTTTTCTGGAAAGATAACCAGGCAAAAATAGCCAAGACTTTTACAAAAGCAGAAGAAGAGAACCACTGAACATTGCGCCTGCTACCAGCTAGAGTGGAGACTGTTACAGTAGCAACGGCTTGTAACTAGCCCTCTTAACTAACTCGTGTAACTAGTCCTTGGGCTTCCCTGGTAGCTCAGCGGTAAAGAATCTGCCTGCAATATAGGAGATGTGGGTTTGATCCGTGGGTCAGGAAGATCCCCCGGAGAAGGAAATGGAAATCCACTCCAGTATTCTTGCCTGGGAAATCCCATGGACAGAAGAGCCTGAAGAGTTACAGTCCATGGGGTTGCAAAGAGTTGGAGATGACTTAGCAACTAAACATACACACACAAATAGCCCTTGTAATGAACCCCTATAAAAACCCTATGTTATCTTTCCTGAGCTGTCACAGTTCCCTGCTTCCAAAAACTTCATGCAAAAAGAACCATGATATCCCCTTTCAGCAGAAGTCAGAAGGCTTTTAGTGCCTATTCACAAAGTCACACAATCAGTAGCAGGTATTTGCATAGTACCATGCAGTTTTTTGTTTTTTTTTTTAGCATCCACCTGCTTACCTGCTATGCTCTGAGCTACAAAAAATCAGAGGTAGCAATGGTGTGAAGTCAACAATGTGCCAATGGACCAGAAATGGGTGCCTTGGATTGAGTATGTGATGGAAGAAACATCATTTATCATGGAATACAATATTCTTCAAAATTGGTGCTGAACACTTACTTACCTGCTTTGGAAACAGAAAACAAAACAATCTCACATTACATGACTTACTAAAGTAAATTCTACTTGGATTAAGGAACTGAATGGAAAAAGTAAAAATTATTATTTTTTCACAATATGGAAAAATACATATAAGTCCAGATGTCCTAATGTTGGAGAAGGGCTTTCTATTAATATATATGAAAGAAAACAAAAGGGAAACAAAATAGGAATATTTAACTACCTAAAATGTCAAAAATATCCGAACTAAATCAAAACATCTTAAATTGGTTAAAATTGCCATGAAATGTCTATGCTAGTATAGAAAGAGCTCATAATATTTTGTGAAGGGAGCTTAGAATATATTTTGAGCTGATAATAAGATCCTGTTCTACGGTTTCCTAATTCTAGTTCAAAGACTTTATGCTAAGGAAAACCATTAACAATGAAGCCAAAGCTGAAAGGATCTTCCCAGAAACTAACTTTGTCCTAGCAAAAGCTACAGCATAATCTAAAGAAAGGAACACATTCAATAGGAGAAGGAGTTAACTAATTCTTGTCCATCTCTATGAAAAACACAGTGACGTGGGAAAATCTGAGGACAAAAGTTTGAAACTATGTCTATACTTAGAAAAGAGAAAAATAATTGTCAGACTATGCATTAAACTTCCAAAGGTGGTGATGAGAGACAGTGGGCTAGAGATCCTTACTTTGTTTTTTATTTTAATTGTTTTTAAATTTCTGCAATATTTTCTTTTGTATAGTGAAAACAAACCACGTTTATCATGAGAAAAGAAGAAAATACTAAATGGAAAATCTTGATTTAAGATTACATATCAAACATGATTCCATGATCAAAATTTTCACTTATCTATCCATACATAGAAGTAAATACATCCAAAAAAAATCATGGTAATGATCTGAGGGAATGTGTTACAGGAACTTTTCTATTTCCTTTTTACTGATTTTTATACTTTTCAAAATATAATGGAGAAGGCAATGGCAACCAACTCCAGTACTCTTGCCTGGAAAATTCCATGGACAGAGGAGCCTGGTAAGCTGCAGTCCATGGGGTCGCGAAGAGTCGGACACGACTGAAGCGACTTAGCAGCAGCAACAGCAGCAAAATATAAACTATTTTATCTCCTTTTTCTAAAAAGAAAAAAATAAACAATGTACTATTGTATAAAGACAGATCTCAAGGAGTCTGCTTTCTGCTCCCTGCAGGCAAAATTCTGAGTGTTTTTACTGCATGTGGTTGCTGTTGTTCAGTTGCTAAGTGGTGTCTGACTCTTTGCGGCCCCACGGACTGCAGCATGCCAGGTCACTCTGTCCTCTACCATCTCCTGGAGTTTGTATGTGGGCACAAACCATTTCATCAACTTGCATCTCTGGCTTAAATTCTACAGGCACCATCCCACTTTTGTTTGTGTCTTGCGTAAATTTCCAGGAGGAGGTGGGTGCAGCCTTAGGAGGAGGGTCACTTGTCTATGTGTCTATGTCTTGTGATGGATGTCTCCATCACATCCTGCAGGTGTGGTTGAAGGTTGATTCCTCGAGGGAAACAGAGACAGGCCGTGGCCGGCAGAGCTGTAGGCATGCTCTGGCTCAGATGGACATCACCAGAAGAATGTTTAGAGCCAAACCCTGTAAACTGTGACCCCAGGAGAAGTTCCCAGATGGAGAACGGTAGCATGTTTCCATGTCCTGCAACTAGGGTTTCTGTTAAGTGTTGGTGAAGGTGAGATGGACTTGACCATCACTGTGATGGGATTTGCTGAAAAATTTAACCCTGATGTTTGTATTTGAACACTTGCTGCCTCTAACAGCTACAAGTTCCCTTCCTCTCAGCTGAAGGCTGCCAGCAGGAAATGACTGCCTGTGGGCTTCTGTAAACGGCAGAGTCCAGAAAAAAAAGAGGGTGTCGACCTGCCCAGCACCCGTCTCTCAGCAGGTCACACTCCTTCCCTACAGATGCGTCTTCCTGCCTCCTCACACCCTGGACTTTTTCCTGACTTTGCTTTTCACACCACGTTAATTCATGCCTTACGTGCTTTTTTCTATCCTGCTGTGTGGCTGTCAAACCTCAGGTTTGGTAGGTGGCCATGGAATTGTGCCTCCAGCACTGTAAGGAGAGTGGAGGTGGTGTCGACACCACTTAAGACAGGATCTTTCAGCGCCAGGTGTAGGGGCTAATGATGCAGAGCTAGCATCACTTCCAGCGCTGAATGCCTGGTACCTCCTTCACCCGAGCGGGCCAGGTGGTCAGACATCACCTGTGTTCCAGGAGGTGGTTCCTCTGCACCCAGGATCGACTGAGCCGTATCCAGAGGCCTGGCAGCCAAAACACAGTGGAGTCTTTCCAAACGTAATCTTCCATTGAACAAATCTCTATTCTGTCTACATTGTGGTGTTGCCGGCAGCTGTCCCTCCAGACCTCAGCTGCCACATGGCGGGGATCCCCAGCTCAGAAGTCTAGCTGATGTCCTGTGCCTCTTGAACCCCATGGGGAAGGGGCAGTTCATGGGGATCTGCTGGCTGGTGGAAAAAACAAATGTTCGGTTGTGTTTTCTAGAGTGAGTTGGCTGACAATTCCAAGCTCTAGATTTACATTTTAAGACCCACTTACATGACAGTTGCATCTTCTTTTATAAATGACTTGAAAAGTGGTCAGAAGAGCTGAATAGAACCTGAGGCCCAGCAGTCAGTCTGGGGAGATAAAGAATTAAACAGCAAATTACATAGGCAGACTATTAACCGCAGACGGTAAAGAATCTGCTTGCAATGCAGGATACCCGGGTTCCATCCCTGGGTTGAGAAGATCCCCTGGAGAAGAGTATGGAAACCCAATCCAATATTCTTGCCTGGAGAATCCCATGGACAGAGGAGCCTGGCAGGTTACAGTCCATGGGGTCGCAAAGAGTTGGACATGATTGAATGACTAACATATTAACCCCAAAACACAAAGTGTTTGAAACACTTTCATCCTTCCTAAATCCTTTCTGCATCCCTGAAAAAGTAACAGAAAGTATAAGCTGTTTGGCTTTTCCTGGAAAATACAGGAAGATTATAGCCTAGAGAAGGCTTTGAGGCTATAATTCTAACCGAGGGAGAGGCTCTGCCAATGGATGGAGCCCTATAGTTTCTCCAAGGATCCCTCCATGGTCAGGGTCCTCGTCCGTCCTGTAACAACTCTGCTGAGTTCCTCTTCTTTCTTCAATTTTTCTCATGCCCACTCTCTTTGCCTCTGACTTGCTTCTCTGATGAAGACTGCGGATACAGAGAAGTGAAGAGTGGTAAGGATGGACCAGGTCTTGCCAGTGGGTGCTGAAAGGTTGCTTATTTTAGCAGAAGTTTTACATAGGGTTCCCTTCAGAAGCCTCTCCAACTGGGCTGTCCTTTGAGAGGGGAGTACTTACTCAGAGAGGAATAGAATTTAATATAAACATTCCCTGCCCCCCAAAATGAACCAACGCAAAAGATGAAAGCCTGGTCTCGGATTGTCTATAAAACTGGCTGTTTCAATACCTAAACTCACAGAATTGCCTTCCAATTAATTTGGAGTTTGGATGGAAAACATTGTTCAAAATTTGCCCTAAATCATTCAGCCAGCAACTACTTCTGTGCCCTTCATATAAGCCTGGTACTGTGTACTTAGGTTTTATTTCTCCTGAGCCAATAAAAAAACAAAAAAAAAAATATGAAATCTACGAAATTGCTGCCTGGATTGGTACACCACGTGCAGAAGCTGTGGTTCCTTCAAAGGGTATCACAGAGCCCCTTCTCCTCCTGCAGAATACAGACCTTGTCTTTTCTTAACATAACTTTGTCACAATTCTGCAGGTGCTTTCTTTGACAACAGGAGGATTTTTATTTGATGGAGAATTTCCAAAAGGACTCAATTCAAATTTACTCTGTGGAATTGCAGGATGGTCCAAGATTTGCCTGACCATAGCTTTGAAGGAATGGGTATGCCAGAAATCCCTGAATCTCATTTATGACCTGACCTCCCTGACAGCAGAGACAAACAAAATGACACCAGCTCTGTGATGCCAAAAGGAGAGTCCAGTCAGCAAAGGCTTGGGTTTAATTCCATCTTGTCTTCCCTAATGAGGAAAAATCACCTAGCATAAAACTCCTTTATGTTATCACAGATCTTGGTCCCTGACTTGAAATAGTCCATCCAGGAAACTCAAAGTTTGGGGTCAAAGTATTGAGGAATGTCCTGAAATGTGATGAGGTGGGAAGTGAGCGACATTTAACTTCTAAGAAAATCTACCAATTGAAAGTGCAATTAGGCCACTTAAAAAATAGTGATATAACTTGAAGATTAGATGACCAGTGTTGAGCTTTTGATTTTCTCTCTCTCTCTGTCTATATATATACACACACACACATATATATATATACATATGCAACATGTATACAGTGTATAATACGAGTCATTATGGTTCATGATAATTGTAATCTCTGCCAATCTGACATGGAAAAACTCCAGAATTCTTGGTGTTTGTCTGATCCACTGTGGAAGGCCCTTTGAATTAGTGTGTGTACAGACCATGTATAACAAGTGCCCACAAGTGAAGGAAGTTCAAAGATAGTAAAAGTGCCTTTAATAATTTTGTCTTATGTAATTGTCTAGTAATAATTTTTATTTTCCTAGTAATAGTCTGTCTATCTCAAAGTTTAGGCATGAGCTTTTTTTTAAAATGCATGCTTGTATTAATTTTTATAAGCCATAATTAAAAATAATATGTGGTATTCTATTTTACTGTTGTTTTAGTACTCTTTGTATTTCCTGAAATGTCAGCTATGCCATAGGGGGAAAAAATATGAGTCAATTTTCTTGGCAAGACATCATGGTAACAGATCCACTGAAACAAAAGAGGTCTTACAGGACAGTATTTGGATCACTAGTTTAATGCTAATCTAAATGATTCTATTTCTCTGCAAACTTCATTATTTCAGCATCAAGAGTCCCTCTTAGGTACATAAGAAACAGGAAGTATGCAAGCATATACCTAACATTGGCAGAACAACCCCCCCCCAAAAAAACAGGACACATATTACATATTCATTTATTAGCTTCTAACTACTCAGAAACAGTTTAGAAATACCATGACATTTACAGCTTACAAATAAACTAATTTTTTTTACTTGTCTGAGAAAAAAAAACAAAGAAATCTTTTTCTTAAACTTCAAAGTTTTCCATAGTCATTTACATTTTGAGAAGCCATTTCCTGCTAGATTTTTAAAGCAATACAAACATTTATGTGCTACCAAAATACTCTAAGCCTAAATATATACTTCTATATATTTTTTATGGTTCTGAGCTCACTTTAAGGGCAATGTAATTTTGGGAAACTCATGCATACTACTCGGAAAATACTTTTGAATTTTATCTTATTGTTATCTAATTAATAAATGCATTTTCAGTGTAAGTAGAAAAAAAAGATATAAAATATCTAGAATGAATGTAATTTTTGTAACCAAGCAACTCTGTGGATTTGACTATGCATACCATGTTTTAAATCTTTCCCTTTCCCAAACCCCAAGTCCTACCTTCAACTTCTGGCTTCAAACATGCCCAAGGAAACAAGACCCTGGAAGTCTGAGACTGAAAATGAAAAAGGCAAAGTAAAGTTCTTTAAAGCATTTAGTCATTTTGAAAATAATCACATCAGAGAAACATTCATGTATGCATTTCTTTATTTAAAAGGTGGTAGAAAGTGAAAGTAGAACATTGATTTTGAATTCTAACAGGCTTGATTTAAATTTTGATCTCTTGATGTCTAAGCATTTTTTTCCTCCTATGTCTCTAAAAGATGCCTGACTTGAAATGTATTCCTGTCCTGAGGATGCCATACCCTGTAGTTTGGGAATGTGTGGGAGAGAGAGCTTTGGCTGTAGAAAGAGGTAAATACAAAATGCAGCCGTTCCCTCTCAAAAGAGTGCAACAGTCAGTCCTACCACTTTAGCAATGATAGTGTTTAAAAACAGTATTTTAAAATTGAAAGGAGCTTTTTGAGCTCAGGGCTGTGTGTAGATCCGGGGCTCCTTGCCCAGTCTTCAGTTTCTCGTGTGTAAATAGATTAGCAGGTTCACCCTCGGGACCTGGACCACCGTAAGTCAGCATCCTGGCATGGCTCAGGGACACAGGTTACAGGTGTCGACTAAAAAGATGCACTACATGAGAGCTGCGAGTTAAATTCTATCTGGGGCAAAACGAGGACAGCACCTCAGAGAGCTCAGAGAGACTGCTCCAAAGAGGCAGTGGGGGAAGGTCAACATAAAAGATTTCCATGAAGGAGGAGTTCAATGCAATCAGTGCTCACTTTACAAAAGGTTTTCTGATAGTCACGAGGAGATGATGTCACCATCAAGGGATTTAGTGTTTTTCTAGATATGAGGAGACACAAGGATTGGGATCATGATATTAGTTCCTGAAAATATCTAACTAACTAAAGACCTCTTTCTTTATTTTCTTTGGCTCCAAAATCACTGCAGATGGTGACTGCACCCATGAAATTAAAAGACACTTGCTCCTTGGAAGAAAAGTTATGACAAACCTAGACAGCATATTAAAAAGCAGAGACACTTTACCAACAAAGGTCCATCTAGTCAAAGCTATGGTTTTTCTAGTAGTCATGTATCGATGGGAGAGTTGGACCATAAAGCGAGTTGAGTGCCGAAGAATTGATGCTTTTGAACAGTGATGTTGCAGAAGACCCTTGAGAGTCCCTTGGAGGAGATCCAACCAGTCAATCCTAAAGGAAATCAGTCCTGAATATTCACTGGAAGGACTGATGCTTAAGCTGAAGCTCCAATACTTTGGCCACCTGTGGTGAAGAACTGACTCATTGGAAAAGACCCTGATGCTGGGAAAGATTGAAGGCGGGAGGAGAAGGGGATGACAGAGGATGAGATGGTTGGATGGCATCACTGACACGATGGACATGAGTTTGAGCAAGCTCCAGGAGTTGGACAGGGAAGCCTGGCGTGCTGCAGTCCATCAGGTCAAAAGGAGTCAAACATGACTGAGCGACTGAACTGACTGCAAGACCTGTTCCACCAGTTTCCCTGGAGCACAGAGTGCCTCACTCTCCACCCTGAATTCCCTTCAGGGAGTCTTGAAGGTCAGCAGCTGCAGTGGCATAGGCAGATGGCAAAGGCCCTTGTTGTTGTTCAGTGGCTGGTGAACGCTCTTGGCAAGTGTCAATTAGTAGTTGACACAGGAAAACAGAGAGGGGGTATGCGAGATGTCTGGGGGGAAGTTGGGGACACGTCCTCAACGTAACTTCATTCTCTTTCTTTATTACGTTTTCTACAAGTGGGGAAGATTCAATTCAGTCTCTCATTCATTTCAAGAGGGAGGTGTCAATATCAGAGCAAACAGAAAGAGCCCGCCTCCTCCACCTGCCTGGCATGAAGAAATAATTCCCGGGTCATTTCCTGTGTTTCATTTTGTTTTGTTTTGTCTGAAGGACTGAGTCCCCACCCCATGAAAGTACTAGTGCATTAATTACTGAGTTATTTTTCTTGCAGCGATTTTAGTGTTTTATTAGTTTTTCTACCTCACATCACTAGTGATTTAAGTCCACTCCAGCATCTGAAATGTTACAGTTCGATAAAATAAGTAAATTAATAAAATCTAAAGTGCTTCCAAGCTGGGCAGACACCTTTCGGTATGCTATGCTTTTACTGCTCTTCCCAGCTGATATTTATAACTCAGCCCATATGCGGTTACAAAGATTTATTATGAGCCTGTGGAATAAGTTCTGTTAATGTGTACAGTAAACGTCCAAGTTTTGACTCTGTGAGCCTTGGAGATTTCTAATAAGATGAAGCCATCTTGACCAGAGGACAAGCCGTGCACCGTTGGAATGAAGCCTTGTATTGACGAGCACTAAACTGTGCACCCCAGACTGTATGCACCACGTGTGTGTGTGTGTGTGTGTGTGTGTGTGTTTGCTGAAAATATTTGTGAAGGTCAGGTAGGTATTTTTCTTCTTCATCACCGTCCTCAGCTGAGAAGAGCTGAAGTTGAAGGATCCATTGACCAAAAGTTGAAATGGAAATTTTTAAGATGATAAATAAAAGCTGGACTGAAAAGCCAGGCCAGAGCCAGCCAGAAGTACAGTGAATAGGGCGTCTGTCCACCACCTGGCTGGCCGAGTCCAGCTGCTGGGCGGTTACTTCAGGCTCATCAGGAGAGAGAAAGTTGCAGCCACCAGCTGGTATGGATCCTCACCACCTCCCCTTCCATGGCCCAGCCCTCTCCTTTCACTTGCTTCCTTCATTTTGTGACACTTCTCTCGTCCTTAATGTATGTGTATATTTTTTTCAACTGAATATCTGCCTTCTGGGGAAGAGAAGTTCTTAAAATAAAACAATAGCATGAGATAGTTTCAAAAGGTTTGCAGTACTTTTCTTGACCTTGACTGCATTAGAATCATCTGAGAAATCTTTAAAAATATAAAAAGTCCTTCCCAAGTGCTGTTGAAACATGGCTTTTTTGTTTTTTCCTTAGAGAATCCCCAACTGCTAATATGCAGTTCAGTTCACAAATCTTTGACCTAAGTACCAGTGCTAATTCTGACTCAAGGATTAGAGAATGGTGAAAAAGTGACCTTCCATAGAAGTTTTGAAAATAAGTAACATTTGTCTACTCCCCAGAACTTCACAATATCTGAAGATAGCTTGAGATGCCTGATTAATTCAACCTAAAATTTCTCTGTGTGATGATTCAATATGTGATTCTATTATCATCAATATTATAAATGGGCTTTTGTCCAAAATGAGCAATTAATGTAAAATTTCAGAGAGTAAATAAACCTGGACTGATGCTAGAAAAATTCTGAGGACCTCTCTATGTGTTACTTACGACTGAACAGCAGTCTTCTCGGATGGCTATCCATCTTTGAAATAAGCAGAGAGCCCTGGATTTTAGCTGGACCTGTTTATGGTTGGACAACATAATCTTCTCTGTCAATTTCCTTTCCAGAACATGCTTGAAATCTATGCATTCTCCCCACCTCGTTTCCACTGCTGCCACCACCTACCCAGGCAGCTGTGGTCTCCAGAGCAAAGTATACTAGCATCTTCTCCATCTCCCTCCAAACCTGGTCTCCACATGAGCTATGTCACCACTTCCCATTGACGTCCACTTAAAGTCCTTCATGCCTTTTCATGGCACTGAAAACAAAATCTGGACTCCTCACCAGGCTACAGGTATCTCTGGGACATCTCAAACACATGGACTATACTCTCTGACCTCACCCATCATGTGTTCTCTCACTTCTTTCTCACTGGGAGACTTTCCCCAAGCTGCTGCTTCCTCCAGGTGTGCTTTCTGCCTCTGTTTCAGTCTTTATCACCCTTTGACTCAGCCTGTTTTTCGCTCCATTATAACATTTCAAGTTTGCAACAGTCCACTGTGTTTTGTCTGTTTAGCTCCTGTTCCAAGCCTGTCTCCTCCATTTCAAATGCAAGTCCTGGACTTCCCAGGTGGTGCTGGTTATAAAGAATCCACCTGCCAATGCAGGACACATAAGAGGGGTGGATTCAATCCCTGGGTCGGGAAGATCCCCTGGAGGAGGGCAAGGCAACCCACTCCAGTATTCTTGCCCGGAGAATCCCATGGACAGTGAAGCCTGGCAGGCTACTATCCATAGTGTCACAAAGAGTCAGATACAGCTGAAGCGACTTAGCACATAGGCACCCACGTATGTTCCAAACCTGTCTCCTCTGTTAGAACAGAAGTCCCCTGAGGGCAGGGACAAAGATGGTCCCCGTTTCATCTACAGTTTCTTGAACATGCTTTGTGTGTATTGACTGCTCAAGAGATATTTGTTAAACGAGGGGAGAAATAAAAGAAATAATCTTTCTTCTTTCCTGTCATTTACCTTAAACCTGTCTCTTTGTTGCTCCATAGTGCCACTGAGATGGAATCCAGGTGACAACCTCCACTAACCTTCTTCTGGAGGGCCCATTCTTAACTTGTGGACTTTGCAAGTAGGAGAGAAACCCCAGATGGGGTTATAGCACCAGCAAGTTCACACTGATCGCCAGGTATCATGCATTTTGGAATTCTGTAGTCCTCACAACAATACAGTACATTACGAACTATGATTGTTCCCATTCTATAGATTTATAAACTGAGGCTCAGAAAGGAAAAATACTCACCCAAGCTCATCTAACTAGTAAGTGTTGGACCAAGTGTTTTGACACCAGATCTTCCAGGCTAACCCACTTTTCTATGCCCCTCAAGGGAGGGTACCACTTATTAATACACCTCGCAAAACTGGCCAGGAAGGCAAGACTAATTTTACTTGGCAGTTGTGATACCATGCAGGCTTATATTAAGAAGGTTGGCTGTTCCAAATCTTCCCCTGCGCTTATGCAATTGTGTATTTTAAAACCAAACTATGGGATTTTACATTTATTTCCTTTGAATAGTATCACATTTATTTCAGTGCTCCTTTGTTCAAATCTTCTAAATATCAGTAAATGTTTAGAGTGAGGAGAACATGGACACCAGAGAAAGACAAGCCTAGGTTCAAACCCCAGTCTGCAGTTCAGGGAAGTGTAACGATGGGCAAGTTATTTAACTTTTCTGAGTACTGGTTTTCCTCCTTAGTAAAGGGAGAGTGCCTATGTAGAGCTCTGTGTGAGGGATGAGAGAAATCTACCTGTAAAACATGACACCCTGCACTTTACATGCGGGGCCAGCCCCAATGTTGGCTTCCGGTCTCCTGCTCCATACATCAACCAGCTCTTCCAGCTGTGTTATCTGAGCTTCTCGCACACAGTAGACTGTTGTTCTGTAGCTTTTGAGTCATCCATCAAGTAAACTGTTCCCAGAGGCAGCGGGCTTTTAAGGGGAGCTGTCTCTTCCCCTGAACGCTTACCTTCTTCATCCCAGGGATCAACTCTCACACGCTTGTGATCAAAATGACCTTGATTTGTAGGGAATACAAGCAATGTTGTCCTATTGCAGCTGGGTTTATTTGGGGGGATGTTTAAGGCTTTACACTCTATCTTAAGCTTCTTGGATATCTGAATAAACACTGGCATGAAGCATAGTAAAACAAATGTATCCATCTATGTGAACAGAAAATTCAGAACTGGGAGAAGTAAAAAAAAAAATCCATGAGCTTACCTTCCATGCCCAGAAGTGACCTCATGCAGAGGACAATCAGCACTATTGACCATGATTTTCAGAAACACAGTGTCTGGTGTGGGAGGGCCCCTATCAGACTGCCCAGTATTTCTAAACCTTAACAGAATGTGACCATTAACAAAAGATATGACCATAAAACACCTGAATAATTTGCCTGATTAATTCGTAATTATCCACTATCACCCAGACAACATTAGGATAGCTAAAGTTTGATGCAAGGGGGAAAAGTCCAGAAGGAAGACGATCAGTGAATCAAAGGGGAAAAATCTGGACTTCTGAAAACAGAACAAGTCTGTGTAAGATATGATGACGCAGAAGAGGCTGCAAGAGAACCCGGCAGTGAGCGACAGGGGAGGAGGGAGTCTTAACAAAGGACAAGGTTCTAGGCCAAGGTAAGAGGGAGGCCAGAGGCTAAATTGGCTGAAGGACCTGTGAGAACCTTCACATGTTGCGGAGAGAATGTGAATCAATGCATCCACTTTGGAAACCTCTGATGGTATCTACTTATACACAGCTTCAGGACTCAACAATTCCACAACTGAGTACACTTCTAGCAGATGTCTGTACAGATGTTCACTAAAAGACACATGCAAAATGCTCATAGTAGCACTATTTATGGTAGTTCTGCAGGAGTTTGCTTTGGGTGCCATAACAAAGTACCATCATCTGGGTCACTTCAACAATATTTATTTTGTCATAATTCTGGAGATGAGAAGTCCAAGATGAAAATATTGTCAGGGTTGATTTCTTCTGTCCTCTCTCCTTGGCTGTATCCTCCCTGTGTCTTCACATGTGTCTGTGTCTTAATCTCCTCTTTTGATAAAGAGGTCAATCATGTTGGACTAGAGCCTATCCCAATGACCTTGCCATTGTTGTTGTTCAGTCACTCAGTCGTGTCTGACTCTTTGCAACCCCATGGTCTGCAGCACACCAGGCTTCCCTGTCCTTTATTACTCTCAGAGTTTGCTCAAACTCATGTCCATTGAGTCGATGATGCCATCCAACCATCTTATCCTCTATTGTCCCCTTCTCCTCCTGCCCTCTATCTTTCTCAGCATCAGGGTCTTTTCCAGTAAGTTGGCTCTTCGCATCAGGTGGCCAAAATATTGGAGCTTCAGCCTCAGCATCAGTCCTTTCAGTGAATATTCAGGGTTGCTTTCCTTTAGGATTGACTAGTTTGATCTCCTTGCTGTTCAGGGAACTCTCAAGAGCCTTCTCCAACACCACCGTTCAAAATTTCAAAATCCCAATGACCTGATTTTACCTTAATTACCTCTTTTAAGCCCCTATCTCAAAATACAGTCACATTTTGAGGTATTGAAGGTTTTTTTCAGTGTGAAGTTTACACCTCAGCAAAATAGGTAAAAGGGGGAAAAAAAATGGAACTAAGAAGTTGCCAACCAGGGCAAAAACAGTCCAAAAACCTCTGCCAAGGTGGTCAAGGAAATCATTCAAAACAATTTTTGTTGCACTCGGCTCATATTCTCTGAATTGGTACCTTACAAAAGGGCAGGTGTCTGTGTTGATGTAAAGACCCTTTGAGAACCTTCCTAAATACAAGATACTACCTCAGGATGTTACAGAACACCAAGAATAAAGACAGAGGAAAGGAATGAAAATAACACTGAAAGGACTTCTCATTTGTGGATCTAACTGTGAGATGACAGTGGATTGATGCCCTCCATACTGCAAAGAAAAGTCTTTCTGGATGTGGGATTCTACTCTCAGAAAACTCCCAGGCAAGGAGACAGGCAAACTCAAAATAATGACCCATGAGAATCTCCGAAGCTTATCTTAGACATGACTTTTCTTTGGAATTTAGTAAATGATGTGTGGAACAATGAGAAGAACGTGGACTCCAGCTGTGAGAAGGGAAGAGAAGTCCAGAGATGACAACTGGGTTGTGAACCAGGGAGACGTTCCAGGTTGGATGCGGAGGACAGAAGCTCTGGTGGCGGGGAGCATCTTGGTTAAAAAATTATTTGAGGACAAAATGCCATGGACTGGGCCCTCTGACTGAGATGAGAAGGTAGAGCAACTTGAAAATATGAGGGAGACACATTATTCTTTACTCAACAAGAAAAAAAAAAGCAATGAAACACTCCAGGAAAAATAAACAAAAGCGAAATAATCAAGTCATATCCAAATAGAAAGCAAATAAAAACTGGCATGATTTAAACAACCGGTGGAATGAAGGAAAAGAAAAACCATTTGGATTTGATTTTAGGATAAATTTTACCTAATGTATGTGTATATATATATATGTGTGTGTGTATATATATATAGGAGAAGGTCATACATATATATAATACATATGATGTGTTATGTTTGTTATCCTTTTATATATGTATTATATTTTATAGTATATATAATGTATTATATATAATGTGTGTAAAAAGCATTATGCATATGTAAATAATATATATAATATATATTTTTTCTTATCCTTATATTTATGTATTATATTATTTTGTATGTTTACTTATACTATATTTTTAAAACAAATAGTTTAAAAAATCATCAGAGACTTTTAAAAGTCGTCAATAAATGTATTTTAGAGGCTGCCACACATGAAGCACCCATTTGCGTGTGAGGGTGAATATTTTAGGAGACCTTCTCCCACAGTGCCCACACCGGTGGATGTTGGCAAACCCTTAGCCAGCCGCACCGTAGTGGGGGTGGGGGGCGCATGGGATTGGGGGGCGGGAGCACAGGGGCAGCATTGACACTAGCTGTCGGGGAAGATGACAAGATGAGTGACAAGGGGGTACCGGGAACTAGGAGGACGAGAAGGATTCTAGCCTAGCAGGAGATGGCACGTGCAACCGTCTGGAGGCAAGAAAAAAGATGGCTGAAGGGAACAGTGACTAGATCAGGGTGATTATGCTTAACCTATGAGTGGTGAGGTCAAGGGGCTCAATTTTAGAGGCGGGCAGGGGCTCTGGACATGTTTAGGGCATTTAATGGTGCTAGACTGTCATTCAGAAAGGCTCTGCCAATTTATTGACACTCCATTCTGCTGGGTGAGTGACCTCCCCCACCCCTTCTTTCCTTTTCTTTTTTTTCCCCTATTTTCCACATTGAAATTTGGAATGCATTTTACAATTTGGGGTGGCCAAGCAATAGTAACTATGTAATTGTCATTCCCTGCACAAATTTCTCAAAATTTGTAGAACGAATTTCATGAGCTTGGAGGAAAATATTGAAGACAATAGCAGAACATCCTTTTAAGATGTGCTGTATCCTCAAAGTTCTCAGTGGCCTAGAGGATGACCCTGTGTGGTGGTAAAACAAACACAAAGCAACCCCACAGGAACATCAGTGTCTCTGAACTGAAATGAGACTGTGCCATTTGCAGAGACGTGGGTGGATCTAGAGCCTGTCACACAGAGTGAAGCAAGTCAGAAAGAAAAACATATCATATATTAATGCACATATGGAGAATCTAGAAAAATAGGATAGATGAACTTATTTGCAAAACAGAAATAGAGACACAGATGTAGAAAACAAATGTTTGGACACCAAGGGAGGAAACAGAGGTGAGATGAATTGGGAGATTGGGAACTGAGACTGACAAATATACACTGTGCTGTGCTAAGTCACTTCAGTCGTGTCCAACTCTTTGCAACCCCATGGACTGTAGCCCGCCAGGCTCTGCTGTCCATGGGGATTCTCCAGGCAAGAATACTGGAGTGGGTTACCATGCCCTCCTCCAGGGCATCTTCCCAACCCAGGGATCAAACCCACACCTCTTGTGTCTCCTGCATTGGCAGGTGGGTTCTTTACCAGTAGTGCAACTTGGGAAGTCCCCACATATACACTGGAAATGGACATGTTAGTTGCTCAGTCGTGTTTGACTCTTTGTGACCCCGTGGACAGTAGCCTGCTAGGCTCCTCTGTCTATGGAATTTTTCAGGCAAGAATACTGGAGTGGGTTTCCATTTCCTTCTCCAGAGGATCTTCCCGACCCAGGGATGGAACCTGGGTCTCCTGCATTGCAGGCAGATGCTTTACCGTCTGAGCCACCAGGTAAGCCCCTATGTATACACTTCTATGTATAAAAAATGCATACAATAGATAACTAATGAGAACCTTCTATAAAGCACAGAGAACTCCACTCAATGCTCGGTTGTGACCTAAATGGGAAGGAAATCTAAAAAAAAAGAGGGTATTATATGTATATGTGTGGCTTATTCACTTTGCTGTACAGCAGAAACCAACACAACATTGTAAATAAACTATATTCCAAGAAAAATTTTAAAGGAAAGAAAGAAAAGTGACCCAAAAGAGGCCAAATCAGAACATGAACAGGTTTTAGAAAAAATGTGAACCCATTTGTGTAACTTATACTGTCCCTTTTTCATATATTAAAGGGTGATCTACATTCATGTCTTTAAAAGCTCATTAATTATAAAATTAAATTCTGAAAGATAAGAAATAATTGTGTCAAATTTAATTGGTAACATGTTTTATTTGATGTCATGTAAGATTTTAAAGCTTTTAATAATTGATGGCATTTTATAGTCAATAAAATAAGGCACACACACATTTTTGTTTGGAAAAAGTGGAATTACATTTCTTATAACCTGCTTTCTTTTTAATGCTGAACAAGTACTTTTTGAATTGAGTCAAATGAACAGCAGGTGTTAAAACAACAGCAAAATGTTTCTGGCTCAATTCATTCACCAGAAGGTGCAGCCCTCCAGGATACTACACACTCTTATTCTTCATTTCTCTGCTGAGAGTTACTGCAAACCTGTCTCCGGTCAGCAAGTCAGGGGCAAACTGACAGAAGGGTTGCAGGGTCCAGCTGCATTATCTGTTAGCCCTAACAGGGTGTCCTAGGGAATGAATATTCTCCCTGGCTGAGTGCTTTTGATCTGTGAAATGATGCCAGGTCTTTGCTTTCCCTTTGCCCATGTTCCTTTGCCCAGTGCCCAGCCCCCACTACCAGCCGCTCCACTGGCTTTACAGTGATCAGAGATGCTCCCTTGGGAAGGGGCTGTGCCCATGAGGTTTGCACTGGAGGGGCCACTGAACTCGCTGGAAGAATTCCCACAGGTGGGGGCTACTATCAGAGAGTTCATTCTAGTCCCTAAAGTATCTTTGTTGCCCAAGGCACCTTAGGAAAATAAACGATCCTGAGGTTGCTAGTCTTGGAATGTAATTTCCTTTCTGATATTTGTTTTTGAAAGGCAAGTGGTGTCAAGAAAGCAGAGTGGGTGTGAATACTCCCCAGCTTCAATTCTGTTCACCCTTTCCGTTTTCATGCCCTTGATGACATAGAGCTCAAGACGTAATTTGCAGGGGCCTCAGTTTCCCGCTATGGACCAGGGGAAAACAATACATCATTTGCCAACTAAGCTTGAGGATCAAATGGGATCCTCCACGTAAGGCTTGTTTTCTAAGTAGAGAGGGAGGAAGCGTGGTAGTTGAGAAGCACAAAGCATTATGCGTGTTTGTTTAGAGACTGAAAAGACCTGAACAGATCATCTAGCCCAAACCCCTTGTTCTGCAAACAAGAGAAGCAAAACTTTGACACAGGCTCTCCTGAGGGTGGAGAAAGAGTTTGATGGCAAAGCTGGGTTGAGCACAGCCCTCTGTCTTTTGGTCCAAAGCTTCCTCAGTATACTTTGCAGATATTCCCTCCAAGTCATGAAGCAACCACAAATGACTTTTGGCTACCTGAAATGTTTTTTTAATATCACAGCCTGAGGTGGCGCTAGTGGTAAAGAACCCACCCGCCAATGCAAGAGACGTAAGAGACACGGGTTCCATCTCTGGTTCGGGAAGATCCTCTGGAGGAGGGCATGGCAACCCATTGCAGTGTTCTTGCTTGGAGAATCCCCATGGACAGAGGAGCCTGGAGGGCTACAGTCCATAGCGTCGAAAAGGGTCAGACACGACTGAAGCAACTTAGCACGGCAAAGCACCGCCTGAAGGAGTGAGGCTCAATGCCCATTTTAGTTAAAGACAATTAAAAGAGAAAACTACAGCTTTCTTCTTCTTTTAAATTAAAAATTAAAAGATAAGGCCAAGGTAAAGATGGGGATTCAAATTTAAAAGAGCCAAAGAAAGAATACCAAGTAAGTAGAAGACAAACATTTTGTCTTTCATAGGGAAAGAATTCTCCATTCTATTTTACAGCCAACCATAACTTGCAAGATGAATGATCCTTTCGGTTAATGTCATGCTTTTCAAGTTACATAAAAACCTGGTCTTGCATGAGAGGCTCTGGTGAAGCAGTTATTGTCAGCAGCTGGGCCTGATTCTGCAAGACATTGTGTCCTCAGCTTTTCTGGCTTCCTCCGAAACTGAGGCTGGTACACAGGGCGCCCAGATTTGATAAGCAGTCTGGCTCTGAAATCAAACTCCCAGCACCTCAGATGGCAATGGCTCTCCTCCCTGAACTTCACCCTGGACCAATCCCTGCACATCATTCTGAGGTCAGACACGGCGGAGAGGACAACATTCCCAAGGGTCTAGTCTTGTCTCCCAAACTTCTGCACATGTAAGTAATGCATCTCCTTCCCTTCTTATTTTCTAAATCGATTTTTATGACTTACATATCAACTTCTGGCTCAGGTGATAACACCAGGACAAACACAGATGTCTTAGGCTAGTTAGCTCTTTTCCTGATACAGTGAAATAAATGAGGAGGAAAAATAAGCAATGTCTTCCTGAGATGGAGATGGAGGAAGGGTTGAGAAGCAGTGATGCTCCATCCCAGTCATGTCCTGAAGTCACAGATGTCATACATGTGTTAGCACTCATAGAAACATATTCTCCAAAATGGCCTATTCTTCTATAGGTTAATCTCAAAAGGAAAGCTATTGTCTTCCTCATGTGCATTGAGAGACTAAAACTCAGAAACAGATTTGAGTTGGCAAACTTGGAAGGCTTCCTGGAGGAAGTGACATTGAACAAGACCCTAAGGCTTGGCTCTCAACTTGGATGCCAACAGGGCCTGTGGTTCTCGGCCCTGGCTACACACTCCTTGGGACCTTTTAAACCAGACTGTTGCCCGGGCTGCCTTCAAGACACATTACATCTGAGACACTGCGGAGTACTTGGGCATCTGTATTTTTAAGCTTCCCAGTTGCTCTGAGGTTCAACTGAATTGCAGAAGGCTTGAGCTGGAGCAGAGGTGGGTGCAGGGACCTGGGGCTGGCATGGCCAGTGTTCCCTGGAGGATACGGAGAGCAGGAGAGTGGGCAGGTGGGCAAGAGGAGTGCAGTGAGTGCAGGCCGAGTGGGCAGGAGGCATCCATAGTATCCAGGGCCGAGATGAGGGGAGGACAGAGAGAGGTCAACCATGTGGGGAAGCCAGTTCAAAGGTGATGTCACCCTGGGGCCAGCATGGACTCAGAGGAGTTGAAGGATGGGTCAGTCAGGACCCCACTATACCCTCAGAAGGAGTCACAGAAGCGATTTGTGTTCTGTGGGCTAATTGATTTAACGCCATGCCATTCAGGATAAAACCGAGGGCCATCGGCAGGAAACTCACCTGAGTAGCAATCAACAGCCCTGCTCTGCAGGCCGGCACAGCCAGGGGGGTACAGGGCTTGCTGCACTGACCTTCAATGTGGAAAGAAAAAGAACGTTCACATCCTGACTCTAAACTTCTCTCCTCGCCCCGTGAGTCAGTACATAAACTTTAATTCAGATGTTGGCAGGACTGTCAGCAGCTCGTATGTCACAAGGAGCCCGAGAAGGCTCCCTGTACCCGCCAGCAGCTGCCTGTACTGCCTTCCCCCGAGGCTGGAACCTCCTTGATTTGTGGAAACTTAAAGGCCAGGGCCTCCTCAGCTATGGGAAGCAAAACTTCAGCGTGAATCTCTCCCTCTTGTCCTGTTCAGAGACCCAGCCGTTGGGCCCAGGCCTGTCGCCCCCTCCCCCTCTGGGTGCATGGACGGTCCCTGCTGACAGCCAAGCTGGGAGAAACCAAGCTATTAGCCCTGAGCAGTGTGGACACAGGGGCCGACAACAGATAAAAGCATAGACAGGAAACAGGTAACTTCCGTTCCTCGTGGGGCAGCAGCCTCTCCTAAACGAATTCTCCCCATCAGCCTACCTGCAGGTTCCTACTTACAAGTGAAAGTGAAGTGAAAGTGGCTCAGTCCTGTCCAACTCTTTGAGACCCCATGGACTACAGAGGCCATGGAATTCTCCAGGCTAGAATACTGGAGTGGGTAGCCTTTCCCTTCTCCAGGGGATCTTCCTACTTAACAAGGGCTTGAAGCAAACTGTGGAAACAGACATTACCATATGTAAAATAGCTGGCCAATGGGAATTTACTGTATGACTCAGGGAACTCAAAATGGGTCTAACAACCCAGAAGGATGGGATAGGGAGAGAGGTTGGAGGGAGGTTCAAGTGGAGGGGACATGGGTAAACCTGTGGCTGATTCGTGTTGATGTTTGGTAGAAACCAGTGCAATACTGTAAAAGGATTATCCTTCAATTAAAAATAAATAAAATAAAATTTAAATGAAAAACAAACAAACAAACAAAAACCTCAGGGTTGGTAAATGCCTCGCTGAAGGGCAGAGGCTGTGACCTGTGGGTGGAGCCTATGATCTGTGGGTGGGGCCTGCGATCTGTGGGCGGAGCCTGAGATCTGTGGGTGGGGCCTGTGATGATCCGCAGTGGGTGACCAGGATGGGATGCCTGAATTGCAGCTGGAAACACACACTCTGTGTCCCCTCTGGAAAAATCGCCCAACCCAAGCACCCTAAAAAGGATCTAAATATAAGATGGTCTAGTTATTGTAAAATGAAGCTGAAGAAAACCAGAAGCATGTTTAAGGTTTTGAAAAGTCTCATTATGTTCAAAATAGCCTGTGTTTGGTGCTATGGAGTTTATGAGCCTGAAAATAAAGTTACAGGGCATAATATAGAAGAGACCTAATCAATATCATATAACCGGGAAGTTTGGAAATTGAAGGGAAAGCTCATGTGCACTGCTTGAGACTGCCAAAGCCAGGACAAGGCACACTCAGAGGAAGTCAGAGCTTGTACTCAGCCCAGGTTACCTCATCCAAATGGAACACCTCTTCCAGGAGCCTGACTTCCCAGACATGGATGACTCCTGCCCTACTCTTTCTCATCTGTGTCCTTATTTTTTAACAGCAGGTAGGCTTCCCTGGTGGCTCAGACGGTAACGCGTCTGCCTGCAATAAGGGAAACCCAGGTTTGATCCCTGGATCAGGAAGATCCCCTGGAAAAGGGAACAGCAACCCACTCCAGTACTCTTGCCTGGAAAATTCCATGGATGGAGAAGCCTGGTAAGCTAGTCCATAGGGTTGCAAAGAGTTGAATATGACTGAGTGACTTCACTTTCAGACTCCATGAGAGATGGTTAGTTCTTTTATCCTTTGGAATGGGTCAGTGCATCTCTATCCTGTTTAAACATGAGTAGTTAATTAATAGGGGGCTTCCCCCAATGGCTCAGCAGTAAAGAATCCGCCTGCAATGCAGGAGATGCAGGAGCCAAGGGTTCAATTCCTAGGTTGGGAAGATCCTCTGGAGGAGGGCATAGCAGCCCACCCCAGGATTCTTGCCTGGAGAATCTCATGAACAAAGGAGCCTGGTGGGTTCCTGTGCATAGGGTCTCAAAGAATCAGACACGACTGAAGCAACTGAGCACAGCACAGCATAGCACAGTAAATTATTAAGAGAGATTGTTTTCTGAAGACAAAGGGAGGAGAAATGTCTCCTTTCCCTTCATCATAAAAGATAACTTGAACCTCTGTAGATCTGTCCATGTCCACTCCCACCCCCACCCCAACTTTTAAAACTTAAGCCTAGAAGTAAGGTCCAGTGATCACAGTTCCTAGAAATGTGACCTTGGACGAGTCACTCCTTAAACCTCACTTTTCTCAACTGATAGTGGAGACAGGTCTCCAATCACATATTATTCCCTTAGAGACCCCTGACCCAGGAACCTGACCAATGATGACCCTAGGCCTCTATTTAAAAATTTTTTTCTTAATTTGTTTTCTTTTTAGTCACTGACAGTGTACTGTATTTCTGTGTATTGATTTGTTAAAAACAGAAAACAAACCCTGGGATACCGCATTCCCATCTCTGGAATAAGGCCTACATTTGACAAGAGCCGGTTTAATGGTTGAATTATTATTAGTCAATTGCTGGCCATATTTAGAGAAAGGAAAGAGACTGGGATAATTTCAGGAAATGGCAGTATGTATGGCTGGAAATTTTCTTGGGCTCCAAAATCACTGAGGATGGTGACTGCAGCCATGAAATGAAAAGACGCTTGATCCTTAGAAGAAAAGCTCTAGACAGCATATTAAAAAGCAGAGCCATCATGTTGCTGGCAAACGTCCATATAGTCAAAGCTATGGTCTTTCCAATATGGTTTTTCAACTCTCAGGATGTGAGAGTTGAACCACAAAGAAGGCTGAGCACCAGAGAACTGATGCTTTCAAATTGCGATGCTGGAGAAGACTCTTGCGAGTTCCCTAGATTGCAAGGAGATCACAACAGTCAGTCCTAAAGGAAATCGTCCTGAATATTCACTGGAAGGACTGATGCTGAAGCTGAAGCTCCAATACTTTGGCCACCTGATGTGAAGAGCCTGACTCATTGGAGAAGACCCTAATGCTGGGAAAGACTGAAGACAAGAGAAGGGGATGACAGAGGATGAGATGGTTGGATAGCATCACCAACTCGATGGACATGAGTTTGAGCAAACTCTGGGAGATAGTGAAGGACAAGGAAGCCTGGTGTGCCGCAGTTCATGAAGTTGCAAAGAGACAGACAGGACTTAGCGACCAAACAACAGCAATGGTCAGAAGAGGAATAAAAGCTTGCGATGGACAAGTTTAAGTTTGGCTAGAGAGTTGGGAGGTAAGTCAGCAGAGCCAAGGGAGTGAGGGGAAACTGAGGCAGGTTACAGTAAGTCAGGAGATGGCTGAGTTGACTCCTCCTCCATCCTTCAGGTGTCTGTCTGTGAAATTACAGAGAGTCTACATACTGGTCTCTGCCCCTGGTTCTGGCACAGAGTTCCTAAAATCCTATTAATTTCCCAAGTGATAAGGGCTTCTGGGAGCATGTTTTGTTTTATATTTGGCCTTTGACCTTGGTTCTTGACTCAAGCTCCTAAATCCTTCGGAATTTCCTGTGTGATAGGAGCATCTTTTGTTTTAATGAGGCATCTCTTTGTAGGCTCCTGCAGAGCTTTAGCATGGGGGCTGATTGCCAGGAAGACCAAGCCATGATTTGAAGCTTACTGCTCCACCCTGGTGGTGGACATGTCCTACATGAGCATGTAAAGAAAACATGAGTGCCTTTCCCAGACTCTATGCAACATCAGGGTATACTGGCCAAGTGCCCTTTAGGTATAACATAAAGGGCTGTGGGGAACCTAGAATGGTCGACTAAAAATCATTCACAATCTGAAAGTTGAGAGTTGTATTTTATTTGGTGGGAATGTTTGGGACTTCAATCCAGCAGACATCATCTCAAGAAACTCTGAGAGAACTGCTCCAAAGAGGTGAGAGGGGAACCAGGATATATGAGAGTTTTGCAACAAATGGGCAGGTAGTCTGAGATCATTGCTAACCAAAGAAAACCAGACATCTCAAGTAAAGGAATTTAGTACTTTTCTATGTATGGGAAGATGCAAGAGTCTGGACTCCCTGAAATAGTTCCTTTGATATGCACTTTACCTATCTGGTGCCCAATATTCTGTGTTTTCACATCCTCAGGGCTCAACCTGGGAAGTGGCTGCTATCTGATGGCTGCTAGAAGGCAGGTATTCTTTTCCTTCCTGAGTTCCCTCAGGGTTCACAAGCTGGCGGCTCTAATTGTTGATGACCGTGATTGCCTTTGTTTACTGATATGGCAGGAAACATTCCATTTATCAGGCTGTGGTGGTGGCTCAGATGGTAAAGAATCTGTCTGCAATGAAGGAGGCCTGAGTTCAATCCCTGGGTGAGGAAGACCCCCTGGAGAAGGGAATGGCAACCCACTCCAGTAATCTTGCCTGGAGAATTCCATGGACAGAGGAGCCTGGCAGGCTCATGGGGTTGCAAAGAGTCAGACATGAGCGACTAACACATTCCATTTATCGGTGTGACAACCACAATTCACTGATTATCATCTAGGTGGAGAGTGGAGTGACCACAGTCCCAGCACCTACATCTTCTTGCTTGAAGCATCTTCCTGAAGGTGTCCCCTGATTTGCTCCTTCACAGGCACCTGCAACCTGGGAATCAGAGGAGTCAATGCTCCCAGGAGCAGCAGGGTCAACCCTCGAGGCCAATGGGCTTCACTGGTCAGAGCCCCAGGCTCCCTCTTCTCCAGTGGGTGATTCCCAGTTGGCCTGTGTGGTTCCTCAGAGGGTCCTGTGTGCAAATGAGCTCCAGGCACCCAGGTGGTAATGCCCACTGATACCTCGTCAGGTTTTCTCCCTGTTCTGCTTCATCTCCTCACTCCCTCCCCCACCTACTGGCATCCCCCCCACTTGGAACACCTGCTCCCATATCCCTTCAGGATCCTGCTTTTAGGGAACTTAAGTGAAGAGTGTACACAGTAGCTGATGACCTAGAATACTCGCTGTTAAGCCAGGAGCATAGAATTATTGTTGCACCGAAGAAGAACTGAACAGATCTGAAGAAAATATGATTCCTCTGAGCAATGCTCATCCCCAGAGGGAAGTTCTTTCAGGAAACTACAGCAAAGGGTGGGTAGGGTTTTCATTGTGAGTGTGGGAGAGGAAGACAAGAAGTTGGGAAAATGTCAGGAAGGAGAAAAGATGAGGGAACGAGGTCTTGGAAAAGAGAAACTTGACACTGTGATGAGGAGGAAGTGTTAGTTGCTCAGTCGTGTCCGACTCTTGTGACCCCACGGACTGTGGCCCACCAGGCTCCTCTGTCCATGGAATTTCCTGGGCAAGAATACTGGAGTGGGTTGCCATTTCCTTCTCCAGGGGATCTTCCTGACCCAGGGATTGAACCTGTGTGTCCTGCATTGGCAGGTGGTTTCTTTACCATTGAGCCACCAGGAAAACTTTGATGTCTAAACTGAAGCAAAACAATCAAAAGCCATCTTGTGATTTCCAGCCATGAAACCAAGTGAATCTGTATAATTGAGTGCAGATGAGGGAATCAGTTCATTCAGTCATCTTTTATTTAACTTGGAGGGTGACAGACACAACACTGGGGTGAGGGGATATCGGTGGGCCTGCTGAGTTTCTATCCTGCTTAGTTTATGGACTGAGCCCCTGCTGGCACTGTATTACCTGCCTCCTGTTAAAAAGAAACAGAACTCTGGATTTATAGAATGTTTGAAGTGGAAGAGAATTCAGAAGTAAGAGCTTTTAGCCTCCATATTCCACTAAAAAGGAAAAGAGAGTCAGAGCGTGAAATGGCAAAGCCGGACTTGAACTCGGGTCTCCGCTGGGCCCCGGACCCACGCTTTCCCCCAACAGCCCACGTCTCCTTTTGGGAGATGGATGGCAGATGCGTCTCAGAGAGTTCAGGTCTTGTGTGCCGACTGCTGGTTTATAGAGTTCTTTTATAGAGCCATGTTTTATTACACTAATTTTTAATTTGATTCAAAAGCCCCAGTATGAAATATGAGAGTCATAAACTATCTTGAGGGGGAAGTATTAGGAGGAAAATTGTGGCAATGGTAAAATTCTTTCTTGCGCTGTAGAATCCCAAGGTGAAAGGAAGTGGGAAGAGTGGGGGCTTTTTCTGCCCCATCACCTCCATTTTGGACGTTCTTTTAGTAAGAGAAAGACAAGCTTTTGGAGCACCTTGATGGTGGCTCTCTACCATGACCATGCACCAAAATGTCTCATGGATTCATATAGCCACACAATTATTATTTGATGAGTCAGGGTATAGTCTTGGTAATAATCTTTGGAAACTTTTCCTTACAACAACATCACGAACCTTGCCAAGGGACTTATCACAAGATTGATCAGTGACTGATTTCCAGGAAATGTGAAGGAAGGCGTTGAATGTGAAATGAGGGGCAGCCTGCAAAGGTCAGACCTTGGAAACTATGGGTCAGACAGCCTGGATATTTGATGGATAAATTGAAATAACAAGAAAAGGAGAGTATAGGGGAGAACATGTATGTGTGTTGGTCACTCGGTTGTGTCCGACTCTGCAACCCCATGGACTGTAGCCCGCCAGGCTCTTCTGTCCATGGATTCTCCAACAAGAATACTGGAGTGGGTTTCCATTTCCTTCTCCTGGGGGTCTTCCCCACCCAGGGATCAAACTCCGGTCTCCTGCATTGTCAAACAGATTCTTTAGTGTCTGAGCCACCAGGGAAGCCCCATGGGGGAGAATGGATACATGTACATGTATGGTTGAGTCCCTTCACTGTTCACCTGAAACTATCACAACATTGTTAATTGGCTATACAGCAATACAGAACAAAAAGTTAAAAAAAAAAAAAGGTGGGAAAGGGACTTGTACATTAGAAGAGACTTATACAGTGTTTCAGCAGGCCACAGTCCGTGGGGTTGCAGAGTCAGACCTGAGTGAGCGACTAACACATACACACACAAACAGTGTTTCATGTTTGAGACAATGTGAGGAAGGAATTTGTATTGAACTAAAATGATGTGGATATTTGGAGGGAGATGTGATCTGAGCCCAGGATGGGACATGGAGGAGGGGTCCTGCCCCTTCCCTGAGTACCAGTTACAAGGCCCCTCATCGTTGTTATCACCATTGTCATCTACTTTCATAAGGCTGATTTCGCCTTGGAAGGAAAGCTATGACCAATCTAGACAGCATATTAAAAAGCAGAGACATTACTTTACCAACAAAGGTCCGTCTAGTCAAAGCTATGGTTTTTCCAGTAGTCATGTATACGTGTGAGATTTGGACTGTAAAGAAAGCTGAGTGTGGAAGAATTGATGCTTTTGAACTGTGGTGTTGGAGAAGACTCGAGAGTCCAAGGGACTGCAAGGAGATCCAACCAGTCTATCCTAAAGGAAATCAATCCTGAATATTAATTGAAAGGACTGATGCTGAAGCTGAAACTCCAATACTTTGGCTACCTGATGCAAAGAACTGACTCACTGGAAAAGACCCTGACCCTGGGAAAGATTGAAGGCAGAAGGAGAAGGGGATGACAGAGGATGAGATGGTTGGATGGCATCACGGACACGATGGACATGAGTTTGAGCAAGCTCCAGGAGTTGGTGATGGACAGGGAAGCCTGGTGTGCTGCAGCCCATGGGGTCACAAAGAGTCAGACACGACTGAGCAACTGAACTGAACTGAACTGAATGCAGGGGATCTCAAGGTCGAGTAGCCTTGCTTCCATATTTTCTACCAATGTCCATACTTTCCTGCTTTGCTGCAGCCCTCACCAGCTCTCTATGACCTTCCGCATTGAGGCCAGCTCCCTCCTTGGTGTCTGTGGACCTGCCTCACATCTGCCGACTCTGTGTTCTGGTCCAACCCCATCATCCAGCCCCATTTCTGAACCTTCTTCAGCCAGACCTCTTCTTTGAAATCCTGCTGGCTGCTCTGAGGTCCTTGCCTTCTTTCTCTGCCAGTTTTGTGGACAACGACACTCAAATGTTTTGAGATCCCACGAGAGGAGGGATCACGATTCTTTTCTTTGCTGACTTTCTCTGGCAACCGAAGGTTCCTTGATATGAAGAGAAAAACCTCTTTAGTAACCAGTCGGAGTTGTCCTGCATTTTCCACCATTGTGCATTTAGCATCTCTTAGCCCACCCTCAAGTCCACCGAGAGGAGGGCCACAGCCTCCCAGTACAGGAAACAGAGCTGGGAACACCAGGTCCAGGCAGGCCAATTCTCTGGGAAAACCAGGAAAGCTGGGTTTTTCTCCTAGAATCTTTCCTCCACCTAGCCTTAAGGACCCCAGAGAGACCCGCATGGAGACGTCTTCTTTCCTTTCCCTGTTCAATAAATAACATTCTGAGTCTTCCAGAGAGGAGGTGTGGAGAGCTACATCTTCCACAGTGGAAGCCCACCCAGGCTGGATAAGCAGGACGAAGTGGAATGAAAACAAAGCAGGTAAGGATGATAACGAAGATGCGTACTCTGGCTGGAGAAAAGAGTGTGGCTGTGGTGTGGCCGAGCAGAGCGTGGGGCCCATGCACATGTGTGGCCGAGGCAGGCTTTAGTGCAGCAGAGTCTTGTCCTTGTGGGGGGAGGACTCAACCAGGACGACAAGAAGTGGATGGTGACGGAGCTCCCCCTCAAGACCAGACACCACCCCAGCTTCCCATCATTCCATTCTAAGCTGATAAACACCCTTTTCATTCATCATTGTCCTTGGATACCAGGGGATGCTCAGAAAGGTTACATTCACTTTGCCCCCATATTTCCCAGACAAAATGGAGATTGAAACTGACATTCGCTTTTGGCTTCCAAAATCTGCAATCCTACTGTGCCTCTCAAACTGTCCAGGTATATCTACCTCTTTCCTACTGTGTGGATCTCTTGGAAATTTTGGTAGGTCAACCCTAGAATAGCTAAGCATACATCCACATCACATCAGATGCCATCCACCTAACCTAGATGCTATTTAGCAAGTGTTCAATGAGTTTTTAAAATTTACAGGAGACAAACAGAACAGAGTGAAGTGAGAAAAATTGATTCATTTGATTGTCCTGTGACCCAGGAAAAAAGATCACCTGTAAAACTGAAGGATGAAATAGCCCCATGTCCAGCCTGTGGACTGCAGTTCTCAGAAAGAGGGGGCAGAGAATCGCAGCCCCTCTGCTCCTCCCCAGGGCACCCATCAGGTCTCCTGCCGCTACAAATGCCCACCAGAGAAGCAAGACGGTGATTTGGTTTTTAGTTCAGTTTAGTCACTCATTTGTGTCCGACTCTTTGTGACCCCATGAACTACAGCACGCCAGACTTCCCTGTTCATCACCAAATCCCAGAGCTTGCTCAGACTCATGTCCATTGAGTCAGCGATGCCATCCAACCATCTCATCATCTGTCATCCCCTTCTCCTCCTGCCTTCAATCTTTCCCAGCGTCAGGGTCTTTTCCAGTGAGTCAGTTCTTTGCATCAGATGGCCAAAGTATTGGAGTTTCAGCTTCAGCATCAGTCCTTCCAATGAATATTCAGGATTGATTTCCTTTAGGATGGACTGGTTGGGTTTCCTTGCAGTCCCTTGGACTCTCAAGAGTCTTCTCCAGCACCACAGTTCAAAACCATCAGTTCTTCAGCGCTCAGCTTTCTTTATGGTCCAGTTCTTTAGATTTTGTCATTTCCTTTTACACAAGTCACCTAAACATCTTGTGAGAAATTTGGAAAGTACAGGTAAACCAAGAAAAACTTGCAATAGAGTCATCATAAAAATTCTCCCCTAATACCTCAGCACAAAGACTTTTGGGTTGGAAATCCTTCAGATGATTTTCCACGTGTTGGTATTCTGTGGATCTCTGCTTTTGCATGCCTGCTTTTCAGTCCAATTAACACACAGCTGCTTTAGTGTTTCTTAAAGGTGGGCCCCCACCAGGTGTGCAGTGAATTACCTGAGGTGCATGTTCAAATGCGGATCCCTAGGCCTTTTGTTCTACTGAATCAAAATCTTGCAGGTTATGGAAGGAAGAATCTGTTCTTAACAAAACTTCTGGCACAGTTGTTGTCTGCACTTCATGTTGACAGCCATCACCTTTGTCACGCTCATACATACTACCCTAAAGTCTGGGTTACTTAGTGCCCCGCTGATGGACACTTGGGCAAGCTCATTTTTCTTCATGATGCCACATGTATCAAAGCATGTGTGACATTAAATAATGTTTTCTTTGGACAAATTCCTGTAAGTGGGATTGCTGGATGATGGGGTCATTTCTATATGTAGAAGCAGCTGGAGGTGCTGAGATGAGGGTGCCAAGTGACAACTGTGGCGCCAACTGAACCAGTGCCCCACCTTGACCTGGACCCTGCCCTGCCCACTTGGGTGGTCCTGCAGCTCCCCCACCTGCCCTGCCCAGAGATGGTCCCAGCTGGCCACTCCCACAGTTCTCCAGGTGGCTGTCTGCGAATGAATCTCCATGAGGAGGGCTTGGGAAGGGGCCACGTCAGGGAGGAGAGCTGCCCTCCAGGAGTGCTGGGAGTGACAGCTCACACTCCACTCGGGGCTCAAGCAGGTTGATGTTATACACCCATCTTCCTCTCTTCCACTCAGCAACACTGAGAACTCCCGCCTGGGTGGCCAATTGCACCAGGTGCTGGGATGACAGTCTGAGATGGGACTCAGTCCCAGCCTTGGGTTCCTTGCGTTCCAGCTGGAGAGACAAAACTGGAGACAAGGGAGATAGGGAATAAGCCAGGACCTCCTGGAGGCCACGGGGAAGTCACCAGGAAGGTGACATTTTCTCTGTTATCTCAAGGGGAAACTTCTTTAACTATGAAAGGAACACACAGTTATCTAAGCCACAGAGAAGCACAGAACAATCTTAGAAACCCGTCACTGCCTCACCCCCCCGACATAACAACTATTAGGTTCTGGACTCTGAAATTGCATATTAAAAAGTTATGTACGTATAATGTACACAGTGAGGTCATACTTCACAGGCTTTTTTCATTAAACTGATTGTTCCACTCAGCAATATGACTTGGGCACCTTCTCATGTCCATACACTGATGACCTCTTTTTAGAATTGTTTTCCTGGCCATAAGGTAGTCTATATTACAGGTGGTGCCTATGGCCCACACCTTGTTTCTGGTCAGTATTGTATTATGGGTTTTATGGCCAGGCTCTGCTCCTGACCTGTTGGGTACCCCACCTCCTGGGGTATAGGTCTCCTGTTTATAGCCCACGCTTATCAGCATCTAATTGTGTCTTAATGAAACCTAGAGTCTTAATAGATTGTTGAACTGCTGTACATATTGTTGTAGAAGCAAACCTGGGATGTAAACAGCAGGAAAGCTCAAGTTACTGATACTAGTGCTGTTGGTGAAGACATGAAAGCCAGAGAAATGCTTTCCTGAAGAATGTTCTAGACTTTGAAGTAGGTCAAGTGGGCACCACTTCTCAGGGAATTGGCTACTGCTGACCTCTAATGGAAACTCCAGGTATTACGCCAAAAAGAACTTGGAAACCCAGAAACTAGTTGTTATTTGTGATTGATCCAACGAAAGTTGTGAAACCCTGGGGTCTCGGAAAAGGTGTCAGATTTTCTCATGATTAGAGGAAACTTAACAGAGTGGATGGCATAGATCCAGGGAGTCACGCCTCAAACTGCAGTGCCAACTTTTGGCTGGAGCCAATGCTGACCATTTTCTTAGATCTGTAATGTTTGTAGCACCATGCTATACAGCACTGAAAGCTCACGTGAGCTCCTCTCTAGTTATCTATCAGGCATCATGCTCCCCTTGTGTCTCTAATGCTCCCCCAGTTTTCTAGGTGTTTCTGGCTTCAGCCTATAACTGCCTGTGACCTCTCATTACTGCCGGACTCATTTTCGTCCTGGTGGGGAGGCCCAACCCCAGGAGAGCTTTAGCTCCTAGTCAACTGATACCTGAAGCTGGGCATCCTGGCTACCCTTTTCCAGGCTCAAAAGCCCAAGAAACCCTCATCCTGATTGGGTGGAGGCCATCCACTTGCAAAGAAGGCAGCAATAAGGAGCTCACGATGCTAAATGACTGTAAAATCATTACCTTACTGGCCTCAGCCTAGCTGTAAAGTCCTCTGCTGACTACTTTCGTAGGAAAAGAGTGAGTCCAGAAAGCAACCAAATGTTTGTCTTTGGATTGTGTTTATCTTACTTACATCAAGGGTGATGTGGGCCATTTGTGGGGTCGGGACTCAGACACTTGTCTGGAGATGCTGGGCCAGTGGAGGTGGGCAAAGCATGGAACTGCGTGGGACCTCAGTGGAAGGGGAGGAGGGCTGAGGAAATGAAGGAAAGCGGAGAAACAAGGCAATGCTGTCCTGAAATGCAGCCAAGAGAAACTGTGTAGGTGGGAAAAGCGGGCCAACAATGGTACATTTTCATAAAATGTGATGACATTTTAGTGATGTGCGAATTCACTTATGTTTTCTGCTCCCAAACTTCAGAGTGAGACCACCTGAATTAGTATTCTGAGTTCCTGTATGTTTTTTTTTTTATCATCGCAGGGGAAAACTGGATGGGTTTCACTTTTTCAGCCCTATGTGTCTCATTTGGCCTCCAGAGGATGACATTTAATAAGCTCCACTTTCTGTGGCTGAGATGCTGAGGCTGACACGATCTCTTTCTCCAACTTCAGTGAGTTCCTTTAACCCCACAGCATCTTTTCCTGTCCTTGGAGAAGGAGGGCCTGGCTGTGATGTCACAAAAAATTAAGGCCAATGTTTGAAAATGCATAAGATAAATCCTTCATGGTCTAGGACTGCCATATTTTTAAATGACCTATATGTGTGCTTGCATATATGTTCACTGTAGAAAATTTAGGGAATACATAAAAATAGGGAGGAATAATTGAGCCACTGGGTTCTACTACACAGCAAGAGTAACATCCAGTATTTTATTGTGCGTTCTTAGAACTCTTTTAAAAATTTATCTATATTTATTTCCCCATCTCTGGTTCTTTATCCATATGTATATCTACAGAGTTGGGAGTCAAATCATTCATAGTGTTTTGCAAAATTGGTTTATTTTGGTTAAAAATGGTAGAAATGCTTACTATGTATTTTTATGAAACGTGACTTGAAGAGATATATAATATTACATCATGCTGCTGCTGCTGCTAAGTCGCTTCAGTCGTGTCTGACTCTGTGAGACCCCATAGATGGCAGCCCACCAGGCTCCGCCGTCCCTGGGATTCTCAAGGCAAGAACACTGGAGTGGGTTGCCATTTCCTTCTCCAATGCATGAAAGTGAAAAGTGAAAGTGAATTTGCTCAGTCGTGTTCGACTCTTAGCGACCCCATGAACTGCAGCTACCAGGCTCCTCCGTCTGTGGGATTTTCCAGGAAAGAGTACTGGAGTGGATCTACCACAATTGCCCTAGTGTTTACACTATTTGGTGGCTTCCCTGGTGGCTCAGATGGTAAATAATCTGCCTGCAGTGCAGGAGACCTGGGTTTGATCCCTCTGTTGGGAAGATACCCTGGAGAAGGGAATGGCAACCCACTCCAATATTCTTGCCTGGAGAATCCCATGGACAGAGACGCCTAGCGGACTACAGTCCATGGTGTTGCAAAGAGTTGGACATGACTCAGCGGCTAAAACTTAAGGTATTTTTATTGCTTTATTACCGAAAATGAGACTGTAAGGGACATCTAGTAAGATTTCCTTTGTTTACTTGTGCATTTTACAATTTATTAATAATTCTGATCACTGAATAAGCAAAGGCTAAAAGGGCATCCCTGGTCCTCAGTCAACAGATGAAGATGTTTGAGTTCAAAGGTGATGAGTGACTTTCCTAAGGTACTTTGAATGAGACTACAAGTGCTTTACAAAAAAAAAATTCAAAACTGATCAATAAGATAGGCCTCAGGAAAGTGGGCAAGCCCTCTGTCTGTCTGCTCCCAGACAATGTCTTTTGTCCCTGCTGGTCCTGAAGCTGAGAGGGTCATGGTCACCTGAGGTTGTGAAGAAGGCCTGGGTGAAAGGGAGGAGCTCAATAAGGTTGGGGGCCTTTCCACAATTCAGATATCCTCCCAACATGAAAGGAGGGTGCTGTTAGTCTTTGTTTGACAGGTAAGGATTCTGAAGACCCATGGCAAAGAAAGGGTTCCAAGAGCAGAGCAGAGATGGGATCTAATGTGTAGGATGTTAGTGGAGCCTCCTTGGAGTCAGCACCTTTGAGGGGAGGGGGAGGAGTGAAGGAGTGGGAGCAGGAGTGGAGAGGGGTCCTGGTGAAAAAGGGGGATGGGATGGAAGAGGGGGAGGAGGGGGAGGGGGAGCAGGGGCAGAAGTGGGGATTAGGGGTGGAGGAGGGGTTTTTCTGATCTTTTTCTGATAACAATCTTGTACAGAATTTCCATAGCCATGGGGGAGAGGATAAAGTTAATGGTGTTTTCTAGAAACAGATCTGAGAGCAAGGTGCCAAGTTTATGGATGCCGTCTCATCTTCTCTGTGGGATTTTAAGCTAAAAATAAATACCTGTATGCATTCACACTTGGGTCAGAAGATCCACTTTTCCTTTGAACAAAGAACTAGACAATATTCATCAGTTTTTAATCAAAATATGATATAGTTGACAATTCAATCACTACAAACTGAGCAAAGTGACATAATTGCTTGATAGATGGCCTTAATACATGGCATAAAATAAATATTATGTTCAGAAAGTAATTACTCAGCTTTATGTTGAGGTTCGTCTGCTTTTCAAATACTGCAAGTAAGATGTAGAGTTTAATTTTCTATTTATTATGTACCAGTTTCACTGATGTCCATGTAATTTTTAACCATATGATTTCATATTTTATGCTTTCCGTTTCTTGTTACCCCAAATTTTACTTCTTATTTCTCCTTATCCAAAATTACAATTTTCTACTGACTTCTAGCATTCACTCTCAGCTCAGTTCAGTTCTGTAGCTCATTTATGTTCAACTCTTTGAGACCCCATGAGCTGCAGCTTGCCAGGCATTCACTCCACCGTACATGTAAGTAGCATTCACTCTACTATACATGTATGAACAGAATTATATCTTTTTTCTCAGTGATGCATGTGTGCTCAGTTGCTCAGTCATGTCCAATTCTTTGTGATCCCATGGTCTGTAGCTCATCAGGCTCCTCTCCTCTGTCATGGGATTTCTCAGGCAAGAATACTGGAGTAGGTTGCCAATTCCTACTGTACGGGATCTTCCCAACCTAGGGATCAAACCTGTGTTTCCTGCATCTCCTGCATTGGCAGGTGGATTCTTTACCACTGTGCCACCTAGAAAGAACTTTTACTCTATTTCATAAAAATAACATGCCTACGGACATGACTGAGCGACTTCACTTTCACTTTTCCCTTTCATGCACTGGAGAAGGAAATGGCAACCCACTCCAGTATTCTTGCCTGGAGAATCCCAGGGATGGCAGAGCCTGGTGGGCTGCCGTCTATGGGTCACACAGAGTCGGACACGACTGAAGCGACTTAGACTTAGACATTTCAAAACTGAGCTTTCTGTATATATGTACAATCTGTTTAAATTTGTGAGTGAACAAAATTTTTCTGTCTTGGAAAAATCAAATTATGCTTTCTCCTGTCATTTTCAGCAGTGACCCCAGTGCATTGCTTTAGAACAGAGAGAATAAACTTTAGTATGAAAAATAACTAACTCCAGCACACATGGTGGTGAGGGGCAAAATTTAAATTTTCCATCTCTGTGCTGAATATGGGGTTTCGCTTTGGAACGACGAAATGCAAGAATCACAGGAGGGTTTTGTTTTTTGTTTGTTCTGGGACTTTCACAGCCACAGTGTGCATGACACATTTCTACTCCAAGTGGGGATGGTTAAATACTAAACTCCAAATCCCCGATCCTCAGCCACAGTGGTTATATGGAGCATAGCCTATTTATCAAATGAGACTCTCCCCTTTCTAGCCACTCTGATTGGACCAGGCAGAAGCACATGACCCAAGCTGGGCCAATGAGCCTCTTCCCTGTGAAAGTCACAAATATCTGGAGGAGGAGAATACATCCTTGAACTGGCTGAGTCTTGACTGCTGGCCTGTGTACTCCAAAAGTTGCCAGGAACAGCTTTGTTCATAGGGAAGTAGAAAATCAAAGGCTGAACTGCACCAGAAATAAGAGTGAGCAGCCCCAGAGAGGGAAGCGTGACTGAGAGACACACAGAGAATGTCCTGGGGTCTTGTGAAAACTCTGGACTATGGTTTATTACAGTCCAGAGACCCAGGGCATCTGTGTCCACAGGTTCCAAGAGCCCCTGCCTCTTGATAACCCATCCCTCTTCCTTTTAATCCCCAAAGCCTCCACCCCCACCCCCTACCACTAAATCTTCTGCTGTTTTGTAACCCAAAGAACTTTGATTACAAATCATAATATTAAATTTTTGTATTTTTGAAATCCAAAAAGATAAAAAGAGAGTGTAAGTTTTAATGATTACTCACAGCTGGCCTGGGGTTTGAGGAGTAGAAGCTGTGAAAGTAATAATATCAGGAGAGGTTTCCCTGGAAGCATTTCAGCTCCAGTCTAGCCACCCTGAGCTTCCCTGGTGGCTCAGACGGTAAAGCGTCTGCCTACAATGTGGGAGACCCGGGTTCAATCCCTGGGTTGGGAAGATCTCCTGGAGAAGGAAATGGCAACCCACTCCAGTATTCTTGCCTGGAAAATCCCATGGATGGAGGAACCTGGTAGGCTACAGTCCATGGGGTCCAAAGAGTCGGACACGACTGAGTGACTTCACTTTCACTTTTCTAGCCATCCTGACGTCCATTTCGTGTTATTGCCCAGGGGCAGTGTGTGTCACTGAAAAGATGAGGCTGCCACACAAATACTTTTGGAATAAACTATCTGAAATTGTCTTCAATTTCAACAATTCCTTTTCTCCATCTCATGGGAAGGGTAATTGTGCAACTCTTATCCCAGCTCACACAACAATTCCAAAATAGGAGTATCTTTTCCCTTATTTTACAGATAAAGGAAAATAATGGAGAATTAATTTGCCTTGGATCACTCAGCTAGTCTAGGGCAAAGAAAAGACTTGTACTCAGTTCTTCTGGTTTTTAAGCAGGGTGTTTTCGTCTGTGACACACAGTGCTGTTTCTCTCTCTTTTCTTGACAAGAATATCAGTCTCACTCCATTTAAAGATTATCAAAGTGTTTAATGAGTAATTTTATTATTTTGGAGAGGATGTGTTGAGGAAAACTTATAAGTGGTTTTCATTCATATTTTTATGTTGCATAAAAATTGCCGGAAGACAGAGAAGCAAGGTATTTTGGCTTAATGTTCTTTTTTTCCTTCCAAAGAATCCCTAACTTAGAGCATCCCCCCCAAAGAAGTTTGCCTGTAGATATGGTTTTTCAGTACATTTGGAATTATGCACATCCAGATGCAGAAACAAGAACTGTTTATAACAACCAAAATAATTAGGTAACACTTCTTAACAGTAGCTATCACTTAATATTTTCACTGGGCTAAAGGTTAATGTGGATTATTTCATTCAATCCTTTAAGCAGTTGTATAAGGCAATCAAGGTAGCTTTTCTGAGATTAATGTAGAGCATCTAAAAATGTGGGCCATTGCCACTTTTCAAGTTGGATATTGTGCTTTTGCAGACAAAGGAAACAGGAGAAGCACCACCAGGGAATCCATCCTGCGCCTGCCCAGTGCTGATCACAGACGACGTTACAGTGTGAGGACGACGCACCACCCTTGGCCTGAAGTGGCGTGTTACCCTACTCTCTCGAAGTGGAGAGACAGGGCCCAGGGCTGCTTCATTAGGTCCAGTGAGAGGTGAGGGCTGGGTTACCGAATCACAGACTTATTAAAGAGTGAACAGAGGGACTTCCCTGGTCATCCAGGGATTAAGACTTTGCCTTCCAAAGTGGGGTACCTAGGGTCAATCTCTAGTAGGAGAGCAGAGATCCCACATACTGCCGAGCAACTAAACCCAAGCACTGCAGATACTGAGCCCACATGCTCATGCTGCCATGCAGTGAAGCTCCTGCATGATGCAACTAAGACCTGACACAGCCAAATAAATCAATCTGTTTTTTAAAAAATGCACAAAAACATTATAAGCATGGGGCTCATCAGAAAATCCTTGATTTTTGGTCCAGGAGAGAACTGGCAGCAGAGAACTTCATTAAAAAATGGCCCTTGCAGCTGCCCTCCAAAAGTCAAAAACAAAAAATAGTAGTCTTTTTATTTTTTCCAGTACAAATGAAAATGTTCACTGAGGTGATGCGACCTTCAAACTTTATTTTGGATGCTTTCACTCCATCGTAACGTCGGCTTCTGACACGCCCGCCATACAGAGGCCACCTCGTGTGTACAAGTCAGAAACTGAGGCCACACTGAGGCTGCGGGCCTTACCAGGGCCATCTGGCCTTCTCCCCAGGAAGGTAAACAACATCTCACTAATAAAATAACCAAACAAACAGCAAAGTATTTGGAAGCAATGTAGTCTAAAAAAAAATGAGAGTCCTGATGTATATGAATACTATCATCATGATTAACTTAACAGGAATTCTTACCTAAAGAATGTATTTTTATTTCTTTTCTTTTTAAGATTCTAATTTATTCCACCATTTGGCTGTGCCTGGTCTTAGTTGTGGCATGCGGGATCTAGTTCCTTGATCAGGGATGGAGCCCGGGCCCCTCTGTTGGGAGCATGAAGTCTTAGCCACTGGACCACTAGGGAAGTCCCTTTACTTTGTATTTCTAATGAACGTCTCAAACTACTGTGTATGTGAGTGCTTCTGAAGGACGGTAGGCTGAGTTGTTTTCATCATGGAGCTCATTGGCATGTGTACTGTTTATCAGTGTCTCTGTCTCCCTGTCAGTGTGCAGCCAGACTGAACAGTAAAACAGACTTCAGTGGTGGAAGGGACTTTTACCCCAGGTTGATAGTTAAATCCACGTGACCATGAGTTTTTGGAGAAATGGTATATGATGCAATGCGACAAGTTTGTTTTAGGAGTCAGCATCCCGGGTGACCGCCAGCCGCTCAGCCTGCATCAATGACAGTGTCCTCTGTGTTTTATTTGGTTTATATGAGATGCTTCCTCCTTGCTACATCTTCATCTGAGCTTCCGGCAGAAGGGTGACTGTTCTGCTGTCTTAGCCACATGGAAAAACAGGTAGCCTTTGTGCAAAGACTTTCTTTCATTCTCTCTGCCTCCTCTCCTACTACTGGTGACCACCCTGCTTGAACAGTGTTTGAGCTACTTTACTCCTGATGAATTTCCCAAACTCTATCCATGGCTGGCAGTTAAATGTCCTGCTGCCAGCTTACAAAAAATGCAAGTTGGATTGCTTCTCTCCCCACCCCCAAAGTTGCATGTTTATCCTTCTTCACCTTGATTCCCGGAAGAGTCAAACATCTGACACTCGGGTCAAGCCTGAAGGAAATGGTTGTCCCAGCTGAAAGCAGCCTGGATCTCAGTTTGCTTTTTAATGCTCTTACTCAAGATCAATGTCTAATATTTTCTTTGTGTGATGTAGTGCCTCTCAATAAAAACAAAAAGAGGTGTTTGACCTGAACTTTAAGAGGTCCAGGCAGCAGCGATGTTCAGTGGAGAGAATAGTATTCCATTACATGTGTCTGATGAAAGAAATTATTCTGACTTGAACATCTAAACACAGCTGAGATGGAGGAGACTTATCCCCTCAGCGGAACAACACACCAATAGGCACTTAACTCCAGACTCTCTCTTGCTTGTATTCCGTTCTCTCAAGAAGGATGCTTTAGATTATTTAATGGAGAAAGGTAGCACTTTGAACTCCAGGAAAATCAAAATGTTACAGCTTTGAGGTTTTTATTTTTTTATTTTTTTTTCATCTCACGGTACCTAGTGAATAAAACCAGCAATTTTTTTTTTTAAACTAACAAGCAAAGTTGTCTCATCTTTTAAGAAAGCAACTTCAAACATTTGGTACAGATGAAAGCTGGTCAAGCATGTAAGCAAATCATTTCGGTGTCTGATGGTTATATAATAAAAGGCATTTGATTCAAAACAGTGTGTCATGTTGGTCAGCAAATCCCTGCTTCCACTAAATAACCAAAATACACAAATTGAAATAAAGTGAAATTCTTTTTCCAGAGTTAATGAAAGGTTCCTGTTTGTGAATTGTAGGCTTTGAAGTCCAAACCTTCCCAACAGCACCAGGAATTCACCGGTGATTTATGACTATTTGGACAAGTGGTGACCAGAGCGTTACTCTATGGAAAGCTGACATTCCCTACCTGTCAAGGCGGCCTTGCTACAAGCCGGGCTCTGACTCCTCTGCCCGCAGCTCCTGCTCGCCTGGGCCCCGGGTGGGGCCCGAATGGGCTGTGTGGTTTGGCCCAGCCTCTGCTCTCGTCCGGGCCCTCGCCTTTTCTCTCCACCTGCCCCCACTCCATACGCTGCTCTCCTTCGCATCAGCTTGCCCACTTGCCCCAGGCCCAGACAAAGCCCACTTCCCTTCTGTGCTGTCTCTCTGGTCATTTCTTTGTGACACTTAGTTGATCCAGGACACTAAGCTAAGGCCAGTTTGCCTGAGTGAGTAGGGGGTACTCATTGGGTCCCAGAGGCTCTTTCAGATCATTCCAGAAGTTCCGCAGATGGACAGTGGCCATCTGCGTAAACAAATGGTGGCCAAGTTTCCCACCCCATCTTTAAGCCCTCGCTGCCTATCCTGGGAGCTGGCCAGGCCCTGGGATAATCCAGACCAGCAGACCCTGTGGGAGACCAAAGGGCCTCACAGGGACAGGTGGGTTCTAGGAAAAGAGCACCCTGCATCTTCAGATGCTGAGGTGTGCGGTCCTTGCTGGGTGGCATCCAGGGCAGACACTCAGCTTGAAGGTGAGACTGGGTTTTGACACGACCTGAGTTGGAGTGTCTGAACAGCTCCCCTAATCCCCCCATACCCTATGGCAGTGTGGTCATAAAAACAAACCCACCAAGGATCCCAGTACATTCATCAAAGCTAATGTGTGTTTCTGAGTTGTTTTCTTTTCTTATTTTGATAACTTACTTGGAAGCCATATGATTTTCACAACCATGAATATAAACTAGTACGAACAAGACATAAGATGACCCCCTTTATCTCAAAGCTGATCTTCCTATGTTTTTAGGCTCTGGTTTTCTCTGTCCCCATACTACCTTTCATCTCTGTCAGCTGGCGTTTCTGGTACATTCCTACACATCTCCTTTTGTGACGCAACATCTGGATGTAAAGAAAGCCCAAGATGAGAGCTGTCATCGAGGGCTTCACGGTCTAGTTGGAGATAAAAGAGTAAGGCTGAAAGGAGTAGTGAGCGAGGTGGCGTAGAGGATGGAGGTGCTGGAGAGAGCTGAACAGCTGACCCCCCCTAGTCATGGGCTTCAGACCTAGTTTCGTCACTTATTGATTGCATGGCCTTGACACCAGGGACAGCTTCTGGAGCCTCTGATTTTGGTCCACACATCTGAAAAGTGACGATTATGTGGTTCCTGCCTCGTAGGTTTCAGTGAATGTTGGATGTGAGGATGGAGCCGTTCTTGGCTCTCTGAGAAACATGTGACATATGTCCACTGGTCATCAGAGTGCCCTGGAGTCATGAGAAAAAAAAGTCTGGCTCCTGGGAAAAGTTTTGCCTGGTGAGTAGAAAGTAGCCCAAGTAGGGTCAGGATGGGACTGTCCCTCTCGAGAAAAAGAGAGGAAAGAATAGCACATCTTTAGCTACCTTTGTGTCCCAAAGTTACATCTTGTTTTCTGGGTCTGATGGAAACACCTCACTCATTGAAGGAGAAAGTATGAGCATATTCTTATTTTGGGTAAAATATTTAAGATGGAAGGCACTAGGCACAGCTTTTCTGCATACAAAAAGCATAAAAAAAGACAGGAACAGAAAAAATGTTGTTTGTTTAATGTGCATGGAGGATGAAGGAAAAAAAATGATCTTCAAATAGTTCAGCGTCCTGTCGCTTGGCTGCAATTCATTTCCAAATAAAATTCTTCCCAATACAGTCCTGGCCCTGCCTTCCCTGCCTGCCAGCCCTCACTCACTCTTCCCAGAACCACCAGCATCTTTCCCTAGGCAGCACCAAAGAAAAATAGCACCTTTGTCTTTCTATACGACTTCCTAACTAAAAGCACAGGACCCCTTAGAACTGAGCTCTGGGTAAGGAATCTATGCTCAAAGACATACCCTAGAAAAATCAAGCTTGTCAAGATTTATGAATGTGTTGATATGGATCATAACTCCATCTGTAGAATGAGATCAGGGCATTTGAATTTGAAATTTATGTCTCCATGACGTCAACTATCTGGAAAGAAAGGAGTTTTCAGAACAAAGGGATGCTCTTTCACTTGTATTAGGCAAGTTGGAACTTTCCCTGAGATGTTGGTGAGGAAACAGTTGAGGAGACACGTGGCCTTGCGTGGACTTCAGGCGAGACACCATGTTTTGCCACACGCACTAGACTCTGCTCTTTATCCAATGTTGAATCTGGCTCCACTTTGAGTGCGAAATATGAATTCTTTCAAAACTCTCACTGCTGTCCAAATGAGATGGGCAAGTGCCTCGAGATCACTGCTTATTCAGCTGTTTTCACACAAGGTACCTGGAATGCTGGCCAGAGTTTTTCTTCTTTATGCCTCTGTGCTCTCACTTTTATTGCTGTTTCTTCAGATTATGTGAGGAGATAAATAGAAGGGGAGGATGTTGGGCAGGGAGTGTCTTGTCTTGGGATACCCTGGTGTTTTCATGAGCTCCCAAACCCATGGTTGGAAGACAGAAGTTAACTCTTCTTAATTGGAAGACAGAAGTCAACTCTGGGCTGGTGGGTTCATCATCAGAGCCCCCAAGGCCATGAGCATTTTCATGCATGATATTTCCCCCAAGATCCTGTTATTCTTCTTTAGGACCAAGAGCACTCAGAGATGTTCCTAGAACGTCCGCTGTGGCTACAAACCACAACTTCTCTGCACAAAGATCTGCAGCTGCCTCCGTAAAGGAACATTTTAAATTAAAGCAGCATGAGAAAAGTGGAAATATCAGGTTGGCAGTTAGCATAGCATATTGGAAAGAGTCACATAGCTGGTAACTAAAGCCACGAGCATGGATGAGTCACTTAGAAAGAGAAACAGAAAGAGAGAAGGCGGCCCAGGACTAAGTGCCAAGGGTCTCCAACATTTAGAGTTCAAGAAGGTGGGTTATCCAGGTATGCAATACAACAACTTAAAAATCTCTGAAGTGTCAGATATTGCCTCAGCTCTGTGGTGGGTCAGTAGAATAAGAACTGGAGAGAGACCCGCAAGGAATTGGACATCAAATACTGAGTGAATGGGGTGGAGAGGTGGGAGGAGGACAGGGGGATGTGAATATAGAACGTCCACCGCCAGCTTCATAGGTGTTAAGGTTGGTATCATCTGCTGCCCAGGGTAGAGTCTACATGGTTCACGCCTTTTCACCTCCAGAAACAGGACTCGTTTCTAATCATTTTTACAACCTTTTCTGAATGCAGAAAAGACATTCAGAGGCTTTGGAGGTCACCAAGGGGATATTTATATTCCAGAAATTATGGTAGTACCTCACAGCCTGCCATAAATACCAGTACACTAGAACATTAATTAATACGTTACCAAGATTGCAAACCAGAGTCTATTATGGCGATTTCACACTCTGTGATGTGTGTGTCTATTAAATGCCAGATGCCTCTGAGTCACAGTGGCTTTTATTCTACTTGTTGATCAGTTGCTAAGTCGTGTCCAACTCTTTGAGACCCCATGGGCTGCAGCAAGCCAGGCCCCTCTGTCCTCCACTGTCTCCCAGAGTTTGCTCAAATTCATGTCTATTGAGTCAGTGATGCTATCTAACCATCTCATCCTCTACCTTCAATATTTCCCAGCATCAGGATCATTTCTAATGAGTCAACTCTTCACATCAGGTAGGCAAAGTATTGGAGCTTCAGCTTCAGCATCAGCATCAATCCTTCCAATGAATACTCAGGATTGATTTCCTTCAGGATTGACTGGTTTGATCTTGCTGTCCAAGGGACATTCAAGAGTCTTCTCCTGCACCACAGCTCAGAAGCATCAATTCTTCGGTGCTCAGCCTTCTTTAATAAGGTCCAACTCTCACATCCGTACATGACTACTAGAAAAACCACAGCTTTGACTGTACAGACTGTTGTCAGCAAGGTGATGTCTCTGCTTTTTAATATGTTATCTAGGTTTGTCATAACTTTTCTTCCAAGGAACAAGTGTCTTTTAATTTTGTGGCTGCAGTCACCATTCACAGTGATTTTGAAGCCCAAGAAATAAAGTCTGTCACTGGTTCCCTTTGTTTTCCCATCTATTTGCCAGTAAGTGATGGGACTGGATGCCATGATATTAGTTTTTTGAATGTTGAGTTTTAAGCCAGCTTTTTCACTCTCCTCTTTCACCTTCTTCAAGAGGCTGTTTGGTTCCTCTTCTCTTTCTACCATAAGGGTGGTGTCATCTGCATATCTGAGGTTATTGATATTTCTCCCAGCAATCTTGATTCCAGCTTATCCTTCATCCAGCCTGGCATTTAGCATGATGTACTCTGCATAGAAGTTAAATAAGCAGGATGACAATATACAGCCCTGATGTACTCCTTTCTCAATTTTGAGCTAGCCCATTGTTCCATGTCCAGTTCTCTTTCCTCTTGACATGCGTACAGGTTTCTCAGGAGACAGGAAGGTGGTCTAGTATTCACATCTCTAAGAATTTTCCGCAGTTTGTTATGATCCACACAGTCAAAGGCTTTAGCGTAATCAAAGAAGGAGAAGTAGATGTTTTTCTGGAATTCCTTGCTTTTTCTATGTTGGCAGTTTGGTCTCTGGTTCCTCTGCCTTTTCTAAATCCAGCTTGTACATCTGGAAACTCTCAGTTCACATACTGTTGAAGTCTAGCTTGAAGGATTTTGAGCATTACCCTGCTAGCATGTGAAATGATTGCAGTTGTGCTGTAACCTGAATTTTCTTTTGCATTGCCCTTCTTTGGGATTGGAGTGAAAACTGACTTTTCCCAGTCCTGTGGCCACTGCTGATGTATTGAGTGCAGCACTTTAACAGCATCATCTTTTAGGATTTTAAATAGCTCAGCTGGAACTCTGTCACCTCCACCAGTTTTGTTTGTAGTAATGCTTCCAAAGGCTCACTTCACTTCCCTCTCTAGGATGAGTGAAAAATCAGGTGAGAGAAAAATTAGGAGGGAGGAAAAGCAGAAGAAAAAAGTCATGAGGGTAGAAGAAATTTTGCTTTCTATCAGGGTGTGTCACCTTTTCCTGGTGGGGGAGAAAGACTCAAAGGAAAAAAAGAATGAATACTGATAAACAATGGATTGTGGTTTTAAGGAGGAAGGATAGCTGAGTTCAAAGGATTCTCTTTGACAGGGAAAGAGATCTTTACTCCTTGACTCTGACAGAGAATGAAGGAATCAATGATGACAAAATCTGAACTGGAAATAAGTGAAGTCCAAAAAGCTCTTAATAAAAATTCCAAGCTTCCTAGAAGTAATGAGATCATCCTCCGTGAGAAAAGGCTTAGAAATGGGGACTCAGGGAGAGGGGAAAATAGGATCTATGGCAGACTTTAATGGATCTTGTTAATGATCCGACAAAATACTGAGCATTTACAAATCTTGTTGTTAAAACCTCCATTTGTCTGAGCAGCATTCAGCTGGGACCAGCTCATGTGGTGAAGACTCGCAGGCACATCTAGACCAAGATCAAGGATCAAATGCACGTTGTCAAAGCACGTGCATCTTGGCAAATGTCCACATGTGACTTCAGAGGAGCTGGGTGACCTGGTTGTCCCTTTGCTCACAGGCAACAAGAAGCTCAATGGAGTGGAGTGGAAAGACTGTGGGCTTCGGGTCACCCGGGTAGGACTAGCATCTAGCTCAGCCATCCATACCTGGAGGACATTGGCCAGAGGGCTGAGTATCTGCCCATCTCCTGTGATGCCAGGAGGGGATGTGACAGTCCTCACCACGAAGGCTTGTGGAGAGGACTCATGGGAGTGGGAGACAGAAAGCATTTAGTGCAGAACAAGCACCCACCACATCACTGCTCTGTCTCTGCTTTTTCAGGTTTTCCTGTAGAGCAGTCGATGGAGCACCCGCGGATACTCTGGGTGCAGATTTCACTGTGGTTCACAATAGTCCTGTGAAGATGAAGCCTTTGCTGACAGTCCATGCTGTGCACATTTCAGAAATGAGCACTGCAAGCTGCTCTGCCTAGAACCTAACTTATTCACCACAGCTGATTTCTCTATCATCTCTTTATCATCTGTCTATCCTTTTGGCTGTCTGTTTATCTATATATCATGATCTGTCAACTCTCTCTCCCTATCTATTGTCTGTCTGTGTGTGTGTGTGTGTTTCAGGGGGTTTAAATGTTATTTATTTATTTATTTTTATTTAGTTACTGCTATGCTTCACTTTTACACTTCCACTTTAAAAAAAACAAAATTCATTTCCCCCAAATTCTCAGTGGCTGTGTGAGCAAATTACTAAAAACATGAAGAACAGGCACCTGCATTGTACCTTCAGTACGTCAGCCCAGACACTCTGAGATCAGTCACCGATATGGATCCATCACTCCTGGACATGCAACTGTATCTCTGCCTCCCATCAGACAGGCAGCCCTCTCCTGAGTCTGTGATTCTAGGAGTTTCTGTCATTCATGTTGCAACCACCAAGTCTTGGCTAACGAGTACGAGTATTTGGAGTGATGCTTGAGGCTTGTTAATAAGTTGCTACCTTATGGAAATGTGTTCTTATTTGGAGAAATTGAGGAAGTCAAGAGGGGGTGGGTTGGCTAACCTATCCTGGAGACCCCGCATGGACAGAGTATTCAGTATCCTGAGAGACCCTACCCAAGGGTGGATCTTCCCCTACTTCTACAGACAGTGAGAAATCCAGAGGTTTCCCTTGCCTGAAGAGGGCCACCCTGTGAGCCAAAGCCTGTCTATGGGATCATGTGGACTTCAACGCAAGGCTGGGAACAAGGTGTCTGCAAAGACAGAGCGGGGACTTCACTGGGCTCGCAGGGCCTCACCTCAGCTGCTTCTGTGCTGCTTTGGTAATGACTACTTCACTGGAAAGCTGTACCTGAGTGTCAGAATTTTATCTGCAATTGGCTTTCCTTGTGTCCTAGGAGCCAGGTTGCGGGGGAGAAGTCCAAACTCCTGTCATTTCCCACCAAAAAAAGCCCTACGAATTTTGTATGATGTAATCACCTCAGGTCAACTGGTACTGTGAATAAAGGGAAGTAATCATCACAGCAATAATCGCTACTGGTCCTCATCAGGGAAAAGTCCCCCTGAAATCCAAGTAGAGGAATTTCACCAGTAGAATCAGCCCTTTGGCCAGGATGCTGGAAATGTTCCATGTAGGCATCTACTTCCATCAATGATTCCACATGGTTCTGGTTCTGACTGATGTTGGTGCTCACCGAATGTGAGCCTTGGCCTTGTCTTTTCTGATCAGCTTTCAATCTGGGTGAGACCTGTTAGCGAAATGAGCTCTCTGGTTTGTTTTCATGTCTGACAGTCACTATGCAAATCACTGCCAGAGAGACGCTGGTTTGAGTCCTTGGAGGAAAAGGCCAAGACTGTCTGGTCCACCCCCAAATTCTTAACACATGGTATGGTTTGGCCCACTGGAGGGGCTCAGTAAATCCTGGTCAGATGAGTGACAGAGGCGGGGAATGAGTGAGCTTTGTCCCTCTCTCCCGTCCTTGAGTAATCTGCTGTCTGTCCGTCCCATGGGAGGGTGTGTGGGTAGGACAGGCAGCAAGTGGTGCTAAAGGGTCAGTTACTGCGGATGCGTCTTCCCATCTCCAGTGGGGTCTCCACAAGATTCTCGGACAGAATTTCCCTCAGACATATCCAAATCGCAGATTTAAGGACTGAAAAGAAAATTGGACGTTTCTGGCAATTATCATGCAGTTGCTTCAAAGGGAAAAATTAAAATTATACCGACAAAGGGCTGCTTAAAAGAAAAACAAATACATGAAAATCCTTTATTCCACTCAGTTTTGGAGGTCAAGCTCTTGTGTATACAAAGCAAAGGACCTCGCTCTGTGGTAAAGGGGGCCACATTCAACCAAGATGGAAAATAATGCTGCAAGAGCCTCTTTGACTAACCGGGGACACACCCTTAATAACAAACCCACCTCTCAGCCTCCATCCCTTCCTGTTGGTGGCTGCTGCCTGCCTAGAATCGCTTTGGATCGAATGTGCCTTTTATGGAGAGAAAAGGGGAGACTTCATTTCAGGAAAGTCTCTCATGTTATAAACGAGGAAATCAAGGCCCAGAGATATCACATGATAGAGTTGTGCAGCCAGCATACCTCAGACCTGAGATTCATAGCTCCAGTAGCAGCTATGAGAAGCCTGTTTGTGCATCACTGTGGCCTCAAGGTAGGACAGGAGTAAGAACGGTCCCCTCCTCCTGGGAGCTCATCTCCCAACCACACCCATGAAAAGTCTGAGAACACACAGCACATTTGATGTTCTGTTTTTTTTTCCTGATAGAGGAACTTGCAATTAGTTAAAGGAATTTCAATGTGCAGGTTGTCACCAACTGTCTCTCCCATATGGGATCCTGGTGCCCTAAGGAAATCCTTTACCATCTAGAGACTAATGTGCTACCCCTGGTGCCTGCAGCTACAGTGAGCAGGTGGGGCTGAGTGCTTGACTTGGGACCCCCAGCCCCTCTTGACCATGGACGGTCTCAGGCTTGGCAGCCGTGATCTCCTAAGGGTTAACTGCGGACTCCAGGGCTGGCGGTAGATTTCCGAGAGTCACTGCTTGCTCACAGGGCCAATGCCAGCACGACATCTGGTGTGCACCTGAACAAATCCCAGACATTTCCTTTGCGATGTTGAACAAATTCTGTGCCTTGACTCCTGGCTCTGAAACCCACTGTGGTGAGCGCTCCGGCAGGCAGGGCAGTGTCTCCTTCACGCGAGGACCACGCCAAGAGGAGCAGCATGAAGTCGCCTCCACCCAGCCTGCGCCCCAAGCCGTCATCTAGGCTCCTTCTGCCAGTAATTCCATTTGGCTCACTCATGTTTTGAAGCCAACTTTTCCATCTGCAGATGAGTCGCCTTTTTTCTCTCCTTTTCTCCCTCTTCTAGACTCAGTTTCCCCTCCAAAACCCCACCCCTCCCACCCTTGTGCATTCCTGTCCACCAAGTCTCATCCCTTAGGGTGGTTTGAATTAAAAACAGGCCCTTGGAAACTTCCCTGGTGGTCCAGCAGTTAAGACTCTGAGTTCCCAATGCAGGGGGCCTGGGTTCCATCCCTGGTCAGGGAACAAGATCCCACGTGCTGTAGCTAAGAGTTCACACGTGTGCGTGCTAAGTGGCTTCAGTCGTGTCCAACTCTGCGACCCTATGAACCATAACCCACCAGGCTCCACTGTCCATGGGATTTTCCAGGCAAGAATACTGGAGTGGGTTGCCATGCTCTCCTCCAGGGGATCTTCCCAACCCAGGGATTGAGCCCATGTCTCTTAAGTCTCCTGCATTGGCAGGAGAGTTCTTTACCACTAGCACCACCTGGGAAGCCCAAGAGTTTACATACTGCAACTAAAGATCCCGCATGCTGCAACTAAGACATGGCATAGCCAAATAAATAAATATAAATAAATATTTTTTAAAAAAGACCTACTCTAAATGAAAGCAGCCCTCAGAGGGGCACTGACTTCCCCCACACTCTCCTTCAATCCCACCCTGTGCTGAAGGGGTCTTGTCAAGCATCAGTGGTCCATAATCCTGGCCTCTAGTTGCCTCCCCTGAGTGAGAGTTAAATTGCAGAATACTGCAGATAAGCAGGCTCGATAAGGTTATTCGGACCCATAGCCCCATTGCGCAGATGAAATGAACGATGCCCCAGAGGATCCCGTTGTCCCCCAGGTCTGCAAGCATCCTCAAGCGTTCCCTTTGCAGGTCCTCCCTCCTCTGTGTTTGGGAACCCCTTCCTGTGGCCACAGCCTCTGGTGAACTCAGCTCACCAGCTTCATGAGGGCTGTTGGGACTCCAACTGGGAGAAATCGTCATCCTCCCACCCACCCTCACCTCATCCCTTTGCCCCGGGATGTGTTGTTTCTCGTTGCCTTCCCCAGTTCTGGGCAGCACTTGTGCTCAGCATCCCATGGTGTAGGACATGGTTGCTGTCTTAGTGTGCACCCTGCCCCCGAGAAGGAAAACCCGGAGACCAGGATTCCAACCCTGGACTTGGGAGGCGACCCCGGGGGCCACTGGCGAGAGGTGGAGAGGAGAGGAAAGCCCTTGAAGGGTGAGTTGTGGCCCCAGGTCTGCTGTGGGGGGTGGGTCCAGGGTGAGAACAGCCTCCAAGAGCAGACCCATCAGAGAGCAAGGAAGCACACGTGTTCACTGGCCACTGCCAGTCCCTCCTTCTGGGGGGTTCCTCAAGGAACACCAACTCCCTGGCATTTCCAGCTCCCCTCAAACTCTGGACAAGTTCTCAGTCAGAGAAACCTGGAACCATGTGCCAGGGTCCCTGGCATGGACTGAGGGGCCAGCAGTGTCTTCTAGGGTGCTTACTCATCTGTGTCCCCTGAGGAGCAGAACCTGGATTGGGTGTACCTCCACGTCCCCGAGATATGGTACATAATGGGCATGCTGCTTGTTTTAATTGAACTAAAACCTGAATGAAATCAATTAGTAAACCTTCCTCCTCAACTAAGAGAGAGATGGCAACCCAGAAGAATGTGAGAAAAGCCTAGAGTTTGATGTAAAGTATCAAAAAGTCCCAGTTTTCTGCAAGGTGAAAGGTCTAGATCATTGGGTCAGGTGAAGATCGAATAAGATATAATATATACATATATGTTTATGTACACATATGTGTCCATGCACATGTGCATACATAGAAACACACACATGTCTCACATTTATATGTATTTGTTTGTATATAAATATCTGCACACAAACAGAAGTAACCTCTCATCCCACGTGGTCCACTCCCTGCCCGAAGTCAACTCCAGAGAATCTCAGTCCAGTCACCACCAGTGACCCAGAGGAGCCCCAGTTGCTGTTTATGCTACCATCTCACCAGGGGTGGGGATCAAAGTTGTTACCCCTGGCCACATGCCTCAGAATCTTTAGGAACTTCCTCTCAGTGCCCTGGACACTTGCCCAGCACACCTCAGCCCTGCCCTTCCCTCTGTGACATCCCCCAATCCTTCTTCCTCTTCTGTCCCTGCTCTCCTTCCAGAGGTTGACAAGAGATAGTCCATGGGACTTCTCTAGCTGTTCAGTGGTTAAGACTTCACCTTTCAATGCAGAGAGTTCAGGTTCAATCCCTGGCCCGGGAGTTAAGATCCTACATGCCAAGAAACCAAAACATAAGACAGAAGCAATTTTTCAACAAATTCAACAAAGACTTTAAAAATGGTCTACATGAAAACAATCTTAAAAAAGAGAGAGAGAGACTGTCTATGTTTGTCTGTTGAATATCAGCCACACTGACCACCTCAGCTCTAACAGAAACCTACTTCCTCCTTTTACCCTAGAAACATGGCCTCCACTCCCACGTCCTTGTTTGAAAGATGTCCAACCAGTCTGAAAGATGCCCAACCAGTCTGAAAGATGCCCAACCAGTAAGTAATGAAGGGATGATGCCAATTAGCTTTGCTTTCTTTCTATGATTCTAAAAATAATAACTATCTCCTTTCATGTTTGATTCAAAACTGGCCCACACGTTCACAAGGATCCATCTCCTTTTAATGTGTGTTCATTCAGGTACCCAGCAGCAACGGCAGAAAAGATAAGTATTTTGACATGTGTTCTTTTTAAATGCTTGAGATCAGAGAAGCCAAAGGCAAAATATGCTCAGAAATAAATGAAAACACGTGAAGCCAAAAATGTGCATTCTGGCCTCTGAGTCTGATCTTGCTTCCTGAATGCCCTGTCCACCCTCCTTTCCAAAGTGTCCCTCAGGTCAAGTCTTCCAAGGATCATCGTCTGGTCTTCTTAACCCCACATGACTCCCTTCTTGTCTGATCGCCTTGTGTGTCTGCCTGTGTGCTCAGTCACTCAGTCGTGTCCAACTCTTTGAGACCCTGTGGACTGTAGCCCGCCAGGCTCCTCTGACCATGGAATTTTCCAAGCAAGAATACCAGACTGGGTTGCCATTCCTTCCTCCAGGGGATCTTCCCAACCCAGGGATCGAACCCTCATCTCCTAAGTCTCTTGCTTTGACAGGCAGATTCTTTACCACTGCGCCACATGGGAAGCCAGTTATCTGGCATTTGGTGGTGTTGTTTAGTCACCCCGTCATGTCCGACTCCTTGTGACCCAGAGAAGGAACCCAGGTCTCCCACTTTGCAGGCGGATTCTTTACCGTTTGAGCCACTGGGGAAGGTATACTGTGCTGTACTTTGTCGCTCAGTCGTGTCTGACTCTCTAGACCCCATGGACTGTAGCCCACCAGGCTCCTCTGTCCATGGGATTTCCCAGGCAAGAATACTGGAGTGGGTAGCCATTTCCTTCTTCAATTGTCCTGCCCATCTGTTATCTCACAATATTACTTCGAGGAGACACACAGGCTGGGGCAGCTTTGTAGGACCTTGTCCAGAATGTGCACAGCACCTTGTATGACTTTCAGCCTCCATTTCTTCCTCTTGCCTGATCTGCTGTCACAGGGTTGTGTGGATGGTTATGTGAAAAGCTGTCTCGGAAGCCGACCCAGTAGACTTTAACACTTATTTTTCCTTCCTGAGTCTTCGCCCTCCTCGTGTCACCCATTATCATTTCTGTGGGAGGGTGTGTGTCATGGATTCCAACCTTATTGCCAGCTACTCAGGAGTAGAATGTCCAAGCACAGGGTGATCCCAGGATGGCCCGAGAAGAGTGGGGAGCTGAGGCTGAGAACGAGTTGCCAAGCGAGTTATCACTGGGGTTCATTGCAGCTTAATGCTATGAAACTCTGGATAAAGGTATAAAGCATGCCTCTCAAAGTCAGCCAGCCTGAGGTGCTAAGAGGCTGGGAAATCAGCCTCCCCACAAATCAGTCATGAGTTAAGCGCTGTCCCAGGCCACTGCTGTGCTCTCAGGTGGAGTCACCTTTCAAGGTTTCAGGGGACGACCCAATGAAGAGATGAAGCCATTGGCTGCTTGAAATTCTGCCCTGAGGGGGCCCCGCCTGAAGGAAATGGCTGGGCCCTGACAGAATCTGCCATAGGTGTTGTTGGCTGAGAAATGAAGCTTGTAATAATGACAGACACCAAAACAACATTTTCGAGTGTAAATATTGGTCTTTTCTCAATGTGGTGCATGGAGTTAGCTGTGGCTAGTACCGACAAGAGGGGGTAAAGTCTCGATCCCGCACCAAAGATCTTACTTAGATCTCACTAGAGGACATCTCTTCACGTCCAGTTAGCTTGATTCCTTACAGCATAGAAGAATACAAGTGCACTTGTGGGTCTTCCCTGGTGGCCCAGTGGTTGAGACTTCGCTTTCCACTGAGGTGGGTGTGAGTTTGATCCCTGGTCGGGGAACTAAGACCCCACGTGTTGCAGGGCAAAGGAACAAAACATCAAGCAGGGGCAATATTGTACAAAATTCAATAAAGATTAAAAAAAAAATAGCCCACATCAAAAAATCTTAAAAATGCACTTACTCGTGTGTTTCTATATGTATGCATGTAGTACAGTAACAAGCCCATTATAAAATCTCCATGCAGAAGTTTAACCAAGAAACCAGTAAGATTTCCCCAAATTATTACAAGGAAATGGATAAGTACAGGCTGAGAAGGAGGACAGAGAGTGATGTGGCCAGTCCTGAGCAATGTGAAGTGTCATGGTCGAAGGAAGTAGCACTGGCCTGAGCACCAAGGGCTGCCTGGGAGTTAAATTGGTGGGCGGTATGGGAAGGGGGCAGTGGATATCTTAGGAGGAAAGGTCATGGGGAGAGAGACCCACAGCAGGAGGAATGTGGAGGGAACCAAGGTGAGATTCCACCACGGTGGGAGTTTTGACTCGGAGTCCCAAAGGGGCATGCATTCATACTGTGACCCTGGCCAAGTGGCTTAGCTTACCTGCAGCTCACTGTTTACATCTGAACAATGAAAAGAACACTGTTTCCTTTATATATAGTAGCCCTGCCCAATAGGAACCTCTGAAACGATGGAAATGTCCTGTATCTGTGCTGTCCAGGACAGTAGTCACTGGCCATCTGTGGCCACTGAGCATGTCATAACTGTCTACTGATGTGGAGAAATTGAATTTGCATTTCATTTCATTTCAGTTTAAACTTAAATGGCCACAGGTGACCCATGGCTGCCACACTGGACAGTCTTGCTTTATAAAAACATAGTTCTGGGGATTAAATGAAGCAACAGTGCTCCATCCATGTCACCCCGTGGTGATATCCTGGGTTCATCAGTCAGGTCTCTGCATCCAGTGCTAATTTAAAATTCCTCTTGAACAGAAGTGTGTTTGATTTCAATGTGGCTGCGACCAGCCGTCCCCACTGATACCAACGAATTTCCTGGCTGGCGCTCTTCCAGCCCCGTGATTGACTTGGCCAGTTGAAAACAAAATTCAAATGGCAGCCACTAAATGGTACAAAATATCTTAATTTTAACCTAAACAGAGGGCAACAACAGTCTCCAAGGCTACAGAAGCAGGGGCTCAGCAGATGATCCAAAAGACAAGAAGAAAAGTCAGATTAAAGAAAACAATCAGTGGCTGAGAGCTATTAAGTTCACTCTTCTTGTTCAAAGGGATTCGAAATGGCAATTTGTCAGGCAACTGTTGTCACTTTAAACGCCCCTAGTTGTTTTCTTTGAAGCCCTTGATTGACTGCAGGAGCCTGGGCCAGATTCTTCTAAAGACAGGATTTCCACAGTTGAACACATTTATGTCACAGTAATTATGACTCTTCCCAAATTTAATCAACAAACGCATAAGACTGCAAGTTTGAGAAATTATGCATGTGTTCAGCAGGGTCCAGGCAACAGCCTGGGTGAACGTGGATGAGCCCAGACAACCAGCTAGATGGTTTTGGTCACTTAGTTGTATCAGTCCCAGGCTGGAGAAAGTTGTCTGTTGATGAGCCAATAATGAAACAGACTTCAACTTGAGAAGGATCATTTCTACGAATGAGCAACTAACCAAAAGTAATCAAGTGTGCTAACACTGTATTATCTCTTTAGCCAGCCAAGCTGGGGTCTAGAAGGATCTCTTTTGCCAGTCATTTCTGAAAATAGGTGCAAAGGTGAGTGCACCCCTGGGAAGCAATGAAAGGCTTCTGCAGAGATATGAGCACAGGAAAACCAGCGTGAAAGAGCTGTATGTGCTTCTATGCTCTTGACTCAGACTTGCCTCTAGAAACAAACAGAATGGAGAGAGGATGCAGAGTGCTTCTGAAGCATTTTGTCATTAAGAAAAATTATTTGCAAAGTTATTTGCTATTTGCAAGGCTGTCAATAAACTCCTCAGCAATGGAAGTGTGTCTGTGGGTGTTTGTAGAGAGGGTGTGCGGGGCAAAATTTGTTAGGGCTGGGGTCCAATCTATGGGTCCAACCACAAAGAAGGTCAAATCAGAGGTTTGGGACTGAAAGGAACATGGCTGTCTTTACAGACCAGCCCCGTTTCCAAATTCTTACACACTCCCTGACCTAGGCAACAGCAGTGTCCCAGGTAGAAACCTGGAGGGTGATACAGATTAAAGATGGGAGCTGAGGGGCCCTGTGGAGAGTGCCAACGAGGTAGACCCTTGCCCAGCAGCTGTGTGCCAGATGTCCCCACCATGCAGCCTTGGGGACACATCCATGGCAAGTAGCTCCAGCAGAGGGAAAAAAAAAAATTGATCTCTGCATACAGCTTGTGGGGCCAGGGCCAGGAGTGAGGTTGGAAAAGCAAGTCAACAAAGGCGGAAAGGACAGATGGAAAAAAGGTGAAGCCAGGAAAGATCTGGAAAGCTGGGAAGGGATCTTGTTACAGTCGTGTACCCCCAAGTACAGGAAGCCAGGCAACAACATGTGTAGAGCAAAAGCTCATATCCATACCTGGCAGGAGGCTCCAAGTTCAAAGCCCCAGGGCTCTTGGCATTCAGTCCATGATGTGACTGTGCAGACCGCACAAGGAGCCTGATGGGAAGGCAATAATTTTGATCATCTGGAACTTTCAGAATTCACTGATTCATTCATCCATACCTTTAACTACATGATCTTGCCCGGTGGCACTAGTGGTAAAGAACCTGCCTCCAGTGTAGGAGACTCAAGAGACAAGGGTTCGATCCCTGGGTCGGGATGATCTCCTGGAGAAGGGAATGGCTATCCACTCCAGTATTCTTGCCTGGAGAATCCCATGGACAGAGGAGCCTGGCAGGCTACATACCATGGGGGTGGTGAAGATTTGGCCATGACTGAAGCGACTTGACACACATGTGCTATTGTGGATCATCTCGGTGATGGAGAGCTGGAGGGAATATGTGACCTGAGAGTCAGGTGGCCTGTTTAGAATCCTAGCTCTGCAGAGCATCAGCTGTATGGTCTCAGGTAAACAGCTCATTTCCTCTGCGCCTTGATTTCTCTTCTGTAAAATGGGGATATAAATTGTGCATCTCTTAAAGGGCTGTCAAGATGATTAAATGAGTGGATACATGCAAAATGTTCAGAGCAGTGCCTAGCACAGTAAATGAACTGCGAGATTTAACTATTTTTTATGATGTGCTCATCAAAAAAAAAAAAAAAAAAAGCCACCAGGACACTTACTGGTATGCATCTAAGTGGAGGGAGATTAAATAGACTTTAAGGATAGTTTATGTTTACCCTGCTTGAATCCCTTCAACCTCACCCTCTACGTGGTCTTCCAGATTTTAGTACCTGAGCAACAGAGTTTACTGCAACCTGGGGAAACCTTTATGTTTCTTAGGGAAATCTTTTGTATATTGCATGGAAATCTGTGTCTGCAGTTTGTTCTTTCTGGCTCAGGTTTGTCCCTGGCGGCCACACCAGACCAACCCGGTCTGCTCCCACAGAGGAGTGTTTCAAGGACAAGAAGCCTGGTGAGGTCCTGAGTTTTCCCTTTTCCAAGTGTCATACCTACAGCCTTCCTCAATATTTACCAAGACACAGCTGCAGCATCTTCCCTTTCATTGTCAGTTCTAGTTACATACGGCGCCCAAGACTGAGCTAATTCTGCAGGTGATCTGACCAGGAGAGTGTGGAGCAGAGCTATGACTTTCTTCCTTCAAGACACAATGGTCACTTTAAGGCCACCAAATAGTGAAGCCAAATGTGTGGCAGCTGCGTCTCTTGATTCCTTTTAAAGATCTTATGGCAACAGCACTCTCAAGAGGTCTCCATAAATGTCATTTCGGGATCATTTCTTTACAACTTACTTACTTAGCACCATTGACATTGGAGTCCCAAATGTAAAAAAAAGTCATTTGTCCCTGCCAATTTTTTGAAGCAATTTAGCAATTTTGAACCTTATTTATATTTGACAATGTCATCAATAACCTAGTGTATCGTTAGATAACCCAAAAGACACACTGTGAGAATTTTCATCAAAGTTGCTCATAAAATGTGTGCATCAATAGGACAGAGCTCAGAGCCATGTGTCGCAGGGCTGGGGTCCTCCCTCTGGGCCAATGCTGTTCCATCGTGGGAGTGCTGGGAGTGCAGCCTTGCAACTAGTTACTGACCTCCAAAATTGTGAGAAGAGTCTTTCTACATTTCCCCTTATTTTCCAAAATGCATCATGAAACACCCTATCAATATCTGACAGTAGTCCGGCAGGTCACAAGGGCCCCTTGGCCACTTGCCAGGTGACAGTGACACCTTTTCAGTGGACCAAGGGGATTGTTGGGCCATCACCATGTGGGCAGAGTCCAGAAGGATCAGGTCCTTCCACTGCACAAGGTAGCTTACACAAACACCACAAAATGTTCATTTTCTGTGCTGTGGAGGTGGAGTTCTCAAACTCAGGGCAAAAGAAACCCTGAGGGCTTGTGTGTTAACACAGATTCCAAATCCCAGCCCCAGCGTTTCTGACTCAGCAGGCCAGGGGCAGAGCCTGGGAATTAGTATTTTTCACACATTCCCAGGTGGTGCTGATGCTACCTGTCTGGAGATCACACTTGGAGAACCACTGTCTTAGATGAACTTCTCTTTCCGCTACTCTTTTTCTTTTGGCCGCACCACTCGGCATGTAATATCTTAGCTCCCCAACTACAGATCAAACTTGTGCCCCCTGCAGTGGACGCACAGAGCCCTAACCACTGGACAGCCCTCAAAGTCCCTATGCCTCTCTTATGATGGAAAGGACGTGAAGTTCATCTTCAGTTCTGCCCACATCTTTGAGACTCTTCAAACAGGAAAATCTCTTTAACAGAGGGCTGAGTGTCTATGAAGGCTATCTTTAACTTTTGTAGAAAAAGTTTTTCATGACCGTCTATTTCTTATCAGAATTGTATTTCTTTTTCCTCTCACCGTATCATAAAGAGAGCCTCTTGATTAAATCAGATTTGGGCAAGAAAAGAAGGGTCTTCTCTGATCTTTGGCCAAAAGTTTCCCTAAAACTTCATGCCAACCATATAGTTTAATCCAGAATTCCTTAAAAAAAAAAAAAGAAAGAAGGTTTAGTGTGAAATTGCTATTTCTCAGTGAACTCATGCAACTTCTTATGATCAGATTCCCTTTGCAAGGGAATCAGAATGTATAATCTATTCCAGAATCCTGCCTGCAATAGGCATTTTGGTGTCTGCTCCCCTCACTGAGGTTCACACTGAAGCAAAATAAGATTCAAATAATTCTCTTTCCTCCATGTCGTCTGTCCTCTTGACACCATCATTTCTGAGTCATGGGTTGTGCCTTTGGTCATTCAAAGGTTGTGCCTGCTCTCATGTGCTCAGAACCTTTACTTGTCCCAGCAGACATCACGGTCCTCCACCTATTCAGGACTGCAGACGCACCCACTCACCCTACAAAAATTGTCTTTCTGCTCCCAGCCAAGGTCCCAGGAGCAGGAAGCAGCCCATTGCCAAAGGAATCTCCATGGGTCCTGACCTGCTTATCTGTATCTTCAGGAGTCTCAGTCTTGAGAGAAAACAGCTGCAAAGGGTCAGATGGCCTTTAACTAATGTCCATGGCCTGAGGAGACTTGCTGGACAGTCTCTCAACTGTGGTCTATCTGACTTCAGCAGTCTCTGGGCAACACACAGTGGTCCTTCCAACTGGTTGCATCAGACAAGATCTCAATGTAAAAAGATGCTCTATGAGGCTGGATGCTGCTTCACCACAGTGCTTCCCCTCATTCCCAGGGGCTCCTCACTCAAGACCTCTCTCAGCCTCAATACACAGGAATCTGTCCCTTCTCCTGGGACATCTTTCCCCCAGAAACGTGCAGACTGGCTCCCTCATTTTTTTTGGATCTTTACCCAAATGTCTCCTTCTTTCCTAAATGTTTCCCCTAAAATAACAACTTCCCTCACCTCCTCCAATCCTCCTTTCTGTTTCACTTCTCTCGTTAGCAAGTGTCACCATTGGAAACGCTATCAATTCTACTGGCTTCACTTTGTTTATTGTCTGTCCTGTCACAGATGCAGAGGTTTTTGTCTGTTTGTTCAGCTGTTGTATCCTGAGTTGGTAGAACAGGGCTTGGGGCATAGGGCGTCCTCCTCGGTGAATACTGAATGAATGAATAAATGAATGAGTGAGTGAATGAATGAAGTGGAAGATGGAAGCCATGAAAAAGAACATGGGAATGGAGACCCACATGCTATTTTACCTGCAAGCATACCCCTGGGTGCATCTATTTTGAGCTAACAGTTCACATGAAATCAGGGATTTGAAACTGGTTATCCTAAAACTTCCATGCCCATGGACTTCCCCCAAAGATGCCGGGGATCCCCTGAGGCACCTCTACAGCATTTTGAGGGCATTTGGTCTCAGCCTCAAAGGGCCCTCCACTTACTTCATTTCCTAAGTCTCCAGCTACTGAGATGGGGCAATGGAGCAGGGCCTTCAGTCTGTGTAAACTAGAGTCAGACCTCTTCTATCTGATACAAAGGGCTCTCGAACATTCTGGATGGGGTTGGAGAACCATCACACTGCATACCTGGTCAGTTCCTACTGTCAGACTCCCAGTAAGAATGTGACCCTAGGAGCCCTGCTCATTGTCAAGTAACCACTGTGTGACAAGTTCTGGCATACAAAGACCATCCCATTTAATCCTCATAGTAAATCGCTTGGATCATGTAACCTTCATTTTAAAGATTAAGGAATAGGGGCTTGGTGAAGTTATGTATCTTTCCCGATTATGTGCAGTTAGCAGGTTGAGGGGAAGGATGGCGCTCAGGTGAGTTTGACCTCGGAGCCCTCTGACCTCTGTGTAGGTCCAAGTCGAGTTCCCCAGGGAACTTTGGAGGATATTACAGAAATGAAAGTGAAACGCCTGGTGGCTCTGTGGTAAAAAACGCACCTGTCAATTCAGGAGACCTGGGTTCGATCCGTGGGTCGGGAAGATGCCCTGGAGAAGGAAATGACTACCCACTTCAGGATTCTTGCCTGGGAAATCCCATGGACAGAAGGACCTGGTGGTCTACAGTGCATAAGGTCGCAAAGAGTGAGACACGACTTAGTGACTAAACAATGGCGATGACAGTTCTGCTGTAACTGACTCCAGAATTTCTCACCAGCACTGGGTTCAGAAAGATGGGCCCAACCCACATGCTCTAAGCCTAGAAACCCATCCTTAGGGGGCCCATCTGTGGGCCTGTGGTGGAAACCCCCGGGGCCCAGGGAGACCTCTCTCCCTCCCTGCCCCTTACTGTCTTACATCTTTCATGCCGAGCGTGGCCCAGGGGACCCGCAGGCACATCTGTGTTTCTACACAGTCTCCCCTTCATGTGAGCAAATAAAATAAGGGATGGCCAAGTAGACACCTGTATATACAGTCACCTTCTCGGCCAGACAGATATTTATTTGCTGTTGTATAAATGAGGGAAATTTGCACTCAGCCCTGAACACTTGGCTACCCTGGGCCATCCTCCCGTCTCCCCAGCGGCTTCTTCCCTGAGAACGGCCGCGGTCCGTGACACCTCATCCCGCTCTACTTGAAGACCAGGCGCCGGCCGGGGAAGATCTGTTTTGCACCTGTACGCAGGGCCTCGGAAGGTGCTTGGGCTGTCAGAGAAATCCCAGGCGCCAAGGCTGAGTCCAGTCTTCCGTGACAGGGAGGAAGTGCCTTAAAAGGCAGGTGTTCTGGTCCTGTCACACATTGTTTTATGAGACGGTCCCTTAAAACAGAGCCTGTGCCACTGGACTTGCTTTAAAGGGGTCGGCCCACCTCCCCAGGCTGAGTGGAGAGGATGTGAAAACAAGGCAGGCAGGGACGTAAACCATGAATGTCAAGTTCTACCCCCGTCGTCAGCCCCCACACTTGATGAAACATCAGCAGGGAAATGTCCGGATACTCCTTCAGTTAACTGTGAAACATGTGATGTGTAGGCTTGAGTGACAAAGTCAGGAGAATGTCTTCAGGGCATTCTTTTTTTTTTAAAGATTTTTTTTTGATGTGGACCATTTTTTAAAGTCTTTATTGAATCTATTACAACAATGCTTCTGTTTTGTGTTTTGGTGGTTTGGAGCCGAGGCATGTGGGATCTTAGTTTCCTGACCAGGGATGGAACCTGCAACCCCTTGCATAGGAAAGAGAAGACTTAATCTCTCTGAGCTGTCAGGGTAGTCCTAAGGGTGTTCTTATAGGAACAGGGGGGTGGCAAACTGGGTTTCAGAATTGTGAGGAAGGGCATTATTTTTCTTGACTCGTTGTATTTTAAAATGAAAATATTTTAATCAATTCCTATTTAATTGCAGAGTTTCTAGACCAAGTGATGGCATTTTATTTATGTATTTTTTTAATAAATTTATTTATTTTAGTTGGGGGCTAATTAGTTTACAATATTGTAGTGGTTTTTGCCATACATTGACATGAATCAGCCATGGGTTTACATGTGTTCCTCATCCTGAACCCCTCTCCCACCTCCCTCCCCATCCCATCCCTCTGGGTCATCCCATTGCCCCAGCCCTGAGCATTTGTCTCATGCATCGAACCTGGAATGGTGTTCTGTTTCACATATGATAATATACATGTTTCAATGCTATTCTCCCAGAACGTCCCACCCTCACCTTCTCCCTCAGAGTCCATAAGACTGTTGTATGCATCTGTGTCTCTTATTCTGTCTCGCATATAGGGTTATCGTTACCATCTTTCAAATTCCATATATATGCATTAGTATACTGTATTGGTGTTTTTCTTTCTGGCTTACTTCACTCTGTATAATGGGCTCCAGTTTCATCCAAGTGATGGCATTTTAAAAAATATTTTTTTAAAAACAGCTTCTTGTGTCATTGACCCAGCTTTCACATGATGTGTCATCAGCAGCCCCTGGAGTGACTGAGGGGCTGGACTGCCAAGAATGTCCCATCATTTGATTTCGTGATTTGCAGTTCCCTTGCGTGCGTGCGTGTGTGCATGCTCAGTTGCTTCAGTCGTGACTCTTTGCAGTTCCCTTATGCCTAGCCCAATTTGGTTGAATATCTTTCGTGTGTTTAACCAATCGAGTTTTGTCCTACAAAGTTCCTCTTCAGATGTCTTCCTGTTTATCTGCTGTGGTTTGTTGTGGTTGTTAGCATTTGGGGCATATTTTATACATTCTGTCTCCTACCCGTTTGTCTGTCATCTTTGCTGCAAGAATCTTTGCCCCCACAGGCTTTTCATTCTTTTCACCTTGATTTTCTATTAACATTACTTCTCGGTTAAAATAGAATTGAATTTATCTCTTTTCTTATAGTTGGTGTTGTTGAGGAATTATTTAAGAGCTCCTACCCCCAAGGTCATAGAGATATTCACTTACATTATCTGCTGAAAACACTGGGGTTCTGCCTTTCACATTTAAGTCTTTAATCCACCTTTTTGTTTGTGTGTTTGTTCTGCCTGTGGCAGGAAGTAATTTTCACTTCACTTTTCTGTGGATGACCAGTCTCCTGGGCACCATTTGTTGAAAGCCCTTTCCATCCCACTAACCTGGGGGATGCCTGTGTTCGATCCCTGGGTCAGGAAGATCCCCTGCAGAAGGGCATGGCAACCCACTCCAGTATTCTTGCCTGGAGAATCCCATGGACAGAGGACCCTGGTGGGCTACAGTCCATGAGGTCACAGAGAGTCAAACACTACTGAGCAATTAACATACACACACACACACACACACACACACACACACACACACACACACACACACACACACACACACACCCTGGGGGAAACAGCTCTGCCCCCAGTCAGAGTTGCTGATACACACATGGATACGTAGATCTATTCAATAGTTTTTTTTTTTTCTGTCTATCCCTGCACCTATACAACATTTCTTAGCTACTGTACCTTTAGTTAGAAGGCTTTCCTGGTAGCTCAGAATCTTCCTGCCATGCAGGAGACCCAGATTTGATCCCTAGGTAGGGAAAATCTCCTGGAGGAGGGCATGGCAACCCACTCCAGTATTCTTGCCTGGAGAATCCCATGGACAGAGGCACCTGGCAGGCTACAGTCTATGGGGTCACAAAGAGTTGGACACGACTGAGCAACTAAGTAGCATGCAAATTATGGTCTCCTCATTTGAAAACTTGGATTAATGATACCCAACTTATGAGAGTGTGCTAAAAATGAACTTGGAAAATGTATATTCATGTTTTCAAATGTTTCTTAGCCTCAGGAACTCCTGTCCAAATGTCCTTTGGTAAAGGACAAAGGGGCTCCACATGTCCTTTGAAGCTCAGGGCTTTCATTTGTGGTGAGTGGATGGTCAGTCACTATGCTATCTTTTCTCTCTTTTGGTCCTCCCAGAGCACCTGGCAATTGGCCATGTTGAAGAATCAGGGTCATGGGTAGTCCTCAGAGCACAACCCAGGACAGAAAATTGTACAGTTCAATGAGGCTAAGTACTTTAAGTGGAAAAGGATAAAATTTCTGGTCAGAAATAAAAGAATATAGCAAGAACATAAATGAGGCAGGGAAGAAAGACAAGAATCCATTCTATACTCAAGAGACTTTTTTTTTTCTGTCCAGACAGGAAGAGATGAAAGTGAAGAGAATGAAAAAAAGAGCTTTTAAAGAAATAGGTATCAGTGTCATCCCTTAGGGCAGCAGTCTCCAACCTTTTAGGCACCAGTGACCATTTTTTGGAAGACAATTTTTCCATGGACTTGGGGAGGTCAGTTTTTGAGATGATCCAGGTGTATTGCATTTACTGTGCACTTTATTTCTATTATTATTGCATCAGCTCCACTTCAGATCACCAGGCATTAGATCCTGGAGGTTGGGGACCCCTGCCTTAGGGCATTGCTTGAGAAAAGGAAGTAAAAATTTAAATGGTCTTGTAACTGGGTTACCTTTCTTTGGCTGTGATTCTCTGCTGCAGCTGAGCCTCAAAGTAGCTGATTCTTACATGGGTTACTTGTGAAACTCAGGAAGGAAGAACTGTCCCTGCTGAAAGGCTCACAGGGACAAGAGGGCAGGTCTCCTGAGAAGCTGCTGGGACCCCCCCCCCCCCCGGGACTCCTAAAGCAACTAGATGTCCTTGAAAACACTTTGTAACCTTGAAAGTGACCCACACCTGAAGCACGACTAATGATAAGTGGCTGCTGCCTAGACAGCTGCTTACTGACACGGGTCTGCAGGTCCTGAGATGCTCTGTGAGATGCAGACTCCTGGTCCGTAACTCCCGTCACCGCCGCCAGGCTCTTCCTTCTTAGCAGGTGCCTTGGATCATTGTTTTACGTCCCAGGTTTGAGAGTCATGATGTTTGTGAAACAGGGAATTTGGAAGCTGCCAAGAAAGATTTGTGCAGGGCTCGACCCCACAGCAAAGAGCAAGCTTTGTGGCTTCAGTGTCTTGAAATAACATGTTAGCTTCACTTCACTCAAGTGAACCATATTTTCCCCTAGTCCTCAAAGTCCCTGGAGAAGCACAAAGCTATTGGTGGAATCCACAAGGCCATTTGTGCATGGGGTTCGAATTGATCCTTTGATCTGCACCTATAGGTACTGTAATTTGCCAAAAGTAAAAGAATTTTGTTGTTATTCATATACAAGTTTATTCGACTTTTCATTGCACTTAAAGTAGTAGAACACAAAGTCATTTGGTTCAGTTATAATTATGTGAGGCTTGGGAAAAATAAAAAAAATCGTTGTCTTTTTTCCTCTTAATTTGAGAGATACTCACTGTCTCTTTTTTTAAATTTAAATTTTTTTTAAATTTTATTGAAATATAGTTGATTCTGCTGTACAGCAAGCGATTCAGTTTTATATACATATATATATATATACATATATATATGTATATACATACACATGCTTTTTCATATTCTTTTTTCCATTATGGTTTATCACAGGATATTGAATATAATCCCCTGTGCTGTACAGTAGGTCCTTGTAGTTTGCATCGGTTCATCCCAAACTCCCAACCCATCCTTCCCCACACACCTCCTCGGTGGTATCCACAAGTCTGTTTTCTACATTCGTGAGTCTGTTTCTGTTTTGTAGATGAGTTCATTGGTGTCATAGTTCAGATTCCACGTATACGTGTCTTTAATGAGCAGAAACTCTCAGCTGGAGCTGAACTTTCAATATAACTCTGAACACTGCCCTCTAGTGTCTGAACAGGCAAATGCAGCTGAAGAGCTTGGAGCAGGAGCTCCAAGGTGCTCTATCCATCTGCTTGGGATTTCCTGGCCATGTGATTTCCACGGAAAGGTTAGGCTGTGCCTGCCCCTACTTTTCTGGTCTCCTTCCCTACGCCACTCTAGGGGGTCAGACACATGCCACTGAAGTTTCGGGAACCGCTTATTTACCTGAGTGATTCATGTGACATCATAAACAGCAATCAGGGATAGGAACAAACAGTCCACAGTTTGGTCTACACCTTGGTCAGGGGATGGACCTTGTATATGGGGTTTCCAGTGCTTCTAAACTTTTACCAAGCATTAGGTGTTAGTCTCTCAGTCGTGTTTGACTCTTTGTGACCCCATGGACTGTAGGCCACCAGGCTCCTCTGTCCATGGAATCCTCCAGGCAAGAATACTGGAGTGGATTGCCATTTCTTTCTCCAAGCATTAAAAGGCACTTAAAAGCCAACTTGTTAAGTACTGTCATTAAGTCACGCAAACAGATTGTACTCTATTTAAAAAAAAAAAAATTTGATGTGTTAAAAGGAAAAAATAAAGCTCCCAGCAGACAAGAGAGCATCCTGCAGTCTGTCTGCTTAAAAAATTTGCACAATTTGAGAGCTGCAAGTTAAGTTTTATTTGGGGCAAAGTGAGTACTGCAGTCCAGGAGACAGCACCTCAGAGAGCTCTGAGAAACTGCTCCCAAGAGGCAGGGGGAGAAGGCCAGTATAGATGTGATTTTGATGAAGCAGGAATACATGCAATCAAGCACGTATTTGTCCAGAAGGTTTCTACTGGTCTCGTAAAGCTTTTGCTAGTCCTGAGGAACAGTTATCACCATGAAGAATTTTTGTGCTTTTCTAGATATGCAGAGATATAAGAATTGGGGTTATAAAATTGACTCCTAAAAATATATAACTATCTGGAGACCTATCCGGCCAGTTTTTCACCCAGGACTGAGGGCCTCATTTCTTCTCTCCACTCTGACTCCCTTCAGGGGGTGTTGAAGGTCAGCAGCTGCAGCAGCAGCACTTGATTTAACCCTCGTAGGGGTAGATGGCAAGTGCCCATGGCAAGTGCCAACTTGTAGTTGACAAGTTCACCTCAGATGTGAGGAAGGTGTGGTTAACTTTTTAATGTGTTAACATTCGGTTAGAGGTTGTCTATATTCTTATATTCATATTATAATTATTTATGTTTATATTATATACATGTTTATTTTACACGTATTATACATGTTTGTATTATATGGACAGGGAGGCCTGGCATGCTGCAGCCCATGGGGTCACAGAGAGTCAGACACGACTGAGTGACTGAACTGAACTGATATTTATATTTATTTATATTCATATTTATTTTGTCAAGTTATCATATCATAACTCAAATTATTAGAACTTAAAAGTTTAAAACGTAATGAAACTTTGGTGTGAATGAGAGAGAGATTTTGTAAAACACAGGCGCAACACATACGCAGGAACACATGAAACGAGGGTTTCAAAGATTTCTGTGTTTCTTTTCATTGTGTATTTCTTTTCCTCCAGAAAATGGTAGAGACAAAAATCTCAAATATTTAAAAGCCAGTGGTTCTATTGAGTGACTGATATTATTTTACCCTTCTTTTTAGTCATGCACCTAAATCTGTAGCCAGAAAAGGAGGAAGATGAAAGCATTCTTATGGAAAAGAATCCAGTGCCAGCTCAGATTACATGCAATGAGAGATTTTCACAAACCAATCGTTCTGTTTAGATTCAGAGAGGTGAATGAGTTGGCTTCTCTAGCAACTAGCATTTTCCAGGAGAAAGGAGTTCCCCATTGGGAAACCCACGGGCTTCCCTGGTGGGTCAGATGGTAAAGAACCCACTTGCCAATGCAGGAGATGCAGGAGGCACAAGTTTGATCCTTGGGTTGGAAAGATCCCCTGGAGAAGGAAATAGCAACCCACTCCAGTATTCTTGCCTAGAGAATTCCGTGGACAGAAGAGCCTGGCAGGCTACCGTCCTTGGGTTCACAAAGAAGTGGATGCCACTGAGTAACAACACAACTGTTAGGAAGCCTGCTGATGAAACTACTGGAACTAGTATGCCACCTAATGGTCATTCCACACATTGCAGCTTACTAGGAAAATAGAAGAAATACCAGAAATTTCCTTTAGCAAAGGGCTTCCTAAGTGGCTCAGTGGTAAAGAATCCACCTGCAATGCAGGAGACGTGGGTTTGATCCCTGGGTCAGGAAGTCTCCAAAGAATTGGACATGATTTAACCACTAAACAACAACAGCAACTCTTACTTGACTCAGGTTTAGATTCTCACTGAATACTCAAATTTGCTATTTGTACTAAATATCCATTCACTTTTTATGGAAAAACATCTTACCCATGGCCTCAAGCCTTATTCGCTATCACATCATTTGAAACAGTGCTGTTTTCTAGACCAGAGACTATAGTCAAGTGTCATCACCTGTCCAAATAACGTCCTTCTTGGCCATTTCCCCCAGCCTAGGACCCAATCACACTTGGATTCCCGTGTCACATCTCTTTAGCTGCCTTTCAAGTGGACATCCCCTCAGCCATTCCTGTGGTTCTCGACCCGGATGTTTTGAAGAGCATAGCTCGGTTATTCTATAGAATGACTTCATTTGGATTTCTCCAATGTCTTTCATTTGGGGGCAGGAACATCACAGAAATGAGCCTGAATCCTATTGAGTGCATCTTGCAGGAGCCACAGGATGTACTTGTCCTAAGACTGATGGTGTTCACTTTGAGCTCAATTAATTTTGGATCCATGTTAGCACTGTCTCAATGCTAAATTTTCTTGCTTGGACCATAACACAGTGGTTGTATAAGAAAAGCTCCTTGATCATATGAAATACACACACGTGCAAGAGTTGAACCAAACAGTGGCAGAGCATGGAGGTGAGTGTGCTTGTGGATGGATCTCCTCCCTTCCTGTCAGGGTTCTGAGTCTCTGCTTCCTCCTCCCTGCCCTCACCTGGGGTTGCCTGGCTGGATGTGAGTCCTTTGAGCCTTGGCTTCTGTTTGTCCAAGGGGAGACCAATTTCCTTTTTGTTCTACAACATCTCTCTCCCAGGGATGCCCGAAGATCAAAGTAGGAATCGGTCTCAGAGTCAGGAAAGAGGTGTGAGCCCTGGGTGGAGAGAGGGTATTGAACCCCCTCACTGTCAAGGGTGAGAAGTTAGGAGAGGGTGTGTCTAGACAGCCTGGTGAAATGAAGTCCGGTCTCAGGACAGAGTCCGTCCTTGGTCCCTCCTATCTTACGCACCTGTGGCCATTCTCAGCCCCCAGAGCCTCTCTTCTAGACTGTTTCCTCAGACACACCCTAGGGCTTTGCAAACCATGGGCGAGATCTTACCAAGGACATTGTATCCTGACCAAGGATCGTACCAGTGCTAGAGCAGTGCTCATATGTGAACAGTGATGTCTCAAGTTAGTTTTGTGACTCGTCCGAGCAGGCTGGGTGAGTTAACAGTTTTGTGGTCTCCTGCAGGGTCACTACACCGGGTTGGATGCAGGATTCTCAGTTGGCAGCCTCACCTTAGTATTTTTTTTTTAGATGCTTATTGGGGTATAATTGATTTACAATATTGTGTTAGTTTCAGGTGTACAGCATAATGAATCAGTTATACATACATATGCATGTATATATATATATATATATATATATATATATGCATGTATATATCCATTCTTTTTCAGATTCCTTTCCCATGTAGGTAATTATAGAATATTGAGTAGAGTTCCCTGTGCTAAACAGTAGGTCTTTATTAATTATCTATTTTATGTATAGTAGTGTATATATGTTAATCACAGTCTCCTAATTTATCACATCTCCCCATGGTCCCCCTTTGATAGCCATATATTTATATTTGAAATCCGTGGGTCTAGTTCTGTTTTGTAAATAAGTTCTTTTGCATTGATTTTTTAGACTCCATGCATCAGTGATATCAGATGGTATTTGTCTTTCTCTTGATTTCCTTCACTTAGTATGTTAATCTCTAGGTCCAACCACGTTACTACAAAGTTGGCCCTTAGTTAGCGCCTTGGTAAAGATTAAGTTAATCCTTACTAATTAAGCGTCTCAGCATGAGGACTGAGCTTGAATTACTCCAGACCAGGATCGTTGGCTCGTCCCCACCACTTCCTGAGCACACAGACTTCAGCCTGAGATGTGACCAACCTGGGCCTCAGTTTCCTGATGGTTTCATGCTTAACCACATATTCATGTCCACATATGAGACATGGCATTGTTTGGTGTGTCAATTCACCATCAGTCAGTTCAGTTGCTCAGTCGTGTCCGACTCTTTGCGACCCCATGGACTGCAGCATGCCAGGCTTGTAAATTTATGGAAGTGTCACATTGGTGTGGAGAAGTGCTGTGTCCCAAGCATTCAGTCCATGTGCTTTCCCAGTGGGACACACTCGTGTAACCCTCCCCAGGATCATGACAATGATCGGATCCCTCCTCCTGTATCAGTAATTGTGTCCATGCTCTTCCACTGTTTGGAGTGTTTTACAATCAGCATTGCGTTTCTGAGGTCTAAACGGTTGTCTTGAATTTGGATCAAAGAGAGAATAATTTTCTGTGAAAGATTTTTAGCAGCTTACCATTTAATGAAATAAAATGATGTGCAGAGGAGAGAAGGGAGGAGAGAGAAGAAATGAGAGGGATATAGGGGCAGGGGAGAAAATGGAGGTCTTGAATCTTTCCCCCGCTACCTGACGCGGTGAATGACTGGACTTAGGCATGACCTGGGCAGTGCTGGCCTCCCCTTGAAGATCCAGCCTCCCTGGTCTTTGTTCATGTGACAGAGAATGTTCTAGAATATCCACGTGCATGGGGCTCCCTGGTCCCTGTATCCACCATCAGGAATGCTCCATTTCCTGTCTCCTTCTCACAGCTCATTTTCAGAACCCACTGGATGCTCAGCAAGCACTGATTATATTCATCTTTCCTTCCTGGTTAATCCTGGTCTCTGCTGCTTTCTCAGCCAAAGTGGAATAGATACAGATTCTGGCTGAGGTCCTGGCCACCCATTCTGGAGGGCAGTAGGGGTCACTGGACTCTGGCTGAAGTGGAGATATGACCCCCATCCTATTACGTAGCAGGTATAAAGACCATCCTCAGGACCCACTGCCCAGAGCCTCATAGAAACCCAGCAACATCAGATGCCCTTGGTCATCACATGAGTGGACTCTTGTCTGAAAGCACAGCCATGATGGTTCCCAGCTCTGTTCACCCTTCCTTCTGTGACTTGAAGTCCTGGGTGTGTTGGGAGGGACCAGTCAGGCCCCATGGGATGCATTTTAGCTGGGGGTCCCCTTGCCAAGTGCACAGATGTCTGTCTGCCTGTTCCTGGGCTCCTGGTCCTTTCAGCAAGGTAGAGGAAAGAGGTCAGGGGCTCTGCAGCCAGAACAGGCAGAGTTCAAGTGCAGGGGCCTCCTAGTAGCTGTGTGACCTTAGAATGGGGTTACCCAATCAAGAAGCAATTCTCCTACCTGTTCCTATCTTGTAAGAGATTTAAATGAAATAGAAAATAGAAAATACAGACCACAGAACTTGATCCATGTTAGACACTGGGAGTATTTCCTTTCCTATTTTCATTCCTTTATCTTTACATCTTCCACCTGCCTTCCCCTCCCGCCCTCCTTTCTTTCTTTCCTCCCTCTTCCCCCCCGCCCAAAGCAAAGGAGTATGTTGCTAAGTCTAGGTGGTAGGTCCAAGGATATGGGCTATGTATTCACTGTGTACCTCTATATGTTTGGAATATTCCTTCATTAAAAAGTAAAACACTAAAACAATACCTACTTGAAAATAAATGCCTAAAGGTCCACACCAGACAAACTGAAGCAGAATCTCCTTGGCAGGGCCTCCTTGCCTTTTTTAGGGGCTCACAGGTGATTCCATTGGGCAGCTGGAGCTGATCCTCACTGCCCAGTCCCTCCATTAAAACTGCTCAATTGTGAGAAAAGTGATTCTGCTCAGTCCAAATTGGGTTGGAGACCCCAACGGAAGGCAGCTTCTCTTAGCTGACATAGGTTTGTGTCAGAAGAATTGTTGGGGCAAATCTTGAGATTTTGGCAATAGCAATGATGAAAGATGCCCACTAACCCTCATCCATTTGTTTGGGCCAGAGAACAGTGGGGAATTTACCCTAAAGAACACTAAACAAATGTAAGTTCACTTTATGTTCCTCCCCCAAGGCAGGGATGAGAAACAGAAGTTGGGCGGGAGGGGGAACCTGGCAAACATGCTCAGTCTGAGTTCCCCTCATGTGAGTGAATATCGGGATGTCAGCATCAGAGCTGAGGTACCCTAAGCTCCACCCCAGAGTGGACCTGACTTCTGGTCAGCCCTCAACGCCCCAGATCTTGGCCTTGGCCATATGCCAGGTGCTTGTACCCCAAACAAAACTTGATTCAGCTTCTGGGCTCTGCAAATCTGAGGATGTGGGAGACACAGGAAGACCAACTCTGCCAGTGAGGCGCTGTGCTTTATCTTCTGTACGATGAACTTGCAGAGAAAAGCAAGCACAGTCCCCTGTGTGCTCCAGGCAAAATATTAGGGCTAAAAAAATTGTGAAAGTGTTTATCACTCAGTTGTGTCCAACTGTTTGCGACACCATGGACTATAGCCTGCCAGGCTGCTCTGTCCGTGGAACTCTCCAGACAAGAATACTGGAATGGGTAGGCATTCCCTTCTCCAGGGGATCTTCCTGACCTAAGAATGTAAGCTGCATCTCCCACATTGCAGGCAGATTCTTTACTGTCTGAGCCACTGGGGAAACCCTTAGGGCTAAAAGGCAGGCTTGCTTTCTGTTAATCTATCAATGAGAAAAAATATACAGCAAAATCATGCAGGAGTGTTTTCTTTCATGCAGCCCCAAGGCCATCACAATGATGGTTATTATAGGAAAGTGCTGACCTGAACTGGGACCGAGTTCTGGAATTAGAGGGTGCAGATGACTTGAGATCAAGAATTTAATCTCAGTCCTGGAGGGGGAGGGTGACTGTCTTGTGCTGGCCCTCGATTCAAAGAAACAAATGATCACAGAGCATTATTAACAAAAATCCATGCATCATTAAAATGAAGATGTTCACAACAGGTTTGTGTTTTATTCAAAACTGTCTTTGATATGGGTGTTTTGAGACTCAAATACAGCAGATAAGAGCTGTGTCTCTTGTGTTTTATCATTTCATGGTTTTAAGGGGAGGGGTAAACTTTCCTGAATGCCCTCCCATTCTTTTTAACATGAGTGACCAAGGTAAGTAACCAATCCTCTCATTCCGCTGATATCAAACCCCACGCAATGTTCCCAGTATTGACCCCACAAGCTTTTATCTGAAGGCCAGCAGGTAACTTGTTTCCCATCACTGGAAGGTGGGGGATCCCAGTACCTCTCAGCCTGAGCTCCTGGGGGGCCTTCCAGGACGCGACATCTTTCCTCCAGACGCAGCCAAACGCTGAGCGTCATCCTTCTCCGGGCCAAGTCTGCCAGTGTGGTGAGCTTGAGCGCTTTCCCCACTTCCCCGTACCCTCCCCTGCACCCCCACCAAGACTGGAGATTCTTGTGCTCTTATTTTCACAAGGCTCTTCTCTGTTTTTTCACCTATTTCAACAGCATTTAAATCTGTCAGCATTTGACGTGCCAGTGTGTGGCATCTGGACTTTCAAATGCAGAAGGGATGTTCACATGGAAAGTAAATAAATAAAGCCCCTGCTCCCTCTCCAGCTGGATTTGTGTAATTGTGTCAGACATAATGGAGTGTGTGTAAGAAACGCACGGTATGTACGTGTGTTGAGAGATGGTTTCCACACACACGGTGAATATAGGTCTGAACTCTTTATGGTCTGATAAATGAGAAATTAGCAGAACCAACTGTTGAAGGAATCAGCACCTCGTACTTGAGAGCAAGAAACTAGACTCAAGAAGGTTCAGGCGTGTGTGATCTTCCTCTGAAAGCAGCATCCATCTGTCCTAGTTCTGTCTGCTAAGAAGGTCTTGAAGCAACAGATCCTCAAGTAATGTGGAATCTGACACCGGGAGGTCAGCTACCAGACACCATTGTCCACTCAAAGGAATCCAGGATCTTCAGAGACACGGCTGGGGCAAGGAGAGGTCAAAATGAGCCTGGAATGGGCACGAAGTGGAAAAGCACTCAGAAGCTCAGCTGCCATAATAAGAGAGGTTCACAGAAGACTGGGGGCTTCCTCACAGTTCTAGAAGCTGGAGATCCAAGATTAAGGTGCCAGCAGGGTTGATTTCTGGTGAGTTTCTCCTTGAGCTGCAGATGGGCAATATATAATGTCAGAAAGCAAAGGGAACTAAAGAGCCTCTTGATGAGGGTGAAGGGGGAGAATGAAAAAGCTGGCTTAAAATTCAACATTCAACAAATGAAGATCATGGCATCCGGTCCCATCACTTCATGTCAAATAGATGAAGGAAAAAGTGGAAACAGGGGCAGATTTTATCTTCCTAGTTTCCAAAATCACTGCAGACAGTGACTGCAGCCAAGAAATTAAAAGACGCTTGCTCCTTGGAAAGAAAGTTATGGCAAACCTAGACAGCATATTGAAAAGCAGAGACATTATTTTGCTGACAAACATCTGTATAGTCAAAGCTATGGTTTTTCCAGTGGTCATGTATGGATGTGAGAGTTGGACTATAAAGAAAGCTGAGCACCAAAGAATTGATGCTTTTGAACTGTGGTGCTGGAGAAGACTCCTGAGTGCCCCTTGGACTGCAAGGAGATCCAACCAGTCAATCCTAAAGGAAATAAATTCTGAATATTCATTGGAAGGACTGATGCTGAAGCTGAAGCTCCAATATTTTGGCCATCTGACAGAAAAGACCCTGATGCTGGGAAAGATTGAGAGCAGAAGGAGAAGGGGGTGACAGAGGATGAGATGGTTGGATGGCATGACCGACTCAAAGGACATGAGTTTGGGCAAACTCCAGGAGATAGTGAAGGACAGGGAAGCCTGGAGTGCTGCCATCTGTGGGGTTGCAAAAAATTGGACACAACTTAGAGACTGAACAACAACAATAAACGTATAATGAATTTCTGAGGTCAAACTAATATGCCTTATGGTATTTTGACCCTTCATTGGATCCAGGTGAAGCTATGCCCTTCATCCAATAAACTCAATTTCTAGTATTAATAACACTCCATTGAAATATCTGTACCATTAGCAGGTGTGTATCCCCTTTGCTCCTCTGCATCGCCAGTGCCTAGACCACAACCTGGAACCCTGTAGCTGCTGAGTAAATATCTCCTGGAAGAGTGAATTGGAACTAAAAAATAAATGAAATCATAAAAAATAGGGTTCCTAATGGGACCTTCATGCCGTCTGCTAAATGAGAGGAGAGCAACAGTCACGATTTCTGTCTATTTGAAAAGTCAAGACCAATGATGAGTAAAACTAAGAGTTGAGCCTTTAGAAGCTTATTAAAAACCATTCAGAAATATTTATTGGTAGACATCTTACTGTATACAAGGTAACTTTGCATGGCTTACAGCCCAGAGACAGATCTGGATGTAAGCTCCTACCAGTCACTCCCTCACTCCCTCACTGGCTAAGCTGATTGACCTCTCTCTGCATTAACCTCCATGTCTGTATGATAGAAACTTCAAGAACTGCCTTAAAGGATTGCTTTGGAGTCCGTGAGGTATTTCTGTGAAAAACTTGGAAGAAGCAGATGTAGAGTAAAAGTTCAAAAACCTAAGAACTCGTCTTATATAACAAATATGTAATATCAGAATCCAGACTGATGGAGGTGACCATAATGCTGCAAAGATGAGCCTCGGTGGATTGTTCTGATGGATATTTATATTGAGAATTCTTTGGGAAATGGCCTGCACTCAGTGTTAAGATGACCCTGGTAGCAGAACTGCAAGACCTGCAGACAGTGACCATCCATCGGCTACAGCCTACTCACCTGTCATCACATGCCTTCATTCTGCCAGGCAGACAGGACTGTAGGTTAGCAACATACCTTTGCACAGCTCAACCATGTTCTTAGATAATCACTACTTCAAATGCCAGATTCACAAGTGGACAACCATCGGTACGGCATCACCCACCTTCCTTTCGACTTGTTTTCATTCCACGCTCCCTTGCTCTGAGTACTAAATACATGAACGGGGACACTGGTTTTCCAAAGCACACATCTCGGAACAATGGTGCCATTCACTGTACAGCAGCGAACTTCAACCTGGGGTGCTCTTATTCCTGGAGGAAACTGAATTATTATCCCACAGGTATTTGGGCAAGGGTGTAAGAACATCCCTGCCCACACCTTAACTCCTGTACCAGCGTTTCCTAAGATTGATCTAAATAGCCCATATCCCATTCTTCATGGAAAGTAGACTCCTCCTTCACCGAACTCAAGCTGTACTGCACTTCTTCACAGTGGCAAACCCTCCAGGGCATTAACAGGACAGATGTGCTCCTTAAGGATGAATCCAGTCATTATGAAACTCAAGGGGGGTTCTGGTCTTTGACTGGCTTCTCCTAAAAGTGAAATATGTCCTAAATAAGACACACTTGGAGCCTTGTTAGGATATTCTGAGTTGCATGTGATGGATGGATATGATGCCCCTGGAAACTATCGGATGGTACAGATATTTAAAGACAGGTCTTTCCAAATGAAAAGAGCTTTTCCCTCAGAAATCAGATGTACTGTTTGCTTAGTTCCTTTTAACTAGAGAGTGCCAAAGACCAGCAGCCTAGGAAAGGACTACTTCTTCTGCTAAGCCCACCACACAGTTATCTGAATCCCCAAACTTGCTGATTTGCTGTCCCACCTTGATGGACAAAAGAGGAAGGCCAGTTGTTTGTGCCCACGTAACGTTTGGTTTGGGCTCAGTGGTTTGTGCTAATTGGGATAAAATAAACTTCAAACTCCTTAAGAAATGATCTGTTTTTAATTTTTAAATACTTATGTATGTATCTGGCTCCACCAGGTCTTAGTTGTGTCATGCGGGCTCTTGGTTGTGACACATGGGATCTAGTTCCCTGGACAGGGATCGAACCCAGGACCCCTACACTAGGAGCATGGAGTCTTAGCCACTGGACCACCAGGGAAGTTCTCTGATCTCTCTGCATCTCACTTGGTTTTCCCCAGTGTTTGATCCTCCACAAACTTATTAACTGAAGGGATTAATGAACACGTATATTATATGAAGACTGGTGTGCCTGAGACCCTACCATCAACCCAACTCTAGAGAGAATTACCTAACCAAAGCTTTATATTCTTACAGTTCAATTTCATTTGGCTTAAAATAAAAGCCTCCATTTTGAGGTAGCAGCTTACAGCTCTCTGCTCACTTTCTCTGCAGGTAAGATGTTCACCTCTTAGTTGAAATTTCACTGAGATGGGTTTTGAGTCCCTGCCAGTAGAGATCATTGGCAATGTTAGGCAGAAACCACAGTTCCAAGAACTAGGAGGTGATGGTGATGCATGGAGGGGATGCAGCTGGGTGTCTAATAGCAGTTCTCCGAGATCTACTTGGCTGCAGCACTGGGCTGGGTTCATCTTGGGGTTTTTGAAATACCCAGGAGTGTTTGTATTATTTTGTGTTTTCCTTAATGAGACACTGCAGAGCAGGGGGAAGAACATGGATTTCACAGCCTATGAATTTCAATTTGAAAATCAGTAATAAGGACCTACTATATAGCACAGGGAACTCTATTCACACACTCTGTAATGGCCTATATGGGAAAACAATCTAAATAAAGAACGGATATATGTACGTGTATAACTGGTTCACTTTGTTATACACCAGAAGCTAACACACCATTGTAAATCAACTACACCCCAATAAAAATTAAAAAATTGCTCCTGACTTAACAGCACACTAGTGGAGTGGTCAGAAGATGGGGAGGCCTGAGTTTGGGATTCAACTCCTTCAATTACCTTGTGAGTCAAGTGAGTCAATGCATGTGTCTAAACTTTTCCAGCCCTCAGTTTCTTCATCTGTAAAGTGGGGGTAAGCCGTAAAACCTCCTTAAAGGCTTGGTTGCCAGGATCTGACACACAGCGCGCGCTCCTGACTATTGTGGTCAAGTTTAGCCATGAGAGGTTCATTTAACGTCTCTGACCCTCATTTATCTTCCTCCTCATTGGGGCAATGTTGAGGACAATCTCAGAATGTTTATAGTGGAGTCTGACAGCTGGTGGCTCTCAAGAGAAAGGTACCATTAGTATTCTTAGTATTAATAGCATTATTTGTGTCATTACTAATGAAGCTAATACTACTTACTATGAGTATGATTACTGGCTTTAGAAACAGTTTTAATGATTTTAATAATCATTAAATGATTTAATATGATTTTAATAATCAAGAAAGTGTGAGTAAAAGAGAAGATGCAGTCAAGACCCAGATCTGCTCCAGAAAACTAATGATTGGAGGTATATTTTATTATTTTTGCATCTTTGAAATCACATGGATGTTCCCCTCAACACTCACCCCTGCCTTTCTCTCTTCTGCCCTTTGGAGAGCATTCATCTCCTATTTTCAGACTGATTTAAAAAAGCAAGCCACGAGGCCGGTACCAACCCTCTTCCCTCAGCTGAAGTGATTTCAGTTTCCTCTAAAATATGAGATTTTTTTTACCCCTGGCTTGTATTTACTATGCACAGATGCAGAAGGAGAATTACCCAAGTTTTGCAATAAAAATAAGCTTGGCTTTGCGAGCACCTGCTTTCCGCCATTTAATAATGTGAGCTCCCTTCTCCTACCGGCTTCTGTTTACTCTTCTGCAAATTATTTTTGTTCTCCGTTGACAAAGATAAATGACGGGATTAATATATATTGAAGGAGTCTCTGGGAACAGTATGCCAGCCCAGAGGAAGGGTGGGTCTTATTTCCCCCAGGTAAGGCAACACAGCAAACTGGATTAAGGGTAATTTGCTGTGGGGCTTACAGATGATCACGATCCATTAGTGGTACACCGTTTATGAAAATTGCTTTTTCTTAAATAAAAATTAGAATGACTTTCATTACCTTGTCAGGACTGAGCCGAGCCAACTGCGTGTTCCCCCAAGGGAAAGCAAAACGCCAGTGACAAGGTTTTGATTTTTGATTTAACCTCAACTCACTCTCCAAACTGTTGAAAGTAACAGTGAAAGAAAGATGGGGCAGAGAACTTCCATCTGTAAGGTGCAAGGATCCTGTTGTACAATTAGAGCTGAAAACTAAAAAGGAAAATATTTGTCAGAACAATGAGGAAAGGGAATCCAGGGTTGTATATTCGGAGAACTGTTTTTAGAATCATACAAATTGATGCATTTTTCTTTGCATTATTTTGGTTTTATTATTTGATTTTTAATTTGAATATCACCTTCTTCACAGGTTGCTCCACCATGTCCTGGGGGACATTCACAAATGTTAGGCTTAATACGTTTTCCATGGTTTTTGCAGTCAGGATGACATACAGCTCTAAAAAATAAAGCTTGTGGCTTAGAAATATTAATTATCAATTAAATTCATTATGCAAACTAATAAGAGGTATATTTACCAGTTTGGCAGTTAGAACCGTTGTGCTGCTAAGTCACTTCAGTCGTGTCCAACTGTGTGTGACCCCATAGACGGCAGCCCACCAGGCTCCGCCATCCCTGGGATTCTCCAGGCAAGAATACTGGAGTGGGTTGCCATTTCCTTCTCCAGTGCATGAAAGGGAGAAGTGAAAGTGAAGTCGCTCAGTCGTGTCTGACTCTTAGCGACCCCATGGACTGTAGCCTACCAGGCTCCTCCATCCATGGGATTTCCCAGACAAGAGTACTGGAGTGGGCTGCCATTGCCTTCTCTGCAAATTGAAGCATTTTAAGCAGAGAGTTTGCCAAATAACATCAAGACTTTCAATAGGATGGCATTTTTGTTTTAATAGTATAGAATCTTTTTGAGTTATAAAAGTCATATTTTTCAACCAACTGATTCGAATGTCATCTAAACATCTCCCTTATCTTGACATCCTCAGCATCAAGTCCAGAAACTCTCACAATCATCTGACGTGTTGTAAACCCTTTTTAATGTTCTTTGCTGTCCAATGATAGGATATTTTCCTCTTGTGAGGAATGTATCATTTATTTTTGAGCCCCAAATGATGTTAAACCTTTTTAACATGTGGAAAACTTTTTAAGTGAGATAATAAAAGTTGTCAAATTCATTATTTATGACTAAGTTTGGAAAATTTTTTTTAACCTTCCCTGTTTTAGTACCAGGGCAAAATAGTCTTCCTCTCAGATTATATTTCTAATTTCCATTTTAGGGCAGAGTTGCCATCAGGTCAATAATTTTGAAGAGAAATGAAAAGAACGTAGGGCCCAGCCATGTCCCTAATATTGTACTTAGCCTCCCTCAGGTTTGTTAAGATCAAAGGCAGCTATGGGTTTGGTACAAGAGTATGTCATGGGTGGTTGCAAAGTCATGCATCTCCTACAACAGAATTGGGGTGTGGATCGCATGCATGATTCAGAAAAGAGAAAGGAAGACGTGTTTGGGACAATTGGCTAAGTTAGAGTAACACAGTGTTCTTGCCTGGAGAATCCCAAGGACAGAGCAACCTGGCTGGCTACAGTCCACGAGGTCACAGAGAGTCAGACACGACTGAGCAACTCAACAACAACAACAAGAATAACACGTGATTCTGCCCCAAGTCAAATGGGGAACTGGACCTCTCTTGAAATGAGAAGAGCAACCGACCAGATGCATTTTTTTTTCAAATGAGATTCTAAAGCTCTCACTGGCCCTGGAATACCTGGAGGGGCCAGGTCAGCCTGGCATGACCTCAGTGGTTCCCTTGGTCACGGGGATGGTCTTCAGCGATGGCAATGGGACCCCTCAAGCAGCACCCAGTTCCCATCTCTGCATTTGTCCACCTCGCAGACACATAAATTCCAAGGTCGCCGAACTTCACCCTGGCACCTGGGCCTGGGTAAGCACAGAATACACAGACTCACCAACCAAGGGACCTAGACGGAAGAGTGAGGCAGAGTATAAACCCTGCAAAACTTGGCTTTATTGATTGTGCAACTTTTACAGCACCTGAGTGAACAAGGTTTTGGTTGGAGTCTTTGGCATATCACACCAAAACAAATGCCACATAGGCTGACAGGTAATAGGTCTTGACATACCCAGTGGTCCACAGTGGAATTTTTCAACTTCATTCTTCAATGAGTCAGAAACTTTCATGCTTGCTGGAGACTAATAGCCGACTGATGATATAACTCAGAATCAATCTGGGGTCAACTCTCACACCCACAGAAATCCCATCCTCCACAAAATTACAAAAAGTATGCCAGTTAGTGCTGCATTCAGACAACATCTAAGGATGGATCAGAAAGGAAGAACAGAGACTCGGTCGGTTCAGAGATATTGAGAGGTTCCCTCTGGTAGCGGTTCACAAGCAACAAAACCAATTCAGGGTCTTCTATCCAAGAAACCAGAAGTCTTTTGGAGTGCTTACCTGTGAAGGGTAAAGGGAAAATGAGATTCCTGGAGGAAATCAGTTCCCTCCTGTGTGTTGTGTTCAGTTGCTAAGTCCTGTCCAACTCTTTGTGACCCCACGGACTGCAGCAAGCCAGGCTTCCCTATGCCAAAGACTCCAACCAAAACCTTGTTCACTCAGGTGCTGTAAAAGTTGCACAATCAATAAAGCCAAGTTTTGCAGGGTTTATACTCTGCCTCACTCTTCCGTCTAGGTCCCTTGGTTGGTGAGTCTGTGTATTCTGTGCTTACCCAGGCCCAGGTGCCAGGGTGAAGTTCGGCGACCTTGGAATTTATCCTGGCTTGCTGCAGGATAATATCACCAATTATCCCTTTGGTGAAGGGTGATGTCCTTCACCATCTCCCTGAATTTGCTCAAACTCATGTCCAGTGAGTCGGTGATGCCATTAAACCATCTCATCCTCTGTCGTCCCCTTCTCTTCCTGCCTTCAATCTTTCCAGCATCAGGGTCTTTTTCAGTGAGTCAGCTCTTTGCATCAGGTGGCCGATGTACTGAAGTATTAAAGCTTCAGCTTCAGCATCAGTCCTTCCAATGAATATTCACACATGACTACAGCATTCCTATGATTGTAACTCAATGGCCAACCTGCACATAGAAATACGAGTTACCTGGAAGCACTCCTGCCTTTTAAATATTGGGGTTACTTTTCACATGAGAGCTGCCTCTAGGAACCCTGTAAACACTGATTGAGAGAATGAGTGATTAATCACCTCATCTTCTGCAGCTGGGGTTCAGATCAACCCAGAGATAGAATTTGGGGAACATGCATCAGAGGGATCCCTGAAAAACACACTCACTCAAGGGTGAGAGAACAATGGGCAGAGACCATGAGAGGCCAGTATCTTTATTACGGGGGAAATACCTACCTTAACAGAGAAGGCAATGGCACCCCACTCCAATACTCTTGCCTGGAAAATCCCATGGATGGAGGAGTCTGGTAGGCTGCAGTCCATGGCGTCACTGAGAGTCAGATAGGACTGAACGACTTCACTTTCACTTTTCACTTTCATGCATTGGACAAGGAAATGGCACCCCACTCCAGTGTTCTTGTCTGGAGAATCCCAGGGACGGGGGAGCCTGGTGGGCTTCCGTCTATGGGGTTGCACAGAGTCGGCCACGACTGAAGCGACTTAGCAGCAGCAGCACCCACTTTAAAAAATCCCTTTCCTAGGACTCCTCAAGAAGTAGAGGAGTCTGAATTTCTCATAGTTCAAATTATCTTCAGTATTGCTTTCAATATGTGCCATATAAAACAAAAATACATGCCAAGAGATCACAATCTTTATGTTCAATTTTTTTTTTTACTATGTTACATTCTCTACCTATAGTCTACCTTCTTGTGTTATGCTGAAAAAGATACAAAGTTAAAAACTAAAAAATGCTGATAGACAGCTAGATGTAAAAGAGGAACACTTCCTCAAACCATATACAAAGATAAATTCAAATGTGAGATTGGAAACCATAAAACTCCTGGAAGAGAACACAGGCTGAACACCCCTTGACATAAGTCACAGCCATATCTTCTTGGGTCCATCTCCTGGAGTAATGGAAACAAAGTAAAAAATAAGCAAATGGGACCTAGTTAAACTTAAAAGCTTTTGCACAGCAAAGGAAACCATTAACACAATGAAAAGAGAGTCACTGAATGAGAAAAAAGTATGTGCAAGTGATAATGACTGATAAGGGGTTAAAATTCAAAAAGTATTAACAGCTCAGATATGTGCTGTGTTGCTCATTTGTGTCTGACTCTTTGTGACACCGTGGACTGTAGCCTGCCAGGTTGCGCTGTCCACGGGGTTTCTCCAGGCAAGAATACTGGAGTGGGTTGCCATGCCCTCCTCCGGGTGATCTTCCCAGGGATGGAACCCAGGTCTCCCGCATTGTAGGCAGATTCTTTACCAACTGAGCTACCAGGGAGTCCCATTAACAGCTCATACACATATCAAAAAAATAAATAAATAAATAGATAAACAACCAAATTAAAAGAAAATAGGCAAAAGACCTAACAGATATTTTTCCAAAGAAGACATACAGATGACTAACAGGCACATGAAAAGATGCTCAACATCTCTAATTATTAGAGAAATGCAAGTTGATGCTATAATGAGGTATCACTTCATCAGTTCAGTTCAGTCTCTCAGTCATGTCCAACTCTTTGCGACCCCATGGACTGCAGCACACCAGACTTCCCTGTCTTTTACCAATCTCCCGGGGCTTGCTCAAACTCATGTCCATCGAGTCGGTGATGCCATCCAACCATCTCATCCTCTGTCGTCCCCTTCTCCTCCTCCCTTCCATCTTTCCCAGCATCAGGGTCTTTTCCAATGAGTCAGTTCTTCACATCAGGTGGCCAAAGGATTGGAGCTCCAGCTTCGGCATCAGTCCTTTACTTCATACCAGTCAGAATAGCCATCATCAAAAAGTCTACCAATAACAAATTGTTGGTAAGGGTGTGGAGAAAAAGGAACTCTCATACACTGTTGGTGAGAATGTAAATTGGTGCAGCCACTATGGAGAACAGTATGGAGTTTCCTCAGAAAAACTAACAATAGAACTACCATATGATCCAGCAATTCCACTCTTGGGCATATATTCAGAAAAAAAAAAACAAAACACTAACTCACAAAGACACGCGCACCCCAATGTTAAGGTGCCTTTCCCTGGTGGAGAAGGCAATGGCACCCCACTCCAGTACTCTTGCCTGGAAAATTCCATGGATGGAGGAGCCTGGTAGGCTACAGTCCCTGGGGGCACTGAAAGTAGGACACGACTTAGCAACTTCACTTTCACTTTTCACTTTCAGGCATTGGAGAAGGAAATGGCAACCCACTCCAGGGTTCTTGCCTGGAGAATCCCAGGGACGGCGGAGCCTGGTGGGCTGCCATCTATGGAGTCACAGAGTCAGACACGACAGAAGCGACGCAGCAGCAGCAGTAGCAGCAGCAGCAATGTTGATAGCAACACTATTTACAATAGCCAAGACATGGAAGCAACCCAAGTGCCCATCAACAAATGACTGGTTTAAGAAGATGTGGTAAACATATACAACAGAATAAAACTCAGCCATAAAAAAGAATGAAATTCTGCCATTTGCAGGAACATGAATGGACCTAGAAAATATCATACTTAGTGAAATAAGTCAGACCAAAAAGGACAAATACTGGATGATATCACTTATATGTAAAATCTGAAAAATGATTGTGTATAGCAAACAAATATATATAGCAAAACAGAAACAGACTCACAGATATAGAAAAAAACTAGTGGGGAAAGGAAGGGGGAGGAATGAGTTATGGGTAAGTGATTAAGAGATACAAACTGCTATGTTTAAAATAGATAACCAACAAGAATATATTGTACAACACAGCAAAATATAGCAAGTATTTTTTCATAGCTTTAAAAATATTGAATCACTATGTTGGACACTTGAAAGTAACAGGATGTTGTAAATCAATTATATTTCAATAAAAGGTAAAGATAAAGTATGCTATGTCCTGTGTTTTGCTTTAAAAGGTGTATTGTTTAAAAGTGAAGTATGTTATTTTTGCTTTTCTGCCCATTATTTTGGTGCTTGTTTTCCTGTTTGAGGATAGCCCCTTCCCTGGTTCCCTGTGCCCCGAGTTAACCCCTCTCTGTTCTCATTTGATTTTGGAGACACAGAGCTGAGCTCTATTTCCTGAGAACAGTCGTCTGTGGTCCTCTGTCTGTTTTGTGTCCTGCCGCTCAGCATCTCCTAGTGCCTGCAGACTAGAGAGGGTGCTTGTTCTTGCTAAGAAGTACAAGAAGTTATTGCACTTAACATGGATTAAGGCTTATAGTACTTTTTTTTTTAAGTGCTTTGGTATATTGAAGTCCATAGCAGTTGTCTTGCCTAACTGGCCTCCTTCCTTCTGGTGGAAGAACTCCCTTTGTCCTTTAGGGCAGGGTTTGTGGTCTGATAGGGATGGCTTGTCTTCCAAGGGTTAACACTCTCCCAGGCCTGGTCATGGTCAGCACACTGTTACAAGTCTTCTGCCGAAAGAGACTTGGTCTCTGGGATAGTCAAGAAGGAATATCAAGTCTCAGGCTATAGGGATCCATTTTTCCTACAAGGTGGGGAACTGGTCCAGTGAATTCAACAGGGAGAAGCAGAGGGGGCTGTTGGGGGAGAGCAGGGCACCACTGGACTACTGGATCCTTCCATGCCTGCATTCCCATCTAGGTGAGCAAACATGTTCCACTTTCTGCTTCAGCAAATCCAGATCTCTCCCTTCCAGCTGAAAGAGTCCTAATTAACACATAATTTGACTGTTCTTTATTAAATTCCTACTGTGTACCACATACACAGTCCTGACATTTTTGGTTCAAGAATCACTTTATTTACGTTATCTTAAAGGGGAAACTTTTATTTTAAATGGCTCTCTGAAGATTAGCCAGTTGAACCTCCAGGGAGCAATTCTCTCCATTTCACAGAGGAGAAAACTGAGGCTCAGAATGATTTAGCCACACGCCTCTTGCCTTCTCCCCCTGCTCCCACCGCTCTCCCTTCTTCCTTCCTTCCTTCCTCCCCACACTGGTCTCCCATGTCCTAGTTCTTCTTAGACACCTAGGATAGGCAACTCTGACAGAGGATGCTAGATTTAGAATCACGATGTGCGGTTCCCAAGCCTGTCTCCACTTGCAAATACACATGCCCTAGATCAGGGTGCTTAACCTCCCGTAGCCTCAGTTTCTCTGTCTGCAGAATGGGGAGAATCCTTTCCCCAGATGCTGGTCAATGCCTGTCCCCATATCAACTTTGACCAAGGGGCAGGTTCCCTCCAGCAGGCTACTATATAGGATTATAATAACAAAAGCATCACAAAGCACAGGGTAAAGTCAAAGAAACATCCAATAAGGAATCAGAATTGGCTCTTCCCCGTCACAGTCTTCTTTCTAGGTGGAACTTTGGAAGCTGGAAAGCATTAATAAGATGCAGTTTAAAATAACTGAGGGTGTAAATCCAAGGGAGGGTGTGGATAGAAGCTGGTCTGCCTTTAATGTGTAGCAGATGGAATCGGGGACAACTGGTCAGGGCAGCAGGGGTACCACCCCCCCCCCCCCCCCGCCCCGGGGTGCAGGGAGGTGACCACCTGGGGCACGGGAGGCGGAGCTAGATGGCAGAGCGCAGGGGAGAAAGTGACAAGGTTGGGGCAGCGGTGCGGGGGGGTTCCTCCATGCGGCTCCTCGGAGGTCCTCATTGATTTCGTCAGCCTCGACCCAGTCCACTGGCTCCGGAACCCGGGCTCCTGTCACCTGACTGTGGTTGAACCTGGATGTTGTTGTTGTTGCTGTTGTTGTTCAGTCGCTCAGTCCTGTCCAACTCTTTGTGACCCCATGGACGGCAGCACACCAGGCTTCCCTGTCCATCATCAACTCCCGGAGCTTGCTCAAACTCATGTCCATGGCGTCAGTGAGGCCATCCAACCATCTCATCCTCTGTCGTCCCCTTCTCCTCCCGTCTTCAATCTTTCCCAGCATCAGGGTCTTTTCCAATGAGTCGGCTCTCCGCATCAGGTGGCCAAAGTACTGGAGCTTCAGCTTCAGCATCAGTCCTTCCAAAGACTATTCAGGACTACAAATGATCTGTAAATTGACACTTCCCTGGCCTGGGAGTTAACCGGGGATGCTGGTCACCCCCTGGGCCCTGTGGCTAATGCCAGTGCCTCCCAACCCTACCTGGATATTAGCAAAACCCGGAACAGTTTCTTTCTCCAAGTGTGTAAGCTGGGTCCCACCCCCTGAGACTCCCATTCAGCTGGTCTGGGGCCGGGCCAACAATTGGTATATTTTAAGCTCCCAGATGGTGTTCCTGGGCACACACTATCACCAAACTTTGCTCTGTATTACTGGAATCTGGTGGGGATGAGGTGAAGAGGAGAGGGGATCTAGAACCAGAGAGGTTAAACCACTCACCAGAGGTCATACAGCTTAACTAGTCTCTGAGCCAGGACTGGCACCTAAGAGGCAGGATCTTCACCCAGCTGCCTCCGGGGGCGGGGGGTGAGGGGAGGTGTGGGGTACGCCATCCACTCTTCCTCTCTCCCTTTGTCTGCTGTTAACATCTGGGGATACCTATGGACCTTCTGTGTACTCTCAGAGCTTCCTGAGTCACATGTGGAATTAATTTCAGCTCCACAAAGTCAGAGCTCAGCCTAGGTCATCAGTACTGGGAATGGCTTTGCCTGGTGCCATGGGGTCCACCCCAGGCATGAACAGGCCCCCAAAACAATGAGAGAACTCTTGCTGGTTTGATGTCCCAGACACAAACCTTTGATTCAATTGAGGGAGCTGCAAATCTAGAAAGAGAGAAAAAAAAAAGCTTCCATTTTCCCTTTCAACCCCTCCCAAACAGAGCTGCCAAGTGAATCTTGCAAATGCACTGTGTACCTGCCTTTCTGCTGGCTCTCCGTCACCTTCAAGGCAAAATCTGGACAAAATTCCGCTGCTCTCCTCTGGTCCTTAATGTTCAGCTTACTGCACACATTTCACCATACCAATCTAATAATTATTTCCACAGAATCCCTTGCTCACATCATTTCTGAGGATTTAAAAAAATTAACTCTACAGAAGCGTTTTTCTATCCTTCCTCTCTCAATGGCCCTGTAAAAGGTCCCTGTCTCCACTGAAAATCCCACTTTAGACAGCAACTCCTGATCCAAATTCCTAGATGACTCTTTGTTTCTGCCCCCAGGGCTTTTGCACTTGCTTTGGTTCTATCTTCCTTGTTCTTTCTCCTAAACAGCTCCTTCTTCAGTCTTGCCACCCCCACCAGATGACACTCTTACATCACTGTTTCACCTTCTTCCAGGGCACATCAGCATTTGATAGCATTCTTGACTTTTTTGTCCACGTGTGTGTTGTCTGCCTTGCCTTACTTAAATATAGACTCCAGATGTGGAAATTCTCTGTTGCTCAGGGCTGTCTTCCCAGTATCCAGTGCAGTGCAAACACATAGGAGCTCAGTCAGCATCAGCTCAGTAAACTAATCCATGACTCAATTATTCGTGGCCAGGATGCTCCAGATCCACCCAGATTTGTCGTGCAGCCCACATCTGGCCTCTGGTCTCTGGGCTAATATCTGCCTGTCACCTCCTCAAGTGAGCCCCTCTTTTCACCAATGAAATGTTAAGTGCATTCAGAGATGGGGCCTTGACATCCAACTTCACTGGTGGACAAGGGATCAGGAAATAAGTAGAGCTGATATGCTGCCTCTTCACCTCCGTATAATCTAGGAGGCCAAACTCTGTGTCCCAGGGAGTGAAGGACAGTGCTGTCTCTGCCCACTGTGAAGATGGATAATTTTGAAAACAAAGCAAAAAAAAAAAAAAAAAAGCTGCTTTGCCTGCAATAGCATTGAGTCATAAAATGTTATACATTAATCTGCAAAAGAAATCCTAAGCGAGGGCAGGGATCAGGACACTATGACCCCTGGGCCAAATCCCCCCAGTCACCTACTTTCTCATGGCTTAGTAAGAATGGATTTCAGTGGTTTTAAATGGCAACATTTTAAATGGCTGTATGCTATGTTTGCTTAGTTGCTCAGCCATGTCTATTTGCGACCACATGGACTGTAGCCCTCCGGGCTCCTCTGTCTATGGGGATTCTCCAGGTGATGGAGTGGGTTGCCATTTCCTCCTCCAGGAGATCTTCCCAGCCCAGGGATGGAACCCAGGTCTCCCATATTGCAGGCGGATTCTCTACCATCAGAGCCACTGGGGAAGCCCCAAATGGCTGTATATACTCCCCAGATAATATTCCTGTATTTTCCCTTTGACCTGCCACCCTAAAATATTTATATTTCCATTCAGGTTCTTCAATGAAAGTTGGCCAATCTCTGGTTTAGAGGAAACTGTATCTTCCAAAAATCGTACAAACCAACAACTGGATCCTTGTGCTATTGTTCAGAAGATCAAAACCGTACAGGATAGAGTGAGCCTGTGGGTACCACATACTCTTGCAGGAGAGAGACTGTCACTGCTGTGGGGAGGACAGGAGGACAGGGCTGGTCATGAAGTGGCTGTCCACCGCATGATAGGAACAGATCTGCATCAGAAAGCAGGTCCAGCAACAGTGAGGAGAGTGGGACCCTGTACTATCTCCTAAAACGTACATGGGCTAGTATGTGATTGAAATGAAAGTCTCCAAATGAAATGACTAGCTTTTATTATCTCTGACCCAATACTTACCATTGCCTGACTGTCTTTCAGAGGGTGAGCTAGTCTACTTTAAACATCAGGACACTCTCCTTTCAGTCTTCCTGAACCATGTGAAGCATAACCGTGCGATGTACACAGGTAAGTCTGAGCTGTTCTGAGCTGTCAGTCATTAGTACCTTAAGTTCGTAAAACCTTTCCTGATGCACCTGGTTCAGAGAAGTTACCCAAGAGCTAAGGTGGGGCCCTCTTCTTGGGGTCCTCATGCATTTTTCTGAAATAAAAACAAATATCGCCGACTCCACTTAAACTCTATCCTGCTATTCAACTAGAACAATCTGTCACAGCCTTCTATTTCTCCTCCCCGTTTGAACAAATGTTACCAGCTACAAGGCTTTTGGAGTTATTACCAGGTAATAATTTCACCAGCCCTCTGGGTTTAGAAAACAATACTTGGGGTAAGCCCATTCTGATCACCTGCTAATCCGAGATAATTGCCTGTGGGTTTCATGGGGAAGCTGAGATTCTCAATGCCGGATTCACTGAATGGCTCTAAGGGAAGGGGTTTGGGGCGTGTTTGGCCTCTGCCAGCAAACCTGAGGTTTGAGCAAAGGTTCTGTAGCAAAATTACCTCTTCCTCCAGAAAAGACCAACCATCAACTCCCTGTAAAATCACTGTAGTCACTGAGCAATTCTAAGCTACTCTTGTATAAATTCCCCACTTTCTCCTGCCCTCTCTTTTCAGCTTCCTTTCCTTTTCTTCGTTCCTGTAGCTGTTGTTTTCCAGTTGTTTAACAGGCACTGGTTAAACCCTAGACGGTGGCTGTTGAGGATGGCTCTCTGCTGCTTGGAGGATTTGAGTAGGTTTGAGTGGCACAGGGCACCCTGTCTTGGCTTCTCGGTTCCTGGGTGGAAACATCAAAATTGTGCTGGCTCTGGGATTTCCCTGGTGGTCCAGTGGCTAAGACTCTGCTTCCAGTGCAGGGGCCTGGGTTCGATCCCTGTTCAGGGAACTAGATCTCACATTCTGCAGCTAAGAGTTCACATGCTGCAGCTAAAGAATACACATGCCACAGTGAAGATGGAAGACCTCAAGTGCCACGACTAAGACTTGGCACAGCCAAATAAATAAATATTAAAAACAAAACCATGTTGGTCCCACCAAGACTGCTGGTAAATCCCCAGGTGCTCTGCCAGTTTGGTTTGAATTCTCTAACTAGCCACTTGGCAGTCGATTCTAAGCATTTACATTAAACTCAGACCTCATAGCCTCAAACCAAGAACATTGGAGGCCAGGACCCGATGACCTGGTGCCCAGAAACTGTGCTTTCAGGAATAGGGCAGGAGGGGCTGGAAGTCGGAACTGCGGGGCTCATATGGAGAAGTGAATCTCCTAGGACCACGTGCTCTTTGTGAAAGTGCAAACCCAGCTATTCTCCAGGCCCTGGGGTCTTCCGGATATGATGCTTTCACACTTGGAAAGGGCTTCTCACACCTCCATGTTGCAGGAGATTTGAACATCATTGCCAAGGACTCTGTCAGCAAAGTCCATAAACTCACCCTGCAGCTCATTTTCCTGAGAAGTTCAGATTCATAACCACCTTCTTGCTTCTCTAGGCCTCAGAGTGTTTCCACATCTTTGCCTCTTTTCCCAACTGCCTGCTCACTCCCCGGGTGACTCGAGGGCTCCCATGTCTGCCCATCCCCAGGCTGACGATAAACACCCCTGGAATCAGATTTGGGTCTTCGGAGATGTCATCACAGTGGAGCTTCAGGGACAACTAAGAAAGCCAAAGGTCACCGAAATGGCTGTGCTTTCTTTGCAGCCCAGGGGCCTAGATGCACTCTACTGCAGAAAAATTTTGAACAATAACAATCAAAATCTTAAAGCCAGACCTGTCTTGATGATTTTCTTGTTGGTTTTTTTTTCATTCTTATGTTCAAATCAAGCAATGAAACATTGAAGAATGAAAGGGATACAAAATTGTACCCTTTTCTAATATTTTGCAGTAAAATACATCATCTCTGTCAATGCAGTGTTCTAAGCTGCTTGTAACCTGTAAGAATACATTTAAAAGTATATGATGCCCATGAAAAAAAATGTCCAGTCAGTCAGTCAGTTCAGTCGCTCTGTCGTGTCCGACTCTTTGCGACCCCATGGACTGCAGCATGCCAGGCTTCCCTGTCCATCACCAATTCCCAGAGGTTGCTCAAACTCATGTCCATCAAGTCAGTGATGCCATCCAACCATCTCATCCTCAATCATCCCTTTCTCCTCCCGCCTTCAATCTTTCCCAGAATCAGGGTCTTTTCTAGTGAGTCAGTTCTGCGCATCAGGTGGCCAATGTATTGGAGCTTCAGCTTCAGCATCAGTTGTTCCAATGAGAATGTTCAGGACTGATTTCCTTTAGGATTGAATGGTTTGATCTCCTTGCAGTCCAGGGGACTTTGAAGAGTCTTCACCAACACCACAGTTGGAAAAAATGTCCACCACATAGTAAATGGTCACCTGTTAAGAAAAAAAATATGTATCTTTGTAAATATCTTCAGCATTGATATTTGGAACTTTGTTACAAAAGTAGGGCTTAGGCTTTTTCTCCTTTAATCCTCATAGGAAAACATCAGGTGGAAACTATTAGTGGCCCTCACCTCACAGAGAAGGAACTAACTTTGAGCAGTTTAGGTGAATTCCCCAAGGTCACGACAGTAGGGTCCACAGTGAGGTCCGTCTCCTGATCTGTAAAGTAAAGGACACTTGTGTTGCAGGACACGTCTCAGAAGTCAGGACAACCAGCGTTCCCCAGGGCTTGGTCATGTTGTGGATGTTCACTGTTGAGGGACCAGAAACACCGCCAGGAGGAACCAAGCTGACCCAGTAAAGCTGAATCTATTACATTTACTGCAGTCAGGGGGACAGCCTGTGACTGTAGGACCTCAAAGTGAGGACTTCAGGGAAGGCTATCTACTGGGTCTTTGGGCCAAAGTGATTTTTAAATCAGGTCTTGCAAGGTGGGAAGCCATTGGGATTGATCAGAGTTTTCCCCCTTATCAGCTAAGGCACAGAAAGTAAGTCATGAAATGTACCTCAAGGAGTTAGTCTTGATAAATAAGCTATTTAGTTCCTTCAGAGTCTTATTTTCCAGGAGTGAAAATTTCCTGGGGGGGTGGGGAGGCAGTGAGTTGTTTTTGCCTGTTCTCAATAGTCTTAAACAGGGCATATGGAATTTAAAAAAATTATTAAAGCATAGTGGATTTACAATGTTGTGTTAATTGCTGCTGTACAGTAAAGTGATTCAGGTATACATATATATATAACATTCTTTTCCATTATGGTCCATCATAGGATATTGACTACAGTTCCCCGTTCTCCGCAGTAGTCCCTTGTTGTGGATCAGGGCACGTTGGTTCTGCTTCTCAAACTCTAAGGACAGAAAAGTAATCACAAGCAGAGAGCTGTGTCCCCTGCGAGGAAGCCACTGTCCTGACTGGACAGCTGAGACAGCAAAGGCTCAGGGAAGGGGTGAGAGCAAGCTTCCAACTCACACAGGAGTGATGGTTGGGTTCAAGGTTGAAGTCAGAGTTTATACCTTGGCTTTTGCACTGCCGCACTGGGAATGTGATGCCACCCCCCGCACCCCCACCCCATCCCAGAAGCGTTTCTCTGCTCCAGGCCACGGATGTGCCCACAGCAAGGAGAGAGAAGAATGAGCCCCTGGGGGAAATTTACTCAGAGCTGACTCCAGAAAAGCCATCTATTGCAGAGTCCCCTGGCTTCTGTTTTATGTTTTGGTGTTTTCGTCTGAGGCATGTGGGATTTGAGCTCCCTGACCAGGGATTGAACCCACACCCCCTGCACTGGAAGGGGAAGTTCTAACCACTGGACCACCAGGGAAGTCCCACCTCTGGGAGTTTTGATGGACTTTATTAACCTGTAGATCGCTGAATTCTTATCTTTTAAGCTATGAAAAGATACCTGCGGATGGGTATGGTTGGGGATATTGTGGCTTATTTCGTTTTAAAATTTTTATTTATTTATTTTTGTTTGTGTGTGTATTTGGCCATGCATATAGCACGTTGAGGAGCTGCCCTGGTGGCTCAGATGGTAAAGAACCTGCCTGTAATGCAGGAGACCTGGATTGGATCTCTGGGTCAGGAAGATCCCCCAGAGAAGGGAACGGCTACCCACTCCAGTATTCTTGACGGGAGAATCCCATGAATAAAGGAGCTTTATGGGCTACAGTCCATAGGGTCACAAAGAGTCTGACACGACTGAGTGACTAACACTTTCACACTTTCATACATGTAGTATCTTATTTTCTTAACCAAGGATTGAACCCTCACTCCTTGCAGTAGAAGTACAGTCTTAACCATAGGACCACCAGGATCAGTGGACCAGGGAAGTCCCAAATTCTGGCTTATTAAACAATGGAGAACATTTGCTTTATATGAAACTATAGGTCACTAAAGGTCCATTGCTATCTCTTTACTCTCAGATACGAAACCTCTGATTTGTATCAATGGCATAAACTATGAAGTAGCAGTAGAATATTAGAAAAGAAAGTCTGGAGTTTAAGACATTCATAAAAACAGCCAGAAATATGTGAAAAAATCGAATAAAAATGGAGTGACTGTGGTTTTCCTGAAACAGAAACATAATTTTATCCCTAAAAATTATGGTGTCATTTTAATTTTTTAGTCAGTTGTTTTTTTCATATTTTGGCTTTATAGGTTTTTTTTTAAGCCTAAAGGTAGCAGAGCTTGGAACAGCTGTTGTCATGTTGTTCAGTCACTAAGCTGGTCTGGCTCTTTGTTACTGCATGGACTGCAGCATCCCAAGCTTCCTTCACTGTCTCCCAGAGTTTGCTCAGACTCATGTCCACTGAGTGGGTGATTCCACTGAACCAGCTCATCCTCCACCACTCCCTTCTCCTTTTACCTTCACTCTTTCTCAGCATCAGGGTCTTTTCCAAAGAGTCAGTTCTTTGCATCAGGTGGCCAAATTATTGGAACTTTAGCTTCAGCAACAGACTTTCCAATGAATGTTCGGGGTTGATTTACTTTAGGATTGAAAGGTGTGATCTTGCTGAAGTCCAGGGGACTCTCAAGAGTCTTCTCCAACACCACAATTGGAAAGCATCAGTTTTCCAGTGCTCAGCCTTCTTTATGGTCTAACTACACTGACACTTACTCCTTGGAAGGAAAGCTATGACCAACCTAGATAGCATATTAAAAAGCAGAGACATTACTTTGTCAACAAAGGTCCATCTAGTCAAGGCCATGGTTTTTCCAGTGGTCATGTATGAATGTGAGAGTTGGACTATAAAGAAAGCTGAGCTCCAAAGAATTGATGCTTTTGAACTGTGGTGTTGGAGAAGACTCTTGAGAGTCCCTTGGACTGCAAGGAGATCCAACCAGTCCATCCTAAAGGAGATCAGTCCTGGGCGTTCATTGGAAGGACTGATGTTGAAGCTGAAACTCCAATACTTGGCCACCTGATGCGAAGAGCTGACTCATTGGAAAAGACCCTGATGCTGGGAAAGATTGAGGGCAGGAGGAGAAGGGGACAACAGAGGATGAGATGGCTGTATGGCATCATCGATTCGATGGACATGGGTTTGGGTGGACTCAGGGAGTTGGTGATGGACAGGGAGGCCTGGCGTGCTGTGGTTCATGGGGTCGCAAAGAGTCGGACACGACTGAGCGACTGAACTGAACTGACACTGATACAGGAACACCTAGGACACCTTGAATGGTTTGGCCACCAGGGGGCGATGTAGACCAGCAAATTGAGACAACTTCCATGCATGGTTGGCTCAGCATCCTACGTTTTGGGAGCTTAGTGATACATAGGAGCTTCCTTTTAAGACGGATTGAGAATAAATAGATAGACGTGAGCTTGATAAGATGTGATTATAGAGGATGATGCAGGGAGCGGATAATTTAGAAAGGGAACCCAGAGGTCCCTTTGGCTCAGTTCAGTCAGGTCCTGGCTTTCTTTCCATCATCCACAGGTGAGCTTGTGGCAGAGGCTGAAGAGGTAACAATCTGAAAAAGGCAAGGGGCTGGGATTCATGCTGAGCAGGCTGGCAGCAGGGCACTCTTCCAGGAACCCAGTTTTCCAGAGGCTCAGCCTCATCAAGGCAACTGAAGGAAGACTGGGGTGGGTGGACAAGAGACAAAGTTACCGCTTTTGTTGCCTCTTTCCTGGGTCCAACAGCAGGGCAGTGTTAGATCAAAAAGGAGACCTGGTACTGAGTCCAGTGCAATATTGAGCCTGGGCCTTCTTTTATGGTCCAACTTTTACATCCATACGTTACTACTGGGAAAAATCATAGCTTTGACTGTTCAGATCTTTGTTGGCAAAGTGATGTCTCTGCTTTTCAATATGCTATGTAGGTTTGTCATAGCCTTTCCTTCCAAGGAGCAAGCATATTTTAATTTCATGGCTGGAGTCACTATCCTCAGTGATTTTGCAGCCCAAGAACATAAAATCTGTCACTGCTTCCAATTTTTCTCCTTCTATTTGCACTGGTTGCTATGATCTTAGTTTTTTTAATGTTGAGTTTTAAGCCAGTTTTTTCACTCTTTTACCTTCATCAAGAGGCTCTTTAGTTTCTCTTCACTTTCTTCTGTTGCAGTGACATCATCTGCATATCTGAGGTTATGGATATTTCTCCTATCAATCTTGATTCCACATTGTGATTTATCCAGTCTGGCATTTCGCATGATGTACTTAGCATGTAAGTTTAAAAAAACTGGGTGTCAGTATACAGCCTTGATATACTCCTTTCCCAATTTTGAACCAGTCAGTTGTTCCATGTCTAGTTCTAACTGTTGCTTCTTGACCTGCATACTGGTTTCTCAGGAGACAGGTAAGGTGGTCTCATATTCCCAACCCTTTAAGAATTTTCCACGGTTTGTTGTGATCCACACAGTCAAAGTGTAGTCAATGAAGCAGAAGCAGATGTTTTTTTATGGAATTTCCTTACTTTCTCCAACCTTGGGGTCCCTCTTTGCCCTTTCAGTTCTGCATTAATGGTAACAATCTTTTATATTAAACTCCATTACAGTAACTGCGGTGATTTCTTTGTCTGGCTGATGCAAGTTCTAGCATCGCCTCCCAACTCATCAGCTCGGCAGATAATTTGGGCTTCAGGTGTGAATTGGAGGAAATTTGGGAAAAGGCAAGAACAGAGCCGGAAGTGAGGCTCAGGGTCCTGTCGGAGTCAGCACTCACGCCAAATGGGAGAGGAAGGGCAGAAACCCTGAGGATCAGAAACAACTTTCAGCAGGTCAGGTCAGCCCCAGCGAGAAGCCAGCAGAGGGTGCTGGTTGTCCCTGTCTCCCTCTCTAGGCCTTTCTCCCCTCTCTATTAACCTCCTCAGCCTCTTCCCCGGGGTAGAGTCTCCTTGGAAAATGATCTTTGGGTCACATGCACATTAAACATAAACAGCTGAGAAAATTTCAACACATCACACAGAAACTTGCATTTTAAAAATGACCTCCATGAATAAATTCCGAACACTGACCCCCACCAAATGCTGCGGAGAGGGTGGCACTGATTGACTGCTCATCTCTTCCAGAAACATGCTCACATTTTGCCTATGTTACAAGAATGTTTATCCTTTTTATTCCAAATAAATTAATAAACAAATATTTTTAAATGTATCAGTTTTAATTTTCAGTACATGAAAAATCAATCGAAAAAATCCACACAGCTCAAAACTCTTGGAGTGCTCCATACTTTTTGGAAATGTAAAGGGGTTCTGAGACCACAAAGCTAGAGAACCTTTGTTCTAGACTCTGATATTGAGATAAAGATCAGATTTAGGGGCTTCCATGGTGGTCCAGTGGCTTAGACCCTGCACTCTCAATGCAGGGGGCCCAGGTTCAATCCCTAGTCAGGGAACTTGATCCCATATGCCACAACTAAGAGTTCACATGCCACAGTGAAGACATGGCACAGCCAAAAAAAAAAAAAAAAACAGTATAATTAGATATTCAACAACAAAAGGATTAATAGGAGAATTTAAATATACAGATATTTATTTATAGAAGGCTGGGCCTAAATGGAACCTTGGCATCCAAGCAGTTCGGGTCTAGAGAGCCCAGATATCCAGTCTCCTGACCCTCCCTGCTCCTTCCTCATGAATTCTCAACTGCCAGGAGTTTGGGTTTGACATGAAATAATGAGTCCCTAATTATTTTCTTTTCCTACCAAAAACACACATACGCTCATGCATATGCACAAACTCATGTACACACACACACACTTGCCTGCAAAAACAACCTTACAAATGTACATGCACACATATGCACACTCAAACACACTCACTGTGCTGATTTGCGTGAATGCTTGTATGTGCCAGAATGAAGATGGATGGGGACAGTCACCTCTTGCACCACTGTGCCTGGGTGGATGCTTCAGATAGTTCTGGGGAGCAGAAGAAGCAGGAATCCAGACATCAGAAGCCTGGTTCTTACCCCACTGCACTGCTCTTTGCTGAATTACGTTGGTTGCAAAAGCCTTAATCCTCTGGGCCAGGTTTCCTCACCTGCAAGATGAAGCCGTGGAAGAGGACTGAACCCACTTGGGGTTAAAACACAGTTCTTTGACAAACATGAGCAATGGTTTCAGAGTCTGGAGGGCGCAGGTTCAAACCCCAGCTTCATCTGGGGCATTTCCTTCATTTGGAAGCTCTGCTTCCTATTCTGTTACAGTGGGGAGCCCTGCCAGCCAATGGGTCTTAGTGAGGATTAAATGAGATACAGGACACACCTAAGCACCCTCAGGTCCAGCAGAAGGACAGAGGGCGCCCACCAGCTGACTCCCCCATCCCTCAGACGGAGGGCCCGCTCCTTCCCAGACAGTGAAGCAGAATCACCCTGCCTCCTCTGAATGAGCTTAACATCATGTTCAAACATCACATAAGAAAAAAAGAGAAGGAACCCCCTCACACCCACTCTGGTACACCTTGGTGTTTGCCATTATTAGAACAGCAAACTGAATGCTATTGATTCAGAGGGTTTGTGGTTTACCGACCTAGTGCAGCTCAGTTCCTCTTCCTACCCCGTGACTCATGAATACACATCAAATCCTAAATAGTTTATTTACCTTTTGAACAGTTTTTTTTGTTTTTGCTTTTTGTCCCATTTCCCTTGGGCAGATAACCCAGGATGCTTCTTTTACCCCCAAAAGCAAATGGGAGACAAGAAATACTGTTTTATAAATAGAGGAAAATGTAAGACTATAAATTTTATGGGTGAAAAAAAACCTCAGTAGAGCGCCTTATATGAAAAACATCTTGGTTCCAGTTTAATGTCCCAGCATAATGCACCTTTCACACCCAAAATGTCCTGGAATGGATGAGAAATCATACAGTGATTTCACTTAGAAGCAGAATGCTTACTTAGTTGGGTGGAGGCAAAGATGGGGCAGTGGGAACTAGGGCATGTGGATGGAGAGGATTTCTCATGAACTCTTTCTAACCCACATGCCTTTGACATTACTCCTTGAAGGATGAATCTGATCCAGCAGCACCATGTCCCAGAGCTTGTCCCCCAGACAGAACTTCATACCCCAACCCGAACCCACTGAACCAAGAGCTGGGTTTTAACAGGTCCTAGGAGGATCTGTGTGTTCAGTGCAGTCAGAGAGCAGCTCCTTGGAAACCTTGCCTGGAGCATGTGGGTCAGAGCTTCAAGACATCAGTGGTTCTTTGGAAGTTACAGGATAACTTTTCCAAAAGTCTTGGAATTAGAGGGTCTTGGGTTCCAAAAGACTTTCTCTCTATGTAGCGAATGCATAAGTTCCCTGGGAACAGCCCCAGCTGGGGACCCCACTGTGAACTCCGAAGCAGCTAAGGCCCCTAGGACGGCTTTTCAAGAGTGCTTCCTTAGGGCAAGCTGGAACTTGATTCTCTAGTAATACTGCTCACCAGCCCGTTGTTTACATCAGAGAACCACTCAGAGGAAAGGTTATGTCCCTTTCACGTGAAGAGTTCTTTGAAACACTAAGACAGCCCCCAAATTTGACCCTGTATCCATTCCTTTCCAAAGAACTTCAGTAGGTTCAGAACTCCTCCCTGAAGGAACAGCACCCCCGGGTGCCATGGGCCCACGCCTCTGCCAACCAGGCCACAGGGACCCATATCAGCAGTATGAGAGGTGGCTCCCATCATGTGTTCTGATGTGCCAGAGCATTCTTAAAATTATGGTTACCCCTTGTTTTTCAGAAAGTTCATGGAGAGCTGTAGTCAGTTGGACCCTGGCAGTGGACCTTATCTGTAGTCAGCAACACCTTGAAGGTGACAAACAGGGTGATGACAAGGGTTCATAATCTTTATGAAACAAGAGAGATACCAGCTACAGCAGAAAAAGCACAGACCACGGACACTAATGGCCAAGAAGACGCGGCTGATGGGAGGATAGACTGTAAGTCTGCAAATATCAGTGCCTTCGGTCCTCTGTAAACCAACCGTGGATGGAAACCCACAAGCAAGCCTGTCTATCTGGGTGAAGGGATGAGTCTTCTTTTTACTCCATCAGAGCAGAGTGGAGCCAGGGTTTCAAACCCAGTTGACAATGACTTGTTTGTCATGTAGTAGATTCAAATTCTTCTACACCACCATAAAACATACTTTAATAGTTAGAATGTTGATTCATCCTGAAGAGGTTAGCTTATGTTTGGTACGATCTAACTGAGGTGGCAGCTAAATGTGTAAAGTGTTTTTGAAATATTTTCTTCAGAATGGTGCAAATAGTTATTCTTTGTTACTCCATGGTGATGTACTGAAAATGAAGTCCTTTTGCACACATTTGGGAATGTGGCTAAGCTGGCTTTAAATTCCTACTCTGCCACTTACTGACTTGGTAGATTTGAACAAATAACCAAACCTCTCTGAACCTCAGTCTGCCATCTACAGAATGGACTTAATGATACGACCTTTGGAGGGCTGATGGAAGTGTAAATGGTAAGCTGTGTTTAGAGCCCAACGCACTCAGCAATGCATGTGGCACGTAACAAGAAAGAAAATTAAGTTTATGGGATAAAAATTAAAGGACTTGACTTCCCTAGTGGTTCAGTGGTAAAGAATCTGCCTGCCAATGCAAGGCACTCTGGTTAGATCTCTGGTAAAGAAAGATTCCACATGCTGAGGGGCAACTAAGCCCATGCACCCCAATTGCTGAGTCCGTGCTCTAGAGCCTGCAAGCCGTACCTACTGAAGCCCACATGCTGCAGCTACTGAGGTCTGTCCACCTTAGAATCTGTGCTCTGCAATGAGAAGTCACTGTAATGAGAAGCCTGTGCACCGCAACTAGAGAGTAGCCCCTTCTTGCCGCAACTAGAGAAAGCCACGTGCAGCAAGGAAGACTCAATGCAGCCATAAATAAGTAAATGAAAGCATTTTAAAAAAATTAAAGGATCTATACATCTGAAAAAGACATTGCGAGACACGGATGTGGACAGATATATATTTTATATTCTCTTGGCAAGAGAAGATGGCAGACATAGGGGGCTGGAGTTGGAAGTGCAGATGACCCAACCTGCTTCTTTCAGCACGGACTCATGGAGAAGTTGAATCTGAAGCCTGGACAGAATGTCAACAATCATTTGGGAGAGGCAGATGCTCTGAGTTTAAAAAAGCATGGCCCAAGCTCAAGGATGAATGAGAAAGGAGAGCTGGAAAGAACAGTAATGTGTGTTAAGCTTAGAATAAGACAGCATTGGTAGGTCATGGGATGCTGGCTTATATTTTCTGCAGCAGGGGTGAGCTAGCATTTCCTGTTTTCCTATAAAAGGCCAGATAGTAAATGTTTTATATTTTGTATACTATATAGACTTTGTCCCCAAAACTCAGCTCTGCCATTGTAGCAAGAAAGCAGCCATTCAATGACAAGCTGTCATTGAATGGGCGAGGCTGTGTTTCAGTAAAACTTTATTTACAAAAAACAGGTGGCAGGTAGGAGTTGATCCGGGGGCCATGGTTTTCCCACTCCTGCCATAACTGAGAGATTTCAAAAATCACTTGGAATTTCACCATCAAGAAACTTCCTGAATACAAGGGATCCAAAGAAAGCTATTAAAATCCTGAAATCCAGTCCAGGAAAATTTATAGGAAGAGATGATTCTGCCATGAAAAATAAACCCTCTTCCTATCTTGAGAAGGACTCCCAAGAAAATCTCTCGGGTGGGGGAATGTTTTCTCTACTCTGTGTCTGAAAATATACTTTGAGCAGAACATTCAAACGTGTTAAAGGGGTATTTCATTCAACCAGAGGTGGCGGTTTGGGGAAATGGGAGGCTCAGGAGCCAGAAGCTGCTGCTGAACAGAGAGGTTTATGTTTAGGGGGGAGGACGTCACATGGTGCCTCGAGTGTCAGCCAGCCTGGCAGCGATGGCCCCGTGGCTGGAGCTGGGCTTCCCAAGCAGGACAAGCACAAGGAGACCTTCTTTCTCTCTGCGAAGGAGGAAGTTGATGCCTGAGCCACTCCATGGTTCCGTGACTGGCTTATTGAGAATTTACTGGAGACGCTGCACACATGGAGAATCTCCGAAGGAATTCTAAGGTACTTGCCAAGAGGGACTTCCATCTACAGGTCGAAGGAGAAAAGGTCTCTATTTGCAGAAGAGCCCCCTCTTATTGGTTGCTATAGCAAACCAAACAGTGAGCTGGGAATACAGGTTTTCTATAAAAGCTTCATGAAGGGACAGTGACTCACTTCATCACAAGGCTCAGGTTCCTCACTCAGTAATGTCTGCTGCATGGGGAAAAAGTTGGTTTTCACCATTTGGTGATATTTCTGGCCCCATGCACAGCTGGAAAAATGGCTGAAAGGATATCGGTTGAAAGGATGGGTGAGCATCACAGAGCCAATCATCTCTGTCTCCTGTGTCCATCCTATGACAGATGAGCCATCCCAGAGTCCTGAGTTCACTCCTCACCAAACTGAGAAGAAGAGGAGTCAGGGGTCCAGCTGGTTTCCAGCATTTGGAACTCTTCTACATGAAGCCCAGTTGAAACTTCCCATGGGTTCTTGTTCCTTCAGAAGAGGGCACATCATTATGAATCAGCCCAGAAATCTGAGAAGTTTTGGAGATAAAATCTGTAAGAGCTGGTGGATCTCAGACATTGTCTTTCTTACTCTGAAGGATAATAGAAGGTCCTGCATGCAGGTTGGGGAAAAACAATAAGCCCAATTTCTAGAGTTCCGAGTTGGTTCTTGTTTTCACTAAGTTGCCCTCTATCTGTCAAAATAATGTATTTTTAAAATCATTTTATATTGAAGTAGAGTTGATTAACAATATTGTGTTGGTTTCAGGTGTACAGCAAAGTGATTTACATGTATCTATTCTTTTTCAAATTCTTTTCCCTTATAGATTGTTACCACCTACAATGTATTTTTAACTGGAGTTTACATGTGTTTTCAGTTCTAGAAATTAAAAGATTGAGCTAAACTTTGAGCTTTTGACTCCATATAAATATTTGCTTCCCACAAACATGATGGGATAGTTATGACATAGAATCAAGCTATTTCTTACTTTACCAACAAAAGTCCGTCTAGTCAAAGCTATGGTTTATCCAGTAATCATGTATGGATGTGAGAGTTGGACTATAAAGAAAGCACCGAAGAATTGATGCTTTTAAACTGTGGTGTTGGAGAAGACTCTGGAGAGTCCCTTGGACTGCAAGGAGATTCAACCATTCAATCCTAAAGGAAATCAGTCCTGAATATTCATTGAAGGGACTGATGCTGAAGCTGAAACTCCAATACTTTGGCCACCTGATGTGAAGAACTGACTCATTTGAAAAGACCCTGATGCTGGGAAAGATTGAAGCTAGGAGAAGAGGACGACAGACAATGATATGGCTAAATGGCATCACTGACTCGATGGACATGAGTTTGAGTAAGCTCTGGGAGTTAGTGATGGACAGGGAAGTCTGGCATGCTGCAGTCCATGGGGTGACAAAGAGTTGGACATGACTGAGTGGCTGAACTGAACTGATTTCTTAGTTCTACTGTAAAATCCTGTAAATTTGTATTTCTTTGCTGAAACAACCTGATGTTTCACTACATGTGTGTTCTATGAGGAAAAAATTATAAAGGTAAAGCATCTGTTGCTTCCTTTTTTATAGTACATTTTTTCCATATCACTTAACTTTTATATTTTTTAGTCGAAGGAAGCCTAAGTTATTTTAGACTATGTCCATTATTATCTTATTTTGAAAGAGAATCAAGGGGTTTAAAAAACAACTACTTAACCTGATATGTGCCTGTTTAATGTATTTTCTGTATATTTTGACTATGAGTCAATTTGAAAGCAGCAATTTAAAACTCACTTGAATGCCTAGTTTAGTCCAAACAACAATCACAACATAAAAACCGTTTTACAATCAAATTAGTAGTCAAATAACCAACGGCAAATGGAAAATTGGTCAACGAATTATTTCTTCTATAACCTAATTCAAAATGCGACATTTAAAAATGTAAATCGCTCTTTTCAATGTTAGAGAAGCATCGATGAGTCTTTCAATGTGTAGGAAAATATTTATTAAAATAGTGGCCACCTATTAGGAATGATCTTATTCTTTTAACCATCAACCCTTGGAAGAGACATCTGGGCCAGATGGAACCCAGCGGAAACTAGAACGCAAAATACCGTCCACCTGTGACGGCCCACACAATGTGGGGAAACCACAGTCTCAGTGCCGTTGGTTTACAAACCTGGAGAATGAAGTAGTGAATTAATATTTCATTGGAGAAAACTTGTCCCCAGAACACTGATTGGGGGAAGGGTAGTTTCTGTGGTAATGGACCTTTGGTCTTTTACCTGTTTTTTTAAAACTGGGTTGGCCGTACAGAGTTCCAGCTTCTTTCAAAATGAGAAACGGATAAAAGTTAAGATAGTCCATCTTCCCAGCTCTTCTCCTTCTTCTTTTTGCTGTCCACCGTCGTTCCCAGAATTCTGCCCACTCTTAACTGTCCACTTCATGCCTCCTTGTAATGTTGATATCAAGTCCACAGATGAATTAATAACTTTATGGGATTATAAGAAGCCTTGAAAAGCAGCATGAGTGAGCTGATACTGCATCTTTAGAACTTTTTTTATCAGGCTGAGCTTGGGCTTATGGCCAGGAATCTGCCAGCTCATCACACGATGCTTTCAGAGCCTAACAAACCAAAAAAGGAGATCAAACCGATCAAAACAATCAATTCTCAAGGAAATCAACCCTGAATATCCATTGGAAGAACTGATGCTGAAGCTGAAGCTCCAATACTTTGTTCACCTGATGTGAAGCATGGACTCATTGGAAAAGACCCTGATGCTGGGGAAGATTGAAGGCGGGAGGAGAAGGGGGCATCAAAGGATGAGACGGTTATAGAGCATCACTGACACAATGGACATGAGTTTGAGCAAACTCTGGCAGACAGTGAAGGACAGGGAAGCCTGGTGTCCTGCAGTCCATGGGGTCACAGAGAATTGGCGGATATGACTTAGTGACTGGACAACAACAACAAACCAAACTTCCAGAGCAAGTGCCAATCACATCAGTATGAAAAGTGTTATATTGTGAGTCAGAAGTTCTACCTTCTGATCCCACATCTACCAGATCTAACTTAATGAGCCAGGACAACTTACTTGAGCTCTTTGAAGCACAGATTCTTCCCTGTTGCATTTAATGAGGTTACTTGCAGCAGGAAAATTCTATGATTCTAAACTTTATTCCTAATGGAGATCTGGATGAATGATGTTCTACTAAAGTTCCACTGAATTCGGGAGATGTGAAGTGCTTTGTGAGGGGGTAGAGTCTGCCTTGTTAGCTATGATTCTCATCCATTTCCTCCATCATCTACTTCAGTAGCTAAATTTGTAACTTGAGATGATTTTCTCCATCAAGGTTTTTTCCTTGGGGACTTGAAAATCAAAGGTGTGCTCTGTAATGTGAGGGGCATTTCTCTGGGATGTTAAACATCTTTGGTCCAACAGCAGTATTTCTAGGAGTCACAGTTCTCAGAACTAGAGTGATATTCACTCAAGGTGCATGAGGGGAATTTGCAAATATCTGGCCCATCACATTTCAGATAATTGTTTCCAGAAGGACAGCTATGGCATACAAAACCAATCTCTGTTTCTAAATCAAGTTACAAAAGGAAAATGGAAAATGATGAATACATCCACATCAAATAGTATTTATTCTCAACCTTCATGTTAACATCTACAGTAGGGAAAGTATTCAATAATAATAGTTTTCCTTATGCTTTGGGGGTATTAAATAAGCTAATGCATGTGCAATGAACATAAAAGACTTGAAAAATGTAAAGTGCCACTCAGAATTTGCTAATTTTTATCATATAGTGACCTTAAAACTGAGGACTTGGACTGAACATAGGGTCTCAGAAACCCATTTGGAAAAATATTTATAAGGTATTCTTACAAATCTAGAAACTGGACTTACTTCATGGCATATAGCAATAGACCACCCTGCAAAGTAGGTAAGAGAAGTACTTTAACCTCTATTTAAGCTTATTAAATAATGAATGTCTTATTGAACAATGAAGGCACACAGGGATTAAGTGCCTACTTAAAACCACAGCTCTGGTGACAGTGTCAGGAATTATACCTTCCAACAAGAAAACACCCTGAACTAGATGGCTTATAATTGATTATTTCTACCAAACATTTAAATATTTAACACCAATACTCAAATTCTTAAAAAAAAAAAATAGAGAACACTTTCTAACTCATTCTATGAGACCAGGAGTACCTGATACCAAAACCAGACAGATTAAAATAAAACTACAGACTGATATTCCTTATGAATATTGATGCAAAGATCCCCAACAAAATACTACTAACCTGAATTAAACAGCATATTAAGCTGTATATTAAAATGAACATATACCGTGACTAAGTGGGATTTATTCCTGAAATTCAAGGATGGCTCAATACATAAAAATCAATCAATGTAATATATCACATTTACAGACTAAAGAAGGCAGATGGACTGCAGAGTTATCTCAACTGCAGAAAAACCACTTGACAAAGTTCACTATTAATGACAAAAATGCTTAAGATACTAGGAATAGCAGGAAATTACCTTGATAAAATAAAAGCTGTATATGAAATTCTGACAGTGAATATCATACTGAACAGTGAAAAATGGAAAGCATTTCATTTGAGATTAGGGATAAGACAAGGGTGTCTTCTTTCACCACCTCCAGTATTTATTGAAAGCTCTAGCCAAAGCAATAGGCAAGACAAGGAAGTAAAAGTCATGCACATCAGAAAGGAAGAAATAAAATCACCTCTGTCAGAAGATGACATAATCTTATATGTAGAAAATTCTAAGGATTACACATACACACAAATGTTAGAACAAATAACTGAATTCACAAAATTTCAAGATATAAAATCAACACACAAAAATAAACTGCATTTCTATACACTAAGAATGAGCAATCTGCAAAAGAAATAAATTCCATTTATAGTAGCCCTGACAAGAATAAACTACCTAGGAATGAATAGTCAAGAAGGTGAAAGACTTGTATACTAAAAACTATGAAATTTAGTTTACTAAAAAATATTTAAAAGACACAAGTAGATGAAAAGGCATCCACGCTCTGGATTTGAATCCTCAATATTCTGAATATATCAATGATAGCCAAAGAGATCTACAGATTGAGTGCCATCCCTATCAAATTCCTGGTAAGTTTTTTTGCAGAAATAGAAAAATCCACCCTAAAATTCATATAGAATCTCAGAAATCCCAGATTGCCTAAACTATCTTAGACAAAAGGAAAACAAAGTTGGAAGACTCACACTTCCTAATTTCGAGCTTACCACAAAAGCTCGAAACAGCGTGGTATTAGCATAAAAGCAGAGAAAGTTTTAAATGTACCACTTTCCTGTTATTTTTTCCACACAGTAAACACACGGAGTAGATGTAGAGTTAGAACAATATTATTTGCTTTAATCAAGCTGCTCCTCTTCCTCCTTGACCTCCTGCCCCCCCCTTCAAGGTCCTGGTGGGGGCTCCTTCCTTGACTCATCTCTGCGCCTGTGATCAGAATCAAGTGATCACATACATGTAAACCCCAGGGATGCAAAAATAGGTGATAGCCGACATGTACATGCATAACAGTGAAATAACGAAACCGATTCCTCTAGCCATTCACAAAATCCATGCAATGATCTCATAATACACAGCTGCTCCTGCTTCTCTGCAGTCACATTTCTACACCTGTCCTTGCACACACATCTGTGATCCACAGAGAAGGATGTTGTACCTCCTTGACCCTCAAGGGATAGGTACCCTCTTTGTGACCCCATGGACTATAACACTCCAGGCTTTTCCAATGAGTCAGCTCTTCACATCAGGTGGCCAAAGTATTGGAGCTTCAGCTTCAGCATCAGTTCTTCCAATGAATCTTCAGGGTTGGTTTCCTTTAGGTTTGACTGGTTTGAATTCCTTGAGGGTGACTACATGCAAGCATGCCAACATGAATGGTTCTGAGCTGCCTTGTACAGTTCTCCTAAGAACACCATGGAACCCTGATTGTCATTTGCCTTTTCAGGTTGGGGGCTCAGGGGATGTGAAGCAATGATTCTGCCCCCACTCCAACTCCTTCCACTGGATATGAACACGGCCCCTTGATGCCCTCATCACAAAGGGTTCCACAGAGCCCTAAGAATTGAGTTGCATGGGTTTCCACACTGATTTTGGTTTCTGGGTTTTGTTTTGTTTGTTTTGTTTTTTTCTTTCAGGATGTACTGGTGACATTGCTCAGATTCCCTACCTGGAGAGAAAAATAACCTTGAACTCCAACCTCCAAATTATTGATAGGATAGCAAGTGGTGAGCTCCCTAGGAGTCAGGGTTCCTGAGAATTCACTTGCTGAAACATTCCAGAGAGGAAGATTATGTTTTGGAACCAGATCTCTGAAGAATGCCCCATCTTTGGAATGAATTCAACAAAAGTGAGTCCGTGGCTTCATTGCACAGCAGGAAATGGCCTGTTCGGTACTGTTTTCCCCAAAGGTCTCTGGCCCCTGCTTTGTCTGCATAGGGTCATAAAGGCAGGTGCAAGCAGGAGCCACAGAGACGATGAGACTGACCTTTAAAGTTTTGTCTCAGGCCAGTTCAGACAGCTTCCCCAAGCATGCTGACCAGCACACATAGCTTCTGACCTTCGCCCTCCTCGCCTGTGTCCAGCCATTGTGGGCCAGGCATCTGTCTTCCTTGGTGACACATCTTTTCAAGACAGAGAGACTGCGCATTGAGTTATTACGATTATTGTGACCTTCCCCTGTGACCTGTCATTTTCTTTTACACAATGAGGACACTGAGAAGATGCAGATTTAAAATAACACATATCATTATTTACTTTCACGGTGTTGGCAGTGTCGCCATCTCACCTGTTTCTTCCCCCAGTCGAGTTTCCCCTTCGACTTTTGTTCTGCTTCTTAGAACCTCATATGGGGCTGAGGAAAGGGGAGGGAGACAGACATTGAATTCCTGGGCCGTTAGTGTTTATTAGATGCTAAGCCCATGCTCGGCGCTGTCATGGGCCCGGAGGAGGGGGCGAGACGTGGATGATGGCCGCCTGCCTGTGAGGATTTTGCTTCTGAAGGAGAAAAGCCTTCCTCAGGCCTCTGCCTGCGTTGCCCACTTTGGCAGCCTCTTGGCTGCAGCAACAAAACATCAGAACCTCAGGGCCTTGCAGATTCTCTCACTGCATCTGTCCCATCTCAGCCCAGAACCAGGGGAGAAGGGCACCTTCCTGCAGGACATACCGTTCCTTTGACAAAGCACGGAAGCAAAAGAGTGGAGGAAACTCTGAATTCTCCTCCCAAATCTCTACTTGAACACAGCCTTCCCCTGGCTTGGCCTCAGAGCTCATGGGTCAAGCAGGCCACAATGGCCAAGCCCAAAGCCATGGACAGAGGTGCACATGCCTAGAGTGAGCGGTGAAGGGTGAGGCGAGGTGCATCACAGCAATGGGGCCTTGTCGGGAAGGAGGCAGAAAGAACGTGTGAATATCATAACCTGTGATGTCTAGGAAATTCTCATGACTTCCCTGAACTTCAGAGAATGGTGCTGGTTATAAGCATGAGACAGGTACAGACTCACCAGTGCAGGTGAGAACAGAGAGAAACCAGGACAGCGAACAAAGCCTTGTTGCTGTTCAGTCTTTCAGCCACATCCGACTCTTTGTGACCCCATGGACTACAGCATGCCATGCTTCCCTGTCCATCACCATCTCCCAGAGTTTTCTCAAACCCATGTCCATTGAGTCGGTGATGCCATCCAACCATCTCATCCTCTGTCGTACCCTTCTCCTCCTGCCTTCGATCTTTCCAAGCATCTGGGTCTTTTCCAATGAGTAGGCTCTTTGCATCAGGTGGCCAAAGTATTGGAGTTTCAGCTTCAACATCAGTCCTTCCAATGAACACTCAGGACTGATCTCCTTTAGGATGAACTGGTTGGATCTCCTTGCTGCCCAAAGGACTCTCAAGAGTCCTCCAGCACCATTGTTCGAAAGCATCAATTCTTCAGTGCTCATCCTTCTTTATGATCCAACTCTCACATCAATACATGACTACTGGAAAAATCACAGTTTTGAGTATATAGAGCTTTGTTGGCAAAGTCTTGTGTCTGTTTTATCTCAATTTGTCATAGCTTTTCTTCCAAGGACAAAGCCTGAAGACAGAGAAATAGAGATGAAGAGAAGAAGGAGACTTGGGTTTTCTCTGGCTTATCTCAATCTCATAGATGGGGAGGAGGAGGAAGAGGCCATGCAGACATCTGCCATTTTGGCCGCAAAGAGTTTCTCCCCGTTCCTAGGGGCATTTCCCAGTGCCATTTGGGAAATACTCCTTCCCCATCTATGAGACCATAAGATCCCTGCGTTTCCCTGAGAACGTGACCTCTGGGATTCTCTGCTGTTACCTACCTCGTCTTCCCCTGCAGGGTGGCTGGCTACTGTCTTCTGACCAATCAGACTCTTTTTTTTTTTTTAATGTGGACCATTTTTAAAGTCTTTATTGAGTTTGTTACAATATTGTTTCTGTTTTATGTTTTGGTTTTTTGGCCACAAGGCATGTGGGGTCTTAGTTCTCTGACCAAGGACTGAACTCATATCTTTTGTATTAGAGGGTGAAGTCCAAGCCACTGAAAACACCAGGGAAGTCCTAGACTCTTCTTCAGGATTTTTAAATAAAAGAGGATTGCTTCCAGGCAGGACCAGGAGCAGCAACTGTGGGTTACCACCTATGCTGTGTCCTCCACTCCTGTCCCGTTTCCTGGCCAGGTCCCTGTGGAGTTTGTGGTGGTCCCTGTTACTCTGAAGTTAATCAGAGTGAATTCTGCATCACGAGACCAAAGGTACTGACTGATATAGGGCTACAGAAATCATTGGAAACCAAAATGGTCCTCTGTTGTGCTGTCTGCTGTTGAGAATCAGAAAACAGTAAATGAGTGTCTAGTCACAGGCCACTTGGTAGTGTAAGTCCACCCGTGCATGAGTGTCCCCACCTGGTCAGAGGTCTTCCCTGGGCCTGAACTCAGCTACAGCGTGGAAAGGAAGGTGGAACAGGTGAGACGGTTCCAGATGGAGTGGTGGCCATGCTGACAAGAATGGAATGGAAGAGGGACATTCATGGATGACTTGGGCCAGAAAAGTTCAGGCAACACTTTGAGTGATGTTTACAAAAGAATTATAATAATGCAAGCAATGGTTTTGGTAAAAGGCAAAATGAAAAAAGAAAAAGACACATTTACTCCAACATGCTTTATTCTAAAAGAATGAGAAAAAAAATTAAATACACTAGTTTGGCGGGACATCATCAGGTAAAAGTAAGGAGTGGCAGTTTTTTTCTTTGTTCTACTTTATGTGGTATCTTATTCTTCTACAGCGAGAATGAATCACTCTTACAAAGGAAGATAAAATCTTTGAAAGTTAAAGCTCCTCAAGAGTAAAGGACAGAAAGCCAGGGAAGGGACAAATTTATAAACAAAATGCTTTGTGCAGTCAACTTTCAGATGATTTACATGTCTGCAGTTTCTCTCAAAGACATAAATGCTCCAGATTGTCTTAAGACCAGACTCCTCTACTTGGTGCAAAGCTTGGGCTGCTGTAATTGGGATGGATTAAGAAATTAACCTGGATAAAAGGATACCACCTGGGATTTCTCAGCTCTCTATACACAATGCTTTTACTTTTTTAATGTGCCTCAGTAGTAGCTCATAGCATCTTTGCAATAGTCAATGAGGGACACAGCTGTTTCTAAATTTAAAAACAAAAAGACACAAAGGGCCTGCTCTGTGGTCTCTCTTTGACTAAAAAGAATACGGGGGAACAATGCGGGTGTTGGCAGAGAGAGGCTTTATGGAAAGCTGAGCTGAGAAAATTTCGTCACTTCTAGGAAAAGCTCCCAGGAGCCACTATAGAAAAGGAGGCAGGGCCATCTAGGATGACAGCCAGACACCTGCAGATCTTTGAGATTATTCTTCATTCTCTGCTGTGCATGAAAGTTTTGCCATTCTGTTTTCATATTTTTATGTAGCAAATGAATTATATTTTCAAAGAGTGCTTTGAATGTCTATTGACTTGCAATTAAGTATCTTGCCGGAGATTAACATTGTGTATTTCTGAGAGTCATCATCTTTATTGTTCAAGGACTTTTGTATTCTTTGGAAATTGATGGATTGTACCAAGGGGAAAAAAAGCTAGGAATATAAAAGTAAGAGAAGGTTAGCATAGAGAAAATGACACATTTATGACATTTTATGTGAAGCAAGATGTTCTAATACATCAATCCCCAAGCCCAAATCCATTGCAGCCACCAATATCTATTATAGCTCTCTTTATTACTGAGCCTACTCTCTTTGGGGCTTCCTTAGTGGCTCAGATGGTAAAGAATATGCCTACAATGCAGGAGATGCAGGTTTCATCCCTGGGTCAGGATGATCCCCTGGAAATGGCAACCCACTCCGGTATTCTTGCCTGGGAAATCCCATGGACAGAAGAGCCTGGCAGCCTACAGCTCACAGGGTCGCAAAGAGTCTGGCATGGCTGAGCGTCGGAGCACCCACATCGACTCTCTTTGTTACTAATGAAATGGCCCTAGGCAACTGCTACCAAGGGATCAGTTACTTGAAAACTGAAACCTCTTATCTGTATCTGCCCTCTGCATAGTTTGTTAAGATTACCAGCAAAGGTGGAGATTCCAACAGGCAGAAGCTGCTAGTTGTTTGTCAATATGCATTTGCTCCTTCCTTAGTCAAAGGTGCAGAGAGGACTCCAGCCTCCCTTGAAGGTTCTGTGGCCACACAACTAGACTCTGTCCAGTGGGTTGTGAGCAGAAAGGATGCTCCTGTTCTCTTGGAGAAACAGGAGGGGAGCCCTTTTCCTCTTTCACACTGGTTGAGATGAACTCACGCAGCTATGCTGTACCCAGAGGTGAAAGGCAGGCTTGGAGGATGGATCCTCTGAACTGTTGAGTTCAAGGGGAATAAGCTTCCATCTGGACCAGCTGCGGTATCTGTGATCTCCTCGCTGTAGTCCTTGGCCTGCATCTCCATCCATCACTGCATGTGGGAGGCAGGAGAATCCCTTTCCCTGCTCTTCCTGGACCCCATGCACTTTGCTACTCTCCATCAACCCTCAATGAGTCCAAAGCCTAAGAAAATAAAACACGGTTTTTCTTATGGAAATATCTAGGATTTACTGCTTTGGAATGAAACACTAAAAAGAAGTGAGTGCAAGCAAGAAATAATTTCGGACAAGAGGAAAATGCTGACCCCCGTCCTGCCTTTGACTTGAGTGGTCTAGAAGTTTGAAGAAAGTACAGCCCCCATTGACAAAAGAATAAGGAGCCCAAACTCCCTGAGTTCCTGCATGAGGTTTGTCCTTCTCAGAGAGCTTCCAGATGATTTATTTTTCTGATTAAATGGAGTCTAACCAGAAGACACTTTTTAATGCAAGCCTGTGTCATATGAACTGCCTTCATTCCTGCTCATGCAGTTTTATTTACAAACCCTCAAGACAAATTTCTGTGCTATTAGACAGTATTAGTTTCTCTAAGTTTTCATTCTGACAGAATAAAGATGAGTTAGGGCTGAATTCATTGCTTATTAAAAATGAACATCTTAAAAAAAAAAAGATCCACTTATATCCTGCCTATGTTTGCCAGTATTGTTTTTTCTAAGGGAAGGAAGCCCAGCATGTCTAGACTAGGGTGAAGATGTCTTGCCCTTCACAGGAGACAGAGGAGGAGGAAAAATGCCCCTTTTCTAAGTGTGAAAGTTTTCCCTTTGTCATGAGCAGTTTCTTGGAGACAGAGGCAACAATTTGTACAAATTTGCCATTTTTCCTAAAGCCTGCTCTTTGGACAACAAACAATTGCTCACATTTTTTAAGTCCAGGTGGGAGAAAAGCAAGGGAGTGACTCTAAGATCATCTATCACACTGCCCAGTATTCCCTCTGCATCGTGGCAGCCCCTCACCCTCGTGTCCAGAGGGTCCCACTGTTTGCTGCTCCTTCTTGTCGATGACCTGATGGTGACTCAGGTGGGAGAAAGCATTGCCATCCATCTGGTCAAGCACCATCCTTGTTGAATGAGGGAAAGAGAAGTTGTTGGTTGGAGACCCCCAAAGGCCCTTTGGGCTGAATAAGTGAAAGGTTCAAAATCTTGCCCAGAGTTTGACACCTGAGTAGAGAGCTCAGAAAGTCAATAAAGTGACCTAAGCCCCAACTTTCATAAACAGTTCCCAAAGCCCAGCTGAGAAGAAAGGGTAGGTGTGGTATTTGATGGTGATTCTCTTTGCCACAAAAGATCCTGCTTGTTTCAAGTTACACTGTTTGAAGTGTACTTTTCCTGTAGTTCTAATTTGCATGTGAGTGCAAACCTCCCTCAAACAAGGACTTGCTCTGTGCCTGTAGCCTCTCCCTCCTCCATCCTCATTCCTAACCGGAGCTTCCTGGGATCATCTCCCAGGTCAATTATTGCACTCAGATCCTCCTTGAAGGCACACTTCTGGGGCAGCCTGAACTAAGATCTCTCTCTTTCTCATGCACACACACACACATTTTAACCAAAGTCAGGGCACAAGTCCATATAGTCAAAGCTATAGTTTTTCCAGTAGTTATGTATGGATGTGACAATTGGACCATAAAGAAGGCTGAGCACTGAGGAACTGATGCTTTTGAACTGTGGTGTTGGAGAAGACTCTTAAAACTCCCTTGGACAGCAAGGAGATCAACCCAGTCAATCCTAAAGGAAATCAACTCTGAATATTCATTGGAAAGACTGGTGCTGAAGCTGAAGCTCCAATACCTTGGCCACTTGATATGAAGACCCAACTCACTGGAAAAGACTCTGATGCTGGGAAAGATTGAAGACAGGAGGAGAAGGGGACAACAGAGGATGAGATGGCTGGATGGCATCACCGATTCAACAGTCTTGAGTTTGAGCAAACTCGGGGAGATGGTGAAGGACAGGAAAGCCTGGTGTGCTGGAGTCCATGGGGTCACAAAAACTTGGACATGACTTAGCGACTAGCCAACTACAAGGGCACAAGAAAAGATGTGTGAAAACATAATTTTCTTTAGTTTTCATGATAACTTAATTATTATTTACCCCTATTCCATTTGGAATCTAAAGGAAATTGGAGTGAACCCAGCCTCCTTGTCTATGCTCTCCTGTGCTTTGGGAGCTTCCAACACAGAGTCAGCAGTGGGGTCTGGGGGATGTTCAGTTGCGTGGTCATCTCTACCATCTGTTGAAACTTCCTTCCTCCCTGGCTCCCCAGGGCTTCCTCCTGGGGTGTTTTCAGATCCACTGTTTCAGTGTGCCATGTCAGTGCTGTTCTTAGGCTTCTGTTTCCACATCATATTGTGTGGAAGTTCACAGCAATATGTATTTGGGGTTCCCTGAAGGTGAAAGTGTGAAGTGTGAGTCATTCAGTCTTGTCCTACTCTTTGCAACTCCAGGGACTGTAGCCCACCAGGCTCCTCTGTCCATGGGATTCTCCAGACAAGGATGCTGGAATGGGTAGCATTTTCCTCCTCCACGGGATCTTCCTCACCCAGGGACTGAACCCTGGTCTCCTGCATTGCAGGCAGATTCTTTACCATCTGAGCTATCAGGGAAGCCCTCCCCGAAGATGAGTGCATCAGAATTTAAGGTTTGTGACTGTTGAACATACAATCCTGAGAGTTTGTTCCAGGGGTCACAAACTATGTTTTCACCTCAGTGCATATGATTTACCCTTCTGAAAAACTAACATTAAGATTTCTTAACATTGATCAAACAATACTGACCCTGGTAGGGTTTTCTGAGCTTGTGTTGAACAGTTTGGGGAGGAGGCAAAACCATCAACTTACTCCAGGAATTCTCTGCTCCTGGACCATTCGTGCCTGAACCAACAAAACAGTTTACTAATTAAGACTAACCCTGACTCTTCAAGGCCCTCACCTTGCTGGGCCCAGGGATCCTAAACTGTTTCGTCATCAACCTCTCAGATCCTAAAACCCCTTAGGAAACCCCTCACCTACCCCATGACTTCTGCATTGTGTGGCCTTGCTGAGGCTTTCAAGATAGTGCTCTCTCTATGGCCACCTAGAATAAACTTCACTTTGTTTAGATGACAGCTTGTTTCAGATGCTCTGCAGAAATTCATGATGAAAGAAGTGGAAGGTTATCACGTGGCAGCTACCAGCGACAGCTTCCTTTAGAAGTAGACTCATTTCAGTTCAGTTCAGTTCAGTCGCTCAGTCGTATTTGATTCTTTGGGACCCCATGGCCTGTAGCACGCCAGGCTTCCCTGTCCGTCACCAACTCCCAGAGCTTGCTCAAACTCATGTCTATTGAGTCAGTGATGTCATCCAACCATCTCATCCTCTGCCACCTCCTTCTCTTCTTGCCCTCAGTCTTTCCCAGCATCAGGGTCTTTTCCACTGAGTTGGCTCTTTGCATCAAGTGGCCAAAGTATTGGAGTTTCAGCTTCAGCATCAGTCCTTCCAATGAATATTAAAGACTGATTTCCTTTAGGACTGACTGGTTGGATCTCCTTGAAGTCCAAGGGACTCTCAAGAGTCTTCTCCAACATCACAGTTCAAAAGCATAAATTCTTTGGCATTCAGCTTTCTTTATGGTCCAACTTTCATATCGATACATGACTACTGGGAAAACCGTAGCTTTGACTAGACAGACTTTGTCTCTGCTTTTTAATATGCTGTCTAGGTTTGTCATAATTTTTCTTCCAAAGAGCAAGCATCTTTTAATTTCATGGCTGCAGTCACCATCTGCAGTGATTTTGGAGCCAAAGAAAATAAAGTCTCTCACTGTTTCCTTTGTTTCCCCATCTATTTGCCATGAAATGATGGGACCAGATGCCATGATCTTAGTTTTTTGAATGTTGGGTTTTAAGCCAACTTTTTCTTTCTCCTCTTTCACTTTCATCGAAAGACTCTTTAGTTCCTATTCGGTATACATACTACTCCCCCCCAGCACCAATTCTTAAATGTTGGCGGGCAGAAAAATCACATGACGTTTCCAGCCTTCAGTGGTGGAGATCTGATCAATGTGTCTGGAATGGGGCCCAGGAATCTGTTTGTTTAACAGGTCAGGGAGTTCCAGGTGAGGAACATGCTGGAAGATTAAGGACTGTGTTTCTCATCACATCGACCTTGTGTCCCAGCTCTGACCCTGACTGGCTGTATGACTCAGGACCAGTAACATAAACTGTGACCCTCTTCATGAGCAAAGTGGAGACCATAAAGCCTGCTTCTTACATTATTTTGAGACTACAATGAGCTTGTAATAGAGCAGCACTGGTGGCATCCGTGCATTCATCCTGATCCTGTGTGTTATCCATCATTCAGAGCACTGGGGCAAATTCTGAAAAGGGCTGGGGCTACAAGGGGGAGAGAGGGCCCTGATGTCCCTGAAGATACAGATAGCAAGGCCCCTGGCTTTGGGAGGAGAACTAAAATCCTCTGGCCTTGAGGATCAGCCCTGCTTCTCAGGAAAGGTGTCTAGTATTGTGAAGTTACTGCTGAACCATCAACATCAGGAATTGGGCTGGGATCTTTTCCTTGACTGACACCTCACAGGTGCAGTCTTTGTTCAAATTCTTGAGCAGCAGCCCCTAAGCTAAGGGTGCTGGTAGGAGGGATTGAACAAGAATAGCTGGTATGGGGTAGGGGGAGCGGATAGGGAAGGGAAGAATGCCCAGTAGGGTGTGCCTTCTGGTGAAGTCTCAGCCTCAGCCTGCACTCCCCAGGAGCTCTGCATTGTAAATTATACTTCAGAGGTTTTTGGCCAAGGTGGGTGGAGGGTCATCTCTCTATGCAGATCTTCAGGGACATTCCATTGCTGGTAAAAGGGATCCGAGGGGCTCTGGCCAGGTGCCAGGACTGACCATCCACTGTAGGTGTCAGCCCAGTTCTCAGACACACTCAGGCCTTCTGCCCCATTACCAGCCTTGGGTTCTGACTTCCAGAGTGGACACATAGCTTAAAGCCTTTGAAATGGGGTCTGTGATGGGGACTCTACCTCGTAAGCTCATGTAAACAACAAAAAACACTTGCAATGTAAAAACTGCTATGAATCATCAATTTATCATACTGTACCCATTTTTGAGTCAGTGCAATTCACCTGCCCAAGGGTGCACACGGCATGATCAAGGGAGCAACCCCACTCACTGGAGGGTTGCTGTGTGTCAGGCAGTTTTCCAGTTGTATTACATTAGTTGACACATTTAATCCTCAGACAAACTATGACCTAGTAGTATCATTAGTAGGTATCATATGATACCTAGTAGTATCATAATGCCTCCTGCTGAAGGGACATTAACAATGATAGTGAAAACTTGCCCAAGGTCACAAAACCAGTGAGTGCAGAGTTGGAATTTAAACCCAAGTCTGTCTATTGAACTTGGTTCAGGCTACTACTTAATGTCTGGTTATTTATGGGACTCTGGGACCCCTAAGAGAAGCAACCTTTCCTCATTCACCCCATCTTCTTAACCTCTGGCAAAGAAATTAGACATTTATATATATTTGCAGAAGGAAAAGAATAATTATCCAACAAACTACATAGTTTGATCTAGAGTTTAACTTGTACGAGAACAAGTTCGTGGACTTCCCTCGTAGCTCAGCTGGTAAAGAATCTGTCTGCAACGCAGGAGACCTGGGTTTGATTCCTTGGTTGGGAAGATCCCCTGGAGGAGGGCATGGCAATCCACTCTGGTATTCTTGCCTGGAGAATCCCCATGGATAGAGGAGCCTGGTGGGCTACAGTGCATGGGGTCACGAAGAGTCGGACACGACTGAGCAGCTAAGCACAGCACAGGAGGAGCTCAACAACAACAAAAACTGAAAATTCAGCCTCATTAGCTCAGGCAGTAAAAATGGACTGGGTGCCTATTACATGCCTGGTATCCTTCTAGGTACCAGGGGAACAATGGTGAAATCAGAAACTTTCTGTCCAGCTCAGATTAGGCTTGACAAACTGAGCCAGGCTGACCACTCCTAAGCCCACCCTCCCACCCTCGCCTCCGTGTGGTATCCAGCCCATGGTCTGCAGGGGTTCTCATGTTGCAGGATCACACTTCCTCTTCCAGCTGTTAACCATGCAAATCCATTCCTCTGTCTTTCCCCCTCCCTTCCCCTGCTTTGTAACAGGTAAAGGTCTCAAAGAGTTATGGCGAGAAGAAACTGAGCTGAGGGGATAAAGTTTCAGAACGAACTCTGAGTCACCGGATCAGGTTTCTGAATGTTGAAAATACTGTGAAAATATTCTCCTACCACAGGGAATTAGAATCACTTCCTGCAACTCCTATGTAATCCTGCAACCCATAACTCTTCACTATGTCTAAGGGAGAGGGTTTCTTTGTTTTCCTTTCTCTCTGTCCACATTTTCCATTGTATCAGGAAAACTCTATGTTGCTTTTTAAAAAATATTTTTACATTTTTTCAGTATTTTTATTGAAGGATACTTGACTTACAGCATTGTGTTAATTTTTTCTGTACAGAAAAATGATTCAGTTATACACACACAGAGACATAAATGTATTCTTTTTAATATATAGTCTTCCATTATGGTTTATCATAGGATATTGACTATAGTTCCCTGTACTGTACAGTAAGACCTTGCTGCTTATTCATCCTATATATAAAAACTTGGTGACTTCCCTGGGGGTCCAGTGGTTGGGACTTCACCTCCCAGTGCAGAGGGTAAGGGTTTGATCCCTGGTCAGGGAGCTAGGCGGTTTCCCCGGTAGCTGAGCTGGTAAAGAGTCTGTCTGCAATGCAGAAGAACCCTGTTCAATTCCTGGGTCAGTAAGATCCCCTGGAGAAGGGATAGGTTACCCACTCCAGTATTCTTGGGCTTCTCTGGTTACTCAGATGGTAAAGAATCTGCCTGCAATGCATGAGACCTTGGTTCCATCTCTGGGTTGGAAAGATCCCTTGGAGGAGGGCATAGCAACTCTCTCCAGTGTTGTTGCCTAGAGAATCCCCATGGACAGAGGAGCCTGATGGGCTACAGTCCACGGGGTCGCAAAGAGTTGGACACAACTAAGCAACTAAGCACAACACAGCGGGAAGCTAGGGTCCCACATACCTCTCAGAAAAAGAAAAAGAAAAAACATAAGACAAAAGCAGTAAGTAACAAACATCAATAAAGACTTTAAAAATGGTCCACATAAAAAAAAATCTTAAAAAAAAAAAGCTTTTATCTGTTATCCCCAACCTCCTACTCCTTCCCTCCCCCAGCCTTGGTGTTGCTTTGTAATTAAAGAAGCAACTATGTACAAAATGCTCTCTTCTGACCTCTTCTCAGGTTTAGTGAGTAATTGCAATGATGAGTAAGTTTCATGCAATGATGAGGATGTAAAGGATATTCACTTTGTCTTTCCCACCTTCTGCTCCCACAGTGGAGGGCAGTGGCGAGTGAGGAGTTTCAGGAGTCCCAGGAGCAGATAGCAGGTCTCTGCTGCTGAGTCTATGGCAGAGGGAATCGACTCTCCAACTCCATCTCCCAAATGGAGGCATTTCTGAGAGTGAAATGTGGTATGTATATACAATGAAATATTATTCAGCCATGAAAAGGAATAAAACTGAGTCAGCTGTAATGATGTGGATGAACCTAGAGCCTATCATACAGTATGAAGTAAGTCAGAAAGAGGACAGTAAATATGGTATATTAACACATATATATGGAATCTATAAAAATGGTACTGATGAACCTATTTGCAGAACAGGAGTAGAGACACAGATGTAGAGAACAGACTTGTGGATGTGGGTGGGGGAAAGAGGGAGGGTGGGATGAATTAGGAAAGAAGCACTGACATATATACACTACCATGTGTAAAATAGATAGCTAGTTGGAAGCTGCTGTATAGTGCAGGGAGCTCAGCTTGGTGCTCTGTGATGACTTAGATGGGTGGGATGGGGGGTGGGGTGGGAAGGAGGCTTATGAGGGAGGCGGTATATGTATACATAGAGCTGGTTCACTTTGTTGCACAGCAGAAACTACCACAACATTGTAAAGCAGTTATATCTCAATTTTTAAAGAAAGGGCACTGCTAGAATTACCTTGGAATAGCTAGAAGCTGGATTGTCTTAGGCAAACCTTTCTGTGGTGTCACCACAGTCCTAGGGTACAATAGATCTCTCCTTGCTGAAACATCTTACATTATGGAAATTTGGGTCCTATTCTGTATCCCTCAAAAGCCTGACTCTGTTACCTGAACCATCACAAGCCACCAGCCTTCAGCTGCAAAAGACAAATGAATTCTGCAGGGGACATATCCAATTCTGATTTAAATTTAATCTATGTGGTCAATTATTTGTATAATAGTGGAGGAAAATAAAGACTGTTTCACCAAAGTCAACTCAGTAATTTTAGAGCCTTTAAGACATTTGAAAATGCCTTGTGCAATTATGTGGCGCTTAATACTCAGATAATAGAACAATGAAAGATGTATGTTTGCATTTTGTAAAATTAAACTGTATGCAGTTATTTATCTTTTACCTTAATTGTTTGAGCTTGTTTCTAATGTAAACTGTTGTAATTTTAAATAAATATAATAGAAAAAACTTTCCTAGGTATCAAGAATCCAGAGTAAATTTACTTTGCAAATAGGCTTTGTAGGTATGTTTTATGCTGAGGATCTTAAACTGACACTTTCATTCAAAAATATTTTGAATTACTCACTGTTTGCCTCTCTGAGGTCAGAGGGATTTCGAAGAGACTCGATTTCACAATGGAGTCCGGGTGACTTCATCTTATTTCAAATCATGAGATGTGGGAAATGTATAAAATCAATATGCCAAAAGGTGGGAAGTACATTTTGAGCTAACTTTTGTTAAGAATGTTGAACTTTGTTCTCTCATTTTTATGCCCTTCCTTCATTCCTGGTTCCATTGTACTTGCCTAATTTCTCCTTCCTTCTAGTTACACTTCTCCTCTACTCAAAATCTCTTATCTTGATATATAATAAAAGGTTTCAGATATCGGGGAGGATAAAGCAAGTAAAGGTATATGAATGTATTTCAGTTCAGTTCAGTTCAGTTGCTCAGTCATGTCTGACTCTTTGTGACCTCATGGACTGTAGCACGCCAGGCTTCCCTGTCCATTACCAACTCTCAGAGATTGCTCAGACTCATGTCCATGGAGTCAGTGATGCCATCCAACCGTCTCATCCTCTGTTGTCCCCTTCTCCTCCTGCCTTCAATCTTTCTCAGAATCAGGGTCTTTTCTAAAGAGTCAGTTCTTCACATCAGATGGTCAAAATATTAGAGCTTCAGCTTCAGCATCAGTCCTTCCAATGAATATTCAGGACTGATTTCCTTTAAGATTGAATGGTTGGATCTCCTTTCAGTCTAAGGGACTCTCAAGAGTATGAATGTATTTGCTAATATTTAAATTCTCAAGACAAGCCAAACCATTGTTAAATTCCAATGGTGTGAGTTTTTATGATGTGATCCTCATACACTGCAGATACTTCCAGGGTGAATAAAATGCAAAGGGAAAGAAAAAAGAATTTCTCCTGGATTTTAAGGAATTGTAGGATTGTGCTCCATCACATTCACTTTTGTTGGCTGGCTTAATCGGTATTTCATTTCTTCAGTGTCACTGGGTCACTACGGCATGGGAATCCCTCTATTATTTTAATTATTCTCCTCTGTTTCTAAGCAATTCTTTGCCTACAACAGATCCAGACTTGCAAACCAGATGAAATTAGAAATGAAGACTTTCTCTTTAAAGTTATACTTAAAGGGGGTACATGCAAACTGCACACAGATTTGGAGAAGGGTCTCCTTCCCATTGATCCCTGTATCCATGAAGGTTGGGGGACTCATCTGACCATCTTCTTTTTTGAAGTCTAATTGGAGTCTCCCAGGGAGCTTAGAAAAAAAAAACATGACTTGTCAAAACCCCAGGGATTCTGAGGGTTAGAATCACATGGGTCTGAGTAGTACCCAGGAAGCTACACTTTTCAAAAGCTTGCAGGTCCTGGAACATTGACAGTCTACAAGATTTGAGCCAATGCTGCTTGAATTCTCCACCAATCAGGGCTGACCTCAGTGTTATGCAGGTGAGACAGCTCCCCATTCATCTGAAATCTGCCAGAGAATCATGTCCAGGTGGGGCCATGACAAGCCCAGACCATCAGGCACGGTGACCAACATTTGGCATCATGTATTCTCAGTGTGGGCTTCCCTGGTAGCTCAGCTGGTAAAGAATCCACCTACAATGAAAGAGACCTCTGTTTGATTCCTGGGTTGGGAAGATCTCCTGGAGAAGGGATAGGCTACCTATTCCAGTATTCTTGGGCTTCCCTGGTGGCTCACACAGTAAAGAATCCACCTGCAATGCGGGAGACTTGGATTCCATCCCTGGATTGGGAATATACCCTGGAGGAGGAAATGGCAACCCACTTTGGTATTCTTGCCTGGAGAATCCCCGTGGACAGAGGAGACTGATGGGCTACGGTCCATGGTATCACAAAGAATCAGACACGACTGAATGATTAAGCACAGCACACAGACTTAGACTGGTTTAGAGAATTAACTCTGACCTACACCCTAGTAGAACTGACAACTAAAAGGTGAACACCTCTGTAGCTTCCAAGGTTCCCGATGATGTCCTGTCTTCCCACCAAGACAGAAAGAGGTATTCGACCCTTGGAGGAAATGAAGGTCACAAAGAAATGATGCCGCCTTGGTCCCACACACTGCCAGAAGAGTTTTATGGGCATTGATGGAGAGGGGGAGGGGACACAAGTGGGTTGTGTGATACAAAACCAATGACTCTATTAACCATGTGTGATTCAAGGAGTGTTTGACTTTTGGGTCTGTGTGAGGGTGGGCAAGCCTCTTTCAACAGAGAAGAAATATGGCTTGAAAAAATGGGTGTAGGTATGGCATTTAAACTATGCTACCCATTTTGTAAGAAAGAGAAATAAAATTCTACATTTTAATGTGCGTGTTGAGGAAAACACTTGGAAGTTTATGTAACAAACTAAGAAAAAAGATCATCTAGTCAAAGGTGCAGGGCAGGGTCTTGGCAGATGGGTGGACAAGGATGAGAGGGCTATGTTTTTCTTTATCTTTTGACATTTTCTGGGTTTTGAACCATGTGATTTTCTTGCTTATTCAAAAATTTAGGAAGTTTGAGGACCTACACATAATGCTAGCTTGTCTTATCCATTTATTGAGAAAATACCCAAAGAGGTTTCTGTGAATTCACCAAAATGTTCATATCAACTGTATTGTATCAGTCACAGTAGTGTTTATGGGTATTTGAAGCAGAGGCATGAGCATTACCGCAAGACGGATTATTTACCTGGGCTGTGGCTGATGCTTGGGGCATGGATAGATGTGGGGACCCTTGTCACAACTCCTTCACAGGCCACACCATGGGAAGCCCAGACATTCCTGGACCACTGTTTTCTCCATAAAGCTAAGTATTGAATAACTTTATATCTTACTGTCTCTGATGTTTATACCTTATAATAGTTTTAAAAGAGCTATAAGTGAAGTCACTCAGTCATGTCTGACTCTTTGCAACCCCATGGACTGTAACCTACCAGGTTCCTCCATCCATGGGATTTTCCAAGCAAGAATACTGGAGTGGGTTGTCATTTCCTTCTCCAGGAGATCTTCCTGACCCAGGGATTGAACCTGGGTCTCCCGCATTGTAGACAGACGCTTTACCGTCTGAGCCACCAGGGAAGAACTAGTGTGATGCTCAAAAAGAGCTCCAAACATTGGGTCCTGCTTTCTCCCCAGGGCATGGCAGCCAGATGGCTGCCCTTTGCTGTACCACCCACATTGGGAGAAGATGCTTGACATCCTTTCACTTGTGTCGCTGTGTCCCCTGCTTTCTGCTGTACTGTTAATGTTTCTACAAAAACCACTTTGTAGTTCAGCATTTGGGGGGCGTGTAGCCCCATCAGCAACTCCTATGGCCCCTGTCGAGCCGTGACAGTCCCTCCTCCTATGGCCTTCCCAAGACCTAGTGCTGCAGCAGTGAGCCAAACATGAAGGCAGCCTGTCCCCACCTGGAATGTCACAGACACTTTAGAGGATGAAAGACTCTAAAAAGTCCTACAGTAAAGTCATCTCTCCAGCTTTGTGTAAACCAGCATCTCAAATTCACTTAACAACTAAACTCTTTTTTCAAAGTACACCTGTAAGTATTCTGAAAATTCTGTCCTGAATCTCGCCAGCCTCCTGGAGGGAAGCTGTGTCTCCTGACGTTACCCCACCCCTCAAATCTCAGGCTTCCTCTTCGATGAAAAGCGTATCTCTGACTCTGTAATTGTTCTCTCCCTGTCTCCTCTCTGATTCACTTTGCAGTACATAGTTGATCATACTTGAGTAACATGGATAGAGATAAACTTTAAAGACAAAGCTTCCCCTGAAAAAAATTAGGGGAAGAAATAAAAATCTCACTCTAGTTGTCTGTAATTTAAAGACACGTGCCCCCAAAGGTTCAATAGCCAAGACATGGGAGCAACCTAAGTGTCCATCACCAGATGAATGGATAAAGAAGATGTGGTGTATTTATACAATGGAATGCTACACAGCCATAAAAAAGAATGAAATACTACCATCTGCAGCAACATGGGTGGACTTAGAGATCGTCATATGAAGTGAAGTAAGTCAGACCTAGAAAGACAATTATCATATAATATTGCTTATATGTGGACTCCAAAAAATGATACTAGTGAACATAAGTTACAAAACAGAAATAGACTCACAAACATAGGAAACAAACTTATGGTTACCAGAGGGGAAAGAGGGAGAGATAAATTAGGAGTTTAGGATCAAAATATACATACTCCTATATACAAAATAGGTAACCAACCTACTGTATAGCACAGGGAACTATACTCAGTATCTTGTAATAACCTATAATAGAAAAAAAATTCTAAAAAAGAATATGCATATATATGTATATCTGAATCACTTTGCCGTACACCTGAAACTAACACATTGTGAGTCAACTATACTTTGATTAAAAATTTTAAAAAATAAAGCAAAAGTCTCCAAACAACTTTTTTTTTTTCACCTTGAAGAAAAAGCTCAGGCTTTGTGAAGAGTCTATTTCAGGTTAATAGACATTTTCAAAGCACACCACTTTGCTTTGCCTCAAATCACCGCCATCCTAGACCTGTAAGATGGGGATGCGATACCCCTTCCTTCCTTGGGCTAAACCGACGGGAGACATTCCAATCGAGTGGCTTGCCTAGACCTCCGATCAGGCAGGTAGTGCTGTCCCTGTCGCCACTGGAGGACGGTGGTGAGAGCCCCAGGTTGGCGGTGTCCAGATGGCACCAGGGAGCCCGAGAGCCAGCAAGTCAACATTTCAGACCATCTCTGCCAAGAAGGAGAGGCTTCCTCCACGTGAGCGTCTGCGGTGTGGCAATTCAGCCCTTAAATGACTAAAATTATTCACGGCCCCTGTTCCGGTCGTACAAAATGCCCTCCATTCACGGCACTGCGCTCTGCGGTGTGCCACCTGGGGTTCCTTGGGCACTTTGGAGATGCTATACTTAGCCTCACACCCCACATCCATTCAGTGCTGTTAACCAGGTCTCCAGGGTGTGGGTGGCTGCTCAAGGCAGCGTCTTTTCACATCTATTAATACCCCTTGGTCACCAAGTGGCATTTGTTTTCCATATATTTCCATGAAACGGGACAGCAGGGGCCAAGTTTTCTCTGGCTCGTGAGAAGGGTCTCATTCTTCTGAGACAGTTTGTCAAAGTTAAAGTGAAAAACTCAATGGGTTTCTCAGCCTTGCTGTCCTCTCATGCATTTTTGATGTGCCAGGAAATCACTTTTTAAAGGCAGGAAGGTAGGTGAAGTGAGAATTTTAACTGGACCTCGTTTATGTGTGTGTGTGGGTATGTGTGTTTCTCCAGGTCTGTTTAATGGGTAGGTTTACGTGGGAAGGAGAAAGATGCTATTAAATCTTCTAGGTGATTCTGATTTAAACCCAATAAGCACTTCTGGGAATAGATGTCACACTATCCCACTCCCAACCTCCTACATGTAGAGACACTGCAGTTCGGGGAGCATACAGACTCACTCTGTCCCTTGCCAAGTGTACCATTTTGGGGCAATTTATTTTACCTTTCTATTTCACTCTCCTCATATGTACAAGTGAGCCTGCTGGTGGACACTGAACTTCGCACTGCATATCTGAAAACTGAATACTTAGCCCAGAGTAAGCTTGGCACACCTCTTCTCTCTCCTGGTTTTCTCTCTTCATCGCCATCCCCCGACCCACCCCACACCCCACTCACCTCTAGCCTCTTACCCTCCCTTTTCCCTCCCTCCCCGTTCATCCCCTCTGGGGCACTCCTCTGTAGCCTGTCCCATGAGAACTACATTTCAGGGAGGAAGGTTTCAGGGACAGTGGTATCACCTGCCCCCACCCCACCCCCCTTATCTCCACCAGATAGCCTGCTCTATCAGTAACAGCAGAATTCAATTCTGTCTTTTGAGTTAAAAATCCAAGTGCAGAAACCCAGCTCTGCAGGGTCTAAAAGGGGCTGTCCGGCATGTCCCCTCCACTGATGCCACTCGTGTGGCTTTGCTGTCCTCCTTTAGGTGGCACCCTTTGACTGCCGTGCAGCCGCTTGAGTTCTCTTGTCTCCCTCTTCAATTAGTATTCATTGTGCAAAAATAGGAAAATTCCTTCATTATGCCTCTGCCCAGCGGCGAGCTGATAATTAAGACTGTGCCTCAGAATTTCCATTAAAAAACCCCATTTCTCACTCCAAGCTGTTGCTTAGCAATAAAAACTTGCTGGTGAGGTCTTAACCTTAGGACATTTTAAAATAAACATTGCATTTAGCTTTTTAGAGGGTCTATCTTCTTCCTAATTATATATGTCGAGCCTAGTCCAAGAATTTGTTTTTTTTCTCCTTGTAACCAAAAAGGAATTGGGACTTTATCTAAGTTTCGGGTCATTGCAGCAAGGTAATCAATTTGCATGGAAATACAATGCAAGATGTCAAAGATATTTCAAGACCCAATTGAAAGGAATGTAATCTTTTGAATTTTGAGATCTGTTTCCCCGGCACGTGTGTGTGCTTTGTTTTTCTGTCAGTCATCTTTTTTCTTCTTCTTTTCATTTCTCTCGTTTTTCTTTTTTTTTTTTTTCTTTTGTCACATCTCCCACAATGAGGCAAAACTAACTTCAGAGACCGTCACTCAGAAGAACTTCATCCCAAGTGCATTCCTTGGGGAATTACCTAAATAATCAGTTCATTTCGTTACCCCACATTTTCAGGAGAAACTTGATCACGAAACTCATGCAGAGGCAGAGACTTCACCTTGCCAAGGCTCCCAGACCTCCAAGCCGGTCACAGGTGTCTGGGACAGACACTTGACAGGTACTCCACGCGAGCATCCTTGTATTCCACAGCAGTCCCTGTTGTAAACAATCCATTCTTTTATCAGGTGTAGTAGCAAATCTTGCATCCTGTAATGGCATACCAGGGAAAAGAATCTAAAAAAGAGTGGATATATGTGTATGTATAACTGATTCACTTTGCTGTACGCCTGACACTAAACACAACATTGTAAAGCAACTATCCTCCAATAAAAAATGTCAAAAATATATCTGGTCATAAAAATCTCTCGTCAGAGTGGGGTTTCTAGTCTGTTATGCAATACCTGCATATTTTCACACTGTGCCTCTATGCGAACCACCCTAAAAAACATCCCAAACCAATGCTGGCTGTCTATCATCTGTACAGAAGCTCCTTCCTTTAAAATAAAGACTGTGGATAGTTACTTAAATGTTTTCTATTTAACTCTTGGGGAGACCACCGTTAAAGCTGGGTTTTCTGAATTAACATAACATAGTGAAATCAGAGGATTTAATCGCTGATCAGATTTCTCTGCTCTGTATGTGTTCTGGATGATCAGAATAAGATGTCCCAGGCATACATGTGAACTGATTCGCAAACAGTGATGCGTGGATGGTCATCACCAGCCTCCCCAGTATTGAGACTTGTGTTAAAAGGCAATACTTTGCTTCAATGAAGAGACTGAGATTTGGGTGAGAACACAAGCTGGTCACAGTTATAAGAAGATGTGTTTTAGAATTTGTGCCTCAGAAGAGCCCTGATGGGTTCAGAGAGGCCATGCGTCCCAGAGTTGGAACAAGACTGGAAGAAACCATGTGGGGTCCTGGGGCTTGTCTCAAGGCGCTGGGACCAAGATGCCCTGGGACCAACATGCCCTGGGGGAGGGGACAGAGCTGATGCATCTCACCTGTCACAACGAGGTGTCCCTGAGTTTCACCTGTTACATTCTCACATCTTGGCAAAGAGCACTTTTGGATGTGCTTTTTAAAAAATGTTTTTAGTCTCAAAGTATGGCCTGGATTTGAATGGCAGATGACTCATAGAGAAAGCTGTGGGTGGTGTGGGGGTGTGGGGAACACCCTTATGAATGTCAGGAGGACCCCACATCCCTGCAAGGGGAGCCAGAGGGTTCGGGACCCTCAGTTGAGCTAGGACAATGTCTGTGACTCCATGGCATTTATTTGAGGGAAGGGCTAGGATCTTACACACTCTGCTGCAATCTTAGGACATACCATTGCTCACAAGACCCCCAATCCCAGACTCTCAGTTTTCCATGATAAGCAGATGCTGGGCTCCATCAGAGACTCCAGCTCCCAGAGAGAATAAATGATTTGAACCTGAACATTCTGATAGCATTGATCTGCTGCCCACCGGGGCTCCATGATGGCCTTGCGCATCTGGGCACCTTCCACTGGATGCAGGAATGATCAGAGCCAGGGGTGGAAGCAGGGGGTGAAGGACAAGAAGGACTTGCACACGCCTTGTCATTCTTGCCACTCCCTGTAATTGTGATGCCGCTAAAACCAGTGCACAGGTGAGTCATGGAAGGAGAGGGGAATTAATTTTGTGTAACTGATACAAATGTGGAAAAACACCACCTTTCTCCCTCTGGTGTTGGCCACAGAACACAAGCTCCATTTTCCAATGCTGAAAGAAATAAAAAAAAATCTAGAATTTGAAATGGTAATTTAATTGAAAGTCAAGATGGGTGACCAGGAAGGTTCATCTGGCTTAAGACTCACCCAAAGGGAGCTGGCAATAGAACAAGAGCAGAGTTGTGGTGACGAAAGCTGTCCAGAGGAAGCGAGGGTCCCTTGGGTACATGCAGGCAGCCCTCCAAGATACTGAGGGTTTGGTTCCAGAACACCACAATAAAGCAAGAATCAACATAAAGCAAGTCTCACCAACCTTCTGGTTTCCCAGTGCATGTAGAACTTATGTTTACACTCTACTATAGTCTAGCAAGTGTGAAATAGCATTATGTTTGAAAAGTCACTGTACCTACCTTAATTTTAAAATGCTTTTTTGCTAAAAATTGCTAACAATCATTGAGCTTTCAACGAGCTGCAGCCTTTTTGCAATAGTAACGTCAAAGCTCACTGATCACAGATCACTATCACAAAATTAGTAACAATGAAAATGTTTGAAATCTTTCAATAATTATCAAAATGTGTCACAGAAACAGTCCAATTCAGTTCAGTCCCTCAGTTGTGTCCGACTCTTTTCGATTCCATGGACTGCAGCACGCCAGGCTTCCCTGTCCATCACCAATTCCTGGAGATTGCTCAAACTCATGCGCATAAAGTCAGTGATGCCATCCAATCATCTCATCCTCCGTCGTCCACTTCTCCTCCCACCTTTAATCTTTCCCAGCATCAGGGTCTTTTCCAGTGAGTTAGTTCTTCACATCAGGTGGCCAGAGTTTTGGAGTTTCAGCTTCAGCACCAGTACTTCCAATGAATATTCAGGACTTATTTCTACTAGGATTGACTGGTTGGATCTCCTTGCAGTCCAAGGGACTCTCAAGAGCCTTCTCCAACTCCACAGTCCAAAAACATCAATTCTTCAGTGCTCAGCTTTCTTTATAGTCCAACTCTCACATCCATACATGACTACTGGTAAAACCATAGCTTTGACTAGATGGACATTTGTTGGCAAAGTAATATCTCTCCTTTTTAATATGCTGTCTAGGTTTGTCATAGCTTCTCTTCCAAAGAGCAAGCGTCTTTTAATTTCATGGCTGCAGTCACCACCTGCAGTGATTTTGGAGCCCAAGAAAATAAAGTTTGTCACCATTTCCATTGTTTCTCCATCTATTTGCCATGAAGTGATGGGACCAGATGCCATGATCTTCGTATTTTGAATGTTGAATTTTAAGCCAGATTTTTCCACTCTCCTCTTTCATTTTCATCAAGAGGCCCTTCAGTTCCTCTTCACTATCTGCCATAAGGGTGTTGTCATCTCCATATCTGAGGTTACTGATATTTCTCCCAGCAATCTTGATTCCAGCTTGTGCTTCATCTAGCCCAGCATTTTGCATGATGTACTCTGCATATAAGTTAAACCACAGAGACAGAAAGTGATCAAATGGGAGTTGGGAAAATGGTGCCAGTAGACTTGATTGTACAGGGTTGCCTCAAACCTTTAATTTGTGAATACACAATCTCTGTGAAGGATGTTAAAGTGAAATACAGTAAAATGTGGTATGACTATGAAAAAGACATTGGGTCCAGGTTGTTTCACTGCAGTGAATGGCTCAGAGGAGAAGCCTCACTGATGGATCAGTTAGAGAAGTCCAGAGAGAGAGAGAAAAACAATTGTATCTCTAAGGAGAAGTTTGGGATAAACTCTTATTCCATTAAGCAAGTGGGAGCAGAAACTAGGAAACCAACTGACATTTCAAAGTTTATGTATCTGTAGGAGGGGTCCTTTTCACCTGGAAACATTAATGTGAAAAAGAGGAACTGCTGTTGAAAATTGTATCATGGTGATTTCATAAAAAAACAATGTCTATAACTGAATTTACCTTTACCCTTAAATTGAGTAAAGATGAAAAAAATAATTTGTGTTCAACTTCACAGTAGAGGATGGATCCCAAAAAGTGGTAACAAAAAGCATGTAGTTCTCTAAGCCTAAAATGGATTTGCTCCCCTTCTCTGCCAGACAAACTCTTATTCATCCTTTAAGACCCAACTCTACATGCCCCACTCCCTTTGGGAAAGCTTATTCAATTCTTCCCTCATATTGAATCTCTCTTTCACGGTGTTTTGTTCATATCCCTTCTGTGTGAATTTACTACCATGGGACACTTACTAGATTAGACAGCTGATCTTCCTGCCAGACTGAGGTCTTCTGGATCCGATTTTATTCATCTTTATATCCTCAGTTCCAGGCCCAAGTGTTGGCTAACAGATGGATGTGTATAGGCTCGGATGCTGGCAAGGTCTTGCTCTCTGGTTGGTCCTTTACACTTGAGTGGGTATGAAGAAATCACCAGTGGCCAAAAGCCAGAAAGTTTGCACTGTGGTTGCCACAGACACTTCTGGCCTGTGTCCACACAGTAACCTAGTTTGAACATAATGCCCAGAAACCAACCTGTGTCCCAGCATGAATGGCCTAAAACGCCTTAGAGCCGAGAGGTGGGGGGTATCAACCTGGTTGAGGTTTTCATTTCATCATTAGCCCCAGGGGGCACGCTGACCCTGCTGCTCTTGGAGGAAGATGACTGCTCATTTACGGGAAGTGTTCGGTGGCTGGAGATGTGGTCAGTTGGCAGTGAGTGGTTCAGATGCCTGGCAGCCGTTTCCTCGGAAACCACACGTCAAGTACCTGCTGAATCATGAGCTTCCTTGGATAACAACGAGCTTTTCTCTGACAAGACGTAGGAGGGCTGATCTGGAGCAGGTACCTGGCACACACCTGAGCTGAGACCGAAAGAAGGAAAAGAGAAAATGTGTGGCTTGACTTGCCCCCAAGGATGGCCTTTCATGGGTGTGGCTTCCAAGGGAAGAATGTGTTCTCAGGGCAGAAAGAGCCATCAGACCTTTCACTTCATTCATTTTTCATGGGTGTTCTGCCACTCTCTTTATATTCTTTCTTGTTACCATATGAAATCAACTCCCCTTTAGTTTCTGCTGCTCAGATACCACTGGCCTTCTTATGAATGGACAGCAAGGGGCACCACCTCTTCTAAATGAGGGACTGCTTTCTACACTCTACCTTAAAAGAATAAGCTAAAGGGTGATAAGAGACAAAGAATAAGCCATGGACTAGTTTCATTAAAACTCCAGGAAAATGTTCAGCATTGCAGAGAAAATGGATCGGGAGACTGGCAATGATAAAATTTTCTGATTGAAGTTTAGATATAAACTCAGATTCTGTTTTGTAAGTCCTCTTCAGTCTCCTCTTGAAACAGAGCAGGACCCAATGGTCCTTCTCAGTCATACCCTCTGCCTGTCTTTTGTCTGTGGAAACAATTTTAGCAAAGAATCAGTTTAATCAAAGAACTGAGAAAAAGCAGAAATAAAGGAAAACAGAGAAAGGAAACTAAATACTAATAGTTTAGTCCTGAAACAAAGTCAAGGACCTTAGGTCCTTCTCAAGGGCTATGGATCATACTCTGAGCTGTCTTATAGATATTGAAACTTCCACCAGTTCCAAGACTTGGTCTCAAGGAAGTGGAAACAAACTGACCTTGGAATTAAAGACTAACTGTGCTGAAAACAATCAAGATTACACTGATCAGGCCACCAATGACCGCTTTCAAGTCTGTTTCTGCAAGTAGCCCCCTCCCTCAGCCTACAAAGGCTTTGTCTCCTGGTTGTCAGATGGGGGAGTTGACCTTTGAACAGGCTTCTGCCCTCCCCAACACCCCACCCCAGTCGCGGGCCTCCAAATCAAAGCAAACTTTCCTTCCACCAACCTTGCCTCTTTATTGACTTTTGAGCAGCAAGCAGGTAGACTGCACTTTCGGTTACACTCTTAAATATCCACGATAATTTTCTGTGAAGCTTGAATAATTTTCATTAAAGCTCCAAGCAAAGCATTTGAGTAAGTAGCAGCAAGGATCCTGAGCCTCCTATTAGAATTTGACCTATTAAATAGTGCTTAAGCACTCATCTGAAATTCCATGATTTTTACATCCTAAAGTGTCAAGGACCATTTTGGTTGGAGGTGTTTGAAAGATTGAGGAAACCAGTTGGCCAATGCAAAGGAGGAAAAGCATGGAAGACTCAACTAGAACTTTCTTTGTTGGTAGAACTATACCTGGTACAGGACAATTAGATTGGAATGAAATCACTTAGGAGAATAAAGCTAGTTAGAAACTGTAACACAGTGGCTTTTTCAGAAATAGATCTTTATCCACCTGTCCCACTTAGGGGTTGTTTGTTTTTCATCTTGGCTGTTTCTGCTTCTCAGATCCAAAATGGCAGACCTTGCATGAGGTTCATGGAAAATCCAAGGATCAGAGTGCTCCAGAGTATAACCCTCCCACCCCCACTTCTCAGTTCTCTGACTCTTAATATGATTGCAGCGATCTGTTAACTTCTCGTGGGCAAGGGATCTAGACCTGCTACAAACACATAGGACAGCAGCAGTTGAGAAGCCAAACTCTTTTGATCAAATTACATAGCTCTTAATTCAATATCATTCTAAATATACATTATTTTTTTCCATGAAATTGGCTGATGGTGTGAAATTGACCTTTGTTTTCCCAGCAAATTGATTAGACCCTGTTGCCTGTTGTAACATATTAAGATATAACATGTATAGCAACAGGGATAATTTACATATATAAAGTATTAAAGGTCATGTTTTCAAAAATTATTTAATACTGGTGAAAGATGCTTACAATGTATCGTTCCAAGAACAAAGGAGAAAACAAAAAATCTGTATACAATACGATCCTAAACCTGTAAAATGATATATTTATATTTCAGAATGCTAGCAGTGTGTCATCTCAGCTGAATTTGTAAATTATCATATATTACTTGTATAAACTGGAAAAATCAATATAAACAATGTTGCCTAATTATAAGAAGCTATATAGAAAATTACGACATAGAAGATTTTGAAACTTGGCTTATACTAAAGGATCTTAATGGCTCATAGCTTAGTAATGCCCAATTATGAATAATCAACTTACTGAAGTATATTGCAGTTTTGTCTGTGTTTAAAAATAATAATAATGATTTGTTTCAACACATATGGATGTAAGATGAGATCACCTACATAAAAAGATAGAGGAATAAAATAGAAAGAATGTTATACATTTTGGGAAATTTTTAAAATATGATCCGTCCCCAAGATTCATGCAGAATGTGAAACTTCAGGAAAGATTTGTTTGTCATAGAAGAAAAACATCAACATAAAGTCCAGCCTATTAGCTTTCTTAGATCAAATGCCTGTCAGTCTGTAAGTTCCCAAGTGCAGTCTAGCTGTAAAATGAATCTCACTATGATATTTAAAATTTGAAATGTTTCTTGAGAGCATTCCAGTTTTCCTATGAATGAGAAGTAGGAATTATTTCTTTTTTAATAAGTCTTCCAGGAGCCATGACCTCTGTGACCCCATTTCTGTGGAAGACGGTTTCATCTTCCCCCGCCACTGAGTGCTCTGTATGAAAACGCGACCTTCCTCTTAGCGAATAAAACCTCATTCGAATGGGTGTACACTCACGCTCACATTTTGAAATATGTTTGCATAAGAATTTATTTATGGCTGAAAAGGTTCATGAGATTTTTCCCCCCACTGTACTCTCTCTGGGATTTGTGCTATGGTTCCTGCATTGATTCTATCAAATGAGCTCATACTCCTGCCTGGGCCTGAGTTTCTCGAGTTTACTTCTCCACATGCAAAGTGGTCAGCCTGACCCTCTCTCCCTCCCCAGAGAAATGGCAACAACAAGGCAAGAAGCCCAAGCCGTATGGAAACGTTATTCACTTGGCCTAGTATTTGCAGATTTAACATTTCCAAGTGGCTGTGCATTCATTGTTCATTTTGCAGAGGGACACATTTGAATAGGACAAATTCAGAGGGCTGGTGTGCAGAAGCAAACGCCCAAACTACTGACCAAGCTGGCCGTGCACTGAACACCCCCACCTGCCTGGCCTCTGGATGATCTGGGTGCACATTCCAGAACTCCCTGGAGGTAGAACATTGACCTCATCAGAATAGACAAGGAAATAGGGTCTCTGGTTACAGAGTTATTAATGAATGACTGGGAATTACTGTATTTTTTGAGTTAGATGGTTCTAGATTGTAAAGAATTGGAAGACATTATTTGCTATGGTGGCATTTTCAAGTCCAGAGATATGTGACCACCTCAGGACATGTATCTAAGAGAGGTAAAGGGCTCAGTTTCCATCACTTTTTGGCAAATAGATGTGGAAGCAGTGACAGACTCTACTTCCTTGGGCTTCAAAATCACTGCATATGGTGACTGCAGCCATGAAATTAAAAGACACTTGCTCCTTGATAGAAAAGCCGTGACCAACCTAGACAACATATTAAAAAGCAGAAACATTACTTTGCCAACAAAGGCCCATATAGGTCCATATAGGTCCAAGCTATGGTTTTTCCAGTAGTCGTGTATGGATGTGAGGAAGTTGGACCATAAAGAAAGCTGAGCGCTGAAGAATTGATGATTTTGAACTGTGGTGCTGGAGAAGACTCTTGAGAGTACCTTGGACTGCAAGATCAAACCAGTCAATCCTAAAGGAAATCAACCTTGAATATTCATTGGAAGTACTGATGCTGAAGCTGAAGCTCCGATACTTTGGCCACCTGATGCAAAGAGCTGACCCATTAGAAAAGACCCTGATGCTAGGAAAGATTGAAGGTGGGAGGAGAAGTGGACAACAGAGGACGAGATGGTTCAGTGGCATCACCAACTCAATGGACATGAGTTTGAGCAAACTCCAGGAGATGGTGAAGGTGAAGGACAGGGAAGTCTGGCATGCTGCAGTCTATGGGGTCTCATGGTCGGACACAACTGAGCAACTGAACAACAACAAAGGGCTCAGGGTAAATGACTCCATGATATGGAAAGGAAATACATGGGCTTTCTTCCCTGAAGACTGCTGCCTATGCAGAGTTCTATCTTGGGAAGCCTGGCATGCTCCAGTCCATGGGGTCGCAAAGAGTCAGACAGGACTGAGTGACTGAACAACAACAACATAGTGGCCCTATCTTTTGTGAGCTCCCAAGACTTCTGCCAGTTTAGGCTGTTCGGCTTTGCAGAGCTCATGCAGTTGGATGCCAGGGAGAGCCTGACTTCTCCCAGCCTTCCTGCAGCTCACAGATCTGGGAAAGCTAACCTGAAAGAGAGTGGGGAGCATGGGTCCCTTTAATACAAGATACACAGGACCATCAGGGCAGCAATGGGGGCATCGCTAGAAACCAACCACAGTGTCACTTCATGAGGGTCTTGCCAGTTTTGGATTTCCCTGGTGAAGGGGCTTCCTGGGCACAAGACTGGAGGTCTGTGTTGGTCTTGGGGATGTCTCATCAGTGTATCCTAATCCTGCTCTTCCATTTCTGGACAAATGAAGGCAGAATAATTCTACTCCCTGGGCTTCCCTTATAGCTCAGTTGGTAAAGAATCCACCTGCAATGCAGGAGATGCTGGTTCAATTCCTGGGTCGGGAAAATCCGCTGGAGAAAGGATAGGCTACCCACTCCAGGATTTTTGGGCTTCTCTTGTGGCTCAGCTGGTAAAGAATCTGCCTTCAATGTGGGAGACCTGGGTTTGATCCCTGGGTTGGGAAGATCCCCTGGAGAAGGGAAAGGCTACCCACTCCGGTATTCTGGTCTGGAGAATTCCATCCACTGTATATTCCATGGGGTCACAAAGAGTTGGACCCGACTGAGCGACGTTCACTTCACTTCAAAAGGCAACTGTAGGGAGGTGGGTGGGAAGAATTGGGAGATTGGGATTGACACATAACGCTACTGATACTACGCATAAAATATATAACTAATGAGAACATACTGTATAGCTCAGGGAACTTGACTTAATACACTGAATGGAAAGGAAATCCAAAAGGGAGGAGGTATATGTACACGTATAGCTGATTCACTTTGCTGTACAGCAGAAACTAACACAACATTGTAAAACAACTCTATTCCCATAAAGATTAACTTAAAAAAGGCAACTCTAATGAACGAGGTCCTCTTCCTCTTTCTCCCCAACCCCCATCCTGGGTAGAACTCAGCCACAGGGAGGACAGAGCTCAAAGCCCAAGGAGATTTGTGACTCTGGGTAGGATGCTCAGCCACCTGTCTAAATGGAATGTTTCCACCAGGCTGGGGGCTGAAAGACAACGCCTCCCACTTCGGAGGTGAGAACCCCAGCCTGGGTCAAGGGACAGTGCTCACTGGTATTGGGGGTGGGGAGAGGCTGCCCGTCAGTTCAAGGATGGCCCCTGGAGAGATGCTGGCCTTGAAGTGCTGCCTTCTGGGGACATCCCCTACAGGCAGAATAAACAAGGAGGGGCTTGTGTGTGTGGACAGATATGGGCCAGCCAGAGTGGGGAGGAGCCAGCTCCCTTTCATCCTGGGTGGGATGGAAGACTGGAATCTGAGAGAAAAGGAATAAGATTCTCATGCTTCTCCGAAGGGTAAACACCTTTCAGGCTCCTCCCCTGAGGGCAGACCACCTGTGTGCTTTCTCATCTAGTCAACTCTGTCCATTGATTCTTTCCACCCACGTTCCCTGGGCACCTGGGGAACAGCGTTAGATGCTATGGAAGAAGATGATGCAGCTGGCCTCGGGGGGCTGTTACTTGCCTCCCCAAATTTAACAAATCGTGCCCACCTACACTGTGATTCCCAAGAGCTTCCCTGGTGGCTCAGATGGTAAAGAAACTGCCTGTAATGCAGGAGACCCAGGTCAATCCCTGGGTTGGCAAGATGCCCTGGAGCAAGAAATGGCAACCCACTCCAGTGTTCTGGCCTGGAGAATCCCACGGACAGAGGAGCCTGGTGGGCTGCAGTCCATGGGATCACAGAGTAGGACAAGACTGCGCAACTAACACTTAGGCTACTTGGATGATTCCCAAACTTTGGGCCAACAGGGGAGATTGGACGTTGTTACCAAGTCACAGGAAGCTAGGATGACAAATACCTAAGAGACAATCTGACCCCAAACCAGGGTCTCAAAAGGAGACTGAAACCAAGGCACACAAGCAGTTCATGAGATCAGATGTTATGGCCACTGATGCCCCATCCAGTGCCCCACCCGGGACACCATGTGCTCTTCACTCTTCTCTCTTCATCCCACACGGCTGAAGGTTTTATCCAGATATGAACACAGGGAAGTCACTTAGCAACTTTCTGTTGCTACTACTACTTGTAAAGTGGTTTTGGAAGACACAACCCACACCCTCAAACAGCTCAGCAGCTAGTGAACTGCTGAATCGATATTAGCTGAGTCTGCTTTATGACGATCCCACATGCCCTGCACACTGCCAGTATGAAGATTCATCTCAAATAGGTTTTTCCTCCTGAGACCAAAAAATAAATATGCTTCGAGTTTTTTTTTTTGAAGTCTTTCTTTCTTTAAGAAGCAGGTCCTCTGGTTACATGGCACCTTCTAATGAGGATTCTTCTAAATTATTAGTTAGTTTTTAGTCTCTAAGTAGTGTCTGACTCTCTTGTGACCCCCTGGACTGCAGCCCATCAGGCTCCTCTGTAAATGGGATTTTCCAGACAAGCATATTGGAGTGGGTTGCCATTAGTTAGGGTTGAAAACTAAACCTAGAACTCTTTCTCTTGGATACTTATTCTTTAAAACATTGTTGCAAAATCTGAGGTCTTCCTTACTCTGTCATGGTGGTGGTTTAGTCACTGAGTTGTGTCTACACTTGTGACCCAGTGGGTTATAGCCCACTAGGCTCCTCTGCCCAGGGAATTGTCCAGGAAAGAATACTGGAGAGGGTTGCCATTTCCCTCCCCAAGAGATCTTTCCAACCCAGGAATTGTACCTGGTTCTCCTGCATTGCAGGCAGTTTCTTTACCGACTGAGCCATGAGGGAAGCCCCACTCTGTCACAGGAAGGACAAATTATTTCCTCAACCACAACATTTGAGATGGAACTTGAAGTGCTTTGATACGATTTCACTCATGATCCTGGGGCACTGCTGTAAGACTGGCCAAAAAGGTGTTATAACCTCAATTTTAGGTAGGCAACATAAAAGTTGTTAAGTGAATATATATATTTAAAATTTTAGGGAACTCTATATCAGCCATCAAACAGGTGGCAATGCCTACATTAGGACAAGAAACTTATGATGTTCAGTTCCATGCTTTGCTGCCAGACCACATAGAGGTACTGTTATCGTCCTGTCGTTCTTCTCCTTTGAAGATTACTGCTGTGTGAAGCTGACATATGATTGTACCAGTATAACCCCAATGTAAGAATAGGCAGGTTAATGGAACAGAACAGAAACTCAAGGAGTGCAGCCTGTATAGAAATGCAGGATGTGATAAGAGTAGCTTTCAAAATAATAGGAAAGGGAGAGAATGAAAGCTAGTGAGGGAATTGGTTAAATCTCTGGGGAAAATATCAAAATTAGAACCCTATATAGTATCATACATACACTCACATACATTCCAGATGAATTTCATTTCCTAAAAGTTAAAAGACAATCATTGTCATGTAATAGAATTAGAATAAAAATCAGGGGGAAAGAGGAACAGATGATTTCAGACTAAGAAAGTGTTGTGTAACCAGAATAACAGAGATCCCACAAAGCAAATGAGTGTATGTTTGGATACATGAAAGATCAAATTTCAAAATACATGCAAACGCCACAGTGCACATGGCAGACAAAAGACTAACATCTTTCCTATATAAAGAGATTTTGTAAAGAAATGAGAAAGATAAGCTCATCAATAGATTAGCAGAAAATTTAGCAAAACATATAAACTCCCTGAAGAAGAGATAAAAGTGGGTGGTAAGTATATGAAAAAATGTATTTCATTTGTAGTCAAATGTCAGTAATTTCAACAAACTTAGCACATGTATGCACATAGTCAACATTCATCCCGTAAAACTAAGGTTTTCCCTTTTTAATGAACATGCTCAGCGCTTTATAAAAGTGCAAAAAAAAATGAGCATTCATGTCATCTCAAGGGAATATCAATTGGAATAATCATCCTAAGGGAAAATTCTGCAACAGTTTGTGTTGCTTTAAGTTACTAAGAAAAATCCATTTCCTGTAAGGTAGCATATGCGATGTTAAGATATCAGGTTATCCTAAGGATACAAGAGATTGGAGAAAAGACATTTACTATAGCATTGGCTGCTACTGCTGTTTAGTCACTAAGTCATATCTGACTCCTTCGCAAACCCACAGACTGCACCCCACCAGGCTCCTCTGTCCATGGGATTCTCCAGGCAAGAATACTGAAGTGGGTTACCATTTTCTTCTCCAGGAGATCTTCTTGATCCAGGGATCAAACCCACATCTCCTGCATTATCAGGCAGATTCTTTACCACTGAGCCACCTGGGAAGCCCTGGTTACAACTGGATGAAAAAGGAAACAATCTAATTATTCAATAGTAAAAAAAGAAAAGATCTAATCCAATAGAAGTATTTGTGCACAGGATCAGAATAATATGAAGATAATAAAAATCATGTAGACAAACACTTATAACTATGGAAGTAATTTGCAGTGGATGGTTAAGGGGACAGTTATAAAATGTGTATGCATTCATTTATCCAGAATGTTGAGTGATAGGCTTAATTACATAAGTAACAATAACTTACGTGTATATGTTAAAAAAAGATGTAAATATAATAGCAGTAGTTACTTTTAAGGGTTGGGTATTGTAAAGAAGATAATGAATATCATTCATAATCCCACCATTGTTCACTTCAATAAACATGTGGAGCTCTGGAAATAGAGTAATAATGAAGTTATTAGGTGTCCTGCTCTCACATGCCACGTTCTTTTCATATGGAAGCTTTAATGTCATGCCTTTTTCCCCCTAAGTTAAAACATGTCAAGGCTTTTTATTTTGCAAAACTCCTTCTCTGAAGAACTTAATGATAGAAGAAGACAATAAAATAATTCCAGCTGATTTTTTAAAATACTTGCCCCGAGCTAGTTTAAGAGCTCTGATGCATGGCCAGCACTTTCAACTATTGCTTCCTGGGTGCTGCAGGGGTGGTAAGGAGGACTTGCCTTGGCCTCCTGGTCTCCAAGCCCCCCTGAACCCTCTGTCCCCAGACTCTTCCATGTTTCTCTGCCACAGGGTGCATTTGGGGCCCAAGAGAGAAAAGCTATACCATGAAGCCAGCTGGTTCCATGACTCTGAGATGCCTGGAAACTGTTTTCCCCCTTTTCCTTGTAAAAAGACATTCTGAAGTGTGTGTTTTCCATACTACAAGAGTAGGGCCATCCTTTCAAGCCAGTCAAGACCAGAAATAAAGATGTTCCCCCCAAAGAGATGTCATGTTCTGAGAACTGCAGGGACTAAGAATTGTAGGACATGGTTGGGTGCGTGCATATGTGCTCAGTCACTCCGTCATGTCTGCTTTGTGACTTCATGGGTAGTCCACCAGGCTCCTCTGTCCAGGCAAACATACTGGAGCGGGTTGCCATTTCTGGTGATTTAAGCTCTGTTCCACACTAGATTTGCATAGATGTTACAAGGATACGTAAGGCAGAGTTCCTGTGAACAAAGGGTTTATCACCTTATGTGTCAGTATCTCTTCCCAACCCACCTCAGAAACTCCTGTGACCTCCTGTCCGCTCAACTATGACTCCACAAGGTTCCTTTTCAAGCTCCCCCACCGCTAACGCACTCTCTACTTTATCTCTTTTCTTTTTTATTTTTGTCTATGTGCCTTGTGGGATCTCAGTTTCCTGACCAGGGATTGAACCTGAGCCCTTAGCAGTGAAAGCGTCTTAACCCTCGGACCACTGGGGAATTTCTATTGTCTCTTACTTTCTGACCAGCCAGTCCAGTTCCCACCCCATTTTCCATGCATAATCCTCTGAAAGAGATCTCCTAAAGCCAGCTCCCACTGACAGCTATGAGGCTCCCAGTCTGTCTCTGTCTTTTCTGAAAGACCCCCTCTGCCATCCCCAGCCTGCTGTGGAATCCTGTTTCCACTTCTTCCCCAGCCTCTAAGATTTTCAAAACTACTTGTGGTTCTGCTGCCAACCAAGCCTGTTTTATTTTGTTGCTTGGTGTTGCTCATGTAAAAAAGCATGGTTCTTTTCTCTCCAGTTATCTTCTCCATATGTGTCTCTGAAATCTGGGTCTTTAGCTCACCTTTCTCCTGAATGAGCTCAAATTGAAACAGGTCTTCAGCCCCCACTGAGTCCAAGTCCTCCATCCCCAAGACCACTGCCTTTACACTGGAGTCCTTGCCATCACCTCCTAACTTGTCTCCCTGTCTCTGGCTTCATGTCCCCTACCCCCTTTTCTGCAATTACCCTTCTAAATCAGGTAAGGTCACAAAACAGAAACTTAGGACTCATGAGGAATAGCTCCTAGCCCTTGAAACTCAATTGACATCTTCAGGAAAGTTGTCCTAGTAAATATTCCAACCCATGATGTGTGTGGATGTGAAGTGTGCCCTGCTCTGGACTTGTGCAGTGCACAACCTGCATGACTGGACAAAGGGGCTCCTGTTCCCTTGGTGGGACCCCATAGTCACCACGTCAGAATCACAAAGTTGAAAGAACACATAAAGGTCATTTGATCTCAATAATTTAGACCATACGTGTTTCCAACAAATGGTCTTTTGGCCCCTGCATGAACATGTCCCATAATTGGGAGCTCACTATTTCTGAAAGTCTCATACTGTTCTTCTTTATTGACTACAAAAAATAAACTTGCTGCCATTGAAGTTTCTGAAATTTGACATACTTTGGGACAATTCAGAACAAGAAAGTAGAATAGGGTAGTGGTTAAAGACAGTTAAAGACATAAGAGCTATGTCAGGGATTTTGCTATTTATCGACTGACTTTAGACGGATGTCTTCATTTCTTCATCCCCTAGTTTCCTCATCCTCATGCGGGTGACATCCTTGCTTATCACCTTGTTCTTAGGGCTCTGAGGTTTAAATGAAGTGGTACCCAGAGCAAGGGTGATGCTGCACATTAGCCATCAGGCACCCTCTTTTCCTGCCCGCCTGAACATTTCAAATTTTCTTCAACCTCTCGTGATTGGCAGCTCCTCCCATGTCTTGACCACATCCTTCCAAATGTGCTCCTTCTGCACAGAGGTGTCTGGGCTTGAACACTGTCCTTTGGATGCCTTCCATGCTCAGGGTGGTAAATTCACCCTCATTGTATTCAAGACTCACCATTATTCATGCAATCAAGAATCTTGATGGGAGGGAGGTTCAAGAGGGAGGGACATATGTATACCTGTGGCTGATTCATGCTGATGCTTGACAGAAAACAACAAAATTCTATAAAGCAATTATCCTTCAATTAAAAAATAAACAAGTTAAAAAAAAAAGAATCTTTCTAGGTGCTTGGCTATGGTTTAAATTTTCCTCTTTCATTCTGGGCTATGGGTTCAAGACATCTCTTCTCTCTCTGTGGTCCACCAGGCTGGGACATCACAGATGAACCATGGTGACTTATCATGTGTATTTTCAACTCTGATCCTAATGCTCACTCCCTTCATGGAGCAGAAACAATGACTTTTAGATCCACATGGTTCTCTTTGGAAGCTCATTTTTGGCTCTATCAGTTTTTGCTTTATTATTATTATTATTTTTAATAAATAGAAAAGGTCACTGCTGCCTTATTTTTTAAAGCAACTATATGGAGATACAATTCACATACCGTAAAGTTCACCCATCCCAAAGGCACAGTTCAACGGCTTTAGTATATTCATAGATCTGTGCCACCATCACAGTTTCATTTTAGAACAGTTTAATCATCCCAGAAAGAAACTTCACAGCATTTCAAGTCATTCCTTCCTCATTCCTGCCTCCCACCCCAAGCCCCTGGCAACAAGTATGTTGCCTGTTGTGGACATTTCATAGACCTGGAATCATACATCACATAGCCTTTTGTGACTGACTTCTCTTAACATCCTATTTTCAAGATTCATGCTTTGTCAGTTCTTCATTCCTTTTATTTTCTGCCAAGTAATACTCCTTGTGTGGCTAGGCCATATTTTGTTTATCCGTTAAGCAGCTGGTGAGCATTTGGATGGATTCTTCCATGTCCAGTGATTGCTTTCAGTATGGTGTGGATCTTATTTAAGGAGATCCTGGGGGAGACAGGTAAAGGGTGGCTTCCAATGCCATCCTGGTGCATCTCGGGCACAGGTGGCCTGTGGCTGGCAGGAGGTCTCCAGTGCCTCGAGCCATTGCCCACACCCTCATCTGAGTTATTCAGGCCCCTGTGTTTTGCTGATTATTCTTTCCTTTCTTAGTTATTTGGTCTTAGAATCACCAAGTCCCAATACTCTGTGTGCTGCAGGCAGACTTTGCTTTCTGGAAGCCCTGCAGCTCAGATCTAAGTATCCTGGGGCTGGGAAAGGATGGGCCTGCCTGGTTCCTGGGACCCTTCTAGCCTGGAGTCTCTGTTCTATTGGTTTTATAACCTCTTCAGAATCGATACCGTGTGCAACACTCAAGCATACAGAGTGTAAAGTGAGGCATCAGAAGAGAGCTTCTAAACCCTCTCATTTCCTCAGACATATACAACCCACCCCACCACCACCACCCCACCCCACCCCACCCCACACACATGCTCTTTCCAGTGTAGACAACTTGTCAGTTCCTTTCAAACACCATTTGAAAAACTCAGCCATGGTCTTGTTAGTAACGAGGAGCCTTTTCCTTCCTTACGTTCATTCCTTAAATTTCTACCCATTAAAAAAAAAAAAATTCTACCCCTGTAAGCCTCAAAAACCTGAGCTCTGACTGAAGGAATTGCTAACTATGCTTAGTTATTTGTAAATAAGATGCAGACTATACTCAGATATGAAGTTCTTGCAGGTCTTCTGCTAAAGTTCTGTTATTCTTTACTGATTATATATTGTTCATTTGAAAAATAATTATTTTGTGGGCTACAAAAGTAAATGCATAAATATGTTCAAGAATATTCTTTGATTTTCTAATTAAAGCTAGTTATAGCTGGATATATTTTTTCACTTTTCTTTATTTAGGATATTTCTCTACTCTATAGTGGGCAACTTTTCAGAAATAGCTCAAATGAAAAATATCTACCAACAGATACATACATGCATATATACACAATTCCCTATTTCCTTACTATAAATTATGCCATCAACTTTCCTCTGGAAAGAGAACATAAGCTCATTTCACTCCTTCACTTCCTGCAACAAATGTATGGGTGTGAGAAAGTGGAGGGAAAATCCAGTTGCCTGCAAACATCTGAATATTTTTCTGCACACTCAAAAGCCCTCGTTTGGAACAAAAGTCTGATGTTCCTTCACACACTGATGAATGTTGACTTAGCTTCAGAATAAAACTAATTAAAAGTATAGAAAATGCAAGCGTGTTGCTTCAGACAGCTTTCAGAAGGAGGCATTCTCCTGCAGTATAAACTGGCTATGGAGTGCTAAAAGTTCCTCGAAACAGTTATATTTTCTAGAAACCAAACAGACAATGGTCTTACTCTTGTCTCCAAGTGATCAAACAAAGGTTTGATGAAAGCTCACTCTAAAAGGGTTAACACCGGTTTTTAAGCTTTTATGCTTTTTCATTTTTAGATGAATGAAAATGAAAACTACCAGCTAAAAAGGAGGTTTTAATTCATGGTGATTGACAAAGATTCATGAAGTGGATTTTTTGGTGTGTTTTTTTTTTTATCCTCTTTTATTCACCAACCCCTCATTCCAGAATTCCATTTGGAGTTTATCAGAACAAAATGCTTTCAGTTCTGTTCTCTCTGGCCTTGTTTGTTGAGTTCCGCAGGGTTTGCCCACAAGTTCTACTCGAGTAAATCATATTTAGACAACCTCATATTTCATCTGGGCCTTTTGCAATGACTGGGCCAAGGTCAGTTTTATATTCTCCTGAAATCATAAAGTGACACTTGAGATAAACAGAATGTTTACTCTCTCCATGTGAGCTGAGGCTGATATGTAAATTTATCCTTATTCTTTCATCAAATTTGCATTTACCCTCTTAGCCAAACACTACAGGGTTCCAAATCAAACAGTTTTAATGATGGTCAACTCTTTATGACCGATGGCCATATCAGAGGAAAAGAAACAGCAATTTAGATTAAAATGAAAAGCACAGCCCTGACAGAACCTCCTCTCCAGGTTAGTGGTAATTGGATGAACTTTCCATACAAGAGGTGTTTTGATGCTTCGCTGCTTAACTGTAATTACCACAGGCTTCCGGCTTTGTGTGGCCCGCTCTGCCCCTGTTATCTGCCACAAACACACCACACTCACCTAGCATCACTATTTTTTTTTTCCTGGGGTCAAATAAACCAAGTACCTTCAAACAGGTTCTTTATATTAAAAACAGGAAATAAGAAAAGAGGGCATAAGGGAAGACATGGTCCTCTTTGCAAATTGAATACTTCCTGGCTATCACTGGCAAAAAAAAAAAAAAAGTTAAAAAACCAAAAACAAAGCAAAACAAAACCCGCCACAATAAACATGGAGCCTACGCAAAGTGGCACATAAAAGTCAAATGTCTAGATCTCTGAGCCCACGTTGTCTTCCTGGGAGAAGAGTCTATTTCCTGCGTGCAATTCTGCGAAGGCGAGGGGGCCCCGGGCAGGAGGCTATGTTCCTCCCTGTCTCCCAGGTGAGCAGGAATCACACAGGTAAGAAGTACTGGGTGCCCAGTAGCCTCCAGGTCCATGACAAGCTGTTACTCAAGGCTTAAATCTCTCTCCACGGAGAACATGAGGCATAAAATCAGTACCTGTGTTTGCTCTTCATTCTTTCTGAACAAAGGGAGCTATTTCTGTGTTATGAGTTTGTGGAACACAGAGGGGATTAAGCAGAGGGACCACACACTCGTGGCTTGGGGGCTGGGGGCTGAGGGGCAGGTGGAAGACACTGCCCAGCCCCCCAGAGGAGGCCCATTTCTGCCCCCTCTGCTGGGTTGTCACTCCCTCCTGCAACCTGGCCGGGGTGGGCCTCACTCAGTGAGGAATCGGGGCTCCACACCCACCCCGCTGCAAAGGCCTTCTTGGGTCCTGTTTTGTTTTGGCACCAGATGCGATGCCAGCAAGTTCAAAGCACAGGGTCTCTGAGACGGCTTGCACAAAGAAGAAAAAAGTGACATTCTTTCGGGGGCTCCTGGATTCTGCTTCCTGTGAGGAATAAAAAGTGCAGCCTGTTGGCCCTGGGCCTCGCTAGGTTACCGAAGAGGCCCCACTCGGAATGTAGAACACATCAGTTCAACGGCTTGATGCAGCCCAAGAAGTGACATAAGTCAGCCGTCGACACACCACGGCGAGTGTCTCTGCCCAACTTCAGTGCGCGAAGAAGACGACGAAGAAAAGGAAAGAAAGGACCAGATAAAGCCGAGGGGGTGTGGGGGGAGGCGGGGGACACAGTTTCCTTTTCAGTGTGGCTGTCAAATGGCGATCTAATTGTGGCCGGGCTGCCGGAGAGCAGATAGGTTTTCTGAAGCCCGCAAGTATTTCTGCCATTCACGGGGCCCAAGGATGCCACACACAGTCTGTTTGTTCAACATAAGCAAACAGATTGTAAACTGGCTGATAATTTTTGTACTGACAATGTCATTTACAGCTGTCAGCCTTTCGTCTGCCTTGTTTGCTTTATTCAAATATGAACCAAGTGGACCTCCCTTCCAGAGCTTTCTTCTGCATTAAAATCACATCCATTCCCTTCCAAGCTGTCTTATCTAAAATTCATTGGAGGCCAATCAGTGGGCTGAATGCTTTGTTGTTTCCATGGAGGCAAGAAGTCTAGTGTGGACTTTCGGGGATTAGGAAGTTTCAGATTTACAGCCTTGAAGTGCACGTTTCTTTCAGCTGGCTTCTTTTGATTGCACAGAGGCAAGAACTTTGAATATAATTTTATGTCGGAGCTGGGAAGCAGTGCTTAAAAATGTCATCGTTCTAGTTTGTAGATGCATGGTGACAGCACTTGGGCTCTCTTCTCCTGGGTTAGTCCTCGGAATGAGCCTCCGGGGCAGGGCTCATATTGGCATGTGCCCCTCAAACTGGGTCACCACGGCTGCCTGGAACCGCCACATCGCACCTTTCCTCCGCCGAGCCTGGTTTGGGTACCTGCCTGCCCGGGGGCTTTGGGCAAATCTAGGAGCCTCCTCTATTGTTGGTGAAGGTCACAGTACTTTCCATTAATAATTCACATCAGACAGACTGTCTGGTGACAGACAGGCAGTTGTGGACAGTATCCGGTGTACTTGGCGGATACAGCGCATCCTTAAAAAAATGTTAGGCAACAGCTTGTTTCCCTGCTTCTCTGCATCTGGTACCAGCAGTTGGCTGTTGAATGCTCTCCATTCCAAGAAGCATTCAGCTTTTTGAGCTATGCCGTCTTATTTTAAGAACAACATTGGGGTCTCCCTGGCAGTCCAGTGGTTAAGACGTCGCCTTCCAGTGCAGGGGGTTTGGGTTCAATCCCTGTTCAGGGAGCTAAGATCCCACATGCTTTGTGGTCAAAAAGCCAAAAACATAAAACAACATTTGTAACAAATTCAATAAAGACTTTAAAAAATTGTTCAAACAAACAAACAAAAAATCTCAACAAGGACATCAAAAAAAGAACAGCATCAACCCAGGGACAGTTTTCCCAGCAGAGATGAGGTTGCTACCTTCTTTGGGAAGGATCGATCCTTTGGAAAACCTGTGATTCCTTGTCTCTCTGTCCTCGAGTCAGATCTCAAATACCATTGCCATAGACTGTGCACTACGCTACTGATGCTGGAAACTGTAAAACGTAACATCACTGGCTGATGCAGCTCTGGTGTGAGTTAAGACTGTGGCAATTTCTTCAAACTTTCACTTTCTCAGTCCTTAAAATGGGCACATTGTGTTAATCAACTGTAGTAAATGAATCCCTAGAATAAAGGATCGGTAACAAGAAATTCATCATGAAAACCTATCTATATCTAGGATAAGTACTAAACTCCATCGCAACTCAGCTTTGCAATTTTTCATTCAAATCAATTGCAACTAGCCTGAAATACTTGCTTGGTGCTGACTCAGCTTAAGAAACAAAAATTCCAACAGATGTACTAAACACACATGAAGTCATTTGAGGAGAGCTCTAGATAGTATTCAGTCCCACATTGGATGGAATCTTGTAGAAAATACAACAAAAGTAAAGTTTCCTAGAAAAGAGGTCTCAGTAGTGGCTGCTAAATAGGGATTATTCATTCTATCTATTTAGAAAATATAAGAAGCCTATAGTGAGTTTAAAGTGATAACCAGTGTGCTATCCTGAAATAGGTTTGGTTATTTACTCTTACATGAAATAATTTGTTGTAAGGGCTGTTGTCTGAAACACAGACCTGTCTATTCCTTTATACAATGTTATTACCAGTCTGGGGTCTGGATGGCTTTAAGTGTCCTGCTATTTTAGAAGACAACTATCTTCATTATAACTGAGTTCCCAATTCCCCGTGACTTCAAAAAGATCCTTCTTGTGGAGAAAAAAAGTACCAGTCTTTTAAAAAAAAAAAAACTTTTGATTTTATATCAGAATACAGCCAATTAACAATGCTGTGATAGTTTCAAGTGGACAGCAAAGGGACTCAGCCATACAAATACATGTATCCATTCTCCCACAAACTTCCCTCCCATCCAAGCTGCCACATAACGCTGAGCAGAGTTCCTTGTGCTGTACAGTAGGGCCTTGTCTATCATCCATCTTAAATATAGTGGTGTGAACAAGTTGGTCCCAAACTCCCTAACTATCCCTTATCCCTCATCCTTCCCCCTTACAACCATAAAGAAAAAGCTAGTCTTGCTTCATCTTTAAGACTTAAGTTCTACTCTGGTGTGTGTGGTGGGGGATACTTCAGTTCAGTTCAGTCGTGTCCAACTCTTTGCGACCCCATGGACTGCAGGACGCCAGGCCTCCCTGGCCATCACCAACTCCCAGAGTTTACTCAACTCATGTCTTTCGAGTCAGTGATGCCGTCCAGCCATCTCATCTTCTGTCATCCCCTTCTCCTCCTGCCTTCAATATTTCCCAGCATCAGGGTCTTTTCCAATGAGTCAGTTCTGCATATCAGGTGGCCAAATTATTGGAGTTTTAGCTTCAGCATCAGTCCCTCCAACGAATATTCAGGACTGATTTCCTTTGGGATGAACTGGTTGGATCTCCTTACAGTCCAAGGGACTCTTTAAGAGTTTTCTCCAACACCACAGTTCAAAAGCATCAATTCTTTGGTGCTCAGCTTTCTTTATAGTCCAACTCTCACATCCATACATGACTACTGGAAAAACCATAGCTTTGACTAGATGGACATTTGTTGGCAAAGTAATGTCTGCTTTTTAATATGCTTGATCATAACTTTCCCTCCAAGGAGTAAACATCTTTTAATTTCATGGTTGCTTTCACCATCTGCAGTGATTTTGGAGTCCCCCAAAATAAAGTCCGTCACTGTTTCCACTGTCTCCCCATCTATTTGCCATGAAGCAGTGGGGCCAGATGCCACGATCTGCATTTTCTGAATTTTGAGTTTTAAGCCAACTAACTCTCCTCTTTCACTTTTGTCAAGAGGCTCTTTAGTTCTTCTTTGCTTTCTGCCATAAGGGTGGTGTCATCTGCATATCTGAGGTTATTGATATTTCTCCTGGCAATCATGATTCCAGCTTGTGCTTCATCTAGCCCAGCATTTCTCATGATGTACTCTGTATAACAAGATGTTTTTAATATCCCGATATTTAGGTACTGCAGAGATTATAAGAATTTTTAATACTGTTCATTAAAACAAAACTGATCTGTTTGCTAAAATTTCCATGCCACACAGAGGTCATACAGTCATACATCACTAAAGCATCCATATAGCACCTTTTTTGTCCATATTAAAAATATATATATCCCCACACCCTTCATGAGCAATTCCAGAAAGCAAGAAGCTCTGAATACTAACATTTTGACACCAAATTTTGGTGACTGAGAGTGCCATTCCCTCACCAGAGAATATGTTGAGTCCTTGTTCACTCTGTGAGCACTGGCTGCAGAAATGTTTGGGTTTGGTTCTGGGATTGTTCCCCAAGACTTCACTGGAGATGCTATTAAGTAGGGTATATTCCGTATCTTACCTTTTAAAAATCCTGAAATTGCAGATATGGAAACACATTTGAACCCAAGGAGTTGGGATACCACTGTGTATTCCTGCCTAAGATGTGTTCCATGTGTTTCTGTGGGAGGCGAGGTGACACTCATGCAGCCATCAAAACGTGGGGCTGTCAGGGCTGTGCTTGGAATGGACCAGACAGGAAAGCGTAATCAGAAAACGAAACTGTTTCTCTGCTCACATAGAAGACTGTGGGGAGGTGTTGAAGGCCCGAGTTGTGGCTGCAGTGTCCATTTGGCCAGTTGACGGCACCAGCTTGATATCTGGCATAACTAGGTGGAGAGAAGAGGAAGGGAAAAGGTGACAAAGCAAGTGGAGTGAAATAGACACAGGGTGGGGACTTCCTTGGCCATCTAGTGGTTAAGACTTCTCTTGGTTGGAGAGCCAAGATCCCACATGCCTCCTGGCCAAAAAAAACAAAACATAAGACAGAAACAACACTATAGAGAACAGTGTGGAGATTCCTTAAAAAAACTGGAAATAGAACTGCCATATGACCCAGCAATCCCACTGCTGGGCATACACACCGAGGAAACCAGAATTGAAAGAGACACATGTACCCCACTGTTCATCGCAGTACTGTTTATAATAGCCAAGACATGGAAGCAACCTAGGTGTCCATCAGCAGACGAATGGATAAGAAAGCTGTGGTACATATACACAATGGAATATTACTCAGCCATTAAAAGGACTACATTTGAATCAGTTCTAATGAGGTGGATGAAACTGGAGCCCATTATACAGAGTGAAGTAAGCCAGAAAGAAAAACACCAATACAGTATTCTAACGCATATATATGGAATTTAGAAAGATAGTAACGATAACCCTATATGTGAGAGAGAAAAAGAGACACAGATGCATAGAACAGTCTTTTGGACTCTATGGGAAAAGGTGAGAGTGTGACAATCTGAGAGAATAGCATTGAAACATGTATATTATCATATGTGAAACAGAATGCCAGTCCAGGTTCAATGCATGAGACAAGTGCTCAGGGCTGGTGTAATGGGATGACCCAGAGGGATGGGATGGGGAGAGAAGTGGGAGGGGAGTTTAGGATGGGGAACACATGTAATCCCATGGCTGATTCATATCAATGTATGGCAAAAACCACTACAATATTGTAAAGTAATTAGCCTCCAACTAAAATAAATAAATTAATTTAAAAAAAGAAAATAAAAGAAACAATATTGTAACTAATTCAGTAAAGACTTAAAAAAAGAAAGAAATAGACACGGGGTGATGTGAAGAAACGGTGTTTGCTATTTCTTTTTCTTTCATTTGCGTGTAAATTTATAATTATCTGTAAGTAAAAATTTGAATTAAAAACAAGACAGAGAGGTAATATTTGTAATTGTTTTTGACAATTTTAATATAGCCATATTTTTAGGGCTTTACTAAAAAGAAAAAAAAGAGTTACTTTTTTTTAAGTAACAAAATTACTAATTTCCAGCAAAGTGAAAGAAAACTATTCCACAACTCTGCAGACAGTTTCCTAATACTGTATGAGTGTGTATACAGCTGTCCCACGGTCTACGCCAGGGAATGGTTTCAGGAGTCCCAGCAGATACCAAAATCCAAGGATGCTCAAGTCCCTTGTATAAAATGGCATCATACATTGAGCTCTCCATACCCATGGGTTCCAAATCCCGGGGTTTAATTAACTCTGGACTGAAATTCAAACTGTGGGTGGTTGAATCTATGGATGCAAAACCTGTGGATGAGTAGGGCCAAATATTGCTTTTTATAATATATGTAATTTTATTTTTCTTTTTGCTGTTTCTTTGTTCTATTACAGCAATGCTGCTGTAAGTTTAAAGTTAAATGAAAATAAGGCTTTAAAAAGCCAATGAAGCCTCAAAAAAAGAAAAAAAAAGAGTGGCAAAGAAAGAGGAAAAAGTAGAATCTTGGTTGATGTTTTCTCCTCCCTCTTCTTTTCTGGTGGCTGAAGTCAAAGTGAGCAAACAGAAGCACAACCGACAAGGAGGATAAGAGAGTTTGGAAGAGCAAAGGCAGACCCTTGGATGGAAGAAGAGAAGAGAATCATGTCTGAAAGTCACAAGAGCAGGCTGCTCAGTCCTCCAACTGGGAGGCCCAGGCAGCTTTCCTTTTTTTATTTTTATTGAAGTATGGATATACAGTATTATCCAAGTCACAGGTGTACAATACAGTGATTCACAATTTTTAAAGATTACATTCCATTTACAATTTATTATAAAGTATTGGCTACATTCCCTGTGTTGTACAATATATCCTTGTAACTAGAAAAAGTTAGTCACTGAGTTGTGTCTGACTCTTTGTCATCCATGGACTGTAGCCCACCAGGCTCCTCTGTCCATGGGATTCTCCAGGCAAGAATACTGGAGTGGGTTGCCATTTCCTTCTAAAAGTGAAAGTCATGCAGTCGTGTCCAACTCTTCACAACCCCATGGTCTATATAGTCCATGGAATTCTCCAGGCCAGAATACTTGAGCGGGTAGCCTTTCCTTCTCCGGGGGATCTTCTCAACCCAGGAATCAAACCCAGATCTCTGGTATTGCAGGTGAATTCTTTACCAGCTGAGCCACAAGGGAAGCTCAAGAATCCTGGAGTGGGTAGCCTATCCCTTCTCCAGTGGATCTTTCCAGAAGGAACAGCTCTGAAAACATTGAAACTCCATGGGCTCATCAACCATGTGAGAGGCTTCTTTGATGAATTGGAGAATAATTTTCAAGTACTGGAGAATATTTCTTCAAATCCAGGAGCTTTCAGAGTATAATAGCTCTAAGCCCAGCACACTTTTTTACTTTAATCTGCTATCTTAACACCTTCTCTACCACTTTCTTAAACCTGGTCAACAAAATGATAAATCAAGCTCTGATTGGTGGGATTTGTCAATTTCTGTGGTGTCAATACTCTCATAGGGCTGATTTCAAGCTATCAAGATGATGTCATTGAACATAGATGTGGGGAGAGAGGCCAGAGTTACCTACAAGACTCATGGGGGAGGGGACATCTGATCTTGAGGTTTGAAGAATGGGTACATTTTTACAGGCAGAGGTGGAGGAAAGGGCTCTCCAGGTAAAAGATATATCTTAGATCAAAGCAAAATAGAGAAACTATTTTGACATAGAGACACAGAAAGGCCTAGGGAAGATGCTGACATGACATATTGTCCTGAGAAGGAAATCTGGAGTCAGACTTGGAAGCATTCTAAATACCTTTCTTATCCTAAAGACTGTCCCTTTATGTGATCAAAGGTTTTGTTTTCTTTTGTTTTTGTTTGGTGTGAGATAATTTGCATGTTTGTATTGTTTGGGTTTATCACTCCACGGGATGGAGGCCAAAAAGGAAATACACAGTAGCGTCTAAAATCATTAGACTTGATCTTTAAGGACATTACCCTGATAGCCAGGGTCCTGGAAAGGTGGGAGCTGGCTGACAGGAGGTATGAGAGTTGGGGGAATTTACAAAAGCCAGTGTGAGATTCTGCCCCAGGACAGAGCAAAAAGGGGTCAGTTCCCAACAGCCTGTATCAGGCCTGACCCACCGCCGTCTGGGTCCCCAGCAAGCAAGTCAGGGCCTGGCTCCTAGAAGGACCTCGACAGCTTTGCTGTGTGAACCGGCAGCTGAAACAGAAAACAGGGGCAAGATGGGGAGAGAGCCCGGGTCTGTTCATAGCTGCAAAACAGCTCCAGGATTCAGCAAGTGCTGTACAAAAGCCACTCCTCCTTCATCAGAGCAGGTAAGCAAAGACATTGTTTAAGCCAACTCTAATGAGAAGTTGAAAGCACGGATTACAATCCTCAATTTTTTTAGAACCCATAGACGTGTTATTGAAGAAATTGGTTAACAAGAGTTTTTAGGTTTTGTTTTGTTTTTTGTTAATATGGGTTACACTTTTTCTGGACACCTATATTTTGTACTGCCATTCCAACCTGGCCATCGTTCTTTGTCACTGCTCCCTTTTTAAGGTGTTAGTAATCTGTAAACAACCTATCAAATCCATTTTTGGAAACTGCATTAAGAAATGCTCTTTAGGAATCCATCTGGGAGTAACTGGGGCCTTTTTCCAAATTTAATCCAAAGTTTCCTCTTCCCTCCAGATGGGGGAAACTGAGAAGAATGATGCTGAACTATAGAAATTAACACTGACTCCAGAATTTGAAGCATATTAATAGCTATACATTTCCTTGTCTGAACCTTGGATGTGACTAAGTACTAAATACTGAGCTGCTGGATGATAAGTTGGTGTCTGTGGGATTCCATTGTATGTACAAGGCTGGTTAATCATTACAGGTTTCTGTGTTAATCACCCACCACTGTGGGGTTGACCACCAGGGCTGGCCAGGAATGATGGATTTCTCCCCAAGACTTGGAAGGAAACGAGCTGCACCGGTTTCATTCTGATGCTGCTAAGAGATAGCTCCCCTGTTCTGGCCCTTATCAATTTTTATTTGTCTGCTTCCTTTAAATCGATGAGACAATTGCTGGGTTGTTTGCCTCTAGGTGTTACTAGTGGTGACTGTTTCCAGGCTTGTGGGTTTTGCTCTGACATCCTAAGCCTTGGGCTACAGAGGGCGGAGGGGGCAGCCCAGAGATGCCAATTTTCACTACCTCATATGACAGCTTCATTCACTGATTCATAGCTCCTCATTTCCCTGGAATCCAGGAAACTTGACCTTGTTTACCCCACTTTTATTCAGATTCAAGGGCTCTCAGACAATCTTCCCCTTAAAATGATGGTCTCCGAAACAAGGTGTGCCATTTGGAGAAAGCTTTTTATCAAAGTTTAACATGAGGAAATGTGAACATATAAATATATGTCTGGTGAGTTTCATACACTAGGCTCATCCTGTAAGCAGCATCCAAATCAAGGAAGAGAACTCTCTTCTCTCGGGGGCCTCTCGGGGGCCCATCTGTGCTCTTTCCAGTCACCTTCCCTGCCCGAGGGTCTCCGCTTCTACCCAGAAGCAGAGATTAGCTTTTGAACTCTAGATGAACAGACTGACTATATTTGCTCCTTGTACTGGCTGCTTTTGGCTTCCCTGATAGCTCAGTTGGTAAAGAATCTGCCTGCAATGCAGGAGACGCCGGTTTGATTCCTGGGTCGGGAAGATCCCCTGGAGAAGGGATAGGATTCTTGGGCTTCCCTGGTGGCTCAGCTGATAAAGAATCTGCCTGCAATGTGGGAGACCTGGGTTTGATCCCTGGGTTGGGAAGATCCCCTGGAGAAGGGAAAGGCTACCCACCCCAATATTCTGACCTGAGTGGCAAAGAGTTAGACATGACTGAGTGGCGTTCACTTTCACTGGCTGCTTTTACTTAGTCTTGTAAGAGTCAACCACACTTCTGTGCCAACAGGTAGCTCACTGCTACAAGCATTCCTTGACATTTTCTCACCCTTGCATGTATTCCTTGGTGTGAATACATCACCACTCATTCATGCTGAATGTGCCATTTTTTATCTTCAAAATATCTGAGACAAGAATTCTCACTAGATCCAATCACTATTTTCTGAATCCTCTTTTTATTACCTTCTCAGTCTCCAAATCCAATTATTCTAACAAGCTTCTAATAATTTTGTGGCTTCCTCCTTCTCCCCATCAGATTCATCTTGCAAACATTCCCTAAGAACACAGATCTGATGACATCTTCTTCCTCAAAACCTCTCCTATGGTACAGAAGATCCTATTTGTAAAACAGAAGTAGAGACACAGATGTATAGAACAAACATATGGACATCAAGCAGGGAGGGGGAGAGGGGAGGAACTGGGAGATTGGAGTTGACATATATACACTGCTGATACCATGAATAAAGTAGATAACTAACGAGAACCTACTGTATAGTTCAGGGAACTCTACTCAATACTCTGTATTGTGCTGTACTATGCTTAGTCACTCAGTCGTGTCTGACTCTTTGTGACCCCATGGACTGCAGCCCACCAGGCTCCCCTTTCCATGGGGATTCTCCAGGCAAGAATACTGGAGTGGGTTGCCATGCCCTCTTGCAGGGGATCTTCCCAATCCAGGGATCAAACCCAGGTCTCCCAAATAGCAGGTGGATTCTTTACTGTCTGAGCCACCAGGGAAGCCCAAGAATCCTGGAGTGAGTAGCCTATACATTCTCCAGGGGACCCTCTGGGCCCAGGAATTGAACTGGGGTCTCCTGCTGTGTAGGTGGGTTCTTTACCAGCTGAGCTACCAGAGAAGCCCACTCAACACTCTAAATAGGAAAGAAGTACCCCCAAATGAGGGGATATATGTATACATAAGGTTGACTCACTCTGCTGTACAGTAGAAATTAACACACCATTGTAAAGCAACTATACTCTAATAAAATTAACTTTTTTAAAAAAAATCCTCTTCTTCTGCCCCTACTCCTCACCCCTTCCAGGCATCAGTACCCCCTAACTTGGTCTTTCTTTAAAAGCAGGTGATCTACTTTTTCTTTCTAGGATTTATGAAATCGAGGATTTCCTGCCATGTCAGTAAAGAAGGATGTCACAGTCATTAGGGATTGTAGCCCTCTGGTGAGAGCCAGTGCACCCTAAAGGGGTTGAGAAAGGAGAAGAATACCTGCTATCTAACAGCCATCAGAATGTAGTCATTCCTCAAGGTGAGCCCTGAGGAAAGGAAACTCCGGATGTGAAAACAGGACACTAGTCCCAGATGGGTGAAGTGCACATGAAAAATGATTTCAGTAAGCCCAGATGCTTGAATCTTTCCATACATAGAAAAGCACTAAATACCTTAACTTGAGACATTAGTATCTGTGTTGCTTATGTGTTCAGTTCAGTTCAGTCTCTCAGTCACGTCCACTCTTTCTTTCCCCATGGAAAGCAGCACACCAGACTTCTTTGTCCATCACCAACTCCCAGATTCTGCTCAAACCCATGTCCATTGTGTCAGTGATGCCATCCAACCATCTCATCCTCTGTCATCCACTTCTCCTCCTGCCTTCAATCTTTCCCAGCATCAGGGTCTTTTCCAATGAGTCAACTCTTCCTATCAGGTGGCCAAAGTATTGGAGTTTCAGCTTTAGCATCAGTCCTTCCAATGAACATTCAGGATTGATTTCCTTTAGGATTGACTGGTTTGATCTCCTGGGAGTCCAAGGGACTCTCAAGAGTCTTCTCAACACCACAGTTCAAAGCATCAATTCTTCAGTGCTCAACTTTCTTTATGGTCCAACTCTCACATCCATACTTGTCTACTGGAAAAACCATAACTTAGACTAGCTGGAACTTTGTCAGCAAAATAATGTCTCTGCTTACACAGTAAGTTGTTCATAGCTTTTCTTCCAAGGAGCAAGCATCTTTTAATTTTGTGGCTGCAGTCAGCTTCCACAGTGATTCTGGAGCACAAGAAAACAAAGTTCGTCACTGTTTCCATTGTTTCCCCATCTATTTGCCATGAAGTGATGGGACCTGCTGCCATGATCATAGATTTTTGAATGTTGAGTTTTAAGCCAGCTTTTTCACTATCCTCTTTCTCTTTAATCAAGAGGCTCTTTAGTTCCTCTTCACTTTTTGCCATAAGGGTGCTGTCGTCTGCCTATCTGAAGTTATTGATATTTCTCCCGGCAGTCTTGATTCCAGCTTGCACTTCATCCAGCCTGGCATTTCGCATGATGTACTCTGCATATAAGGTAAATAAGCAAGGTGACAATATACAGCCTTGACATACTCCTTTCCCGATTTGGAACCAGTCTGTTGTTCCATGTCCAGTCCTAACTGTTGCTTCCTGACCTGTATACAGATTTCTTAGGAGGCAGGTCAGGTGGCCTGGTATTCCCATCTCTTGAAGAGTTTTCCACAGTTTCTTGTGATCTACATAGTCAAAGGCTTTGGCATAGTCAATAAAGCAGAAGTAGATGTTTATCTGAAACCCTCTTGCTTTTTTGATGATCCATCAGATGTTGGCAATTTGATTTCTGGTTCCTCTGCCTTTTCTAAATCCAGCTTAAACATCTGGAAGTTCACAGTTCATGTACTATTGAAGCCTGGCTTGGAGAATTTTGAGCATTACGTTGCTAGTTTGTGACATGAGTGCAGCTGTGTGATAGTTTGAAGATTCTTTGGCATTGCCATTCTTTGGAATTGGAATGAAAGCTGACCTTTTCCAGTCCTGTGGCCACTGCTGAGTTTTTCAAATTTGCTGGCATGTTGAGTGCAGCACTTTCACAGCATCATCTTCTAGGATTTGAAATAGCTCAACTGGAATTTTATCACCTCCACTAGCTTTGTTCGTAGTGATGGTTCCTAAGGCCCACTTGACTTCCCATTCCAGGATGTCCGGCTGTAGGTGAGTGATCACACCTTCATAGTTATCTGAGTCATGAAGATCTTTTTTGTATAGTTTTTCTGTGTATTCTTGCCAACTCTTCTTAATATCTTCTGCTTCTGTTAAGTCTATACCATTTTTGTCCTTTATTGTGCCTATTTTTGCTTGAAATGTTCCCTTGGTATCTGTAATTTTCTTAAAGAGATCTCTAGTCTTTCCCATTCTATTGTTTCCCTCTATTTCTTTGCACTGATCACTGAGGAAGACTTTCTTATCTCTCCTTGTTATTCTTTGGAACTCTGCATTCAAGTGGGTATATCTTTTCTTTTCTCTTTTGCCTTTAGGTTCTCTTCTTTTCTCAGCTATTTGTAAGACCTCCTCAGACAATCACTTTACCTTTCTTTTTCTTGGGGATGGCCTTGATCACTGCCTCCTGTACCATGTCATGAACTTACGTCCATAGTTCTTCAGGCACTCTGTCTATCAGATCTAATCCTTTGAATCTATTTGTCACTTCCACTGTATAATCATAAAGGATTTGATTTAGATCATACCTGAATAGTCTAGTGGTTTTCCCTATTTTCTTCAATTTAAGTCTGAATTTGACAATAAGTAGCTCATGATCTGAGCCACAGTCAGCTCCCAGTCTTGCTTCTGCTGACTGTGTAGAGCTTCTCCATCTTTGGCTGCAAAGAATATAATCAATCTGATTTTGGTAATGAGTGTCTGGTGATGTCCATGTGTAGTCTTCTCTTGTGTTGTTGGAAGAGGGTGTTTCCTATGACCAGTGAGTTCTCTTGGCAAAACTCCGTTAGCCTTTGCCCTGCTTCATTTTGTACTCCAAGGCCAAATTTGCCTGTTACTCCAGGTATCTCTTGACTCCCTACTTTTGCATTCCAGTCCCAAATGATGAAAAGGACATCTTTTCTGGGTGTTAGCTCTAGAAGGTCTTGTAGATCTTCACAGAGCCATTCAACTTCAGCTTCTTCAGCATTACTGGTCAGGGCATAGACTTGGATTACTATGATATTGAATGGCTTGCCTTGGATGGACAGAGATCATTCTGCCATTTTTCAGATTGCACCCAAGTACTGCATTTCAGACTCTTTTGTTGACTATGAGGGCTACTCCATTTCTTCTAAGGGATTCTTGCCCACAGTAGTAGATCTAATACTCATCTGGATTAAATTCGCCCATTCCAGTCCATTTTAGTTAACTGATTCCTAAAATGTCAGTGTTCACTCTTGCCATCTCCTGTTTGACCACATCTAATTTACCTTGATTCATGGACCTAACATTCCAGGTTCCTATGCAACATTGCTCTTTATAGCATCGGGCTTTACTTCCATCACCAGTCACATCGACAACTGGGTGTTGTTTTCTTTTTGGCTCCATCTCTTCATTCTTTCTGGAGTTATTTCTCCACTCTTCTCCAGTAGCATACTGGGCACCTACCAACCTGGGGAGTTCCTCTTTCAGTGTCATATATTTTTTTCCTTTTCATACTGTTCATGGGATTCTCAATGCAAGAATATTGGAGTGGGTTGCCATTTCCCCCTCTAGGGGATCTTCCTGACCCAGGGATCGAACCTAAATCTCCTGCATCTTCTGTATTGAAAACAGATTCTTTACCTCTGAGCCACCAGGAAAGCCCTGAGATATCTGATTTTCCTTAATTAATAATAGTCTTTGTTGTTCAGACTATCTGCCCCCTTTGTTACAAACTTCTTTATAACCTGACTCCTTTCCCTAACTCCTCAGAATAGTTCTCTCAGGGTCACTTGTGATGCTGTCTCTCTGTCTTGAAATCCTAAAAATTCCCATCAAATAAAACATAACTCTCATTTTCTAAGTTGTGACAATTTTTTAAGTCAACAGATTTCATCAGTATTTTCCTGCCTCTTGGCCCTTGCTCCAGTGTTTCTTCAGTCTGGAAGTCACGTCTTCACATATCCAGCTCTCAGAAACTGCCAATCCATCCTTGACGACCCAGCTCATAGTATTTCCAGCCCCCATTCCAAGGTACCCAAGTCTGGTCTATAAGGATCAACCTCTGCTGCTTGACTGTAAGCATGTGGGTGGCTAAGATCTTTGGATTCTTCCCAAGGCTCTCACTTTGTTCAGGCCCTTGCTCACTGATGACAGCCAGAATGTCATATCCCTGTTCTCCTGGCTTCCCTCTGCCTTCCCAGGGACCCCCTCCCTCTTTTCTAGAACAGCACCTATGGGATGGTGTATTTTTCAAGGGCTGTAGGTCTTACAAGACAGAGCCATTCTGATGACCAGTTGAGAAGATTCATGTCCAACCTTGTCCTCTGAACATTCTTACTAGCTATGCCTTCTTAGGATCATTCTCCAGGAAGAATGAAAGGAGAACATTGTTATATGAACAGCTAAAATACCCAAAGTCCCATTGAAATCCTGAAAGTTTACTGTGCTTGGAGGTGGCCATGTGGAAGTGAGGCAGGATACATAGAGGAGAGGAGGGAATAGAAAGAAGCAGAGAGAACCTTGAGTCTTATGGAAGCTCTTTTGGAAAACTTGAACAAACTTTTTGGCCAATCCAATATGAGTGATAATCATTGGTCTGGGGATTCTATAATGATTCACACTGAAATATCATGGTTACCTTTTTTCTTGGACTTCCTCATGGCTCAGATGGTAAAGAATCTGCCTGCAATGTGGGAGACCCAGGTTTGATCCCTGAGTCAGGAAGATCCCATGGAGAAGGGAATGTCTATCCACCCCAGTATGCTTGCCTAGAGAACTCCCTGGACAGAGGCTACAGTCCATGTGGTTGCAAAGAATTTGACAGTACTGAGTGACTAACACTTTTTCATTCATCTTATTTCTTATCTAACCCTCCTAGCACTCAGTACATTTCTGACTTGGGAATATATGTGAAAAGTCTTCTAACAGTAGAAGTTTTAAATTCTATGTAATTATATCTTTAATGAACTATCTTTTCTGAAATTAGTATGATCACGTAAAATCAGGATGGCCCAGAGAAATTTACTCTTGGATGTGTGGTTACTCATTACAGAGCCAACCCCATAGCTATTAACAGGCCTTTCTCTGTGATCCTGGAGACAAATTTTAACAAGAGGCTCTCAAGCTGGGTTCAGAAGAAAGCAGAGTGAGTGCTCTCAAATACAAGAGATTTGCTGATGGGAAAAATTAAGTAATAAATCCAAGTTTGAAAGTTGAGGTGTTCTATCAATAAGTCTTCAGTCCTCAACACAGCTCTTCTCCTACAATTTGACCTCAATATTGCCACCTTAAAAAGTAAGTTCCTATGAAAATAAAAATAATCAAAAATTATCTGCAGGGTTTCCCTGATGGTCCAGTGGTTGAGAATTTGTCTGCCAGTGCAGGGGACATGGGTTCAATCCCTGGTCAAGGGAGATTCCACATGCTGTGGAGCAACTAAGCTCATGTACTGCAATTACTGAAGCTTGTGCCCCAGAGCCCATGCTCTGCAACAAGAGAAGTCACTGAAATGAGAAGCCCAATCGTCGCAACTAGAGGAAGTCTTCTCGCAGCAGCAAAGACCCAGCACAGCCAAAAATAAAATAAATAAATAAAAATTAAAGTAACATATTTGGAAAAAAAAGAAAATAATGAGCTGAAATTTCTCTTGCTCTTTAAACAGCTCATTCAAGTTCTCCTTGTGCACTGAAAGACTAGCTCAAAAGCAGTGAGGAGCATAAAGCAAGAGGCAGCTGGGGGAAAAAAAAAAAAAAAGTCTTGAAATGATAAATGCAATTTTCATGTCAGCAACTGGAATTTTTTTGCAGTGTTACTGTCTTGGCCTGCTGACGGCATGATTCAATGGCCTGGTTGTTCCATGGGTTGACATGGCAACGATGGAAAATACCATAAATATCTCCGTTGTGGACATGAATGGTCTGTTTACACTGTGTGTGGTGTATTGTGTGACATGTGTGCCTGTGGTCCCATCCAGTTGGAAACGTCTGGAATTGACAGCCATTTTTTAGAGTCATTTGGGTTAAAATGAGTCTCATGACAGATACTTTACTGCAAGTCCAGAGCTGCACATTTTTTGTGTATATTTGACAAATTAAACTTCATGTTTAATGGGCCATGGAGCTCTAACATATTTGGCCATGAACCCTAAGCCACTCTCTGCTTCAGAATTGAGACAATGTTAGATTTCTTCTGCATTCACACAGTAGCAACCAATTGGGACATTTATGCAAATGAGCATCTAGTGAGAACTTCCTTGGGCTTCCCTGGTAGCTCAGTGGTAAAGAATCCGTCTGTAGTGCAGGAATCGCAAAATTCGCAAGCGACTTAGATTCAGTCCCTGGGTTGGAAAGGTTCCCTGAAGGAGGGCATGGCAACCCACTCTAGGATTCTTACCTGGAGAATCCCATGGACAGAGGAGCCTGATGGCTACAGTCCATATGGTCACAAAGAGTAGGATATGATTGAGCGACTGAGTTCGCACACAGGAGCACTTCTTTAGACTCACTGAAACCCAAATCCTAGAGTTGGAAAGAATTTTAAAATAACTTCTAGTCCAGTTATTTTATTTCTTGGACAAAGTAAAACACACTCACACACACACACACACACACACACACACACACACACACACGACTTTTTTACTTTGTACTTCAAGTTCTCTGAGGAAAGCAATACAATTATACCTCTCTGTGCTTAGTAGATTTTTGTACATTCAAAGAAATGAGAGTTTTATTTTTTTAAAAAAAGAAAAAGGAAACGAATCTAAAACCAGTTGTGTTGCACTGACTGTCAACTCTCCCAAAGGCCACCAGAAAAACAGACTTATCAAGCAAAACTATATTGTGCTTTGTCAAACACTGCACTTGGTTTTCTAGAAATAAAATGTTGTCAGTGAAGAATCAACAAATTTGTCACATCTCAGTAAGGGACAACATCATCTTGATGGGTATTAGTGACTTAAAATGAAGGGTAGAGTAGGCCTTTAGGTCTAGACTGGGAAGTATTTAAGGTGGTTCTCACTGGATAGAGAACTGGCTTGAAGTGGACAGAGTTTATGATATTATGGTTTTGGTGTAGGGGGCACTGCAATGGCAAGGCTCTTGGTTGGTTGTGGCCTTATCTTCCAGGATCAAGCAGCTAAGCTCCTTTAGCATGGTGTCAGTGTGATGTGATATCAGAACAGAAAAGAATGACTCATTTTAGTGCTGTTTCACACAATTCAAGAAATCCTGTTGGTTCTGTTCCCAGGAAACATCTTAGTCTTGATCTTTGCAGGTCTTGTTATGACATTCATTCTTTTATTCACTCATTCGCTCTTTCACTAATCATATAGTAAACATTGACTGAAGACACCCCTTAGAATATAAAGGTAAGACTTGTTATCTGCCCTCAAGGAATGCACGATATACACTTTTGGGTCCTTTTAATATGTGACTACTCTGTTAGACTCTTTTAAGGTACCTGAAGCAAAGACATGCTCAGGTAATCACAGAAAAGCATTTTTTATTTTCATAAGAGCTCTCTAGGAAGTTAGAAAGCACGAGATGCTATTGCAATACCCACAAAACGGGACCACATGGAGACCAGAGACATGTTGGAGCACAGTTCAGGTTATTATAGAAGCTCTGGTGATTCTGCAGCCACTCAGGGGAGAAAGACATCTTATCTCCTGGAGGAGAGGATTCATTAATTGATTAGTCACAATTTAGGATGGAGTGCCACTACTTTCCCAGCCTTTTATACCCAGTCAACTCATCAACCAGCTTACAGACCATGGTATTCCAGCATCAGAGCCAGGATCCAGCTGTGTGTCTTTGGGTCATGGCTGATGCCCAACCCATCAGTGGGTCAAGAATCAGATTACATGACAGTGTGTGTAAGGAATTACTGGGGGTACCTTTGCTCTCGAAGACCCAGGGTGAACATACGCATTGATAGAATCACAAAATTGTAGAACTTAATACCACAGGGATTTAATCACATCCATTTATTTTTATTTTTTAATTTTTTGAAGGGCTTCCCTGGAGGCTCAGACAGTAAAGAATCTGCTTGAAATGCAGGAGATCGGAGTTTGATCCCTGAGTTGGGAAGATCCCCTGGAGAAGGAAATGGCTTACCCACTCCAGTTTTCTTGTCTGGAGAATTCCATGGACAGAAGAGCCCAGTGGGCTGCAGTTCATGGGGTCACAAAGAGTCAGAGATGACTGAGCGACTAACACTTTCACTTTACACTTTAATTTCTTTGGCCCTGTTTTGCAGCATGTGGGATCTTAGTTCCCTGACTTGGGATTGAACCCATGCCTCCTGCATTGGAAGCATGGAGTCTTAACCATTGGACTGCCAGGGAAGTCCCTGTTTCTTTATTATTATTATTATTATAGATAATGTGTCCTCAAGCCCTACTTCCTTTAGTTGAAACTCAAGTCTTCACGGGGGTCAAGTTTAGCTCTTTGCAAAATAATTTTGTTGCTTTGGTTTGGTTTTTCAAGTTTTCATGGCACTGTATCTTATTGGCTTTAAAACCACTATGGAGAACATCACAGGGAACAAACAGAAACAACCAGAGAGTTGAAACAGGAAATCTTTAAAAGCTTAGTCTTTTCTTTTAATCTTAGTTTTGCAGAAGAAGCAAAATATTGTCAGTGAAGAATAGACAAATTTATCACATCTTAATTTGATGGTAAAGAATTACTTCAGTCATTGACCTTTATTTCTTTGTCTTGGGATCAGACTATAACCATGGAGACAGTTTCTACCTGCTGCCTGAGAGAAAGGGTTTAACCTCATTGAAGGTAACTGCGTTGTCTGTCAGGTATTGATGTGTTTGGTTTACAGGCTCATTCATCACCATGTCTTGAAGAGTCATCTGTCACAGCAAGATGGGTCTTTGTCTCCTGGACTTCTAAATCATGTTGTTCAAAGCTCAGGATGAGCACTGAAAAAGTGAAAACTCCTCTCTGTTTTTCCATGTATAATGCCATTTTAAGCTTTTTGGAGTTGGAGGGCCCAGAAGATTCCTCTGGTTAACTCTTCCAGTCCCGTGGAGATACCTTCATTGTGAGAGACCAAGCTGTCAGGTCACTCTTCCTTAGACTTCTCAAGTGACTCTTGTGGGAAAACTGGAAGATTTGCAGATACAAAGGGACACAAATGTGGAAGTTAGACACGAATAAAAAATGCCACTAGAGGCAATGATACCCTAGAAGCAATGAACACACTAAGCACCCATCGTAGGATAAATAAGACCAGGGATCCTTGAAGAAATGGCTGATTTTCAGACTGGGGCAGAGACACACAAGATGAGCCTGGTACAACTTGTAGTGCCTGGAAGCAAGGAAGTACTTTAGAGAAAGGACACAATGATGGAGGAATATCAGCGAGACTCAGGAGCCAACTGAAAGAGATCCAAAGGCAGAAGGTAAACAAGAATGACAAAATAGCATTAGTGCATGGATGCTCAGTCCCTCAATCATGTCCGACTCTGTGCGACCCCATAGATTGTAGCCTGCCAGGATCCTCTGTCCATGGGATTTTCCAGGAAAGAATAATGGAGTGGGTTGCCATTTCCTTCTCCAGGGAATCTTCCCGACCCAGTGATGGAAACTGCATCTTCTAAGTCTCCTGCATTGACAGGCAGATTCTTTTACCATGGAGTCACCTGGCATGCCCAAAATTATACCAGACCACCTGACCTGCCTCCTGAGAAATCTGTATGCAGGTCAGAAAGCAGCAGTTAGAACTGGACATGGAACAACAGACTGGTTCCAAATCAGGAAAGGAGTACATCAAGGCTGTATATTGTAACCCTGCTTGTTTAACTTATATGCAGAGTATATCATGAGAAATGCTGGGCTGGATGAAGCACAAGCTGGAATCAAGACTGCTGGGAGAAATATCAATAACCTCAGATATTCAGATGACACCACCCTTATGGTAGAAAGCAAAGAAGAACTAAAGACTCTTGATGAAAGTGAAAGAGGAGAGTGAAAAAGTTGGGTTAAAGCTCAACATTCAGAAAACTAAGATCATGGCATCTGGTTCTATCACTTCATGCAAATAGATGGGGAAACAATGGAAACAGTGACAGAATATTTTTTTTTTGGTGGCGGGGGAGGGGGGGCTCCAAAATCACTGCAGATGGTGACCGCAGCCACGAAATTAAAAGATGCTTGCTCCTTGAAAGAAAAGTTACGACCAACATAGACAGCATATTAAAAAGCAGAGACATTACTTCGCCAACAAAGGTCTGTCAAGTCAATGCTATGGTTTTTCCAGTAGTCATGTATGGATGTGAGAGTTGGACTATAAAGAAAGCTGAGTGCTGAGGAATTGATGTTTTTGAAATATGGTGTCGGTGAAGACTCTTGAGAGATCCAACCAGTCCACCCTAAAGGAAATCAGTCCTGAATATTCATTGGAAGGACTGATGTTGAAGCTGAAACTCCAATACTTTGGCCACCTGGTGTGAAGAACTGACTCATTGGAAGAGACCCTGATGCTGGGAAAGATTGAAGATGGGAGGAGAAGGGGATGGCAGAGGATGTGATGGTTGGATGGCATCACCGATTCAATAGACATGAGTTTGAGTAAACTCTGGGAGTTGGTGATGGACAGGGAGGCCTGGCGTGCTGCAGTCCTAGGGTTCACAAAGAGTTGGGCCTGACTGAGCAACTGAACTGAACTGATAACCCAAAATATACAATAAATATCCATGAGACTATATTAATATAAACATACTTAACATAGTACTGGGAATTCTAGCCACAGCCATTCCAAAATTAAGTAAACGAGTAAAAAGCTTCCAGATTGGGGGGAAGAAGTAAGGCTGTCAACTATTTGCAGCTGGCATGATATTATCCTCTACACAGAAAGCCCTGAAGTCTCCACCCCAAAACTATCAGAATTCAGCAAGGTTACAGGATACAAGATTAACATACAGAAATCTGTTGTGTTCTATACACTAATAATAAATTATCGGAAAGAGAAAGTAAAGAATCAATCCCACTTAAAATCACATCCAGGGACTTCCCTGGTGGTTCAGTGGTTAAGACTCTGCACCTCCATTGCAGGGGACATGGGTTTGATCCCTGATTGGGGAACAAAGATCCCGCATCCTGCATGGTAGGGCCAAACAAATTTAAATAAAAAAATAATAAAAATCACATCTGAAATAATAAAATACCTAAGAATAAACTTAACCAGGGATGTGAAAGACCAATACTCTGAAAACTGTAAAACACTGATGAAATTGAGGATGATACAAAAAAATGGAAAGAAAACCCATGCCTTTGGACTGGAAGAATTAATACTGTTAAAATTATCATATAACTCAAAGCAAACTACAGATTTAATGTAATCCTCATCAAAATATCCATGACATTTTTAAATAGCATCAGAACCAATTATCCTAAAACGCATAGAGAGCCACGAAAGACAAACCAATGTATACAACAAAACAGAAACAGGCTCACAGATATGGAAGACAGACCAATGACTACCAGTGGGGAGAGGGAAGAAGTAAGGGGCAAATTGGGGGTATGGGATTACTATGTATAAAATAGATAAGGAACAAGGATAAAATGTACAGCACAGGAAAATATAACCATTATCTTGTGATAACTGTTAATGGAATATTATGGGTAAAAATACTGAATCACTAGGCTGTTTACCTGAAACATGTGTAATATTGTAAATCAACTATACCTCATTATAAATAAATTTTAAAATATACATAATTTAAAAGTCAATAAGTGGGATAGCATAGAGAAATCTCCCATGCAGAAAAATTGCATATAGTTTATGTAGATACTCTGCTTTCAGGGAAGTAGGACATAACCCTCACTCTTCATGTGTGAGCTGCACCCAGTGACTGCCTTTCAAAGAATACAGGGTGGAAAGAGAAGAAAAGAGTAACTTTTTAGTGGAGGAAAATGTCTGTTATCTCTTGCTGGGCTGTACCCACATGTCTACAAGACTTATGCTTGCCCAGCTTCAAGACAGGAGAAAGAGCCTAGAATCAGCAGAGAGCCATCAGTGTTGTAACAGATGGGGGCACTTACATGTCTGAAACAGGGTCCTGGAGTGATGCCCTACTGTGTGCAGCAGACAGTGGGCAGGACCTGGTGGCAGTCTTCACTCCCAGGTTGAAGGTGGGGAGAGTATCAGTTATGAGGCACTGATGTCAAGTAAGCTCATTAGTTACCGGGTATGTCTCTCACTGCCCCTTTGATAAGAACAATCACTAGCTGTGACCTGGGGCGGGTACATAGGAAAGTCAGTCCTGCTCATAGGTTGCAGCTGAATCAGGTGCTGGTCAGGCAGGGGATGGACAGAGAGAAAGACCACAACCATCTTAGTGGCCTGATCATACACCTCGGCATCCAGGTGATCAAGGTTAACAAGGACAGTGATGGCCTCTGGATGTTTTGTGTCCTTGATACAATGGGATTGCACTTGATGTCTGAGGTCTTCTTCCCCGAAACTCAGATCCCCAGTCTCACTTTAAGTAAACCATTAGACAAATCCCAGTGAGGGACATTTCACAAAATGCCTAAAGAGCACTTCTAAGTGTCAAGATATCCAAAACTAGGAACATCTGAGAAACTGTCACAGTCAAGAGGAGGCTGAGAAGACAAGAGTCAATGTGATGTAGAGTCCTGGGTGGAAAGCACATGGGGTTAAATGACCCAATGAAGTATGGACTTCAGTTAGTACTAATACTGTGTCAAGTATTAAAAATTGCTAGAAATGCAAAAGGAGAAGTTGTGTCTTTATTTTCCCATTTACAAGTTCCTTCTCACAATGCTCCACCCCTTTGGGTAGGAAGAATCGAAGCCAGTGTAGTTCCCAGCTAGAATCTTAGGGCAGCATCAGTTCCCATTTCCCCTCCTGAGTTAAGGACCAAGCAAAAATAACTTACCCCACTTCCTCCAAGAAAACCTAATCCTCAGAAATGTGAATCAACTGAAAGGGTTTACTTATCGAAACTTTAGCTCACTCACTGAGATTTGTTTCAAAACCATCCGTCTCACGGGGCTCACCGATCCAAAGCTGTTACATCATAACCTCCACCCAGTCCTCCAGAACCTCCCAGTGTAGACACTGACTGCCACATTCTGAGGAGCTACTGACAGTCAGGGTGGAGTTCTCTCACCCCACAGTGCATCTAAGTCAGCTTTGTTTCTTCAAAAGGTTGTTCTGGGGTCTTCTAGGAAGTTGACAATCTACAGTCCTAAGGAGAAGACAAGGGAATTTAATCTTATCTGTAAGAGGGTATTAGTATTTTCCCCTGGAAACACAATTGCATTTCAGATAGATATTCAGCTGAATCAGAGATTGCCTCCTATCAGAGCATTCCTGGTCCTCCCCATGGCATTGGCTGGGGGTGGTCTGGTCTTTGGATGCTTTGCAGGGAAGGACAGAGCTCTGATCCTCTGCATCCTGGCTGGCCCGAGGACTGGATCGCTGACCAAGTCTGCAGTTCAGGGACCTGTGCTCACCCTCGGTTTACTCAGTCTGAGTGTGCACCCTCTCCAGCATCGCCATGTCTCTGAGTTCTGGTTTTAATGGCTAATTTGGTCTCCAGTCAAGTTATCTACCTCACCTGGCAGGATTTTATCCCTACCACAGTGGTACGGTAAATAACCCGCCTGCCAAAGCAAGAGATTTAAGAGACGCGGGTTCGATCCCTGGGTTGGGAAGATCCCCTGGAGGAGGGCATAGCAACCCACTCCAGTATTCTTGCCTGGAGAATCCCATGGACAGAGGAGGCTGATGGGCTACAGTCCGTGGAGTTGCAAAGAGTTGAACACGACTGAGCATGTACTTCGCACACGCACACAGTGGTACTGCCCCGAGAACTGACAGCTGCCCTGCATGTCTGCTGTGAAGCAGACAAGGACTTCTGCATTCTTCCCTCATGCTACAGCCCATCAGATAGGCCCTGGAGGCTACTTCAGGCCTTATGTCTGCCCACTGGCACTCCCATGGTCATGCTTTGTGGACTCAGGGTGTCCTCTGCACAGTCTCCAGCCAGGGTTTCCAATCTGGGGTTTTCTCAGCACCTCAGCCCACCCACCACTTCAGTCCAGATGGGAGGAGCCTGTCTCAGGTCACTGACCTCTTGTTCGCTCCTGCCTGGACTCTCTTCTCTCTGTGCCAACCTTCCCTTTCCTGTCCATCCAGAATGTCCTGTGTCACAGCTTCCTCCTCCTCCTGAGGTCACAGTTGGTGTCTGGGGCAGGCGTAGAGACGTGCCACTCAGAGCCCCCTCCAAAAAGGACCGATCATGCTGCCTCGAGGAATGCAGTTGACTGATGTCCTCCAGGGTTCCCTCCCTCTCCATCCATCCCAGGGTGGGCTGGGGGAGGCAGAGAGTGACCAAGCAGTGGGTCAGGGCTGGGCCATTTCCTCCTAGCAGGGACCACTCTGTGGGGAGCCTTTGTGCCAGAGTTCCTGTGTGGACTGAGAGAGACAATCTCAGCATCTTTTTTCCCACCCCTCCCAATTCACAGGTGTCAGATCTGCATTCCTGTCTGAAGGCTCTAGCTGTTCGCTCCTTCTTCTCTTTGCTATTCATAGGTGTGTGTGTGTGTGTGTGTGTGTGTGTGTGTGTGTGTGTATGTGTGTGTGTGTGTATTAGACACTCAGTCGTATCTGACTCTTTGAGACCCCATGAACTGTAGCTGGCCAGGTTCCTTGGTCCATGGAATTCTCCAGGCAAGAATACTGGACTGGATAGCCATTCCCTTCTCCAGGGGATCTTCCCAACTCAGGGATCAAACCCTCCTGTATTGCAGGTGGATTTTTTACTCTCTGAGACACCAGGGAAACCCCATTCATAGGTATTCTTCACAATAAATCACTTGCTCCTTTAATTTCTTGGCATCTGCTATCAAGAGCACCCAACAGCTTGGTCCCCAGTCAGCAGTTGAGAAAAGAAGAAAGTGTTGGTCGCTCAGTTCAGTTCAGTCACTCATTTGTGTCCGACTCTTTGCTGCCCGATGGACTGCAGCTCAGTGATCCCGTGAACTGTAGCCTGCCAGGCGCCTTTGTCCATGAAATTCTCCAGGCAAGAATACTGGAACAAGTTGTCATTTCTTACTCCAGGGTATCTTCCTTACCCCAGGGAGTGAACCCGGGTCTCTTGCATTGCAGGCAGATTCTTTACCTTCTGAGCCACCAGGGAAGCCCCAACTTATGAGAGATTGGGTGCAATGTCTATAGGGCTTGTATTTGCACATGATATTCACACCCAAGTACATGCAATCAGTTCTTTTAAGAAATAAAGTTAGGCTGGACATTTTATTTTGCTTCTACACACAATACCCACCTTTCTCTATCCTGCTCAGTTTGGGAGTCCGGTCCTTGTCAACTACACTGTCTGCTCTCTTTCCTCTGACTTCTAGCTGGCCTCAGTCTACGGGAATCACCAGGAAGAGATTGGAGGGTGGGAGAAGGTCAGATTGGGGAGGTGATCTGCCCAGTCCTGCCTGTATCTACTGGGCAGCCATGGGATGTTTGCGCCTCTACTGAGGGCTTCAGCACCCATCAGTGGGTGATACACCCTTAAGGTTCTGGTAATGGCTTTTTCCCTGTCCCCTGAGCCCAGGGTCTGTGACAGTTCCCATTGTACCCCGCCCTGTGGTACCAGGACCTTCCCACACTTTATACATAGTAGGGTACGCCTGCCTGGGCCCTGACTGCCTAGAGCAATGTTCAAACACAATTTGACTGAAATTAATCTAAATTCACTTGGCACATGGTATTAATTTTATTGAGTGAATTTTAAATCTTTGGGGTAGGGAAGATACTATTCTAAATCATAAAGTTTGAACAAGTCATAAAGTTCCACATACCTTGTGAAATAAAACGTCCCATAGGGATAAAAACTCTTCAGGGTTGACTGATGGGGGTCCTTCTGGTTAATATAATTGTTTTCTGTCCTTGAACAAGTGTCTCCACCCCAAAACAGGACAGATTTCTCCCCTACATCAAATAGTGGATTGAGCGAAGGGATTGAAGTCAGTGTTTCCAAAAATCTATTTCTGTTTTTACATATTTCTTTTTTTTTCAACTTCTCTTTTCAATTTTCAATGTGTGTATGTGTCTGTGTGCACAGATGTCATTTTAAGTGAATGTTTCCCCCAAATCTGTTCTTATTCCACAGGTTTTACAATCAGTAAACTTCAGCACCTGGTTTTCTAAGAAATCCTTGGCCGGTTGTAATGTTTACCCAGTTCACAGCGAAGATGTTAGGACATTTGAGTATTTCCCGAAGAACAGTCTGGGCCTCTGAAGGTCAAATGTGTGAATGAAACTCCTGCTCTTCACCCCTGCCTGACGTCCTCACAATCTCTGCCCAGCGTTACCTTCCTCAGTTTTTGCACTGGGCACAAATCGCCCAGGTTGGACTTTTTCCTCATCAACAAATCCCAAACGTCACGTCTCAGAAGCATCTCAGGGGCCCTTCATCCCTCCCCTCCAGGTTGAGTCCAGCATCGCCCTGCCCCAGGTCCCTGTGAGGCCATCCACGTCCCCACTTCCGCTCCACATCTCTGCTACACCACCATGGTTGTCTTTCTGAAATACACACCAGGTCCTCTTCACTAGCTCCAGAAGGAACATCTAAGCTCTTCATCTGTCACGGCTGGACTCCAACCACTTCAGCACCCTCTCCTTTTTGCCACGAGGACAGACACAAGGGCAGCAACTCAGGGCCCTTCCTCAGCACCAGCTGAATCCCTCAGCCTGTGGGTCTTTCTGCCCCTGACTTCTCATGTCTTTGACCTTCATCTCCTTGGACGGGGCTTCTCATCCCTCAAGTCTCAACTGAGACACTATGTCTTCATGGCCCTTCCTGACTATCCTAGGCTAACCAATCACTCTCTCCCTCTTGCCCTGGGACACACCTGGCTTCTATGAGAGCATCTGTCAAGGTGGGGTAGCTGTTTATTTACACCACTCTGTTCTCCAGAACAAGGTGTGATCCCAGAGGTGGGGCCAGATATTCAACTTATTCAACTGCTTTCCTGCTCCCTGACATATGGTCAGCACCCCAAAGGCATTTATGGATGGAATAAGCTAATGTATTTCCACATCGCCTTAAGAGAAGTGTCAACTCATTAATTATTCTCACGTGCCCCTAAAGACAAAAGACGATGTGATCTGATTGAGTTACTTTTTGCACATTTTCAGGATCTCAGTGAATTACAGGTTGCAAATGTCCTGTCTCAGCCAGAGGCACATTAAGAAGTGATGAGAGGTGTTTCCCACTGCATATCTAAGGCTCTCTTCAACCTCAGATCCATGCTAGCATGAGTTCCTGTACCTCCTCTGGCAGACGAGGTTGGTCATTGAGGTGTGCGTAGGTGAAGGTCAAGAGCTTGCTGCTCAGCCCCAGGGGCCTGAGGGGCAAATCCCACTAACACCACTGGATTCGTTTCTTTTGGGTGGCTTAAGAACTAGTCTGTGCTGTGCTCATTCCCTTAGTCGTGGCCAACTCTTTGCGACCGCATGGACTGTAGCCCACCAGTCTCCTCTGTTAATGGCATTTTCCAAGCAAGAATAGTGGAGTGGGTTGCCAGTTTACCTTCTTCTAAGTGACTGATATTTATCAGTTTGGTATCTGTGTTAGGAATGAAGGTGAGGCTCTGCAATAAGATCTCTCATTCACCCAGAGTCTTCTACTACAGAAAGTCTTCTACATACAGACCTTCAAGTTGGGAATTTTCAAAGATGTGAATGTGGGTTCACATGTCCAATCACATAAATTAGTTCACGTGTCTGGCATACACTGCCACAGGCATGCATCCCTTACAGGTGGTTGTGCATTTGTGTCCGTTCCTGTATGGTACTGTATAGAGCACAGTAGTGCATTAGCTTTATTTCAAGCCCAGGATGTTTGGAAGTGAGCACAAAAGCAGTGTTGCGGTCAGTAACTCTTCTTGCTTGTTCACGCAGTGCCAGCTCCTGTATACCAGGTGTTGTGCTGCACTACTGCCCTTTTCAAGGCTCTGTGCTATAAGACTAAAAATGTTTTCTTTGTTTTTGTGCTTTTTAATGTATTATTTGTGTGAAAAGTACCATAAACCTATTACAGTACAATGTTATGTAGTCGATCGTGTTAGCTGGGTAGCAAGGCTAACTTTGTTGAACTTACAAATGAATTGGACTTATGAATGTGCTCTTAGAACAGAATTTGTATGTAGGGAACTTACTGTATTTAAGCTATGACCAACCTAGACAGCATATTAAAAAGCTGAGACATTACTTTGCCAACAAAGGTCCATCTAGTCAAGGCTATGGTTTTTCCAGTGGTCATGTATGGGTGTGAGACTTGGACTATAAACAAAGCTGAGCACCGAAGAATTGATGCTTTTGAACTGTGGTGTTGGAGAAGACTCTTAAGAGTCCCTTGGACTGCAAGGAGATCCAACCAGTCCATCCCAAAGGAAATCAGTCCTGAATATTCATTGGAAGGGCTGATGCTGAAGCTGAAACTCCAATACTTCGGTCACCTGATGCAAAGAACTGACTCATCTGAAAAGACCTTGATGCTGGGAAAGATTGAAGGTGGGAGGAGAAGGGGACAACAGAATATGAGATGATTGGATGGCATCACCGACTTGATGCACATGTGTTTGAGCAAGCTCTGGGAGTTGGTGATGGACAGGGAAGCCTGGCCATGGGGTCGCAAAGAGTCGGACATAACTGAGCAACTGAACTGACTGACTGTGTAGCAATGACCTTAAACTTCCTATAACACTGCACAGTTCTGCAGGCTGATGGCTCAGCTGGGTGGTTCTCACTGGAGTCTTCCACATGGGAACAATCGGATGGAGGTTGAGGCTGGAGTCGGCCCTTGGGAAGATCTGTGACACTGTGATCCCAGGCCTCTGCCTCTGGCTCAGCATGGTCTCCCCTTATGTGTCTTCCCTGGGAGGTGGGGGGGATGGCTCAGGGCTTCAGGTGGATGCTGGTCCACCTTTTCTGATGACTTTAGACAGTGCACAGCACCCTTTCTGCCCCATCCTGCTCACCAGAAATGAGGCACTAAGTCTAGCCCAGTGCAAAGAGAGGAGGTTTCCAGCCTCCTGCTGATGGAAGGGAGGAGTTTCAGAGAACACGAGGACAAGTGTAAGCCATCTCAGAGTCAAGATCTGGCTTCTGACCAAGCCTTGGAGACACTCCTCCCTTCTCATCCGCCCTCATTCCTCTGATCTGTGGGCTACTGCAGGTGGAGTCAGAAAAATTCTAGGAGATCCCTTTTCCTCCTCCAAATCTTCAAAATGCCTGCTATCATGCCCGCGTCTTCACAGAGAAAAACCAAGGCCACATACAGGCAGATCTCCACCATACTGTAGGTTTGCTTCCAGACCCACCTTGCAGTGAAGCCAGTCACACAGGGCACAAGTTTATACGTGCACTCTCTGTTACAGGATTATGGTCAATTTAGACTCTCATCTATTAAGTGTGCAACACATTATGTCTAAAAAACAATGCACATGCCTGAATTTAAAAATATTTGATTACTAAAAAGTACTCCCATCTGACAATGCAGGGTTACCACAAGACTTCCACTCGTTAAAAACTCAGAATCTGTGAAGTGCCAGAAAGCCAAGCGCCATAACACAAGGTGTGCCTGTGGATTGAATCCTGCCACCCATCTTTAATAGCACCACCAGTAGTAGGACCCCCGAAGGCTTCAGTTTTCTGTGGAAAGCAAGAGAATTAAGTGACTTAAAGTGCCATTTCTGGAGCTGTTCAGAGGGCCCAGGCCTAGACCTGAGGGGTTCCCCATCTCTAGCGTGATCACATTGAGACTGAGAATGAATGCCCATGTCTTGGCCATGCTGGGGAGAGTGTCTTTTTGGGATAAGTTTTGGGGAATAGTGGTCTCCAGACTGTCATTCCCCAAGCCTTGTAGACAGATCCCCTCCCTGAGGTGGAGATCAGTGTACAGGATGTTTCTTGAGGACAGGCTTTAGGTCAGGACCTGAGGAAGTGTGTCCCAGTGGACCCTGCAGGACATTCTGTAGTACAGAGCCTCCTTGAGTAGTCCTGTGGGCCGCCTAGATGCTTGATTTTAGAAGAGGAGCATCAGTGGCCATTGAATGCCGTACCCAAAAGGGACATGAGCTGGGCTCTTCATGGCTCTGGGCAGTTGACCCGTGCTCAACAGGACTTACGCGAAAACCATCAGCAAAGGACACTCCCAGCACCTGGGAGTCTTTCCTTTAAGGCGGGGGGTGGGGGGGAGGGCGGGGCGTTAGCACAAATCCCCATTTTGTGTTGTGAACCACAAATGACAAGGCCCCTGTCCCCAAGATTCTGATCCTATAGGTCTAAGATGGGCTTGGAAATCTATGTTTCTAAAAGGTTTCTTGGTGATTCTTATTCACAGCCAAGTTTCCCCAGCACTGGCCGATGGCTCTGAGGCCCTCCCTAGGCCAACAGAGGAACCAGGATGCTGTGTCTATAGGCGTCCCTGGGCTGAACGGGTGGTGAAATTGACCAGCAGCAAAGGTGAACATCAGCTCCTTGAATTTCCAGATTCCCCTCATTCTTCAGCCAATTGTCTGAGCCTGGATGAGTGCTCCTCCCACAAAACAGACGGCTGATGGCATCAGGGGGTAGGAGTTGGAGGGGGGGCAGTGGTCCTGATTTTGGCCCCTCTCAGCTGGCACACTCCGGCTGGCCTCATCACTCCTGACAGCAGGCTCTCAAGGAGAGCCCGCTGAACTGAACTTTCAGCTCACTGACTTGGCTGCCTCCCCAGCCAGAGAAAACAGCCCTATTATAAACATGCAGAACTGGAGCTGGGAGCGGACAGGAGGAGTCCAAGCTCTTGCCTGAGTGCATCCTGCAAAATGGACTTTTCTGTCAATGAGAACACAGCCCTGCTTTGACTTCTCCTGTGTGCTTTGGCAGTTTCGGCATGGTAGTAAAATTTATCCAGGGAAAACTGGCATTTATCTTGGGCTCACTCGCGCCGGCAAAACTGATAAACAGATGGGGGCTTGCCAGGCCACGGTTAATTTGGTTAGCACTTTACAAAACACAAATGTCACCCTTTATTCCTGCTGGGGTTATTTACTGCTAACTGGGAAGTTATTGGTCTGTGATAATCTAACAGGACCATTCACACCATTTAAAGGGTCCACTCTCCAAATTTTGTGAGGCACTGTTCATTGGGAGGAGGGGCTGGGGGTAGGGGGAGGGATATCGAGGGTGGAAGGGGACTTCCTGGCTCTCATGACCATAAAGGACTGAAATAGCCCTGCTGGGTTTGCATGTGCACACAGGACACTTGTCTGTAGGATCGTGGAGGGAAAAAAAAACAGAGAGAAGGAAAGAAAGAAAGCAGCGAGCTCTGATGGGGAAGCTTTCAACGGAGATCAAAATTCAGACCAAATGTCCCACCCTGGTGTCTCAGAGCTTTCTTCCTTTTGTGTCCCAGCTAAAGGCGCTGGGGGGGATCAGAGACCTCATCGTGCTCTGTTTACTTTGGGAACAATCGCTGGTGTATGAATACTAATGCCTCCCTCCGACCACGACTAATTGAATTGCAGCAGGCGGGCAGTGGAGGGGCTCTGCCGGCCAGTCCATCACGGCAGCTTCTCGAAGAGCCGTGGACAGTGATCGATGCCATCTGCGTCCCCGAGAGCACCCTTGAACACCTAAGAACAGGGGTATGAACCTGCATTCTGAGTTTCTATTAACCAGGCCCCTTAGAGAGGCGGTGAACATCAGGCGTGGGCTTGGTGATTGGAAGGATAGGGAGACAGCCAGCTACACCCGCCCAGGTTCTCCTCCCCCTCTCCTGACTTCAAGCAAGTCCAGGTAGTGGGGGTGAACCAGGAAACATCTTCCAGGGACTCCGCAGGAGGGGCAGGGCCACCTCTGCTGAGGCCAAACCCACCGAAGGCACTTAGCTTGTTTGGGCTCTGATGGGAGGCCTTGCTTGGGAAGCAAAAAGGCAAAACAGCCAAAGGTTTATTCTGCCGGAGGACGTTCCGACACTGGAACAGGAGAGAGAAGGGAGAAGGGTACAGGGAGCAGAGGAAAACAGTTGGTGGCCTTGTCTCCGTCCTAACAAAGCACCACACGGGGACCCTAACGTTTGGCCGTCCTGGTTGTCTGTGCTGTGTTTACACAGCAGTATCCTGCAGCTGGGACCCTGGGCTCAGTGGGACTTTGTTCTCCTAGCAAGAAGCTGACCCCTGCTGAACTGCCATCGGGGAAGCAAGCCGACGCTGCCCACCAGCCTGGAGGTCTGGACGCTGTGGAAGTCATCCAACTCCAGTGCCACGGGTTCCCATCTTCAGAGCAGTCAGCCCGGGCCAAGCCCCAGACTGGCCCCTTTCACGAGAGCTGTGCTGTCACACTGGCCATTCCTGGAGGCAGAGGCGGGCACTCGGCTTGGTCCAGGTGCAGGCAGACGGAAGAGGGAGCTTGGACGGATACAGGCCTGGGGCAGCCCTGGGAACCATGGCTGTCTGGTACCTAGAACCTCCAAACTTTAAATTCATTCCATGCATTTGCTTCATTTTCTCATCAGCTTCTTAGACTTTAAAAAATTAGCCCTACGTGTCACTACCAATAGTTACTTTTCTGTACACGGGTTTCCCAGCTCCATTTTCCCTTTTAAGTATGAAATACCCTCTGCCCATTCTGAACTTTGCAGAAATAAAGGATATCTTGTTCTTGTAAATAGAGATTAAAAAAAAACTTTAAAATGTTTCTACTTTATTTCTTTGTCTGTCTACCCATTTATCCATCTACCTTTCTATCTATCTATGTATCTATCTATCTATATACTGGCCTAAGTATGTATGTATGTATGTATCTATCTATCTGCCTATCTATTTATTGATCTATCTGTCTACTCTTTACCTGTCTATCTACTTGTCTATCTATCTACCTGTCTACCTATCTGCCCATTTATCTATGTATAGTATATATATATGTATGTATCTAAATCTTGGTAAATAAAATAAAACCCAGAAGGGACAGCAGGTCTAAGGGAATAGCCCCACCTCTGACAGAAAGAGGGGACAGGACACTGTGTCATGCAGCCAGGCGGGCCGCAAATAATTCTGAATCTATGCAGGAAAGCAATATTTCCCTATATCCTGCTTCCTAACCCCACTTGACCAAAGGGACAAGAAGATGTATGAGGAAAATGGTAATTTTTCTATGCTTGTACCAAATGTGAAATATTTTCAATCCCTCTAATCTGGGCTGTTTTAGCCCTCGCTTTCCAATCCCCAGCCCAACCCAGTAAGCAAATAGCCTGACCACCCGGCGTGGGCCACGTCCTGGGGTTAAGATATCCCACCGAGAATCCAGGCGTTCTTCTTAGCTGATATTCACGGCCACTATTCTTGTGCTTTGAATACCAAACAAAGGAGACAGAGCTGGCTTAGCAGCTGCACAAGTGAGGGGAGGATGGTCAAGAGAAGCATTCGCCCCTGCAATTTGTATTTAGGAAATAAATATTCCAGACCCTCACCCGGAAGCCAGGTTTGCCCCTTTGTTATAAAGCAGTAGAGTTTATTATGAAAGCCATCGAATTTCTAGAAAGACTGAAGGAGATAATCTGTCTGGGCCTAAGACTGTCCGCATCCTTGTAACCCCCGGCCACCTTTGGTTTGGAGGCCTGATCGAGGGGCTGCAAGTGGAGCCACCATCCAGAACCTTTCTCACCCCAGCACTGCCCTATTGTAGCTTCACACTCTGGATCTAGGGGTCACGTACACACTCTTCCTCTGCCCTGTGAAATGCAGCTCGAAGGGAAGTTTAAGGAGAAAGTGATCAGGGTGTAGTGATGAGCTGCAGGGCAGAGAGCAGTGTTGCCAAGGGGAGAGAGGCGAGTGATTCCAGGCAAGAGAAAGTAGAAATCAAAGGTGCATTTGATCATGGCACGATGTCATTGGGATGGCCTGGGACCCAGCATGAATGGTCCAGGCGGTGGAATCAAGTTATAAACAGAAGTATTTTTTTGTTGTTTTTCTGTGAATATCAGTCCGCAATAGTTAGTGGAGACTATGGAGAAGTGATGACAGTTTATTTGGTTACTACGCTTCCTACGTGTTATGCTCTGAGTACTTCCAATATTCTAGGCTCATTTTCATCCTCCTGATAACCAAGGAGGAGATGGGATTACCAACCCCATGTTGTAGATGCAGGAACTGAGGTGAAGAGAGAGTAGGTCAATGCCAGGTAGCCTGACCCAGTCTGTCCTCTAACCATGTCTGATGGGCCTGCAGGAGCCCTGGACTCAGGCCTATCAGGAATGTTCTGCACCCTGACCCCTGGACTGGGTGTTTGGAGTTTCTGAGAACGTTTATCACCCAGACTTGGACAACACTCATGACTAAGGGCCCTTAATGGAATTAGAAATGGGCTGATTACAAGACGCACACAGCTTGTCTGGAAGGCCACTTGCTCCCCAAGTGTCAAGTCACGTATAACTAAGAAAAGACTCGGGCCTCCAGAGGACCAGTTACCTTCCTAAACTCCATCTAAAGTGACTTTTCCAGTAGCCTCAAGTACAGCTGGCTAGACGATAAAAGTTGGTGCAACCTTTTTGAGACATTAACCACTAAAATTTAAATGAGTGTATCCTTTTACTTAGTAAGTCTATTTCTGTGTGTTCACTCCATAGAAAAACATACAATTTTGCAAAGACCCATTCAGGGATGGTCACTGTGGCTTTATCTGAAATAGCAAAGGTCCAAACACCAGAAATGTCTTTCCAAGGAGGACTGTTGAAATAAACTATCTTTTATATGCTAGATGTGTGCTAAAAGCAAAATGGTGCATCTGAATAACCTAAAATGGGAAACTACGCTAGATATTTTATGAACTGAATAAATAACCCTATAGGCAGAAACATCCCCTTTTATTAATCATTGTTTTATGAAATAATTGTCATACAGGGATATTGTGGAAAACATTATGGGAGCAAATACTCGAATTGGCTCATGGTGGTGATCTCGAGGGTTAAGCTCAGAGAGAGGATCTGCTATTAATACATTATGTTGACCTTCACTCTTTAAATTTTGAGGTCTTCATGGTTATGTGTATTTTAACAGAAAAGAAGATACTCCAAAGCAATTGTGTTTCTCAGAAAATCCTCAGGGATAACCACTGACACCTAGCAGTCCTGTTTTAAAACATCTGTACTGTCAGGCCATCCGAGCTAGTTCCTTACTAGAACATTTTTATGACTCAAGAGATAATTATGTCTGTTACCATTTCTTTTCCCTCTTTCTCCTAAGCCCCCTTGCCCACATTGGTCTGATGTCTGAAATTACTTTTAATAGAGTTTGTTGTCGTTGTTTAGTCTCTAAGTTGTGTCTGACTCTTTTGCAATCCCATGAACTGTAGCCTGCCAGGCTTCTCTGCCTATGGGATTCCCCAGGCAAGAACACTGGAGTAGGTTGCCATTTCCTTCTCCAGGGGATCCTCCCGACCCAGGCATTGAACCTGCAGTGTCTTCTGCATTGGCAGGCAGATTTTTTTTTCTTTTACCACAAAGCCATCAGGGAAGACCCTTGATAAACATCCCATAGCTGTGAATTGGGTGACTAGCTAAAATGTATTTCTTTCTTCTCTGGTCTCTGTTCCCTCTAAGGAAAATCCGGCCTCTTCATAAAAATCCCAACTGTTAGCTCTCACTCTAGCTCCGTCTCAGGCTCCATCAGATCAGGTTGTGATGTGGGATCGTCTAGGGGGATGCTGTGAGACCCTTCCTCAGCCTCCATCACAGTGGGGCTTGTGGCTCTAGCTGCTGGAAGGGCTCCACTGGAGGCAACAGAGGTCCAGAGTGCCTTGGGTCAAGCCTTGCCCACATCTCATGACTGGGGGTTGTGGGCAGCCCCAAAACTGAAGCATCTCTGACATCCAGGATGATCTTAAAATGTCCTTCCAGCTGCACCTGGCTTTATCAGTCTTTGCCCATCTTCATATTCTTCAATTATTTCCCTTGCCTCACTATTTGCAAAATAGATAAACTATTTAAATATTTAAATCCTTTGAAGGTAATGAAGAAATCGAGTTGAAGCAACTTTTTCCCACCTCTTGGAGTTAGTTGTAAGCAATGCCTTTCTGGCAGGGTCATCCTTGCCGTGCTGTCTTTTGAAATGATAGTAATTCCTCCTGAGATAGTACACTTCCAACAAGAGTGGAGTATTCCTTTGTTGGATATCTGGATCCCACAGCCAGCACTTCATTTGGCAGAAAGTACATTTGCCTGAATCTTTCTCCTCTGATTTTTCTAGAAATTCATCAGCTTCTCTGGCAGGAAATAGAAGAAAAATGTGCATACGCCCTACTCTACAGGTAAAGGACCTGGGCTAGAACTGGCCCAAAACAGTAACTCTGATGCCTTTTTCTGCCTTCCTGATATTTTATTTTCTTCCAAACTTGATTCAGTAATTGAATCATTGTCTTTCATTTCCTCCCATCTGATAGCGTTCATTTTTTTCTGACTCTTACAATTTTTAAATGGTTTTTTTATATCTTGGGATAAACTTGATAATAGTTTAACATTTTATCTTGCAATTTTTAACATTTTGAAATAATGTCTAAGCTTACATTTAACTAAATTTCAAAATAAATTTCTACTGAATATGTTTTCCATAGCAGCATATACAGTTTTTATAATACATCCATGCAATACTTACTTTATAGATTACTAATAATGAATAGATATTCATTGTTACATGATTCATGTTGTAATGAAGGTGGATTCAATTTAAACTGGGGACCCAGCAATTTCATCTTAGTACTTTAAAAAACAACAGATGATTTGAATGTCAATAAAGAATATTATATATTGGCACCATGCCATTCGCAGTAAGGATTTTTTTTTTTTAATTTACACGTGAAAGTCCTCACCCATGAGTTCGTTACTTGCCTAATCTTTGTTTAGAGTCACTGGCTATTTTAGGTGCTAGATTGACACTGTCATTTGATTATAATTCCTTAAGTTAAAAACGATTTCTTTACTTCCATTGTCAAAATTGTTGTAATATTCTAATTTTGTTAGGTCATGATGTCTTATTGCCATTTACTGGAAAATTCTCATAAAAAATCATTCCTGGAAGTCAACAATGTTATGGTAAAAATAGTAAAAAAAAAAAAAAATCACAGTGGCAAGATGTCAGGGATGTGAAGTGGTGTCCCACAGATGGTATGTTTAGGTCATGGGTTCACATGATGCCAGGAAACTAGCAGCCCCTGGATAGCAGTAACAGTGTCACTGATCAAATCATGACAGCATGTTCTTTTCTCACTTGAAAAATGTTGCAACTATTGGTACAGAGTAAACACTCAACAAAAGTGAGTTTCTTTCTTAACTTTTCATTCAAGGGGGAAAGCCCTCATCAAAAGTTGCAAAAGTTTTAAAAAGAGGGCTTTATATGTAGAACAATACTTGTTTGAAGTTTCTTAATATGTGGGTTGAAAGTCAGCTGTTGATGGGTAAGATTTGAGTTTCATTTTTTATTCAGTTGCTCAGTCTTGTCTGACTCTTTGTGATCCCATGGACTGCAGCACGCCAGGTTTCTCTGTCCTTCACCACCTCTTGAAGCTTGCTCAAACTCATGCCCATTGAGTCGGTGATGCCATCCAACCATCTGGTCTTCTGTCATCCTCTTCTCCTTCTGTCTTCAACCTTTCCCAGCATCGGGGTCTTTTCTAATGAGTCAGCTCTTCACATCAGGTGGCTAAAGTACTGGTGCTTCAGCTTCAACATCAGTCCTTCCAATGAATATTCAGGATTGATTTCCTTTAGAATTGACTGGTTTGATCTCCCTTCAGTCCATGGAAATCTTCTTCATTCATTTAAAAACATGCATTTTAATCCAAGTCTCCATCACTGGGTGATGTATTAATAAACAAATAAGAAGTGATGTATTAAATACAATAGCATATAATTCAGCCTTAAAGAGGAAGGGGCTTCCCTTGTGGTTCAGCTGGTAAAGAATCCACCTGCAATGCGGAGACCTGGGTTCGATCCCTAGGTTGGGAATATCCTCTGGAGAAGGGAAAGGCTACCCACTCCAGTACTCTGGCCTGGAGAATTCCATGGACTGTACAGTCTGTGTTGTCATAAACAGTTGGACACATCTGAGTGACTTTCACTTTTAAAGAGGAAGAAAGTTCTGATACACAGTCTAAGATGAATGGCCATGATGCTTAATAAAAGAAGACAGACATAAAAGGACAAATGCTATATGATTTCACTTTTATGCTGCTGCTGCTGCTGCTGCTGCTAAGTTGCTTCAGTCGTGTCCGATTCTGTGTGACCCCATAGGCGGCAGCCCATGAGGCTCCCCCGTCCCTGGGATTCTCCAGGCAAGAACACTGAAGTGGGTTGCCATTTCCTTCTCCAATGCATACAAGTGAAAAGTGAAAGTGAAGTCGCTCAGTCGTGTCCAACTCTTAGCCATCGCATGGACCGCAGCCTACCAGGCTCCTCCGTCCATGGGATTTTCCAGGCAAGAGTACTGGAGTGGGTTGCCATTGCCTTCTCCCCGACTTATAAGAGGTACCTAGAATTATCCAACTCACAGAAAGAGTGAATGCCAGTTGCCAGAAGCTGGGGTAGATGGGTGGTGGGGAGCTGTAGTTTACTGGGTACAAAGTACCAGTTTTGCAAGAAGAAAAATTCTGCAGATGGGTTGCACAACAAAGTCAATGCCTAATGCTACTAAACTGTGCACTTAAAAATGGTTAAGAAAGGGACTTTCCTGATGGTCCAGTGGTTAAGACCTCACCTTCCAATGGAGGGGATTCAGGTTCTATCCCTGATAAGGTAGTTAAGATCCTACATGTCTTGGGGCCAACAAACCAAAACATAAAACAGAAGCAATACTGTAACAAATTCAATAAAGAATTTAAAAATGATCCACATGAAAAAAAATGGTTAACATGGTAAATTTTATGTTATGTGTATTTTACTATGATTTTTAAAAAATTTTAAGTGATCAGAAAGTTATGCAATCTGCCCAGATGTTATTAAGAAAATGAGAAGGGCCACAAGGCAGAGCACAGTTGGAAGCAGGGACTAAAGATAAATGAAACATGTTCCAAAGTGCAAGTCGCTCAGTTGTGTCCAATTCTTTGCAACCTCATGGACTATATCGGCCATGGAATTCTCCAGGCCAGAATACTGGGGAAGGGTCCCTTTCTCTTCTCCAGGGGATCTTCCCAACCCAGGGATCGAACCCAGGTCTCCTGCATTGCAGACAGATTCTTTACCAGCTGAGCCACAAGGGAAGCCCCAACATGTTCTGAAAATGTTTCTTAAAGCTTAAGTAAAAAACAAGCATTTACTGAGCAACACTGCATACTAGATGGGGAGGACATGGCCCGCTGCCAAGTGGGTGAGACATGTGTGGATGGACCATTAGATATGGAGGGACAATGGCTAACACCCCAACATCACCATAGGGGTAAGATTCAAAAGCAGGAGAATTATGCAGAGGCCATGCTTGAACTCTGATCAATAACCCTCTGCATGCGGCCTCTGCATAACCTGAGTGCCCAATGCACCATCTTAGGGTAGAACTTACAGACAGAGCTGGAAGACGGCTAGAGAGTGTCCAGGCATGCAGTGCTGCCTGTGCATTACAGTTGAGGAAGCCAAGGCTGGATGGGGGATGTGCAGGCCACCCCCCCCACCCCCACCCCCGCCGTTCCCTCACCAGAGCACTTCCTGCTGCATTCAACACTGCCCCGCCTCCTGCATGCCCCTACATTCACACCTCCTCTTCTTTGCTCTTCCTGGAGAAGTTTATTTTTTTTAGAGACTTTTCTCTACAGTCATGCCATTTACTGAAGGAGTGGCTGGATGATTTGAAGAGCTGATAAAAGTGACTCGGTTTCTCTGTTTTTTATGACAAGCTGAGCATAAAATTTTCATCACTCATGGATTTCATATGTGGTGGAATACTGGGAGGTTGTTTTTACCCCTGTGAAACCATGAAAGTGTTAGTTGTTCAGTCATGTCTGACTCTATGCGACCCCATGGACCGTAGCCCTCCAGGCTCTTCTGTCCATGGGTTTTCCAGGCAAGAATACTGGAGTGGGTAGCCATTACCTTCTCCAGAAGATCTTCCCAACCCAGGACTCAAACCTAGGTCTCCCACATTGCAGGCAAATTCTTTTCCATCTGAGACACCAGGGAAGCTCCTAGCATTTTCCAAATGATAAAAATTAGTCTAAAGGGGAAAATCCACATGTTGTCACAGTCGTTTCCACAATCCTAGGTTATTACACTGGCCTGACTTTGGAGAGCACCCCCATGTGGCTTTACTTCCCTTCTGGGGGCCCTGGAGCCCACTCTCCCAGAGTGCACAGCCTACTAGACTTCCTGGGACCTGACACTCCCTGGGAGCAGCCCACAGTTAATAATGCACAGGTGTTGGTGGATAAATACCCCAACTCCCTCACTCCTATGTGAGAGGGCACATAACCTGTGTTGTCCCCAGTGGAATGAGGCTCCGGTGGCTTGCCCGCTAACTCTCCTGTACTGGCTGCCTTTCCCTCCCACTCAGCTCAGGGCTTCCTGGAGACGTCTCCCAAATGAACTACTTGCCTGGAATTCTCATACAAGACATTCTCTCCTCAACCAGATTTAGACACCTGTAGCCATCACTTTCATAGCAGCTTGTGAATCTCTCCTGTTTAAAGCAAAAGTCACCACAAATGATGGATGCATATGGATATGGTGACAGGAGAACATCTCAGCGCTCTGAATTTCCAGCTGCTTTCATTCAAATATCCAGCCCAAATCCCAGGGTCTCTTTATTTGAACTGGTTTACCCAACCCACGTATAGTCACTGAAATCCCCGCCAACCCAGTTTGCATGGCAATTTCAGGTCTGTGTACACTCCATAACTTAACTCCCCTGTAAAATTTCCACAGGGAAATCAACGTCTGCCTGTATATTTATTTGTTTGTTTTTTGAAGTCACGTGGGCTGTCTGTGTTTATCAACTCTGTCTAGCTTGCATATATATTGCAGATAAGGACAAATCAGGAGACTACTCAGAATGCTTTCTCTTTAGATGCAGTCTTACTTCTTAATATCTCCATGATTGGGAGGGAAGCCGAGAGGAGAGACAAAGGTAGAGAGGAATAAGTTATTTAAACTTTCAGCAGATATTTTCACCCTTAACAGGAAACTGACTCTTGTATAAGGGGAACAATGTGGTTTCTTTTCTTAAGGAGAGTAAAGCACTACTGGCCCTTTATTTTGGGCTTCCCAGGTGGCACTAGTGGTAAAGAACCTACCTGCCAATGCAGGAGATGTAAGAGATGTCGGTTCGATCCCTGGGTCAGGAAGATCCTCTGGAGGAGGGTGTGACAACCCACTCCAGTATTCTTGCCTGGAGAATCCCATGGACAGAGGAGCCTGGTGGGCTACAGTCCATGAGGTCGCACAGAGTCAGACACGACTGAAGTGACTTAACACACCTGCACACACACACACACACACTTTATTAAAGGAATAGCAATGGGATGGAACTGTGGTGAGAGGGTTTAGGGTTGGATTGCACACTCAGAATAGTGTGAAACAAATTCCCACGATGCCAAACTGTTCAGCAGTCTCAGGGAGGTCTACTCAGGTCACTTGGTGATGCCTGCTGCTCCTTATTCTAGACTGAGATAAGGGCAGAGAGTGTCAAATCTTCCAGATTCAGTGTCAGTAAATTCTTACTGCATATCCTCTCTGGGCTGGTCCTGTGCTAGAATGAAGAAAACAATGATGTTTAGGCTATTCTGTTTTACTCAGGAAACATGCAACCTGGTAGTGAAAACAAATCTAACAGATGTGCAAATTCATGTATTCAAGTAGGATGGGATGAGTTACAAGAAATAAAGAAATAAAAGCAGAGACATATGTATGTTCCTTGAAGGCAGCAGAGCCAAGAGGTTGAATCCACCTGGAGAAATTGGGAAAGGTTTTCTAGTCTGTATCTCCTGAGATGGGTGCTGGAGGATGAAGGGACAAAGGCAAAGGGAAGAAAAGGGGAAGGGTATTTCAGGCCCAGGGAACAGCACGGGTGCATGCATGAAGGGACTAGAGACGGCTGGAAACCCGGATGCCCTAGCCCCCAGCTATGAGCCCCATATCTAGACAGAGAATCCATCACAGTGTTGGAAACCAAGAGGTGAGTCTCAGTGGATCTGAAATGTTGAGGAACCCTAATAGGATGGAAGAGCCATAAAACTGGATGAAACAGGGATACTGCCCCAAGCGAGGACAGAAGGGGCTGCTATAAAACAGACAGCAAGCTCTTTTTAGGGTTCCAATCTCTGAGGCAGCTGGCTTATAGGATCAAGGAAGCCCCAGGGCTGCCAAGGGTGATGGTTTGGGAGACTGAAGAAGGGCTGCCCCACCCTTGCAGACCAGCTGTGTTGCAGAGCGGCAGCACCGGGGTCACTCAGAGCCCCGCCAGAGACACAGGCAAGGCCTGGGGAGCTACTGGTGCCAAGGGGAGCCAAATGCCCCACCCATCCTCTGGCCAACAGGATGGCCCCCACCTCCCTCTCCAGCAGTAAAGGAGGATGGGGAGGGGGCTCATTAAAATATGGGTTAATAAGGAGATTCCAATGTGAGAAAAACACACCACCAAGAATCATCAAATATTTAGAGTTATTATGAAGCCTCCACAAAAAGACTTCCAGGGAAATATGCTGACCCTACAATACTTGTGTCACATTAAACAACAACAACATCCCTCAATATTGGCTGAAAGGGTGGAGCTAGGGAAAGAAATTTCTGGGGGGCTTGGACTGGCAGTAGCCATGGGGTGGGCTAGGCAGAGATTGGTCAGAATGTGTAGAGCAGGTGAGTGGCAAAGAGGAAGTGGAGTTACCTGTGGAACACGTGAGCCCCAGGTATGTTGTGAATGCACAGGACTGGCCCGGGGCCCCAAGTGGAGCGTTCGCACTGGAACAAGCTGGTGAAGCCGTGTGAGGGTTTGTGCTCTGGGTCATGATGTGCAAAAAGCAGCGTCTTGACAGTCATAGTGGTTTCCATCTCTTTTCTCACAAGACACTCAACTCAGCAGAAAGAAAATGTAACTAAAGCTTGGTTCATTTTCAAGAATCAGTTCAGTTCAGCCTCTCAGTTATGTCTGACTCTGTGCGATCCCATGGACTGCAGCATGCCAGGCCTCCCTGTCCATCACCAAGTCCCAGAGTTTACTCAGACTCATGTCCATTGAGTCAGTGATGCCATCCAATCATCTCATCCTCTGTCATCCCTTCTCCTCCTGCCTTCAATCTTTCCCAGTGTCAGGGTCTTTTCCAATGAGTCAGTTCTTCGCATAAGGTGGCCAAAATATTGGAGTTTTGGCTTCAGCATCAGTCTTTCCAAGGAATATTCAGGATTGATTTCCTTTAGGATGGACTGGTTGGATCTCCTTGAAGTTCAAGGGACTCTCAAGAGTCTTCTCCAACACCACAGTTCAAAAGCATTAGTTCTTCTGCGCTCAGCTTTCTTTATAGTCCAACTCTCACATCCGTACATGACTACTGGAGAAACCATAGCTTTGACTAGACGGACCTTTGTTGGCAAAGTAATGTCTCTGCTTTTTAATATGCTGTCTAGGTTGGTCATAACTTTCCTTCCAAGGAGTAAGTGTCTTTTAATTTCATGGCTGCAGTCACCGTTTACAAGAAGGAGAATGAAAATCCTCACAGGACAGGTAAGGAGATATCTTCTGTGACACAAGAGTGTGCTGGGATGGAAAAGGACCAGACAGGCCTTGGAAATGAGAATCCAGTTCTTCTCTACAGTGTGTGCACTGAATAGAGAAACAGATGCACACAAAAAAGAAACAACCTGAAAAACTCACAAGTCAATGACTTACACACAAGAATGAGGAGGAGAAGGCATAAAATAAAGTTTAAAGGTGGAAAATGGATCTAAAAGATACAAATCCCTTTCAGAAGGAGATGTGAATTAAAGAATAGACATTGCCTTTCAGAAGGCACAAGACTGGAAGAGAAATAGTGCAAGAAGTTTTTCCAGAGCCTAAAAGACACACACACACAAGACCATGTTTCAGAGTTTCCTGAGAGTGAAATGCAAGGCATGGGAACCCCTCTACTTTTTGTGAAACCAGGGTACACAGAGTGAAGAGTCATTCCCAAAATCTTTTAGAAGAAGAAGAACAACAAAAATAGCCTGTCTACAAATGGAGCCAGAAATTGAAGACAATACAGCAATTGAGCTGTAAAACTGAGTTTGAGTTCTAGAATTCTATACTCACAGGTCAGGAAGCAACAGTTAGAACTGGACATGGAACAACGGACTAGTTCCAAATAGGAAAAGGAGTACGTCAAGGCTGTATACTGTCACCCTGCTTATTTAACTTATATGCAGAGTACATCATGAGAAACGCTGGGCTGGAAGAAGCACAAGCTGGAATCAAGATCACCGGGAGAAATATCAATAACCTCAGATAGGCAGATGACGCCACCCTTATGGCAAAAAGCGAAGAAGGACTAAAAAGCCTCTTGATGAAGTGAAAGAGGAGAGTGAAAAAGTTGGCTTAAAGCTCAACGTTCATAAAACTAAGATCATGGCATCTGGTCCCATCACTTCATGGCAAATAGATGGGAAAACAGTGGAAACAGTGTCAGACTTTATATTTTGGGGGCTCCAAAATCACTGCAGGTGGTGACTGCAGCCATGAAATTATAAGACGCTTACTCCTTGGAGGGAAGGTTATGACCAACCTAGATAGCATATTAAAAAGCAGAGACATTACTTTGCCAACAAAGGTCCATCTAGTCCAGGCTATGGTTTTTCCAGTAGTCATGTATGGACGTGAGAGTTGGACTGTGAAGAAAGCTGAGTGCCAAAGAATTGATGTTTTTGAACTGTGGTGTTGGAGGAGACTCTTAAGGGTCCCTTGGACTGCAAGGAGATCCAACCAGTCCATTCTAAAGGAGATCAGTCCTGGGTGTTCATTGGAAGGACTGATGTTGAAGCTGAAACTCCAATACTTTGGCCACCTCATGCGAAGAGTTGACTCACTGGAAAAGACCCTGATGCTGGGAGGGATTAGGGGCAGGAGGAGAAGGGGACAACAGAAGATGAGATGGTTGGATGGCATCACTGACTCGATGGACATGGGTTTGGGTAGACTCCGAGAGTTGGTGATGGACAGGGAGGCCTGGAGTGCTGCAATTCATGGGGTTGCAAAGAGTCGAACATGACTGAGTGATAGAACTGAACTGAACTGAACTGAACTGAGACACTATAATTCAAGGGCTGGACAGTGAATCAATGAATCAGAGAGACAAAAGGAGAAAAAAATAAGGAGAAAAATTGGTTTACTGTTGAAAATTTGTAATTCAGCACTAAAATCCTATAGCAACAATGTCCAATAGAAATCTAGTGGAAAAATAACATGGGCCACGTCTGTAATTTTGAATTTTCTAGTAGTCTGTTTCAGAAAGGGCAAAATGTAGAATGGATTTGACAATATATTTATGTATCTAAAGCAGTATATCTAAAATATTGCCATTTCAAGATGTAATTAATATTAAGATATTGTTGATGCATTCTTTTGGCCTATATCTTTGAAATGTGCTATGTATCTGACACCTACAGCACTTCTCCATCTAGGCAAGGCATGTTTCCAGGGCTCAGTAGCCAACAGTGGCCCATGGTGACTGCCCTGGTCAGAAATTCTAGATGACTTTGACATGATTAGAGGAATAAGGGAGGAAAATAAAGTCTTATCTGGGAGTGAAACTAATTCTGGATGTTGATAAAGATCAAATTGTAGTACATTTAATCACAGGGTGAGTGATCATACAAAGAATCTCTGAAGAACAGAAATAAAAGTATAATTTCCAAAGCATTGCAAAAAAATAAAACAATGTTGATAAATCCAATCAAAGCTTGTATGCACAAGTGAATAAGCATTAAAAAGGAAATTTGGAAATTGAAAATTTGGCATAAGCATGTCCAAACAAATCAGTGATCACAACTAATATGAAGGGTGGGATTCACATGTTTAGAGACAAGAGATACTCAGATTGAAGTCAGAAAAAGAAAAAGGATCTGGTCAAGTCCTAAGACACACACACCTGAAACAAAAAGAAAAGATGTTGAAAATAAAGACAGAAAATATGCAAAACAGATACTAACCAAAATACAGGCAGAGCTAAATGCCAGACAAGCAGAATGCAAGCAAAAGACTTATAAAGCAACTATTATTTCATGTGGATGAAAAGAACAATAAATCAAGAAGCTGTATTTACTATTCATGAAAACTTATAGGTTCAAATAATATAAAATGAAAACTATGAAGAATAAAAAGAAATTTATACTTCTAAAAATATAGGTAAGAAATGTTAACACAATTTTCTTGGAAATCAGCATATCAAATATGCAGAAATAAGTAAAAATAAAGGAGATTTGAATAATGCAGTTAATGCATTCTAAAAATTGTGTATTAATCTTTCTTGCACCAAAGCAGAAAATGCACATCTCTTTCTTAATCAAATGATTAATTATAAAAGTCTCCGAAAGTACACCAAAGAGTGATGTACCAGGCCTGCTAGGTCCCCCTCCCCCAGATGTCTGATCCTCCAGAGTGAATCTCCACTCTGTAAGGGGGACCTTCAGGGCCCCCCACCTTCTGGATTGATCTGGTTACAAAAGGGGTGTGGCAGGACAGGGAGAGAGAGGGACCCAACTCTGGACCAAAGGCTGGGGTCTTATGTTCACCCCCAGATGGTTGGGCTGCCTCTTCACAGAGCTCTCCACCTCTTCTCTCCCATTCAAGTCATCTCTCTTGAGCAAATGCCATCAGCATGCTTCTCTTCTTAATTTATCTGTTCCCAATCCCAACACATATGTTCTTTTATTTGGGGAGAAGGGCTATTTTAAAGAAAATATCAGGCATTTGCACTCCTAAATACCTAATACACATCTCAAGAAAAAAAAAAAAGGAATTCTTCTGACATAATTGCCATGGCATATGACCTTAGCAAAATAAGAGAGAGAGAATTATTTAAATTATTAAAATAAAAATATTTCCTTGATAACATTGAGTATCTAGACCATTTTCAACTTCCTTAGTTATCCAAATATGCCATCTTACAGTCTACTGAATCACGATTTTTTAAAAGCTTATTAATTATATGTACTTGTTATATATCTCAAGTTTCTTTTTATCTGAAACAATCAACTTTTCTCCCATGTGGCTGTCTTGTTGAAGTCACTGGGTTTGTAGAATGCTGCATGCTGGATTTGGCTGGCTGTGCCCTCCTAATGCTCTGTAACCTGCAACTCCACCCTCCATATGGACCTAGATTGGAGATTGAATGCAAAGACCTCAATAAATGTGTGTTACTTTTCTTCTGTATGAATACTTCACAGACTGTGCTGTGTATTTCACATTACATTATGCCAGAACTTATACAATATCCACTTTCTAAAATAGAAATGAAATATGAAATATCTATGAAACTTTCATAGATCCTAATATTGACCAGTGTGGTCCAGTGAGAGTTCATATTTGGAGCTGCCTTTGTTGCTTTTTTATTATGTATTGTTGAGAAAAAAAAAATCTTAAATTTTAAGAAGGATGCATTTTACTACATCAACATTTGACTATGTAACATCATATATTTCAATAAAATGAAGACAAATGACATAATAGGAGAAAATATTTTTAAAATATAGAACAAACTAATTATCTAAGATGTTCAGTTCAGTTCAGTTGCTCAGTTGTGTCTGACTCTTTGCGACCCCATGGACTGCAACACGCCAGGCTTCCCTGTCCTTCATCAACTCCCAGAACTTGGCCAAACTCATGTGCATTGAGCCAGCGAAGCCATCTGACCATCTCATCCTTTATCGTTCCCTATATAAGACACAAATAACTGCAAACAAAGAAAGAAACACAATAATGAGTGACAATTAAAAAGAAGAAAAAAACAATAGAAAAATAAGGAAAGGATGCCAACAAGATATTCATAGAAAAAGAAAAAATGATTTTCAGTAAAAACATGAAAAGGACTCAATTTCAATAAAAATCAAGGTCAAATTAAAATATTAGGATACTATTTTCACCCTATTGTATTGGTAAATGTTAATAGTTTGATAATAATCATTCATTCATTTATTCAATAATTATTTCCACTTTCTGAACCTAGGGCAAGCCCAATTGTTGTCATTACTGGGGGAAAAAATAGGTGTCCTATCTTCCAGAAGCTTGCATTGCAGAGCAGGTAATAGTTAATTGTCCACTGCCTAGTGGACAAATAAGAGGAAAAAGGAGGAGATGGAGATAACATTCTAAAGGTAGGACAGTACAAGTTTTTAAGAAGAAGTCCCCCCTGAGGTGGGATTGTTGGTGCCATTGGCTGTGATAAGGGAAAGAGGGGCAGGGAGAGAAGGCAGAGTTCCTGGGAGGGATCTGACAAGGGCTGCAGGCTGATAGAAGCCTGCGAAGATGTGAGAGGGAAAGAAGCAATCAGCCTGGCATTTTTAAAGGATGTTGTGGAGAAGGGCAATCCAAAGGTGGGCTTGGGGGTGAATGTAGGGGTTTCTGCAACATTTAAGAAACTCAAAAGTGAGATTCAAAACCAAAGTGAAGTGCAAGGTGGAGAATAGAAGTTTCCAGAGAAAGGACTAAGGTAGAACACAGAAGGGTGTGGGATGGTTGGGAGGCTTGGGAAGAGGAGGAGTAGATAGTGTTCATGAGGACTCCCAGATTTTAGACCTGAGAGAAGGTGTGAAAAGGATGCCCTCTCATGAGTAAAAACGTTAAAGACAACAGATAACAGATGTCTTTCTCTCATTGAATCTGTTTCTCACCCAGGTCTCCACAATGTCCAGGATGTTATCCAGGTCTAGTCCCATGGATGGTGGGTTGAAATAACAGATTACATCAGTGGTGGTCATGATGAGAACATTACAACCACCAGACAACTTTCTGATAATAAACTTTATGAACTTGGGACAATATTCCTCCTTCTCCTTGCTGCTGCTGCTGCTGCTGCTAAGTCGCTTCAGTAGTGTCCAACTCTGTGCGACCCCATAGATGGCAGCCCACCGGGCTCCCCCATCCCTGGGATTCTCCAGGCAAGAATACTGGAGTGGGCTGCCATTTCCTTCTCCAGTGCACAAAAGGGAAAAGTGAAAGAGAATTCACTCAGTTGTGTCCGACTCTTAGAGACCCCATGGACTGTAGCCCACCAGGCTCCTCCGTCCATGGGATTTTCCAGGCAAGAGTACTGGAGTCGGGTGCCATTGCCTTCTCCTCCTTCTTGAGAAACCCTAAAAAAGAAATACAGTTTACTGAGGGTGAAGTGCAGACTGAGAGGATGAGCAGGGTAGACAAGTTGTCTTATTTCTGTTTTAAGCAAAGGATGTAAAAATAAGACCAGGTTTACATAGAACTGTTTGGGGTTATGCATGCTGATGAATATGGAGTTAGGCAAGCTGCTGGGTGGGAAAGTACCAGAAAGTCCCTCCAAAACAGTCCATCCTTGGTGCTGGCTAAACCACACAGGTGTCTCAAGCAAATCAGTCCTGTCCTTTGTTGTTGCTGAGTCGTTAAGTCCTGTCCGGGCTGATTGCAACCCCATGGACTGCAGAGTGACAGACTCCTCTGTCCTCCGCTGTTTCCTGGAGTTTGTCAAATTTGTGTCTATTGAGTTGATGGTTCTATCAAACCATCTCATCCTCTGCAGCTCCCTTCTCCTTTTGCCTTCAATCTTTCCCAGCATCAAGGTATTATCTAATGGGTTGGCTCTTCACATGAGGTGTCCAAAATATTGGAGCTTCAGCTTCAGCATCAGTCCTTCCCATGAATATTCAGGGTTGATTTCCTTTAGGATTGACTGGTTTGACCTCCTTGCAGCCCAAGGGACTCTCAAGAGTTTTCTGCAACATCATAATTTGAAAGCATCAATTCTTAGGGCCCCAGACTTCTTTCTGGTCCAACTCTCACATCCATACATGACAACTGGAAAAACCATAATTTTGACTATGTGGACCTTTGCCAGCAAAGTGAAGTCTCTGCTTTTTAATATACTGTCTAGGTTTGTCATAGCTTTCCTTGCAAGGAGTAAGCGTCATTTAATTTCATGGCTGCAGTTACCGTCTGCAGTGAACCCAAGAAAATCTGTCACTGCTTCAACTTCTCCCCCTTCTATTTGCCATTAAATTCCACCCTTTGCAAAGAATACACATTGGGGATGTTCCTGCATAGAGGTATTCAGTCCATTGTTTAATATAAGTTTATATTAATTTCCATTCTTCTATTAGCATTACTAAAATAATATTTTTAACGGACAGCTGTATTCTGTTTTTTACAATTCTTATCCAAAACTTCCATCTGGAGAACTTACTTAATTTTCTTTTACTCTAATACATGGATGAATGAAACTCAGATCAACTGTCATTTCCCTCTAGTAATTATTCATTACAGATGGCTGAGAACTACTTTAAAAAGTCATGCTTACACAATGTTGAATACCAACTTTAGAAATTATTAATTCAACAAATCCAAACAAGCTTCCAATCAAGAAGAACTGAAGTGATTTCATAATGTGTCTAAATATTGACCTTTGTTCTTCAACTTTTGGGTGTTTCAACAGCAAGATAAAGAAATACCAACCAGGGATTAAAATCCCAACCTTGCGAACATTATACATGGTGACTTGTGTAATGGTACAGACAGACATGGAAATAGTGGGCACCAGGTAAACTGTCATGTAATTTCCTCTTCTCTCTTGCATCTGAGCTGGAGGAATTTATTGTACTATGCATCATTAATGAGCATTCTTACCTTCTTTGTACTCAAGAAACATTAATTGTATGGTACTCTGTTTTCACTCTCATTTGTACTCTCAGTACACTGAAAATCAGATATTACAATTTTTAGTGACAGATTGCATAACTCAGAGGGTCATCTGGTCCCAGAGAGGAAATCAACCAGATGCCCAAACACTGCTAGCATTGCTTTCTTTTCTGTCCAGGGATGCTTAAAGATGCTATATTCCAAGGGCAGGTATATCATTTATGCGGACTTACAAATAGGTTCCTCACTTATTTTTCTTTAAATTCTTATTAATTTTTTTGATCTCACCACACAGTATGTGGAAACTTAGTTCCCCAACCAAGGATCAAACCCATGCCCCTTGCATGGGAAGCATTGGGTCTTAACCACTGGCTCGCCAGGGAAGTCATGTTCCTCATTTATTGATGTGGGAAGAGTCGGGAAAGGCACACTCCTGGCTATACACAACTTTAGTTGTAGCTTTAGATCTACTTCAATGCCAGGGGAGGGAATCAAAAGAATTTGAGGATGAATATGATGGTTAAGTCAAAGAAAGTTCTTTGATGGTATATAATGAAAAGTATGATAGCATGTACCTCCAGGTAACATGTATGAACCATGTAAAAGCTGAAAAGAGAAGTCATAGAAGAACCAAAGATCTAAAAGAGCTTGATTTGGACCAGATTAAGACAGCATGCTGCCCATCTGCTTAGATCCTTATCCACCCAGCGAAGGCCTGTCCACTCCCACCTGGCCATCCCTGCATCCCTCTGCTTAAGGACTTTGGTTGTTGGAGTCTTTTCTCCTAAAGGTGCTTCTGACTGGAATTTCTGGGGGCACTAATAGCCTTGAAGAAGCCCTTGACTAGTCACTGGGAGAGTTAGTGGGCCAATGCCCCAGCCCTCCAGCCCTCGGTTGGGATGACCCTGAGGTGGGCTTTCTACATTGGCGCCTAGTGCTGTCTCAGCAGGAGTAAGTTAATTGCTCCCAGCAGGGACTGTCTTGATGACAAGCCCTTCACTCCCTGCCTTCCTGCCTCATTTCTCCCACTCCTTGATCTGTGTTTCCTGGGACCACCTCCTAAGTAAACTACTTGCACCTTGATTCTGGTCTGCCTCTTGGGAAGCACAAATCAGAAAGCATGACTTGACCCCCATGTCTCCTGGGATTAATTCTGAGTGGGGTTGGTAGCCAGGGCTGTGGTGCACCCTGAAGGTCTGAGTTCTCGCCTGGGGCTCTCTCACTAATGAGTTTTCTGAGCTGCAGTTGGGTGAAGGCGACCCACTTCTGCATCCCTTCCAACTCGGTATAGCCGCTGCCAGGAGCTGGGAGCATTGGGGTAAACATGACATTTCCCTCATGCTCAGCAAGACAGGAAGTTCATTAAATTCGGTATAAATCTTTGCCTTTAAAGTGCCAGTTGGTGATTTATTTTCTCCTTCTGTTTAGATTTTTTAGAGCGTAGATGCCAACCTCTGGAATCCAATCCAAAACCCCAAGCGAAGTCCTGTTGATAAATCAACAAAAGCCATGTTTGCACAACGCAAGCCAAATGCAAATCCTTCATCCTTGCGAGGGAGCCTAATGATCACTTTTCAGTGTTATAAAAGGTGCCGTGTCGAAGCATCTTGCTAGTTCTCACCTTGGCCTCTAAAGAACATCCTCTGACTGCCTTTCTTCAGAGAAAATCCACAGATAAATAAAACTTCTCAGGGAACACCAGGGCCACAAACACATCTGAGGGGAAAGAAAATTGCATCAGGATGTAGTTGGCGGGCCCAGTCCTGCTTATCTCTCCATCGTGTTGGGTAGCACAGTTCCTAAGTGTGTGCTTCTCCATCTACTAAGGGGTCTCAATGTGGCCCCCACACAGGACCTTAGAGAAACCTGCACAGCATTACTGAAACATGGCTCACTTCTACACGTTATCAGCTGAGGCTCAGGCATGGATCTGAAACCATCTGACACCCCATTTCCTCATCTTGGGAGGATGGTTGAAAGGATTAAATGCATTCAGTTGCTTTTTCTTCCAGCAAGAATATTTATCGAGCACCTATTCTGTGCCAAAAGTGGGCGAGGCTTCGGGATATATAAGTGAACCAAACAATTATGGCCAAAGGAAAGACGGTCAGGTACAATTGAAGAAGCAAAAACAAAGAGATGAAGAAAAAAGCAGGCCGACCCCATTGGCAAGAGCCAAACCATGCCAGGTCTCAAAGCCAGTGATCAGGAATTAGGTCTTTGTGCAAAGAGTGACTGGAAACCATTAACATGTATCGAGCAAGGTAATGGGTGGCATGAGAATAAATTAGGGGCAAGAAGAGAATGGATGAGCTGAGAGTAATAGCATAAAGCATCCAGACCAGTGTCTGGCCCAGTACAGGACTCAGCAAATGCTGGTTCTTCCCCCTCGTCTTTGTGTCTTTCCCCTCAGACACAGGAGTTACTACCCAGCCTTCAAACACCTCCCTCAAAGCAATCTCCCCTGGTAACGGTTAAGCTCTCATCTACCTTCATGATCCAATTATCCACAGGAGGGCAAAGATCATTTATTCTTTGGGAAGAGGAAATGGGGAATTAAGTTTTATGAGCTAACGTAGAAAAGGCTTCTGTTTAACAAGAATCATCGTAAAATTGTTACACATTTCATATTGATGCATGTAGTGAAACACTAAAGAGGTTATGGGATTCTAGAAGTCGTATCCTAGGATCAAAGACGGCTCGAATGGTTGGGCAAAGTTGAAGGGATCTGGCTTCATAATATAAGCAAATGCACGTCCTCGAAAAATTCTTGACATGTTGGTTAAGTACATTTTTCATAAACAGAGTAAGTATATGAAAGAACAAGGGCAGTTCATTAGGAACAGCTATTGTTCATGAAATTTGCTATTAGGTAAGATGTGAGTTGTAGATTATGAGACTTAGCTTGAAAAGTGTCGGCCTACATAGATTTGTAAAGATAAAGGCATCTAAGCCATTGAATGTGGCTGAACAAAGAGATTTTTTGTTGAGCTTTTACCTTTAAGGGCTTCCCTTGTGGCTCAGCTGGTAAAGAATCCGCCTGCCACGCGGGAGACCTGGGTTTGATCCCTGGGTTGGGAAGATCCCCTGGAGAAGGGAAAGGCTACCCACTCCAGTATTCTGGCCTGGAGAATTCTATGGACTGCATAGTTCATGGGGTCACAAAGAGTTGGACACAACTTGCACTTCACTTGGGCTTCCCTTGTGGCCCAGCTGGTAAAGAATCTGCCTGCAATGTGGGAGACCTGGTTTCAATCCCTGTCTTCCCACTCCAGTATTCTGGCCTGTTGAATTCCATGGACTGTATAGTCCATAGGTTCGCAAAGAGTTGGACATGACTGAGCAACTTTTACTTTATCTTTAAAGCAAACACAAGATGGACAGAGACAACCACAGAATGATGTTACCATCAGCGAGGTTCAAGAAAGCCAGAAAACTAAATGTTGACGAAGCTTTCTAAAACAAAAGTTCCTGGGAATTCCAGAAAGCTTTATTTTGCTACATTTAGATCAAGAAGGACAGGGAAGTGAGGACTCATTACTGGTGGTAGGTTTTAATAATCTGTTAAGAAGAAGGATCTGCAATTGGAAATTTGAAAGAGAGAATGAAGAGCCGGAATTGGTGAATTGCTAAGAAAAATAATCCGAACTTTAAAACGGGAACTGAATGAATTGGTAGATGAAATTACAGAGCTAGCCTGGTAACTAAAAAATTCATGGGATTAAAATGGCTGGTATTATCTTCATGTATGTTATTTCTAAGATTCTATTCTCAAATTCTTCCCCAAGATATGAAGCTATATGGGCTTTCTATCCGCCCCCCCCCCCTGCCCCGGGGAAATACAATAAATGATGGTAAATCTCTAAGTTTCTAGCAGAATTGGATTAACAAAACATTTTAAAAAATCACGAGAATTATCAGAAGGCTAGAGAGAAAGAATAGTTGCTTTCTTTTTTCAATGACTTACTAGACTTCTCCTGGAAATAATAAATGAGGGAACTTCTGGTTAATTCCTAGAAAAATTCTCAAGTGAAAATTTAAACAGGATTTCTGAGCTCTTAAAAAGGAGTGTGCATAGGAACCACAGTAAGGTCACTACACATAAGTCCTTTTACAAGCCTGCTGATTTCATTTCCCACTGTGTTTCTGAAGATCAAGACCAGAGTAGGTGGCCACTGGGTTTACTTCTGACAGATACCACAGTCACCTACTGGGAGGAAATTGTGCTCCTTGCTGCTTGTTATACGATGAGGGTGAATTCCTCATCCCGTTCTATCACATTCAGGTACTCCATCTGCTTGGGACTCAGGTTCTCATCCTGGACTTTCTCTAAATGTGAGTGGACAAATCCACGTACCAAGTCCTACCCGTAAGTAGATAAAGCACAGGAAAGGGTTGCTTACCTATGAATTATTGGGCAAATGCCATTTCATATCATCCCATTCAATACAGGATATTTAATGCTGTTCTTCCTAGCAGAGGACAATATGTTACTACCATGTTCTTGATAAAGGTAAAGCTTTAGTGACTTGTAGAAAAGCAATTGTGTTTGGAATTACCTGGGTGATAACCACGCTGCTGGGGCAACAATGTGAGCTACGTGATGAGCATTGAGGAACGCACTCATCTCTTTTGGAAGAGTTTTAGCTTGGTGGGGAGATTGGCAAGCCTTGCTGTAACACGGATGGGGCGCCTGCATTCTTCCCAGGGAGCTCCATTCCAACATGGCCCCGGAGAAGCTCTGCACGGCACAGCCCTTACATCATCTGTACTATATGTACACTTGGTCAGGCTGTGTAAACTTTGACATGTGGGTGTCAATCTTTCTCATATTTGCAGATGGCTTTATCAGAGCGTGATTAGTTTCCAGAACAAATTTGAGCAAAAGAAAACATTACCTACAGTATGTAAGCCAACAGACCAGCTAGTTTTCAGATTTGTCTATTTACATGGGCACTGGATGTTTTGCTAAGGCTCTTTAAAACTGATGGTAATTGAACAGTGCCAGTGTGTTAGTGGAAGCTGATGAGTTGTAAAGGTTTTATAAACAACCAGGGTGGATTTGGCCACAGCCTTGCTGGTAATGTTTGTTAATCTCCCTGTGCAAGTGTGCACCTAACACAATGTAAATACTCTAGAATTTGGAGGTGTCAATAGTGTAACTTTTACTGTTTGTAAAATCATTCTTTGATATCATCAGTAAGTTGACTGAATGTCCCATGGCCAAATATAATAAAACCTTAAGTAAGCGCTTGCAGAGAAATAAGGGGAAACATGTGTTTTATTTTTACCCCACTGCATGTTTGTTAAAGGATCACCACAGACTGATAAATACAGCCATGACTGCCTGTGTGTAGATTTCTGCCTGGCTTCCAGTGAAGGCTCGTTTTATTCAGCGCTGAGAAGGAAGAGAATCTGTTTAAAATTATTCAATGGCTTTGTTTACATGTTTTGCTGAGAAAGACTACATAATTAGAACTTTGAGGGAAAATCTTGGCTCCACATTATCAGCAAATAAGACAGTGTCTTCAAGATTTATGCCCAGCAGAATTGTTGGGGTGGTTGTAGCCCATACTCGCTGGGTTCAGACAGGTATTGAAATTCCCTTGTATACACCTGTTTGTGGGTGTGGCTGGACTTTCAAGTGATGTCAAATGATGTCCTCTGAGTCCTCCTCATATTTCTGGGCAGGACTGTGAACCACTAGAGGGCCTATCCATTAACTAGGCTTCTCTAGACAAGGAGGAAAAATCCTTCTGGATGTCAAGAGAAAAAATTTTGCAAGGTTATTGAGGGTTTTTTTGTTTAGCATCGTACTGACCACTCCTCTAACCCACTTCCTCCCACTGCTGATGTCTGTGACAATCCTGGGGTGTGCATTGCCCCAGGGTCCACAGACCAGATGACAGGCCTTGGGGTTCACGACCAGCCCCTCCAGCCACAGTATTGATGGATCCAGGAGGAAATGAAGCAGTGGTGACATTTTAAAGGGGAATTTGTGAACGGCAGACATGAGCATGACTGGCTCAGCGTGGCAGCACATAAAATCAATACAAATAACCTAAGCCTTAATACCTTGATCCAGGGAGGAGGCTGGCTTTATCAGAGACTCAGAAGGGAGCGGCCCGAGGCCACCTGCGGTGGGCCTGCTATTGACCCACTCTGGAGAAGCGTTAAGCCAACCACAATTAGAGGCTTTTTTTTTTTTTGAAGTCATTTCTTTCCTCAGAAATAATTTTCCAGGGAAATGTGTGCTGAAATAAAGAAAAGAAAAAAAACCTTTGAAACCAGCACCCTTGATCGTGCCATGTTGTCACTGCAAAAAACAAAGATGCAATGTGTATCTCTCCTCATTTTACATCTTGTCTCTGTTTTTGAATCTGTGAAAATAATCTGACGATGCCCACTGCCTTCCTCCTGGGTGGCTTCTAAAGGCTGGGGACGAGTCCTCCATTTTGTGATCTCACTGCTCATTGCAGGAAGCAAATCATGTTCACGTCTTCATGGCATCAAATCCTCAGGTGCATCAGTAAAGTTTGTGCAGCCAGCCCCAAAATCAATGGGCGCTAAGACCTGGTATTAGAAAAGGACAGGACTCTATCGATTGCAATATTAAATGTTCCCTCTTTGCATAATTGCATTTAAAGGAACAGGCTAAAAGGAACCTTGTGGCCAATTTACTTTGGAGATGTTTTTCAGGACTGTCCTTGCTATTACTCATTTTACTTCTTGAAATGTTCTGGCAGAGTGACTTGAAAATGTAAAACTCAGAGTTAACACTCCTTTAGATTTTATAAGATGTGTTAGATGAGTAAATGGGTGGGGGGAGGCATACTTGTTTTCACGCACCTCTTTTTAGCCATTTTTCTTCTGTGTAGCCCTTGTTCAGGTCTATTGGGAGGAATCAAGAGTCTCAGAAAGCAATAGACTCTGCAGTGTGCAGACAGCTCCTAACTCTGGGGTAAAAATAAGATCCCCGCCCCCGCCCCCAGAATCATTCAACCTCTTGTTTCTAGTTAGATGTCTGAGTGACCGAGGAGCCTCATTTATCACCAGCAGAGACTAAAAGAGGGCAGTCTTTAGATAGCAGAGCACAAAATCTCTCACAAAAATAGAAAAAAAGAAAGGAAAATGGGAGAACTTATTTCCTATTTCAATCATATTGTTCAATGCTTGGAAGGAAAGCAAATAACCAACATGTCTAGGCCCGTGTGAGTAGAAGCTTAAGATGCTAGATTCCTCTCCTGTTATTAATTATTTACTTTTTTAAAGGGTAACCCTCTGCCTTTTAATTATGTGGGATGTGGGATGTCTGGGCACCAGAGGCATCTGTCTGTAATGCTGTCTGCTGAGCTGAGAGGAGATGGAAAGAGATGGTCCACACACTCGGTAAGGCTTGGTCTTCAGGTCAAGGGCACCTCAGTCCTGGCCTGAATCAGATTTTCTCTCCGTCCCTCTCGGACCCCCAGACAAGCCAGATGTGAAAGTCCTATGACTGCAAGCTCTGGGGATTCAAAGACCCCGGACCCCAAACCTGCAAGAGTCCTGCGCCTGCACGTGTGGGAGCTGGGCCCTGTGAGGTCAAAGTCACGGCGGCAGGGCACTGCATCGCTTAATGTGTGTACAGAGTAACTCTGTTTGTTTGTAGGTCCTTAGTAGAAGGGTGTCTGATGTTGACTTTTTGAGGCTAAAATTGTTTGAATTTTCTCTCCCGACTCTAAGCCACCTTCCAGAGGCCTCTTTTTTTCATGCTGTTTGTACATTCATTACCTTTTTAAACGTCGTGAAGCAGTAAACAGTCCAACACTTCTCTCTTCGTCCACCCATTGTCAAGAAGAATGGGGCCAGACAGCCACGGGCCACGTCAGCCGCTGGCTTCCCTGCTGGCCCGGGTGATAAATATTTGTAGCTTTGGGGCAATTATTCCCACACATTGTGCAGCCCTGCAAACCCTTAGTTAAAGCCAAATCAGATATTTGGAGAAAAACACGTGGCCCAAGACATGTTTATAGGAGTGCATTTCTAGTAATACAATTAGCACCAGGCTCTGACTGGGGGCTGGCCAATGGTTAAGAAAGAAAGGGATAAACCTAAGAAACAGAGCCTCTCTAGCTGCAAGAGTGTGTGTGCACACGTGTGTTTACTGTAACTTGAACGAAACTCCCAAAAGCTAAACTGTAGTTTTCTTTAGTTTAAGCTACAATGAAGGAACTTGAAATTGTCTTCTCAGGGGAAAAAAGAAAAATCACTTCATTCCAGCCAAATTATTCCCAGTCTTTGCACCTGAAGGAATGGACCCCCAGCTGGACTCCTCTGGCTTGTGTTGGGGGCAAGGAAAGCACAGGGACTAGGCTGGGTCTACCTGGCTGCAGGACATCCTGGAGGGGAGCGTTCACCTTTGTCCTGCAGGTAAACAGGTCAGAGGAGGCGGGCAATGAGCACCCCGCCAGCTTCAAGGAAACCAGTGCCGCCCTCCTGGTGGCCTCAGGGGCACACCAGTCTTTCATGGCAGTCTCTGGTTGTGTCAGTTACAAGGCCCTTTGAGTTTCAGTCTCCCCATGTGGAGATGCTCTGGACAAGGTCCACAGTGCTCTTCCGTCCTGGTTCTGGGCATCCCATGTGTGTCTCTGGAGGGTATCAGTTTGAATGTAGTCTGGCTTGATTTTCATCCTCTCTGGACCAGGATGGTATCAGCTGAGGCCAGCCGCCCTGAGGAAGCCGGATCCCTCACCATGAGCAGAGCAGGGCCCCCCGGGCGAGAAACATGGGCCAGAAGCAGGGCAGTGAGGTCACCCGGGAAGGGACCAGCACTGGTTCCAGGAAGAGGGTGGACTCGCAGCATCCTTTGTGCCTTTTCCTTCATGGGAACAGCCTCCCTCCAGGTCCCAAGTGCATCTTGCCAGGGGGAGGGAGGTGTGTGAGCCATGCCCTCTAACCAGGGGCTACATAGGGTCACTTCTGTCAGGCCTTGACCAGAGTTGACAGAGGTCACAGCAGGATCCACTCTACCCACCCAGATGAGGACTTGGGGTTGGAAGAATGAGGTTTATGTCCCTGCCTTCTGATGATCTGACTGAGGGTTTAGACCAGGCAGTGGTGGGGGACTCTCCTCTGGAGCCCTGGGGGCTGGTTTCCCACCTCATCAGGCTGCAGGGACTGTCAGGGAGCTAGTGGGGTGACAGCAGATGACCCAGGGCCAGGGCCAGGGAGAAACCCCAAGACTTAAGACTGAGGAAAGAAGACAGTCTAGGACATACTTTCCCTGTGGCTAGAAGGGGTTAACGGGAAACGCTGGGTTCTAGGAAGGAAGAGGGTGAAAGGCCAAGCCATCTTCCTGGTAGTTTTATGGAGTCTCATTAGGGAGCCTGTAACTTAGAAGGGGTCCCTCTGACCAGAGGACATAGCTGCCACTTACTGAGTTTATAAATAGGGAGTCTCTAAAACCCCTTTAGCGTCACATTCCTTGTGATGACGTTAGGAATTAGTGGCACTCTTGCAGGGGAGGGCAGACCCCAAGGGCAGTTAGGAGGGTGAATCGTTTCCTAAGAGCAGCAGTGTGGAAGGAAAAGTGGGGAAGCGAGCGGGGACATCAGACCCCCATGAGCGTGGGAAGCGCCTGTGCCCATGGAGGAGCAAAAGCTGCTGGGCCTCCGGACCCTGTCCTGCTCTGACCTGGGCTGGAGCCGCCCAAGAGGGGCTCAAAGACTTGGATAAGTCTGCGGACTGTGGGCCAATGCCAAACCCTAGAGCTGGACAGAGAGCCTTCCCCAGAAAGGGAATCTGAGTGGTGGGCCTCTGGGTCTGCTCCTCCAATATAACCTTCCACTCTGTCCTCACCCTGAGACTCCGAGAGATCAAGGCCCTGGAGGGGAACGGTCATTATTAAGTTTTTCTGTCTGTGTATAAAGACGTGCACAATGGAGGATTCTTTAAGAATTGGATCAGATGTAGGGGAACTCCTGAAAAGCTACGCTGATTCTCTTTTGCTGTATATAACCCCCCTGTGCAAGGTTTCCCTTTTCTCATTGGCCACCAGGAGTGTGAGAACTACAGGGAACTGTTGCCTAGTTTTTTTTGTTTTGTTTTTAAACTTTTTATTTTATATTAGAGTATAGTTGATTAACAATATTGTGTTAGTTTCAGGTGCACAGTGAAGCAATTCAGTGATACATACACAGGTGTTTGTTCTTTTTCCAACTCTTTTCCCATTTAGGTTGTTACATGATGTTGAGCAGAGTGCCCCCGTGTGCTCTACAGTAGGTCCTTGCCAGTTTTCGGTAAAGAGCATCCGTGACCTCTTTTTTCTGTATGATTTTTGAAAGTGAATTTAACTTTTTATTCCTTAGGTTTTATGCTTAGTCTCAAATGTTTTCTTGGAAGTAGAGAGAAATAAAATCCAGATACAAAGATGGATGTAGAGACAGATAATCTGTTGTTTCAGTGAGCCTTCTGGGTCTTTCTGTGTTCATTGGAACATATTCTCTGGTCTGGTCAATTCTGCCTTTTCTGTGGCTTTCTTGGTGTCAGTGTTTCCACACTTTGTGCACATGCTCACCATCCCGTTAGGGCTTCCCTCATAGCTCAGTTGGTAAATCATCTGCCTGCAATGCAGGAGACCTGGGTTAGATCCCTGGGTTGGGAAGATCCCCTGGAGGAGGGCATGGCAACCCACTCCAGTATTCTTGCCTGGAGAATTCCATGGACAGAGAAGCCTGGTGGGCTACAGTCCACGGGATCACAAGAGTTGGACACGACTAAGCAACTAAACCACCACCACCATCACCATCCCATTAAGCTGACCTACTCTATGAAGTTGAGTTCAATTCCCAGATGTACCAACATACACAGAAACCAAAGCCCTTCTTGGCGCATTTCACCTGCAGTATCTCTGTGTCCTGGGCTTCGTTGCTAAGACAGATGTGCTCATTTCAGCCCCACCGCATGCAAGCTGGCCCGCAGGGGAGTCACTGACTGTCGATTTCTCATCTGTGAACTGCGATGGAGAACGCTTTCCTTTTGGTATGGTTGTGAGAATGAAATAGGATGTGCCTGATACCCAAGATGCTTCCTTTCCCATCTTGGGAGCTCCCAGTGATTATGGCCACATTACAATAGAAAGCATTGGACCACAGTCTTCCTGGGTGTTCCGAATGTGATCGGGCATGCAAGCAGGTATTGTTTCCTACTGATGGGCTCCTTGAATGATGGGCTATATTTTTATTTTCACCTTTCTTACATGCCCCTCGGTACCTGGCAGTGCTTAAGAGCATCATACTTTATTGATAATAGGATGACTAAACCCCATATAGGCTGTCATTTCATTCAAGCCTTTGGCTAAGCAGGAGGGGTACCACACTGCTCTTAGCCCTCATGAGTCCACACAGAGAGATGTTTTAGGGAAACAAGAATAACAGTTACCAATATTACCTCTTACCTTCCTAGAAGCAAAGGTAAAGTCAATACAGCCCACTCTGTGGGGGAGCTTCCTTTTATAAACATTTTGGCAGTGTGCAGTGGGGCCACATCATGGCACCTGGAGCTGGGTGGCTGGAAGCATCCCAAACTCCTTTACTAACAGAAGAGGAAGGAGGATGATACCCTGACTCCCTACCCACCAGAGAAGGAGTCACCCATCTCCACCTCTAGCCTGGTGAAATAGTAAATACTCAACCAGAAAACTCACTTCTTCAGAAAAAATACCTCACATTTACAGCACAATAGATACACATGCCTCAAGATGCTTTATAGAAACATTAAAGGACAGCGTGTGGATGGCATCAGAGAGAAATCCCCAACTCCCTGACGCTCACCTATCCTTCAAAACTTTGCCTCCTTCTGGCTCAACCCTAATATCCCCTGCCAAAGACAGACTCTGAGGGCCTTAGATTAGAGAATCCACGTGATGCTTCAACTCCAGGCAGCACAAAAGCAGATGCTTTTGTGGGAAGCAGATGCTTCCCATCGGGGTGTGGGAAAAAAATGTTAAAACATATACTCTTGGCAGTCTAGTGGTTAGGATTCTGGGCTTTCACTGCCAGGGGGCCAGGATTCGATCCCTGGCCAGGGAACTAAGATCCTGCAAGTCTCATGGTATGGCCAAAGAAACAACCAAAAAAAGAGTGTGTGTATATATACATATATATATATATATAATCTAAATAATCACATTTATAAATGTTTTATAATAGTCATAATATGATAATATACTTCCATATATATATATATGTATGTATATATATATATATATATATATATATTGTATCAGGTAAATATATTCATTTTACACATGTTAGGTTATATGTTCTTCTGGTAGCTTGTGGGATACTTGGCCAAAAACCACTTGAACATCTCCACACAGAAGACCTCCCCCCAGACACAAAAAATTTCCATCACTCACTCATGCATAAATTCAGTGGTTCTTAAATTTGAACTCTGGAAAGAGGCAAATAGTGCTGCTGCTTTGCAAAGTGTAAGGCTAATCTTAACTTGCCAGCTTGATATAATCAGAGCTGACTTTCACTTGACTCTGTGTGCTTTCGGGTTTCTCTCCATCTCTGCTCTGCCTGCACAAATAGCATCCATCTGGATGAGGCATGGGTTTGGCATTGAGGTTGAGAAGGACCGCATTTCACTTTTAGCCAATGTCCTGATTCTAGAGTGTCTGTCAGGCCCTGAGCTTCAGCAACTGCACAGCTGAAGGTCAGATGGTATTTTCCATACTCGTGAACACAAGTCAAATCATATCCAGTCTCCATCTCACACTCTGGGGGAGTCTAAGCCCTCCTGCTATTTCCTCCTCATATTCCTGATGTCCTCAGGGGGACTCTGCCTCTAGTCACCAGCTCTGATTACTGGTGTGTATTTCCAAGTCTCATCCCAATAGGATGATATGTCCCCTTTGTCCATGTCCACTTTCTAAAACCCGTTGATGCAAAGGACCTGATGATGAATCTGATTTCAGTGAAAGTTTGGGCACCTGAGGGGGAGAGGGCCGCCATAGTACAGTGGTATTTTAGCCATCCCTCTTCCAATGTCACCAACCTCTCAAGGTCCTGTCCCCCGTGTGGTGGCTGGCTTTTTGCCATCTTGTTTCTTTCTTCTGCTTTTGTCTGTTGGCCTGCAAGTTCATATTCTCCTCATCTATTATAGAAAGAAATTCAATATTCTCCAGCCTGAACTTGCACGCATTATCACAGTTGGCAGAACAGAACCAGTGGAATCTCCATTTAGTCCAAGGAATTTAACAGACAGTGGTTGCGGGATCTAGGACACGTAGACTTCAGTAGTTGCAGCACGTTCTTCCTATTGTGTGGGGATGTGATGTAGACAATCACAGCACCTGACTTAAAGGCCTTTCCTGCCCAGAAATCTACTCTTTCCTACCTCAGCCCCAAGCTGAGTTAGCTAGTATGCAAATTCTGTGTATGCTTAGCCACTAGCAATGGATGAAACCGACATTTTAAAAGTAATTTGATATTGCTAGTTTTAAAAGTGCCTGTGGTCACTCTCTGGCCCCAGGGTTGCAGTTGGTCACCTCTGTGCTGTTACACAAAGGGCCCTTTGGATCTGCAAACACTCCCTGTTGCATGCTCAGGGCCAAAGGAAACCCAGTGGTGTCCACAGTGACAGAATGCCCGTGAGCAGGTCGGGCAGGCTGGCTTCCAGCATCCCCCTTCTGCCCAATGACACCTGCCTGTCCATGCCCTGTCCCAGCCCCATCCACACATGAGACTCCCTCCCCTGCTCTCTCTCTTCTCTATTTAAAAATAATTTTATTTATTTTTATTCTTTTTGGCTATGCTGTGTCTTCATTGCTGCACAGTCTTTCGCTAAGTTGCAGAGAGTGGGGGCTACTCTCTAGTTGCAATGCACGGTGTTCTCATTGCAGTGGCTTCTTTAGTCACAGCGCATGGGATCTAGGACATGTAGACTTCAGTAGTTGCAGCACGTGGGCTCAGTAATTGTGGTTCCTGGGCTCTAGAGCACAAACTCAGTAGCTGTGGTGCATGAGCTTAGTTGATCCTTGGCATGTGGGATCTTCCCGGGCCAGGGATTGAACCCACGTCTTCTGCATTGGCAGGTGGACTCGTTACTTACAAGTGAGCTCCCTTCTGAAGACTCCCTCCTTCTGTCTCCCCTCAACTCTTCCATCCCCTCTCCACATAGCTTCTTCTGCAAATGCATGAGAGGAAATTGTGCCTCTGTGCCCAGTAGACGCTTTCTACAGGTGCCCAGCAAGGATGCTCAAAGGGAGGGCATCTTGACACGTCAGTGTAAGATGGCAGCCTGTGACCATGAGATGTCTACAGTGGTTTTCCCCTAAGGGGAGTAGTTTAAATTCTATTTTTGTCTCTTTGTATTCTCTATAAGACCAGTTTTCTACAGGAACGCATCTTTCTCTTGGTGAAAAAGAGTGAAACAATCAGTTACATTTAACGGAGATGAACCTGACAGGTCACAGGCAGGCTTTCCATGGTCAGAGCTGGAGGCCTGCTGCCCCGTCTTTCATTCTGTGGGTGATTTTTAGAAACTGAATTGGTTGTCAGCGCTGAGCCATCAAGATGTTTTGCATGTGCAGCTGACACGCCTACTTCTTTTGAAAACTCCTGGAAGGTCTGTCTACACAGCCCAGGGATCTAATTCTTAGCGGCTTGACCTCTCGTCACTGTCCGAGGTCTTTTAATAAAGATGATGGGTATCAATTTGGTCACATAACTCCTTAGAAGAGGGGAGCGTGTCTCCCCCGCAGCCTGCTCCTGATGGTGGGAAGCAGTTGGTGGACCTGGCAGGAGGCTGTTTGTAGGAAGAGGTCGCTAGGCCATCGGGAGGTGAACAGATGCTAAAGAAGTTTCACCAGATCGCCTAAAAGAGAAAGCAGCCACCAGGTGGGTGGGCCCAGCCGCTTCAGTAAGGATCCAAGGTCTCAGTACCTATCCAAAGCAAATCAAGCCTCCGGGCTGGGCGGGGGGTTGGAGGGGGTGCTCCAGCCTGCATCCAGGACCTTCCCTTGGGATTAAATGAAACTTAAACCTGCTAACTAAACACCAGCACAAAAACATCAGCGGGAGCTATTCACCTGGCATCAATCATGACTGACAGTCCACTGCAGGGAGGGAGCTCCGAGCGCTGGGGAACAAAGGCCAGGAGGGAAAGAAGGGAAAATTGTGAGAGGAAAGAAAATCTTCACCTCACAGCCTCGGGGAAGATCCAAAATGAAGGGAAACAGTTCCCGACAGGAAGGTGAACCCCAAATCAGGCTGAGGTTTTGTGGCAGACCTTGCACAGACCACCTTTGAATCTGATGCCAAGAAAGGCTCCACCCATGGGGCCCTCCTGGCAGCAGGTGCTGGTCTCAATATCCCATTCATTCACTGGTTCCTTCCCCGCTTAGTCCATTCATTCATTCCACAGTGCATCCCAAGCGGAGCATACAGTGTGGCCAAAGCCACACCCCTGCTAAGAGAGGAGACAGAAGATGAGTGGGTGAATGAGCGCATGGATACAGCATTGAACATGGAGAGATGCTGTAGGAGAAACAGAACCCAGCAAGGGGCTGAAGGCATGTCCAGCTCAGCAGATCAGAGGAGCCTCCCAAACAGCAGATCTGCAGCTAAGACCAGGAAGCAGGAGCATTGTCAAATAACCAGGAACAACAGGAACTGGACTGTTTGGTTTGAAGCAAAACAGCACTCTGGTTCCAGGTAAGGGCTGGCATCCTGACCACTAGGTGCCCCCACCCACTGAGTTTCCATGGGGAGAATCCCTGTGCAGGTTGGCCCGCTGGCCTCCTACCTGCCCCTCAAATGCACCAGGTGGTCTACCACAGGGCCTTTGCACCTGTCATTCCTGGTTCAGTATCTGCCTTCAGGAAAACTGATTCCAGGCACCGCATATAGTGCTAATCAACTTTCACCTTTTGGGACTCAACCTAGAGGTTCCATCTTTCCAGAATCTTTCCTTGGTTTCCTGGGTCCCTACCCCTTCCCTCAAGATGCAGGTTTGGGTCAAGAGTCTTAAATAGTCTCTCTTAACACATAGAAGATGCTCAATGGGGCTCCTTAAATTAAAGTGCTACATCTCTAGATAACCAGTAAATGCAAGAGGTGAAACTCAAGACCAAGCCACATGCTCCCAAGGGCTCCTGCAGATACCTTTCTCCAGCCCCCATCTGTCCCAGCCTCACCTCCTGAGGGGGACCATCCGCCACCTTTGGAGGACGTATTGATCAGTGTCCTCTGAGGGCAGTCCTACTGACAATTTGACTCTTCTTAGAAAAGCACAGCAAAAACAATTTTTCGAATTTAGACTAGCCTCTGTTGCTCAATAATAGCTGTTTTTCCTGGAAATATCTTTTGGGGAGGGATGTTAATTACCAATAGGGATCTTTTCCCAAACACAGGGGTATGTAGGCCCAAGCACACACTGACCAGTGAACTTCAACCTTTAAGGCTCAGGCCTTGAGTTTCAGTGTCTGGCCCTTTCCCTTGGGAATATCTGCTGGCAAAATGGCCTCCTCAAGTTCAAAAAGTACCCAAGTAAAGAACACTAAGTCACATCTCTACATTTCAAAGATAAAAGGACTTAAAATAGACCTTTATTGGTCTGAACTTGAAGTTATTTTACCTGCAAATAAGTCAGATTAATTTCTTGGCCTGAACCCAAAGTAAACAGACTTGTGTTCACTGCATTTTAAGGTAAACGTGTCTCTCACAAATCTGCACAAGTTCAGGGGTAGCAAAGAGCTGATAAGCCATTCAGAGGTGCATTAGTCATTTTCAGAAGGCATCTCTACCAGGAAGGTCATCTACCGAGATGTGCAAGCACATCCCCCAGGAACTAAAACCATATGAATGGAGAGATCTACTTCCTGGAAACAAATCAGAGCGAGGTAAAAGTATTCTGGATGAAAAAGAGATTCTGTGATCTTTGGAGAAAGAAAGATGGCATGATTGCTATATTGTTCAAGACTGCTGGAAGGAGGGCTTTGCTGAATGTTGAAGGAAATTCTGACCTCCAGGTGGGGAAGACAGCTGGAAAAGCTATTTGCCAAATCCTCTCAATGAGCAGTGACTTTAAACAGGCTTTGCTTGCTGTTGAAGTAGTGAGGCCAAGTTAATAGGATCCTGAGAGTGCCCAGGTTTGCTATCTTCTGTGGCACAAGGAAGGAGACAAAAGAGACGCGGGTTCAATCCCTGGATCAGGAAGATCCCCTGGAGGAGGGCACGGCAACCCACTCCAGGATTCTTGCCTGGAGAATCCCCATGTACAGAGGAACCTGGTGGGCCACAGTCCATGGGATTGCCAAGAGTCAGACACAGCTAAAGCAACTTAGCATGCACACATGCACGTGGCACAAGGAGGCGTGAAATGTTCTGAGATGGGATGGATGGTTATTCATAAATTTCTTTCCCTTGGGCTTCACGATGCTGCTTTGACACATCTCAAAGGTAGGGTTGGAAATGGAGCTAACAGCCCCATTATCACACGCATCTGCATGCAGTCACCAAGGCAGTCTAAAGATAGGAGTGGGAAGGGATGGGGAGGAGGGGAACGGAGCACAGTCCCCACCTCCATCGCGTGCAGCCGGGTCCAGGCAGAGGCTGGAGGATGCAGTATATGCGAGTCCCAGGCAGGTGCTCGAGAACAGCTGTCTCCTGCACAAAGAGCACAGGTGAAGGCCACTGTGCTCATTGTACAATTATATTTACCTTCATTGTCTTCTGGTCATCACTTACATGCTCCATTACTGCCCAGAGAACATTTCAGTTCATGTAAAGAAAAGGGGTTGGTTTTTCATGTTCTCCTCATGGAGCAGCAATAAGCTCTTTCAGAATTAAGGAAACCAGAAGTTTCCAGGTAAAGTTCTGAAAGGCTCTGCCGCTAAAGTAGTTGTAATTTATAAACTCTTGGGGAAATGAGACAAGAGGCTGATGAAACGGACTTTTCCCAACTGATTTCACATCTCAATTTGATCAATAAAGCATTTAACAAAATTTGAGTTTGGCATGGCAGAGGGAGATACTGAACAAAGCAGCAACAGAGAAGATCTTCATAATACATACTTCCAGACCCCCAGCCTCACACCTTTAGCATAATCAAAATGGAATGACTCCCACTTTAATTTAATAGGGAAATTTCATGAACATAAAAATATGCCAAGTTTCCAAGAAGTCACATTGCAACTTACCTCTAAGAAACTACATTTTATTGGGCTTTGTCATGGCGTCAAAAAAGAATATCCACAAAGATCTGTAAATGCTCTTAAAACACTCCTTCCTTTCCCAACAATGATCTGTATAAGAACAGTTTTTCTTCACATTCTGCCACAGAAATAACACAACACAACAGAATGAATGCAGAAGCAGAAATGAGAAACTGTGTGTCTTCATTAAGCCAGATGTTAAGGGGATATGCAAAAATGCAAAAAAAAAAAAAGCCACTCTTATCCTTAAGTGTTTCTGTTTAGGAAAATATAGTCATTTTTGGTTAAAAAAATAGTCTTTTTGCGTTAACATTTCATGGGTTTATCATTATTTCGAGATAGATTAATAAATATTTTTATAGCTTGTGTTTCAAGCTCTAATAAAGCTTTAATATGCCAAATATCACTATCAATAAATGTTGCCCATATAAACAAAAGCTCTTTGGGGTGTCCAGGAATTTTTAAGAATGTAAAGCGGCTCCAAGAGAAAGTTTGAGAACAGTTGATATCTAAATTCTTGTCCAACTTTTTATAATGAGAGTTGGTGATGATGGTCTACAAAGATCTTTTTGTCAGTTCCAATTACAGAAAAGTCAAGATCTTTAAGGAATCTTTGAGGAGTCCTGGAAGGGTTTCCTCACCAGCCTATTAGTCAAGTCCCAAGTTTAGTCCCTTGACTGAAATCTCCTCCATGGTCTCAGCCAAGTCTGTCCAATGGGGCAAGGGCTTAGTCTTACTAACCCTTCTCCCAAGCAACCCCTTTTCCTTTTAAGGAAGGGATCCCTATGCCTAGGTGATTGCATCAGGGAGGGGCAGGCACACTTCAGGTCCCAAGGACACACTTCCTGAGAGGTCCATCTTTTCACACAGGTTTTCTCTAACACCACCTTCAGATAAGGGCTATTCCAAGAGCAGACACAAAGCAAGTCCCAGCCTCCAGCGCTGTTCTGCAGGAACTAGTGAAGAAATGGAACTATGGAATGATTTGCCTCTGAGAAACACTCTGCATCTCTGTGGATTCCTTGAGGTGTTGAGCTGGAGCTGGAGGATGTGCTAGCAGGAGGCCCCATGCACCCTATTGTCAGATCCTGCAGAGTCCAACCCATCTGTTTGCTCATGTATACCTATATATGATACATATATACCTATATTTGAAAATATGTCCCCCAGAGGGAGGCTTAATGAATATTAGTTTCTTTTCAGATCCTGATCATCTTCCACCAAATTTTTCTTTTTATTCTGTCCTGGGTAGTCGTGTAGACTTGAAGACCCATTGGCTGACGTGGTCACAGAGAAAAAAAGACAATGAAGGCTCCTGCCTCTGAGTGAGGGCAGGTGACAGATGAATGGAGTTCCTGGGGATTGTGTGTAAAGGGATACACCTGCCGAAGGTGGTTAACAAGAGATGTATTTCTATACAGGGAACTGCCATAAATCAGAAAGAGATAAAAGCATTTAAAAACAAAGCAGACCATATTTTTTGAGTAATTGAGCCCAGTTTTAGAAAACAAGAAATGTCTGTGTCTGTCCTTGTCTTTCAACCATTACTCTCTGTTTGGTTAAGCTATACAAACATCAGGACTCTGATGTAAAAGACTTTTCTTTTGTGCATTGCACATAAATGTCTTTAATCTTTTGAATTAGGAATTTATTGGTTGGGTCTTCTAGGGTAAATTCAGTGAAGTTCTGAAATGTTTTCCTCTGAAAAGAAAGAGAGGGAGGAGGCAGAGAAGGGTCAGGGAGGCTCAAATCTTAACCCTCACCCCCCAAGAAACATGTTTTACTGGCACAGGAGAGTAGGGGAGAGTCCAGCTGGTCTTTAGCCAGCTGAAATCTGGGACCCAGAGGCATGTGCCTTGGGTCAGGCTGGGGTAAAGGGACTGCAGTGCAGGTGAGCAGTTGCAAATCTTTCCTTGGGATTTCAACAGCAACAAGCAAACAAGCTCATGAGACAAGGGTTAAGCCTCACGGCTATGCTCTGCCCATTGGCTTTGGTCCTTCTTTCTTCTGACCCTTTCTATGATGCCTCGGTCAAGGCCACATGGCAGTCTGGCAGCTTCCCCATGGCTGGCCCATGACCTGGGGTTCAGCCAACTCCCCTCCCTTCCATGGGCTCCTGAGGACAGACAGGAGGAGCCCCATGAGCAGCTGGGAGAGAGAGTGAGCAGAGGCTGCTGTTTCCGTGTTCTTTTCTGTCCCCCTCCTGCCATGCTTACTCCCTGCCCGATCCCAGCATCGGCCTTTCTAGCTCCACAGAAAGATTTCATGTGGAATGAAGGTCTCTAGAAGGCAGTTGAACCCATTACAGGTTCGCATGGCTGTTTTCACAAGAGGGGTAAAATTATAATGAAATTTAACTGAATTAAATTGAATGAAATTTTAATACCTGAGAAGGTCGTTAATCTCAATACTCAAGATTCTCAGAACTTGCATTTTTTTTCCTGGGAGTTTTCAAAACGTAACTCTCTGTGAGATGTCACTGAAAGGACTTCTAGGAACTGGGTGTATGGGTTTGCCAGAGCTGCTGTAATAAGCACCACAGACTGGGCAGCTTAAACAATAGAAATGTGAGGTCTCTCATTTTTGGTGGCCAAAACTGAGAAGTCTGACATCAAGGTGTGAGCACAATTACTTCCTTCCAAGTCTGTGAATCTGTTTGTCCTCCCTCCCAGCACCTGGTGGTTTGTTGGCCTTGTTTGGGGCTCCTTGGCTTGTCGACACATCACCCCCATCTCTGCCTTCCTGTTCACATGGCATTTCCCCTCCAGCTGTGGTGGATTGGGGACCCATCTGCTCCAATGTGACCTCATCTTAAACTAAATGTACCTGCAATTACCCTATTTCCATCAAAAAATCACATTCTGAGGTTCAGGGTGTTGGAAATTCAAAGTATAAATTTGGTGGGAACCCAGTTCAACCCTTCAGCCCACAACATGTGGTGGGGAGCCAGTGTGTGTGTGCTCAAACTCCCTCCCACACAACTGCAGACACAGGTTGATCATATAGTATGTTGTGATTGTGGACAGCGTGTTGGAGGGAAGTGGGGTGACCAGCTATTCTGGTTTGCCAAGACTGAGAGGGTTCCTGGGAGGTGGAACTTTTGGTCCTAAAACCACAAAAGTCCAGGACAAACAAGGACAAGTTGATCACTCAAAGGAAAGTGTAACAAAAACACCCACAGAAAAGCATCAATTCATGCCAAGTTCACAATTCTACTAGCAAACTGAGACTTTCGACTGAAGAAAGATTCACAGGTTGTTAGGACTTGGAGTCATCTTAGAGATCTCTCTGAAGGGCTTGGAGGGGTGGAATGCCTGTTTGTGACCCCACCCCACATACACAGAACACTGCTCAGGCCTGAGCTTCGGCAGCTTCTTAAGGAAACCAGTGGATGGAAATATTCTTTATAGAGAAGTTGAAGAGTGACAAACAGCTTTTTTCAAACACAAGATTCATAATTTAGAAAAAAATGGATTATATTGAAAGACAGTTAAAGATTTATAGACAGATGTATAAAGCTATAAAAAATATTGTGGGGAGCACATATAGACATTGTTGTTGTTTAGTCGCTAAGTCATGTCCAACTCTTTGTGATCCCATAGACTGTAGTCCACTAGGCTCTTCTGTCCATGGGATTTCTGAGGCAAGCATACTGGAGTGGGCTTCTGTTTTCTTCTTCAGGGGGTCTTCCTGAATCAGGGATCAAACTCTTGTCTTCTGTGTCTCATGGATTGGCAGGCAGATCCTTTACCACTGAGCCACCTGGAAAGCCCTCATATAGCCAGAGACTCATTTAAAAAGTTATTTCAGGTTATATATCAAGTTAGAGAATCATATAGGACTTGAAAGAATTGTATGAAAAGAAATAGGCTTCCCAGGTGGTGCTAGTGGTAAAGAACTCACCTGCCAACACAGGAGACCTAAGAGATGTGGGTTTGATTCCCGGAACGGGAAGATCCTGTGGAGGAGGGTGGTAACCCACTCCAGTATTCTTGCCTGGAGAATCCCATGGACAGAGGAGCCTGGCGGGCTACAGTCCATAGGGTTGCAAAGAGTTGGACATGACTAAAGTGACTTAGCACGTGTGTACATGCATGTAAAGGAAACCTTTTATAGTTATATGGAGAGGGACATAAAAATCTATATAGCAACATTTAGAAAATTATATCGAAAATGTTACAAACTGAATGTAGACAGTTACGCAAAGAGCTGTGTAGGGACAAGCATGCCTCAAAGCTAAAGGGATTCCCAGGAGAAAACTGTAGAAGATGGTATAAATGTTGCATCAGAGGAAAAAAGGAGAGTGAGTTTATTCCAAGCTTGTTCAGAACACTGGATCTCATTTACCTAGCTTGAAATCTACAGCCAGAAAATCTGGGTTTGAACCATCTGCAGTGACCTCCCTCCCCCGAGGCTCAGACCCCAGGGCCCGTCCAGCACTGAGAATGGATGGGTGTGGACCCCCGCACTGGCCTTGAACCACTCCCCACCTGGGTGTAACTGTCACCTCCCACTTCCATTCAGTCTGTGCCTTCAGGGGTGATCTGAAGTGGTCAGAAGTTTCCCGAAAGCTGAGCCTGTAACTCTAAGTCTTAAAGCTTTGAGTTATTTGACAGGTGCTCCCTGGAAGCTGGAGTGTGGGGTGACAGTTCAGTTCAGTCGCTCAGTCGTGTCTGACTCTTTGCAACCCCATGGACTGCAGCACTCCAGGCTTCCCTTGTCCATCACCAACTCCAGGAGCTTGCTCTAACTCATGTCCATAGAGTTGGTGATGCCATCCAACCATCTCATCCTCTGTCTCCTGCCTGCCATATTTCCCAGCATCAGGGTCTTTTCTAAGGAGTCAGTTCTTCCCATCAGGTGGCCAAAGTATTGGAGTTTCAGCTTTAGCATCAGTCCTTCCAATGAATATTCAGAACTGATTTCCTTTAGGATGGACTGGTTGGATCTCCTTACTGTCCAATGGACTCTCAAGAGTCTTCTTCAACACCACAGTTCAAAAGCAACAATTCTTTGGCACTCAGCTTTCTTTATGGTCCAACTCTCACATCTATACATGACTACTGGAAAAACCATAGCTTTGACTAGATGGACCTTTGTTGGCTAAGTAATGTGTCTGCTTTTTAATATGCTGTCTAGGTTGATCATAGCTTTCCTTCCAAGGAGCAAGCGTCTTTTAATTTCATGGTTGCAGTTACCACCTGCAGTGATTTTGGAACCCAAGAAAATAAAGTCTGTCACTGTTTCCATTGTTTCTCCATCTATTTGCCATGAAGTGACGGGACCAGATGCCGTGATCTTAGTTTTGGAAAAGGAGACGGAGGAGTAGGTGTCACTAGACAGTAGCTACTGAGGGCCACCAGGACCCTGGAGAGAACCTGGGATCTGCGCCTCACATCTCCCCTCCTAAAGCCTCACCCCCAGATCCTCTTCACTGTCAGGGTGCAGGCCCGGGGGCTTCCCAGCCAACAGATGAGGGAGAAAAGCCCAGGGTGGAGGCGTGGGGAACAGCAAACTACATAGCCCTGGGAGATGAGCCATTCTGGGTGTCCCTCCCCACACCTGCAGCCCCCAGACTTAAGGATCTGGAGCCACCTTCTCATCCTTCCAGCTCCCCTCATGCCCTCCTCCCCTGCACCCAGCAACACCCTCGCCCCCCCGCCCACCCACAGCCTGAGCCCTCAACTCCTGCCTGTCAGCTGGAGTTCTCCCCATGTGGGGCCCCTCACCTCCTGGCTCCCCTCTTCCCCCAGCCTCCTGGATGCTGCATGAGGTATCCACCCTTCTCTGAGAAATCCTAGTGCTTCTCAGATACCACCTCTTCCACGAAGCCTTCTGTGATCCCAGTCCTACCCCACGAATACACACACACTCCCCCACCATCACCACCACAAACAACCTGTACATGCATGTACCAGGCCACACAGCTCAAACATCCCACACACATACAACATATCCACTACACACACACACACCTCATACCACCCTCCATCACACAGACACATATACCCATTACATACCCTCACATACATATCACACACATACAGTACACACACTACCCACCACACATACTCCACCAGCCACCTCCTATTTTTTGTGGTATTTTGCTTAGAGGTCTGTCATTGGTCACCATATGTGACTTTGTGACAGTTACTTCTCTGCCCTCCCAACTTTGCCTTGCTCGGGACTTGAGCAAGTTCTTTGCCACGTTAAATTTTGTTCCCGCAAAACAAATCAGGGTCACATGCATGGTGGCTTCAGTGAACATGAGGTGAATTCAACCTGATACAATAACACTGGAGTTAATCTAACAAGTTGGAGAAATGCAGGGTGGTGGGGACCCCAGGCTGCAGGGAAGGCAAGCTCGGCATGAGCTCCACCTGAAGGACAGGGCACCCACGGGCCCACACCCCAATTTCAGGACTGCCACACAGGAAGTCCGTGTCATCTAGGGACACTAAGGCCCCTCTGATGGCCTCCTCCCTAGGTCTGAGGATGCGGGGCCCAGACACCAGGTCAGGGCTGGGCCTGGAATTGAGGGGCTTTGTGCTTCAGCCTGCAAGTTAATAATGGATCATCAGGTGTGTTTATGTGGAAAAACCGTCACATTCTGCAAATGAGCCAGGTACCTGGCATCTCCCTCATCGGGAATTCTGCACACAGCTGGATGCACTCACAAATTCACAATTCAGAATTAATTGGTTTTTAGGCCATGCATTTAGGTCGGATCACCCAGACACTCCATTTCCTGTGGTGAAAAGAAATTAAGTCAATTCCCACCCCCCCACCCCCCGCCAGACCCCTGGCACTCATCTCGAAGGCCTGGCGAGCCGGCCCTCCGAAAGCAGGGAGGAAGCCAACCTTTAAAGGCATTCTCATTATCTCTCTGGGAGATGTCATTAAGTACTGTAAACATGTCCTGAATGAGTCCATGTCACAAAGACTGCAAAGTGTTTAGAGAATAAAAACCTATAAGGGCCCAAGTGAGATAAAACAGGGAGGGGGAGAAAAGGGGAGAGGAGATACTCAAAAAAAAAAAAAAAAAAGAAAGAAAGAAAAGTAAAAGAAAAGGACTTTTTGACCAACAAGTTGGGTGAAACACGGGGATGAAAAGGTAAATTTGGTCTGAGGAGCTCTTACCTGGGGGTTGAGTTGGGGAAGCAGGGACAGAACCCACCTGGTCTAAGGGCTTACTGTCCCTGGTCCCAGGCTCCTTGCAGACATCGCCAATCGATCACAACGATGTTGCCAACTGAATCCACGCCTGGGAGACATTGCTAATCAATCACATCCATCTTCCTTTCAAAATCCACCCTGGCAGACATTGCTACTCAATCATACCTATTTGTCCTCTGAATCCAGACCTGCTGGATATCACTAAATGATCACACACATCTTATTTTTTTCTTTTTTCCCCCTCAGCTTTCATGAGCTATATTTGATGGATGACCTAGTAGAAGCTTAAGGTGTACAAAGTGTACAATTTGATTCATTTACAAATTGCAAAACGAGTCCAACTATAGGATTAGTTACCACCTCTAACCCATCACACAGTCACCACTTCTTTATTGTGATAAGATCATTTCAGGGGGGACTTCCCTGGTGGTCCAGTAGTTAAGAACCTGCCTTGCAATGCAGGGAAGGTGGGTTTGATCCCTAGTAGGGTAACTAAGATCCCTCATGCTGCAAACCAACTAAGCCCACCTGCCACAACTACTGAGCCCTCATGCTCCCTGGAGCTTGAGCCACAACTAGAGAGTCCAGAGTCCATGTGCCATGACACAAGATCCCGCATGATGCAACGAAGACCGATACGATCAAATAAATAAAATAAATAATTAAAAAAATTTTCAGATCTACTCTCTTAGCAACAGTCAAGTGACCACACCCATCTTGCCCTCTGAATTCACATCTGACCTCAGGATTCTTGAAAACAAAGGATTCTAATCAAACAGTCTGACCTTTCTGATATTTCTGTCTTCAAGGATCTGGGCTGTCTCGCTTTCCAGTCTATGAGTCTGCACTGTAAGGAGGAGCATGATTAACTGAGATGAAATGAGCACGTCTCCTTATTTGTTATTTCACTCAGCTTGTGGCTTACAATCAAGTTAGGGAAACAAGACACTTGAAGGTCTGCACTGATTTTCATTCCCGGGAGTGGATACCTTGTGCTCACACAGGCCCGAAGACAGGGTCCAGAGTACGCACTGAAAGGAATCAGAGGGTCGGGGTTTCCAGGGAGAAGTGACAAAACCAAGTTTCTCCTTTGGACTCTCCCCTCCACCACCAGAAATGCTTCCCCTACCCCTGCAGACAGCAGGAAGCCCTGGAAGTTTACCACCACCCCCATCCCCACCCACCAGGCAGGCCCCGGCCACTGGCAGGCCGTGTTAAAGCACAGCCACCTAGCTTGGGTTGGGGAACTTCTGAGGTGCACATTAAGTCCGAGGGTCCTGGCAGGGAGGTGGGGAGCTCAGGCTGAAGCCACCTTCTGCGTAACTTTGGGGTCACAGCCCTGCTTGGCTTCCTCCCTTCTTGCCTCACTTCTTCCCTTCCTCAGCATCCCTGGGGATGTATTCTTAACACTTTATCACTTGACATGAATTCTCATCTTGGGCACAGAAAGCACAGCAGATGATGAGCTCTTAGAGGGCATGGCGTAGACCTCACCTGTGCTCTGTCACCATCAGATGGGCCACACTGCTCCTACTCAGGTGGGCTCCCAGAGGTGTGTCTGGTCAGGTCTATACTCTGCAGAGTCAGGGGCTGAAATGGCTGGAACAGATCTGACAGGCTGCACATGTAACCTCCCTTGGTGAGGACAAACATGGTCTGCCCCACAGGCAAAGAGCCAAGTGGAGACTTCCTACGGGGGGCCCCTAGAACACTGTTGTGGCCACGCTGGCTGCCATGAAACCACTAAAGTGTATGCAAAACCTACCCAGGAGGAAGTATGAGAAGAAACCACACAGGGTCACCAATCTCTGGCTGGGCCGCTGTGCCTGTGATGCCCTGGGACCCTATCTAAGCCTTCTCAGGACCGTCAAGTCTGATTTGACCTCTGCCTGCCTAGTCTTTTGCTTTTGAACTGTGGTGTTGGAGAAAACTCTTGAGGGTCCCTTGGACAGAAAGGAGATCCAACCGGTCTATCCTAAAGGAAATCAGTCCTGAATATTCATTGGAAGGCCTGATGCTGAAGCTGAATCTCCAATACTCAAGCCACCTGATGTGAAGAACTGACTTATTTGAAAAGACCCTGAGAAAGATTGAAGGCAGGAGGAGAAGGGATTGACAGAGGATGAGATGGTTGGATGGCATCACCAACTCTATGGACATGAGTTTGAGCAAGCTCTGGGAGTTGGTGATGGAGAGGGAGGCCTGGAATGCAGCAGTCCATGGGGTTGCAAAGTCAGACACGACTGATTGACTGAACTGAAGTGAACTGAACTGCCTGGTCTGGTCAGACTGCAGTGCCCCTGCCCTTCAGTCACCATCACAGCCAATGGAGCATTGCAAGAAAACCCTGCCTTTTCCATCTTTGCCAGTCATCTGGTGCCCAGTGTGGTATTTTTCTCAAGAGTTGAAGTCTGAATTCTGAGTTGAAAGGTCCTGCATATGAGGGAAAGAGGAGCTTGTACAGCTGGTCCCTTCCCACTGGCCAGTCCTCAGATGTTGGACCAGGGCATCTCAGTACCACAAGATGGCCATGACCATTATCCCATCTCTGCTTTGTAACACTGCAGATTATGCACAGTGATGGTGTGTTCTGAGGCCAGGGAGGTGAATCTTGTTTTCCACCTGAAACAGAGCTGTCAGCTTCTGAGTTGAGATCCTCTACCTGTACTCTGTTGTCTGGGACTCTGAAAACTGAATGCCTTTTTTTTTTTCTTTGCAGGAAGTGTGTGTGACTCTTGCCAGATTCTGAAAAGAGTGTAGATTCATTTTCCACAGCTGCTGTGACAAATGACCATCCACTAAGTGACTTAAAGGACAAACTTCTTTTTTGAAGTCCAACCAATGTTGGTTTCACGGGGCAAAAGTCAAGAAGTGGACAGAGTTATCCTACCTTCTGGAGGCTAGACAGGGGTGGGGGTGGGGTGGGGGATATTTCTTCAGCAGACTCGCTCTCCTCAACTGTTCCACCTTGGCTGGCGGCCTCTTTGTCCATCATCAAAGCCACAGCGGAGGGGTGGGTGGCTTGAGGCCTTCCTCTGTGCCCGTCTTCTTCTTTCACATCCACCTCTGAGCACTCCTTGTCTGTCTCCTGCTTCCACTTTTAAGACTCTGGTGATTATATTGGGGGGTCCCACAATACTATGTTCCAGAAAACTGTCCAAAAAGCATGTCATGAGATGTCATGGGTGTTCACTGGTCAATACTTTGTCAGTACTCACTCATTAGGTGTTAGTGAGCATCTCTGCTCTGCTGGTCAATGTGCTGAGATGGTGAGCGTGTGCTAAGTCGCTTCAGTCATGTCAGACTCTTTGGGACCCCAAGGACTGTAGCCCGCCAGGCTCCTCTGTCCATGGGATTCTCCAGGCAGGAATAGTGGAGTGGGTTGCCATTTGAGATCCAATCATAAAAAAGAAATGAGAGTGACAACCATCCTGATTTGCTCAAGACAGGGGTTTCCCAAGACACAGGACTTCCATTGTTGAGGCTGGAACAATCCCAGGGAAACTGGGATCCTTGGTCACCCCAGGCGTAGTCTCTGCCATGAGGACTTTGTAACCTGAGAGGGCCATGAACAAAGGGCAGCGAAGCTGACTTTGCTAGTTGCTGTATGTACTTTGAGACAAAGAGGAAAGGAACTGAGACAGAGATGGACAAAGCAGTAGTCCCCCTTCTCCTGGGAGACCCCCTTTTGGGTAACACTGACCACATTCAAATTCAGGTTCAGTCCTACACATACTGTTTTTTTTTAAATTTATTTTTAATTGAAGGATAATTGCTTTACAATATTGTGTTGGTTTTTGCCATACATCAGCATAAATCAGCCATAAGTATACATATGTCCCCTCCCTCTTGAACCTCCCTCCCACATCCCACCCCTTCCTATCCCTCTAGGTTGTTACAGAGCCCTGGTTTGAGATCCCTGAATCATAGAGCAAATTCCCATTGGTAATCTATTTTATATATGGTAGTGCATATGTTTCCATGCTACTGTTCACATCTCACAACAGCCGCACGAAATGAGGACAGTTATTGCCTGCAGTTTACAGGGGAGGAGACAGAGAACTCACTGGCCTAACATCACACAACTACTGTTTTAGGTCAAGTTCCCCAGGAACCGGTGTCCACTTCAGCCTTTAAGTGGTAGAGTGGAAGGTGGACCCAACCTCGCAAGTCCCAAAGCAGGGATACTAAATCTCTCTTCCATTCTGTCTGCTTTCACATTCTTACAAATTTTCCTAAAACAAAAGATTTACCTTTTATTTTTCAGAATTTTTCTTCTGCAAGAATACTCTTTATTCACCTGGACTAGGGTCACACAAATATTAAAGCTCAAAGTGTGTTTCCATTAGAATGGACAGACAGGCGAGCATTGAGGCATGTTGGTCATTTGCTCTTGTTTCCCTCTGACACTCGCTAATAACAAAGACCTACTTAGTATGTCACTAAGATGATGAAGATTCAGTGAAACTCTCTGGATCTCAGCGGGTTTTTTAATGGCTTTTAGGTGTCATAACCCATCATGGAATTCACACACACACACACACACACACACACACACACACACTCACAGGTCGTAATTACACCAGTGCCTTTGTGTGAATGGGAAACTAGGAGGCAGTGTTGTGTCTTTTCAGAATTATCCCAGAAGCGGTAACTCCTAATTTCAAGCATCAGAAGGCCTCCTTATTCACTGCAAATGTGATGTTTTAGTGTGACCTTGGCTCTTTACTATCTCAGAGAACAGATTCTTTATGGGCTCCAGATGGAAAGTGGAAAGTTAATAACCCCTTGTAGACAAAACCCATATGTTTTTCACGCACTACAGGGATGCACTTTGTTCAAAGTGTCGTTTATGTAGAGTGAAATTAACACACAAATGATGATAGATTGCTGTTTCCAAACTGTATGCTAGATGCAGCAAAAAAAAAAAAAAAGTATTTAGTAATGCAGAAAACCTGAGTTCAATCCCTGCATTGGGAAGATCCCTTGGAGAAGAGAATGGCTACCCACTCCAGTATTTTTGCCTGGAGAATTCCATGGACAGAGGGAGCTGGTGGGCTACAGTCTGTGGGGTCACAAAGAGTCGGACATGACTGAGCAACTAACACTTTTACTGTCATAGACATTTAAAAGTCTGAAAGAAGAAATAGATCTTCCAAATGGTAAATAGGGATCACCAATCTCTCTTGTAATTGTATGTGTGTGTACATGCGTCCTATGTATGTTTGGGGGGAAGCCATTCTCATGTCCTCAAATAAACACAACAAATCCTTATTCAAAAATTATTTATGTATTTGTATACTTAGGTAACGTTTGACTACAAGTAACAGGGATAGAAACCAGAAACATTCATTTCTCTCACACGTAAAATCTAGATTCAACTCCATAAATTCCTTGCAGATCTTTAAAGCACAAGTTTACTGTGTCTAAGCTTCACCCTTGGTCTTCAGAGCAACATTACATCCATTTTCAGGCAGGAAGAGTCCACCCAACAAGGCTTTTTTATCTTATTGGTCTGACCTTGGTCACATGGCAACACCCAGCCACAGGGGAAACTGGGAAATGTAGTCTTTTACATGAGTAGCCAAGCACCTTGCTAAAAACTGGAGTATGTGACTGAAACAACAGGTGAATGGACGTCAAGGAATCAGAACAACCCTGACAAAAGCATCTAGGATAATGTCTAAAGATGTCAATATGGCTAATTTCAATAAGGATTATTCATGTTTCTTCTTCAGTCAGAGGGAAATTCTTCTAACCCTTGGCTTGCCGATTCCTAGGCAAATTGAAACCTGAGGTCGACTCTAGTTGTAATGTTTCATGAAGATTTTTTGGAATATGAAAAATCAATCTGGCAGCACCAGCTCCCTTTATCAGGACTAGATTCTATAATGCATCTTTCTTTAATTAAATAATTCTTTATCAGAATGCATCCTCACTTTCTCTTCTTGGGCGCCCCACATCCAGTGACTTATCCATGTGGGGACATAAAGACCTTGTCTCCTTACCTACCCAAGGTCAGCACTGAAGGGTCATCCACCTTTAGAGTTCCCAGGGGTCAGATGTGGCTTTCTGGAGCCTTCATTTCAGCTCAGGACTATGCTGACCATGCCTCATTCTCTTCCTCCTCCAAGAGCACTTTGCAATAAACCTGCACATAGATCTCTATCTCTGAGGACACTTCCCAGGGAGAAGAACCAGCCAAGTGTCCATACTGGGCCAATCAGTGAGCATCTCTGCTTTCTGCTGAAGGCTGGCTCCACTCAGCTCTCCTCTCTCATGCTAAGGATCCCTCCAGATACTTCATTATTTGTGAGAGTAGACACCTTCTGGAGGATCATAATCTTTAGGGACATTATGCCATTGCAAAGTATGCAGGAGAGTGGGAATCCAGCTACCTGAGAGGGATCTCTGCTCTGCCATATCCATGCAGGGTGAAGCTGGCTGAGTATATTTCCTCCCAATTATAGGATAACAACCTTGCCTTAGAGGGCTATGGATTAAATAAGCTAATATGGTTTCAACCAAAAGTTCTTTTTTTTTAAATTTTGTTCACATTGTGCAGTTTGAGGGATCTTAGTTCCCTGACCAAGGACTGAACCTGTGGCCAAGGCAGTGGAAGTGCCAAGTCCTAACCACTGGACTTCCAGGGAATTCCCTGACTATTCAACACTGTCCTGCTCACTTTCTTGTATACTCTAGGCTAAGGTAGAATTTACTTGCTGGAATGGCCAAGGGCATGCGTTGGCTTTTTCACTGAACCTTGCAAAGTCCAAAAGCTCCTCAAAAGGGATACTCATTTTTCTGGTGGTGCCAGCCTTCCCCTGTGTCGATAGTCACTCTACCTCCACTTTCTATCTGTGCTCATTTTGTTTTTGAACTTGTGTTGCTGCCATGTGCTGGATCTTCCCCCCACCTACCTGCCCAATCTTTTCCGCTGGTCGTAGAAATTCTCAGCTCAGTAAAACACAGAAATTTCATGTACTCACTCTCAGAATATGAGGCCCAACCACTGATACAAAGTCTGCTCTTCCGGATAACCTGAAAACAGTGGGTCGCAGCAGTGGTTCTCAAAGTACGGGTCCCTTAACCAGCAGCATGCATCATCAGCCACAAACTTGTTCAAAATGTGAATTCTTGACCCCAAAACAGATTTACTGAATCAGATGCTCTGAGGGCAGAGCTAAACAGTCTGTACTATAACCAGCTCTCTAGAGGGGTCCTGTAAAGTTTGAGCGTCATGGTTAAGAGGGGCCCCAAAAGATTTAGACAGGTGAGCTTTCCTGGAGAAACGTACACTAGCCTTCAATCCTTCCCCTCAAATTCATATGAGTGTTTGGGTACTTACCTTAACCTAAACAGGTTTTCCAATATTAGTCTCAACAACCTTTGGGAAAACAAATTCATTCATGGGATTTTTAGAGCAAATGAATACTAGATCTGGCAAATCTTTTCCTACCTGTCCTCAGCACTCCAGCAGCAAAAATAAAAGAAAGAAAGAAAGAAAGAACGAAAATGATTGTTAAACTTTTAAGCCACATGACCTGGAAAAGACTCCAGCTGCTGACGGTGGATCTGACCACACTGCAGGCAATAAACGGCTGGCTAACCTGTCTTTATTTGCTTTCTGCTCAAGATAAACATTTATCACTGGGCGTATTGACTAACACCATATCACTTCCCACTTTACACTTTCACAAAGGGAGCAGGCTCCCCTTGGGAACTCAAACCTTTGTGGGGCTCAAGAGACCCCCAAATGCTGCTGTGGTTACGAGGCACCATGGAATACAGCGGGGTGTGGGGTCCCCCCTGCCAAAGAGAGGTTACGGTCACTGTGCTCCAGAGCAGGGTTGACAAGGAGCAGATGCTCTGCCCAGGGGAGCCGATCAGGGAGCAAAATGGTTGCTACCCAGTGAGATGTGGGGGCCACAGGAGGCTGGCTGAGGTTCTAGGAAGCGGCATTGCCCAAGTACAGGTCTCTACTCCAAATGCTTGCATTATTTTTGCCCTGGGAAACAAGTTGCAAATAAACCTTCCATTTATTGAAGTTTTGCTTTTTTTTTTTTTTTTTTTTGCAATGATTTAGAGAAAAAACCAGCCATATTGCCTAATGATTCATTACGGGAAAGTCAGGGCTAGAGAAAATAAATAAGAAATAGATGGGTAAATAGGGATTTATTCACAACCAGCTCTTTCTCTGATTTTTCATTTGATTGGTAACCATTCCTGTAGCTATGAATGGGATTTTTGAGTCTATACAACTGGGGGATTATATTATATTTCAAAACCATTTTGAGATATTATAGATTCATGTACAGTTGTAAGAAATAATACAAAGAGAGTCCATGTATATTTTAGCCAAAAGTAATGCTGAAGGCAAGTTTTTGGGGTATCTCCCAAAGAAGAGAGGGCTCCCCTGGTGGCTCAGTGGTAAAAGAATGTACGAGAGGCAAGTTGCAATCCTGGGTCAGAAAGATCCCCTGGGAGAAGGAAATGACAACCCACTCCAATATTCTTGCCCGGAAAATTCCATGGACAGAGGACCCTGGTGGGCTACAGTCCATGGATTCACAAGAGTTGGACACAACTTAGTGACTAAACCATTACCAATATCCTGTAAAATTATAAACTGTTGTAACAGGATATTGACATGATGGAGTCAGGATGTAAAACATTTTCATCACCATGAGGATTCCTCAAGTTGTACTTTTCCAAACCCTCATCTTTCCCATCCTAGCCTCTCCATCCCTGGGAACCACTAACCTCTTCACCTGTATGATTTTTTCATGTCAAGAATGTTATATAGGGCTTTCCTGCCTGGCGGCATAGTGGTAAAGAATCTGCCTGCCAATGCAGGGGACAACAGCTTCGATCCCTGATCCAGGAAGATCCCATGTGCCACAGGGGAACTAAGCCCATGCACCACAAGTACTGAGCTGGTACTCTATAGCCTGGGAGCCACAACTACTAAAGCCTGCAAGCTCTAGAGCCCATGATCCACAACAAGAGAAGCCACTGCAGGGAGAAGCCTGTGCACTATACAACTAAAGAGTAGCCCCTGCTCTCTGCAACTAGAGAAAAGCCCAAGCAGCAGCAAAGACCCAGCACAACCAAAAATAAATAAATAAAACTTCAAAAAGAAGAATATTATAAAATCGGGATCACACAGTATGCAATCTTTGGAGACTGACGTTTTCCCCTTCAGCGTAATTCTCTAAAATGTATGCAGAGCCTTGCATGTATCCATATTTTCTTCCTTTTTATTGCTGTGTAGTATGTCATGGTACAAATGTACCTTCTTTTATTTAACACTTCACTTATTACAGGACATCTGGGTTGATTTTAGGCTGTTGTAAATAAAACTGCCATAGATATTTGTGCACAGATTTTTGTGAGCGCATGTCTTCATTCCTCTGAAATAGATGTACAGGAATACTATTTCTGAGTCACATGACAATAGCATATTCAGCTTTCAGAGAAACTGCTGAATGGTTTTCCAGAGTGACTGTAGCTTATTATCTTTGCACCAGAAATCTAGAAGTGATTCAGGTTCTCTATCCTTGTCATTATTTGGTATCATCACTATTTCACATTGTGGTTTTAATTTGCATTTCTCTAATGACTACTGATTTCCCTAATCCCTAATTGATTTCCCTGTGCTTATTTGCAATCTATATATCTTATTCTGCCTTCTGTGAAATGTCTCTTCATGCCCACTTTCAATGGGATTGCTTGGTTTTTTACTGTTGAGAGTTCAGAGTGTTTTACATATTCTGTAATACTAGTCCTCTTTGGACAAGTGGCTTGCAAGTATTTTCTCCAGGCTATAGCTACTTGTATCATCCTCTTTAAGGAAATTTTCACACAGTTTTGAATTCTGGCAAAGTCCTATTTATAAATTTTTTCTTTTATGGATCATGCTTTTGGTGTCATGCTAAGTCCCTAAGATTTTATCTTACGTTTTCTTCTAAAAGTTTTATGTTTTACATGTACATGTACATTTAAGCCCATAATCCATTTTGAGTTAATTTTTCTCTAAGGTTTGTGACTCAGGTCAAGGTTCATATGTTGCCTATGGATGTTCAGTTACTTTAGTACCATTTGTTGAAATGGTTCTCTTTCCTCTATCGGATGACTTTGCAGCTTTGTGCAAACTCTTCGGGGCATGTTTCTGTGGGTTTGTGGGTTTATGTCACATTCTTTATTCTGCTCTATTGGTCTTTGTATATATCCCTCTGCTAATTCTTCAGCGTCTGGATTATTGTAGCTGCAAACAAGCCTTGACATATGATAAACTGATGTCTTTGTCCTTCTTTTTCAAAGTCATTTATTGTATTTTTTGGAATATATAGGATTTTTCATTTATTTATTTTATAAATTTATTCATTTTAATTGGAGGCTAATTACTTTACAATATTGTAGTAGTTTGCCATATATTGACATGAATCAGCCATGAGTGTACATGTGTTCCCCGTCCTGGACCCCCCTCCCACCTCCCTCCCCATCCCATCACTCTGGGTGCACCAGCCCCGAGCACCCTGTCTCATGCATCGAACCTGGACCGGCGATCCATTTCACATATGATAATACACATGTTTCAATGCCATTCTCCCAAATCATCCTACCCTCGCCCTCTCCCACAGAGTCCAAAAGACTGTTCTATACATCTGTGTCTCTTTTGATGTCTCGCATATAGGGTCATCGTTACCATCTTTCTAAATTCCATATACATGCGTTAGTATACTGTATTGGTGTTTTTCTTTCTGGCTTACTTCACTCTGTATATTAGGCTCCAGTTTCATCCACCTCATTAGAACTAATTCAAATGTATTCCTACTAATGGCTGAGTAATATTCCATTGTGTATATGTACCACAGCTTTCCTATCCATTCGTCTGCTGATGGGCATCTAGGTTGCTTCCATGTCGTGGCTATTGTAAACAGTGCTGCGATGAACACTGGGGTACACGTATCTCTTTCAGTTCTGGTTTCCTTGGTGTGTATGCCCAGCAGTGGGATTGCTGGGTCATATGGCAGTTCTATTTCTGTTTTTTAAGGAATCTCCACACTGTTCTCCATAGTGGCTGTACTAGTTTGCATTCCGACCGACAGTGTAAGAGGGTTCCCCTTTCTCCACACCCTCTCCAGCAGTTACCGTTTGTAGACTTTTGGACAGCAGCCATTCTGACTGGTGTGAAAGGGTACCTCATTGTGGTTTTGATTTGCGTTTCTCTGATAATGAGTGATGTTAAACTATTTCAATTGCTTTGCCTTTTCATATACATTTTAAAATAGTCTTGCTTATAGATATAAAAATCCTTACTGAAGTTTTGGTAGGAATTTCATTAAACCTCTAAGTGAATTTGGGGAGAATTAATATCTTCACCATTTTTGGTCTTCCAATTCATGAACACAGTATGTATTCTCCATTTATTTACATCTTATTGGCTTTTTAAATCAGTATTATGCAGTTGCCAGCATAAGAGTCCTGTATATATTTTGTTAGATTTATGTCTAAGAATTTCTCCATTTTTGGATAATTACAAGTGGTCTTATATTTTAACTTTGGTATTCAGATGTTCATTGCTATTATATAGAAATACAATTAACTTTTGTGCATTTATCTTCATCCTACAACTTACTGAGTTGACTTGTAAGTTCTAGGAGAATTTCTGTAAATTCCTTGGGATTTTCTATGTACCAATAGATAAATCATGTTGTCTGCAAATAAAGACAGTTTTATTTCTTCCTTTCTGATCCACATGTCTTTTGTTTACTTTTCTTGACTTACTGCACATGCTAGAAGTTTCAGCACTAGGTAGAATAAGAGCAGTTAAAGTGAGCATTCTTACCTTATTCTCAATCTTAGGGGAAAGTTTTCAGTTTTAATATTAAGTATAATGATAGGTATGGATTTCTGTAAATGGTCTTTATCAAGTTGAAGACATGCTATCTATGCCTATTTTTCTGTGAGTTTTTACGTGAATGAGTACTGAATTTTATTAAGAACATTTTCTGTGTATATTTATATGATTATGTGATTTTTCTTCAACGACCTGCTATTGTGGTAAATTATATTGATTTTCAAACCTTTAGCCAGCCTTGCATTTCTAGAATAAATCCCATTTGGTTATGGTATACAATTCTTTTTGTATTTCACTATATTCTGTTTGCTAATATTTTGTTAAGAATTTTTGGTCTATATTGATTAAGGATAGTGGCTTGTGGTTTTCTTTCTGAAATGTCTTTTTCGGTTTTGGTATCATAAAATGAATAAGGGAATATGTTTCTCCTCTTTGTTTTCCAGATGAGATTAAGTAGAATTGGTATTAATTTTTCTTTATATATTTGGTAGCATTCTCCAGTGAAACTATCTTGGACTGGAGATTTTTTTGAATGGGAGAGTTATTAAATTACAAATTCAATTTCCTTCATAGTTATAGGGCTTTTCAAATTATTTTGCATTGAATGAATTGTGGTAGTCTGTGTTTTTCAAGAAATTTGCTCACTTTGTTTAATCTGCCAAATTCATGTGTTGTTTTTTAGCATTTCCTCATTATTCTTCTGTTGCCTGCATGATCTATAGTGATATTGCCTGTTTCATTCCTGATATTAGTGATTTATGTTCTCTTTTTCCTTTATCAGTATTGCTAGAATTTATCAGTTTTATTAATCTTTTCAAAGAACACACTTTTTCATCGGTTTTCTCTATTTTCTGCTTTCAATTTCATTGATTTATCTTCATTATGCCTTTCTTTTGTTTGCATTGAATTTATTTTCTCTTCTTTCTCTAAGTCCTTGAGGTAAAAGCTTATTTTATTGATTTGAGACTAACTCTTTTCTAATGTGCATACTTAGTGCTATAAATTTCCCTCTCAGAACTGCATTAGCTGTGTACCATGCATATTGATATGTTGTATTTCCTTTTTTATTCAATTCACTCTTTATGACTTGAGAATTCTTCTTTCAGTGAATTTCTGTTTGTATGAAAGTGAAAGTGAAGTCGCTCAGTTGTGTCCGACTCTTTAGTGACCCCATGGACTATAGACTGCCAGGCTCCGCTGGCCATGGGACTATCCAGGCAAGAACACTGGAGTGGGTTGCCATTTCCTTCTCCAGGGGATCTTCCTAACCCAGGGGTTGAATCTAGGTCTCTTGCATTGCAGGCAGACTCTTTATCATCTGAACTACCAGGGAATTCCTCTGTTTGTATAAGATATCAATTTTTATACAACTTTTGAGATTTGTTTCGTGGCACAGAATATTGCTAAAATTAGCATATGTCTCATGAGCAGTTGAAAATAATGTGTATCCTGCTGTTACTTGTTACAGGGTTCTCTAAATGTCAAAGATATCCTATGGATTGATAGTGCTGTTCAGTCTCTCTTTTTTTCTTGATCAGTCTAGCTGAAGGTTTCTTGATCATTATATAGCATCAACTTTGGATTTTGTTTCTTTTCTCTACTGTTTCTCTATTTCATTTATCCTCACTGTAACAATAATTGCTGTCTTCTTTCTGATTGCTTTTGACCTAGTTGCTATCCTTGAAGTTATTGATTTGAGATCTTTCTCTTTTTACGATACAGAAAAACACTGACAATTTTCAGTTTTTGCAAATATTTTAAGGGGGAAAAAAAGGATTATGTACACATAGATTTCAGCCTTTGACCAGAGATTTCATATCTCCCTTACAGCCTGGTTTCTCTAAAGATGTTGATCAAGAGTCCATTTTAACTGCTGAAGTAAAAAATAAATCATGTCCCTGCTTTTTAAAATGAATTATAAGTTTGAATAAAATTAGAGCAGTGAGAAGGGAAAGTTCCATTTCCGTTGTACAGTCCTGAACTTGGCCCAATGGACATGGCCTCCCTCAAGGAGGGAAATTTTCTGAATGTAGGCGCCATCCCACCCAGTCTAGGATTTCTGTTCTGTTCCACATCGCCCTTGTTTCGCTTGTCCTTTTCTTCCCTTACTGGTCCTCCATGGTTTATGTGTTCACAGGAACATTCATTCATTCCTAAGTTCACTCACTTATTCACTGAACCAAACTTACAAAGTGCCTCTGCAAGCAGGTCCTGGGGATTGAGAACACATGAAACAGCCTGAATCCTGACCTTGAGACGCTCATGGTCCATGAGGGTCCCACATGCTCCCTTGTCAGGAACCACCCCAGGAGCAGAAACATCCCACCCTTGACAGTTTACTTATTCCTTACCCACAGGTTCATATGTTTAAGGTTGCTGGACTACAGGACGTAACAATAAGGGTCTTTTATTTATTTTACATATATATATGTATACATATATTATTATTTTTTTTTTTTGCCACACCATGCAGCATGGAGAACTTCTGCAACCAGGGATTGAATCCTCACCCTCCACAGTGGAAGCGTGGAATCTTAGTCACTGGACCACCAGGGAAGTCCTAAGAGTCATTTATTTAAAAAAAAAGAACCAAAGGTCGTCTATTGAAGTGGGTATAGAATTCTTCAGAACAGTCACTTGGAAAGGCTAAACTCTGTCGATGTTTACAATGGTTTAGGAATTTGCAGCACACCCATCAGTACCTTGGCTCTCTCCCAGGGGTCACCTGCCAAAGGATCTAAGCATGCAGGAGGCTTCACCCTCCCTCTACCTGAAGGAATTCTCTGGCGCACTTGGGGCAGGCTGGACACGTGGAGGTGCCAACACCATAGAAGCTGCCACTAGTCGAACAGAGCAGGGCAGGGTGGGTTTATACCCAGCTTCTCCTCCTTGGAAGAAGAATGGGGAGGCATATTCTACACAATCTCAGGAACTCCCCAGTTGATCTGAACTCTAAATTTGCAAATATTTGAAAACACAACTGCTTTGTATTTTAGAATATTTACGTACTTACACATGCCTATACTATGAACTAGAAGGATATCCTGGTGAGCCGTCAGAGACTGGGTCACTGAGGTGGCAGGAAGAATAACTTTATCTTTTGGGGGCAACTTGATTGTCTGGATTTCAGTCTCAGTTCTGCAACTAGCTGTGTGATGTTGGACAAATTATTTAGTCTCTCTGTAAAGTGGGGATAATGACAGAACACACTGTAGGGTTTATTGGGAGCAAACACATGACAAGTGCTTAAATTAGTGTTTGGGGCATGGTAGCGCATTCTAGAGGTGTTATCATTATTATCATTGTTCCTATGCCTTTTTTTTTTTGTCATTTTGAAATTTGTGCCATATTTACGTGTGAAATTTTTCAAAAAAATACGTAACTTGAAAACTTCCGTAGACATCGGACAGGGTAGTTTTCTGACAAAAATCAATCAGAAATTTTTATTTGCATTTGATCTGTGCATGCTAGAGGATACCTTATCTGTACCTTTAACTTTGTAAAGAATTTAAAAATGCAATGATCATTAAATAACATAAAGAGAGGAAAAGCCTTTGGGAATAGGCCAATAGCTGGTTTTTCCATTCGGCTCCCATAAGAATCTGCCTCTGTGCCAGTTTTACAAAGTGCTCTTTATAATCATTTATTTCTGGTTTGGCGACTGGAGGGTTTTTGTTTGACTATGATTCCTGGGTCCTGAGTAATTCAGGCAACGGTGATATCAACTGCGTGCAAGCCTTTGTGAGGGAAAACCAATTATGTATCAGCTGAAAAGAGATCATTTCCTAAAATTGTTTGCTGACTATGAAACCCACACTGCGTGCCTGCACCGAGTGGGGACCTGCAACCCTATCATTCTCTGGAAAAAAAAAAAATCAAGTTTAGGAACAATGGGGAAGTATACAGAATAAACACCCCCCTGCCTCCCAACAAACACCACCAACAAATGACAGCAGCCTGGTGGGGCCATGCGGGGGCTATAGGCTGCTCCCATTCATTCTGTGGAAAGTAGCACACCATACCGCTCCACACCGCACCCCACACCCCAGCGCGGCAGCTGTGTTTGAGCTGGCATTCACCAACTCCGAACAGCATTCAAGTAGAAAAACCTCACATGGCTTTTTTTTTTTTCTCCCCTTAACAGGGAATCCGGCAGAGTGCTATATTGAAATATCAAACACTGGTAATCGTTTTAGCGGTACTGTTAGTTTGGATAAAATGTTTTTCATATGGTAGCTAATTGCTTAAATATCTGCAAACTGATATCCTCTTTGTAGACATTTATGCTGTCCTCTTTTTATAACTTTATTTCATTTTCTGTTCATTTCTGATGTTGACTCAAAGGGCCTTTATCACCTCGCGCTGATAATCTGTGCTTTATGGCCGCTAGTGTGATTGCGAGCAGTTGAAGCCGCGTGCAAAAATACACACATATAAATATTTGAACAGGAAAAAGAAAGTCTGATGTAGGCCAAGGAAGAAATGCATGCATTTTCAACAAATAATGCCACTAGAGGGAACTTGACTCTAAACCAGGACCAGGCAAGGTCACTCTGTCCTTGTACCACTTGTCCAGTGGTTATAAGTGCCAGGGCCAATTCCAAAGAGCAGGGTCACTCCAGGTCCTGCGACCCAGTGTGCCCAGCCAGGGGCCACGCTGGCAGCCCTAGGACATCATTGTGGTGCCCTCTTTTGGGTCAGGATCACTCACATCATTCCTTCTGCGCAGAGCAAGTTCGCTCTTACAGGGAGTTAAAGACCTGGGAGGTTGGAATGAGTTTCTCGGGCCATGCATCTGGGTGCCAAACCTTACGTGGGTTCAAAGGACGTGTTGCAGTGTGGCTGCCTTGCCCATTTTTGTGAGGGGAACTTCCCTGGTTTTTCATGCTTCTGAGCTGAAAATGAGTGCAAAGTGGCATTCGACTTAGGGAGGAAGAGCACCCAGGAAGCAAACGTGCAAGCAAACAGAGCAGCTCGTTGGGCAGCATAGCTGCCGCTGGCTGCCGTTGTCCCTGACAGCCGGGCGACACGCCACCACCTGTGTTTGCACACCAGCTTTCCCCGATCTGCGAGAAAATGGCCCGGCCGGTCACATGGCAGCCAGATCGGCCGGCACCATGGGAATACAAAAGCGGAGCTTTTAGCAGAGTTAATCATTAATGCGCCTCTCTTTGTCCAGCCCGGAGTGCTGACAGCGCTTTGATAGCCGTGTTTGCCATGGGGGGGCTGGGTCGCAGCCAGGTACTAAAGAACCCCGCTCCCCTTGCCGTGCCTGCAGGCTTGAGACCAACCTGCACACTGCCCTCCACCCCAAGCCCCCAGTGCACTCCTTGGGCTGGTTCCTAGACACCCACCGAGAGGCCCACGGGAGCCCCAGGGTTGGGAGAGGTATGATTAGAAAAGACCGTGATCCTCCCCACCCCACGAGTCATCTCTCCCCACAACCAGAAAAACACACATGCACAAAACTAAACTGAGGATGTTTTTTGTTTGTTTTAATGTGGGCCAGGGGTGGCCTATTTTGATATAACAGCAAGGGGCATGATAGTCCCAAAACTTAGCTTAGAGACTCATCTGTAAGTATATTCTGGTATTTCCGTTGGAGCAACTAAAATACAAGTGTCCTTGGCAACTTTTTTTAAATGGAAAATCCCATCTTAACAACCGTGAAAGTAAGTAGCTGTGCGTCAAAGGACTGGACTGGCGTTAGGGTAAATGCAAACCAGGTTAAGACCCCCTGGCTACCTGTTTTTTTCTGACTCTGTGAAGCTGCCCCTTCCCAGGTATAGAAATATCCAAACCTCCCCAAGATTCCTGCTTTTGCCTTCAACTTGCCGAGAATGTCCTTTGGATTCATGCGGTCAAGTCACTTTGCCAACCCCCTTGAAAACATGATATAAACCATGAATGTCCCATTGTCTTTTAAGAACAATTGAAAACAAGCAAATCAAAAGTCCATCTTTGAAGCTTGGCTTACAAAGGAACAGAGATTTCTAAGGTTGGAGCCATTGAAAAGCAGAACTGTTTTCAAGGAATTTGAGCATATGAAAATCTTGCTGATGGCAGTTGATCACGCATGAAGACATGGTCAGTAAAGAAATTAACCGCAAAAAGTAGTCCCGCTGTGTGTACCTGTGTCTCCCCTGGGCAGAGTCAAAATACCTTTAAAGATTTTATCCAATTGATCTTTACAACAGCTAGGGCATACTGGAGAATGACAAATTTTATTGCCATCTTTTTTTTAATAGATGAGGAAGTGAAAGTTGACTGGCTTTTGCTTCGTCACCTTGGAACTGTAACTACAGATGAATGATTGGGATGATTCAAATCCCAGAAGGATTAGATTGTGCAACCCATGTCTTAAGACAGACTAAGTGCCTGCTTTTTATTGTTGTTTATTTGTTTGTTTGTTTTGCTTTTGCACTTTGCACTCTGCATTTTCAGCCTCGTTTTACTCTTAAGGAAATTGTTTAACCCTGCTCAAGCTTCTTGGTCACCTACTATGTACTTCAAAGTTCTTGGCTCTGGAGGGAATACAAGTGGAGACAATGTGGTTCCAGCTGTCAAGAACCAACTCAGGAGGAGAGTCACACAGCACAAATAAATCCAGCACCAGAGAAAAATGTGGGCAACACATAACTGCCACAGGATGAAATGCCCAAGTCCTGACATCTTGGTGAAGTTTTGCCCCAGATCTGAGAACCCTCTACAGGGAGGAAAAGCAGGTAATTTCAGAACATGTGGATGTTAGAATGTGGAGAGCATCCAATTCAAATAGTGTTATCAGTTTTAACATAATGAGCAGGGACTGTGGTATTATTTAATCAGCCTATACTTTTTTAAATGCTCTTTGTCCAGCTAGCACTACCAAGCTTCACATCCTACCTTGTTCATTTCATCCCAGGCTCATCAGTCACCATTTTGTAGGTAAAGTTAGAGTCGACGTTATTATAAAAATCCATCTTTGTTCCTCTACTATATACATGCGTGCATGCTAAGTTGCTTCAGTTGAGTCCGACTCTTTGTGACCCCATGGACTGTAACCTGCCAGGCTCCTCTGTCCATTGAATTCTCAAAGCAAAAATACTGGAGTGAGTTGCTGTACTCTGCTCCAGAGATCTTTCCAACCCAGGGATTGAACCCATGTCTCCTGCATTGCAGGTAGATTCTTTACCACTGAGGCACAGGAGAAGCCCCTACTATATACAGTTGGTCTAGAATATAATCTTTGGCTTTGCAAGAGGCAAAGTTCTTATCTAGGCATGCAATCATTCAAATATATTTCAATGCACGCAAGGGGCATAAGATATAATGGTCATCTGAGTTAAATTCACCCATTCCAGACCATCTTAGTTCACTGATTCCTAGAATGTCAACGTTCACTGTTGCCATCTCCTGTCTGACCACTTCCAATTTGCCTTGATTCATGGACCTAACATTCCAGGTTCCTGTGCAATATTGCTCTTACAGCATCGGACCTTGCTTCTATCACCAGTCACATCCACAGCTGGGTATTGTTTCTGCTTTGGCTCCATCCCTTCATTCTTTCTGGAGTTATTTCTCCACTGATCTCCAGTAGCATATTGGGCACCTACCGACCTGGGGAGTTCCTCTTTCAGTATCCTATCTTTTTGCCTTTTCATATGTGAACTGTGTTCACGTTGATGTTCAAGCTGGCTTTAGAGAAGACAGAGGAACCAGATATCAAATTGCCAACATCCGATGGATCATCAAAAAAGCAAAAGAGTTTCAGGAAAACATCTATTTCTGCTTTATTGACTATGCCAAAGCCTTTGACTGGGTGGATCACAATAAACTGTGGAAAATTCTGAAAGAGATGGGAATAGCAGACCATCTGACCTGCCTCTTGAGAAACATGTATGCAGGTCAGGAAGCAACAGTTAGAACTGGACATGGAACAACAGACTGGTTCCAAACAGGAAAAGGAGTATGTCAAGGCTGTATATTGTCACCCTGCTTATTTAACTTATATGCAGAGTACATCATGAGAAACACTGGGCTGGAAGAAGCACGAGCTGGAATCAAGATCACCGTGAGAAATATCAATAACCTCAGATATGCAGATGACACCACCCTTATGGCAGAAAGCGAAGAAGAACTAAAAAGCCTCTTGATGAAAGTGAGAGAGGAGAGTGAAAAAGTTGGCTTAAAGCTCAACGTTCAGAAAACTAAGATCATGGCATCTGGTCCCATCACTTCATGGCAAACAGATGAGGAAACAGTGGAAACAGTGGCTGATTTTGTTTTTCTGGGCTCCAAAATCACTGCAGATGGTGACTGCAGCCATGAAATTAAAAGATGCTTACTCCTTGGAAGGAAGGTTATGACCAACCTAGATAGCATATTAAAAAGCAGAGACATTACTTTGCCAACAAAGGTCCATCTAGTCAAGGCTATGGTTTTTCCAGTAGTCATGTATGGATGTGAGTTGGACTGTGAAGAAAGCTGAGCGCCAAAGAATTGATGTTTTTGAACTGTGGTGTTGGAGGAGACTCTTAAGGGTCCCTTGGACTGCAAGGAGATCCAACCAGTCCATCCTAAAGGAGATCAGTCCTGGGTGTTCATTGGAAGGACTGATGTTGAAGCTGAAACTCCAATACTTTGGCCACCTCATGCAAAGAGTTGACTCACTGGAAAAGACCCTGATGCTGGGAGGGATTGGGGGCAGGAGGAGAAGGGGATGACAGAGGATGAGATGGCTGGATGTCATCACCGACTCAATGGACATGATTTGGGTAAATTCCTGGAGTTGGTGATGGATGGAGAGGCCTGGTGTGCTGCGATTCATGGGGTTGCAGAGTTGGACACGACTGATCGACTCAGCTGAACTAAAGGGGCATAAGAGAAAAATATGCTGCTATTTTAGAGGCAAAATTATCTGAATTAAGGTGTTATCAGAAATTAAATGGTCATTTGGGGAAGATGGTGGAGGTCAAATGATGCCTTGATGTTGATATATTGATATTAACTGATACTGACATTTTCCTGTCATTGTTGAAGTGGATTCAATCCAGAGAGAAGGATGGATCTGTAGTGTGTGTTGTCTTATCTCCTGTGGGGGTGGAGACAGAAATCTTAGTTCACCCTAAATGCAATGCAAGAGTACAGATAGTGTATTTGGAATGTGATTCCAGGAAACAGGGTGAGGAGAAGAGAAGTGAAAGATAAGGGAGCATGTGTTAGTGATCAGGTTACCACCATGAAGCCTCAATCTTAACCAGAGAGGGTACCTGGTTATCTGCCCACCAACTCCTATCTTTCATTGAATCCTAGGGGTACAAAGAACCTCTGAGAGGCCAACGGATGAGAGGCAGGAGTCTATAGCCAGGACAGACTTCGCTGAAGCTGAAGTGGAGAGAAGAGAAGGGAGGCTGGCACTTGGAGCTGACTGAGGTCAACAGAGCTGATCAGCAGAGCCCTAGGTATGGATCCCATTAAACCTGGGGTAGACAGATGCCACTTCTTAGAGCAGCTACAGTTCTCTCTAGTGCCTTCTGTTTGTTATGCAAGCATACTTGAGTAGGGAGAGATAGTCTCCCAAAGACCCAGATGTCCAATCTCATAAGTCTTATAACTGAAAGTCACTCAGTTGTGTCCAAGATTTTGTGATCCCGTGGACTGTAGCCCACCAGGCTCCTCTGTCCATGAGATTCTCTAGACAAGAATACTGGAGTGGGTAGCCATTCCCTTCAGGGAATCTTCCTGACCCAGGGATTGAACCCACGTCTCCTGCGACTCCTGCATTGCAAGCAGATTCTTTACCACTTGAGCCCCCAGGGAAGCCCAAGGTGGTGTCCAAGGAGATGTCCAAGAAATTGACTTTAAAGGTGCAGGAAAGCCATGGTCAGCTCTTGGAGGGTCCCGTGCCAAGGGTTTGCATGTGTCCATGTGGGTGGTGAGCTTCTCCAGTAGAGTGATTTGTCCAGAATTTGGGGAGCTCTCCTGGCTTGGCTGCACTTGATTTGGAATGAAGATTCAGGAAGTGGAGTAAATGCATTTATTTATTTGTGTTTGTAGCATGTTTAGAGTCCTGATACTTCTCTTTGCAATGTCATTTTTCTATGCTCTGCTCAATGAAGCCAAGCCCCTTGCAGCAATTCAAGCCTGCTCCCTGTCCTGCCCGGCAGAGTTGGGGGATTTGGGGGACATCATGGAGAGAGGTTGCTGCAGCCAGGAGGACTGAGTGAGTGTGTGAAGCAGAGAGTCTCAAGGTGTGGTCCCTGCACAGGCAGCAGCAGCAGCATCGCCTAAAACTTCTCATGAATATAGATTCCCAAAGTCCACCCAAGACCTACTCACTCAGAAACTCTTGCAGGGGCCCAGGCATCTGCGTCTTAGCCCACCCACCAGGAGACCCTGAGAGTAAGAGAAGAATCATAGGTGGGGCTGCTCTGGGGACTCTGCTTTGATGACTTCTGCTCCACCTCCCACCCCCACTATTCTCAGTTTTATATACTTTTCCCTGTGTATTCCTCAGTTTTCAGTAATATTCAAAGTTACAATTGTTGTTCAGTTGCTCAGTCATGTCCGACTCTTTACGACCCCCATGGACTGCAGCACCATCCATCACTATCTCCTGGTGTTTGCTCAAACTCATGTCCATTGAGTCGGTGATGCCATGCAACCATCTCACCTTCTATTGTCCCCTTTTCCTCCTGCCTTCAATCTGTCCCAGAATCAGAGTCTTTTCTAATAAGTCGGCTCTTCTCATCAGGTGGCCAAAGGATTGGAGCTTCTGCATCAATATCAAATTACTAACAGCTTTGCAGAAAGAGAAATTATCCTGGTCCTATACACATCCCCATTAAAAACTGAGTGAATCAAAACCCACGGGAAACACAAAATCGTAGGAAACATGAAATCCCAGGAAACATAGGCATTTGGGTTGCTCTGCATCGGACTCTAACAGCTTGAAGGTGTTTGAAAGGCTGGCAGTCTGTTCGTCCCAGGAGAATATTTTCTTCCCTGTGTCCTCTCTGGACCGATCTTGAGTACAAGAGAAGAAGAGTCAAAAAAAAGTCCTTCTCTTCCTGGAGCAGTGTGGAATTAAGCAGATTCAGGTGTGTATTTAGGGTAGTGAGGAGGGAGACAAGGTCAAGACTACAGTACTGCCCACCCCCTCTACACCCAAGATCGCACTCTATGAAAGTTGCGGGGGGGACCTGCATTTTCCTGCCCCCATCCCCAAGTCTGTGTGCCTCTTGGGATGTACATATCACACCCTGGGTTTTGGAAAGCCATCCTGAATACACAATGGCCTCAAAAGGCAAACCAATGCATCTCCCTGCGCTCCAGGTCAGTTGAAGACCCCTTATCTATCCCAAAGCCTGGCTCCTTGCAACCATTGAAAGGGGAGACCAGTCTGCAGGGGGGGACCTCTTCTGATGGGATTGTCAGGGATAAATTTGGCTACAAAGACATCACAGGTTGGGTTCCCTGTGAAGCAGACACTGAGCTGGAAACTAGCAGGATGTTTATTAGGGAGCGAGCTCCACACTTGGGCAAAGAAATCACCCCAAAACCTTTTTTAGCTGTCCCCAAGGGTGGGCCTTCCAGGTAGTTCCTACTGGGTACAAGGAGTGGCCTACCCCTCCATGCTGAGACACTCAGTGGGAGATGTTTGGGCAGGGACACAAGCTGCAGATAAGGTCTGCCCTGGAAGGACCCCCTGTGACGCCTCCCCGGATCTAGCACAGTGGAGTCTACCTTGTCTGTGGACTTAAGGATGGACCCCCACAGCAGAGAGACCTGGCAGCGTTCAGCTCTCCGCTCATGATTTTAGAAAATCATCTGATATTTTATTCTTATTGCCAAAAAAAAAAAAAAAATCAGCTTGGGCTTCCCTGGTGACTCAGTAATAAAGAATCTGACCTGCCTGCCAATGCAGGAGACACAAGTTCAATCCCTGGTCTAGGAAGATCCCACATGCAGCAGAGCAACTAAGCCAGTAGACTGCAAATACTGAGCCCATGCTCTAGAACCTGTGCTCTGCAATAAGAGAAGTCACTGCAATGAGAAGCCCATGCACTGCAACTAGAGTAGCCTCCGCTCTCCCCTACTAGAGAAAAGCCCACACAGAAATGAAGAGTCAGTACAGTGAAAAATAAATTAATAAAATTATTTAAGAAATCAGGTAACAAGTAAGACTTCATTTTCCCTAGTTTAAAAAAAGAAAAAAAAGCACAAAGAAAGCATACTTTTGTGCCTTTTTTTGCAGGACTTCTTAGGCGTACTCATTTTCTCCCTCAACAGTCAAGTGGAGGATAATTTCTTTTTTTTTTTTAATTTAATTAATTAATTTTAGTTACTTTTACTTTACAATATTTTTTAATTAGTTTATTTATCTATTTTTTAACTTTACAATATTGTATTTGTTTTGCCATACATTGACATGAATCCACCATGGGTGTACATGTCTTCCCCTTTCAGAACCCCCCTCCCACCTCCCTCCCCATCCCATCCCTCTAGGTCATCCTGACAGCAAAGGAGACACAGATATATAGAACAGTATTATGGATTCTATGGGAGAGGGTGAGGGCGGGATGATATGGGAGAATGGCATTGAGGATAATTTCTTATTCCCGATCTCACTTTGTCCCCAGAGTAATGTTTCAAATACAAAACATAAATTTTGAATCATTTCATGCCACAACAAGATTTGAAAGTTTAACCTTTGGTGGGGTTTGGTGGGTGTTTTTCAACCATTAGGATCCTTATTTTGTTGTTCAGTAGCTAAGTTGTGTCCAACCCCAAGGACTACAGCATGCCAAGCCCCCCTCACCATCTCCCAGAGTTTGCCCGAGTTCCTGTCCATTGAATCAGTGACACCATCCAGCCACCTCATCCTCTGTCATCTCCTTCTCCTCCTGCCTTCAATTTTTCCCATAATCAGGGTCTTTTCCAATGAGCTGGCTCTTCATATCGGGTGGCCAAAATATTGGAACTTCATCTTCAGTATCAGTCCTTCCAATGAATATTCAGTGTTGATTTCCTTTAGGATTGGTTCGATCTCTTTGCTATCCAAGGGACTCTCAAGGCTTCTCCAGAGTCTTCTCTTAGGATCCTCAAGATAAACCTAAAACCATTAACCTGTTCATAACAGCAGACTGGGATAGCCTATGTTGTCCACCAGCAAACGAAGCAATAAACATGGTAAATCTAAGCCATGGGATACTGTACAGCAATGAGAAAGAAGGGACCGTTGACACATGTAGGAACATGAATGACCCACAGACATCAAACTGCATGAAAGAAATCTGGCTTGAAAGACCACATATTGTGTGATTCCAGCTACATAAAGTTCTAAAGCAGAAAAGACTAAGCTCTGGTCGAAACTTAGTAGTGATGGCCTTGGGGAATGAGGCACAGCAAGATAGACCGGGATGAGGCAGGAGAGAACTCTCTGGGTTGCTAGAACTGTTCCATCTTGTCAGGGACTCGGCTCACACAGATGTCTGCATTTATCCAAATTCAGTGTATGATAAATGTAAGGTTAGTGCCTCCCACCACAGGTTAAATTTTTATCTTAAAAAGCTTCAAATGAATAGTGAACTCTAGTCACAACAAAATGTGTGCTAATGTGTTTAGGGGTGAAATGCATGGATGTGTACAACTTACTTTAAAATGCATCAAGAACAATGGTGGATAGACAGAGGGCATGTGGGAAGAGAAAAGGGAATGTCAATGGTTGTGGGATCTGGGTGGTGGGCATGTGGGTATTCACAGAAAAGCTCATCCAACTCTTTGAATTTGATTTTTTTGTTGGGGGGTGGGGGGGGGCTACAGAGGGTGGTATGTGGGATCTTAGTTCCCTGACCAGGGAACAAACCCACACTCCCTGCAGTGGAAGCATGGAGCCTTAACCATTGGACTGCCAGGGAAGTCCCTTCTGTGCATTTGAAAATGTTCATTATATAATCCTGGGGGGTGTGTGTGTGGGGGGGAATCATTAAAAATAAGTTTACCACTCTGCTATTACTGAACTTACCCACCTGGTTGGTCATCACAATCCCCAAGCCATGATGGAAAAACCCTTTGCTTCTGCATGAGACCCTTGGAGGCTTTTACATGAGAAAGGGGAGAACGTCATGAACACTTCAGAAGTACGTGATTACAGGCACTGCTTGGTGTGGACCAGAACCAAGTGATGCATCTGTTTAGAAGATGTTGGGTCACTCCCTCCAGCTAGGTCATTGAGAGCCCAGCATGGACAGGGAGGGTCTTCTGTCATCTCTGCACTCGGCCAGAGTGTGCATTTCCATCTCCAGTGATGAGAACACCTCATGGAGCAAACCCATGGGCTATGTTCCATGTCTTAGATGAAGATAATTCTTACTTATGAACTGAGTGTTCATGCTCTCCTAAAATTCACCAGTTGGTGCCCTAATCCCCAAGATGATGATATTTAGAGGAAGAGTTTTCCTGGTGACTCAGATGGTTAAGAATCTGCCTGCAGTGCAGGAGACGTGGGTTTGATCCCTGGGTTGGGAAGATCCTCTGGAGAAGGGAATGGCTACCCACTCCAGTATTCTGGCCTGGATAATTTCATGGAAGCAGAAGCCTGGTGGGCTACAGTCCATGGGGTCACAAGGAGTCGGGCACGACTGAGCAACTTTCACTTGGGGAGATAATTAGATTTAGATGAGGTCATGAGGGTGGGGTCCCCATGATGGGATTAATGTCCCTGTAAGAAGAGATTGGAGACCTTGCTTTCTCTCTCTCCTTCTCTTTCTGCTTCTCTCCCACTCGAGAAAACTGAAAGCCGGGAAGATAGCATTCAGACACAGAATCTGCCAACACCTTGATCTTGCACTTTCGAGCCTCCAGAACTGTGAGAAATACCTATCTGATGTTTAGACTACCAAGTCCCTGGCATTTTGTTATGGCAGCTCAAGCAAAGACATCATCACTCTGAATCTATTGCAAGATTCAGGCTCATTCTAAAGACTAGGCTTTAGTACATGGCCTTAAGATGTCTCATTGTTTTACCCACAAGGTGTTGGTGGGAACATATGTCCCAAAGTGCATTCACTATGGACAAGGGAGGATCCAGGAGAACAGGGGTGGGAGGGACAAAGGATCTAGGTCTAGTGTCGTGAAGGAGATGCTGTTGGTTGTGGAAACCTCCAAACGCTGCAGCACATGAAGCAGAGCTGCTATTGCCTTAGACACAGGTTTATGGAGGTGAGTAGGGGTGGTGGGCTCACAGTGGAGACCCCTGGAAAGCTTGACAGGGAAAGGCGAAAGGGACATGGACAGTAAAAACTGCTAATATTTAGTGGGCTCTTACTGGTGCTAAGAACAACTCTACAAGGTTTACAATTAATTCTTAGAGCTCACAAAAATTCTATGAAGTAGGTGATTATCACCTCCACCAGACAGCCCAGGAGACGGAGATTCACAGAGCTGAGTAGGGCTCAGAGTCCCATAGACAGCACACTGGGGGATGGGAGTCTGCCAGGGCCCAGACCTCCTGGGCTCCCTCATGAGTTCACCATACAGCTCTGACCTTTGGCTTCTCCCACGGTCAGTGGGGCTCATGACAGCTGCCCAAGAGGGGGGCTGGGGGACTCCATGGAATGCAGTGAAAGCGTGATCATGTTTAGGAAAATGAAAATCTCCCCAAACATCAGAAACTGTGATAGCTGTCCTTCCCATCTCTTCTACAGAAGAGAGGTCCCTCTTTGATCAGTTGAGGGAGCACCTCAGGCACCGGGAGACAGAAGCTTCTCTAAACCAAAGGGGACAAGCAGCCTCCAGGCACACGAGTGGAGACGAAGTCTCAGGTGCTCGCTGGTGTGAGTCATGGTTTTGCAGGCAGGTAGACTTGGCAGTGAAATGCTGGGAGTTTCTAGAGAACACCTGCCTGTCGGGGAGGCCCCGGCCACTCATCTTCCACAGGGGCCTTCAGCGGCCAGAAGGCCCGGGTGATGCTTGACAGCCTCATTCATCTTTAGCAAGAGGGCCTGGTGCTGCGCTGGCTCATTGATGGGCCCCTCGCCCTCTTGATGGCGGCAGCTGCCTTTCCCATGTGGCCTCTGTCCTTACTTGGAATGTGGATGGTAAGGAGGGACTCCGAGTTCCCAGGCTGCTTGGGGCCACCTGCTCCATCCTTGTTTGCAGGCCTACTCGTCCCCCACCCTTTGGGCCCTTTGCATGCTCAGCAGATGTTTTGCTCATGCTGTTTTCACAGGCAAAGCTTTTTTCTTTCCCTTTTTTAGTATCAAGGGCCCCCAAAACAGCTGTCCATTTGACCACATGCTGCTATGGACATGAACTATGAACACCTTTCCTCTGCAAATAACTGCTTCATCTGGAGCTGTCCTCGGACGCCATCATCCCCTCCTGGGCGCTCCATCCTTGGCCTCTTCATTTGTCAAAAGTTTCCCCAGGAGGATGCCAGAGAAAGTCAAGCTGAAGATGCATCTTTGGACCAAGTTGTGCAGCTTTCTGCCGCTCAATAGGGACTAGGTGAAGCCCCAGCTCACCCAGTTTGGGGTGATCTCTGCCTTCCCCACTTCATAGTGGCCCTGGTGGCTAAAAGGGTCATTCTTGCCACTGAAGAAACCAGAGGGAAATTTGAGGAAACTTGAATCAACCGAGTGTAACCTCTCTGTGCTATACCTACAGCTGTCTTTTCTACACACATCCAAATTCTGCCCGTCTCTAAGACCTTGGCGTGAAAGTGCTTCCTCTGTGATCAGAGATGTCAGTAAAGCAAGAGGGCTCAGGATACCCAGACAGGGAATATTTCAGGGAAGGAGGTGTGTGGAGATGATGGTGAGAAGCACAAAGCCATAGTTTTTACATCAACTTTGAAACGGCCGCCATTTTCACCTGCACTGTTGACAAGCTCCAGAGTAGTGACCTTGGGCCTTGACCCTCCCTTCTTAGGGTCAGTCAGCCCTGGAGGCTGAGCTATAAGCATGGACTTGACATCTCATTCAGCCCAAGGAAGCTTTCTTTTTCTCACAGGGATACTGTCATTGGCCTATTTGCAAAGGGCGTAAAAAGAAAAATATGGATAAAATCAGAGTAATCCATTCTCAACACCGGGAAACCAGTTTTAAACCCTGCTGGAAAACTGGAGTAACTCTTCTGTTGCTTAGGGAAGCAGCAGACAGAACATGACAACTTCTGTCACCCTTGGACCTGGTGAAATTAACAGAACCCTGGACTTTGAATAAGGACCTGTGGGTTTGAGTTCCAGCTTTGTCAGTGGGCAGTGTCTTGGGAAAGTTATGGATCTGTCTGTTTAAGTGCCTCCAAAATAAGAGGTATAATTATGACAGCCACCACTAACGCCACCTCTGCATCTTGATTAATCTTCCCAAGTTGGGAGGCAGGTGTCTAGGGTTCAGGTGTGAAAAGCAAGGGCACAGAGTGGGGCAGGCAGGGACGGGATACTTAGGGGTCTGACATTCCCAAGGGGTCCTCCTGGAGTCACCCCCTAGGAAAGCATCGATCTGTCTCACAATAGAAACCACTAGCAATCAACACGTGACACTTGCCTTCCAGCTGTCAGCTTGAACCATAGCCCTCCATGAGCTCCACTCACCAAAGGGGGAGACATGTCATGTCAAGACCCACTGTCTTGGCTTTGCTCCGCTTCCTCAGACCAGCGAACCCCCATCTCCATACTCACTTGCTGGTGCCCTTCTCCACGCTCTTGTCTCCTCTGCTGGCTCCTGTCAGCAAAGGCCCTGTTCTCTGCCTAGGCTCCACTATTTGAAAGTAAGTGAGCCACTGGGGGGCTTCCGTGGTTGCTCAGATGGTAAGGTAAGTGATCCTTCTGTGTCAACACACCTGTGGTGGTTCATGCTGTGTCAGCTCGGTTTACCTGAGAATTATCTCCAGAATGCCCTCCCCTACCTTGTTTTGGGTTAGAGTTGGCCCAAACGGACATGCGTACAAGGTTAGAGATGCAGAAGCAAAGCAATGGCCATCACCAAGGGGTTGGATAAAACAGGCATGACAATGGACAGAACTGCCTGGTGAGGCTTGTCTTGTCTTGGTTCTGTGCCTTTGTCCAATTCACCTTCCAGACGCTCAGCCCTGCTGACCAAGAACCAAACTGGATATCCAGAGTGGAGGTGACACAGAGAAACAGCTTCCCCTAGATCTTTTCTGGAACTCCTCCATCACAATCACTCTTCGGTGACAGGTTGTGCTTGTCTTTTCAGATTGACTGGTTAAAGCATCTCTGGTCATCCAAGCCCCCTTCCAAATCTTCACTCCTCCAGTTGCTCCCAGAAGCAAGAAAAGTCCAATCTTCTCCTTTAACATCCACTGTAGCCCTGCTTCCAGTCCACACAACATCCCCAAGGCTTCCCAGGACCACAAGACAGGATGAGTAAAGAACATCGTGAGATACCCTGGGTGAAAAAGAGAATTTATTCCACTGCACCATTTTTATAACAGAAAGCTCTATCATGGGTGATTCATCACTGCATTTTTCAAAACACAGGAATCCCCTCACAAGACCAGCAGACACATTTTTCAGTGCCTTACTTTATGAAACCTTTGGGGTGATCCATTAGAACAAAATAGAACTGAGGACTAAAGCCTAAATCAGGAACATTCCCAGAAGAGAGTAATGATTCCTGACACCTGCGGGGCTCCATAAATGTCCAACGATGTGGCAAAATTCTAAAATGGTAATTACCTAAATTCACTCCTAACATAAAGGACTGGGAAAAGAGAGGGCCCATGGGAAATGAAGAAAGAGGAATGACAAAATCAAATGAGCCAGGGGACACCTCTCTACAAGACAAGGAGGCGGGTTATGAGAGGAGACAGTGGACCCTCTTGAAGTGTTCTAGAAGCAATGCCCATGGTCTGGGTGGCCAGTGCCCAACCTGTAGTGGCTGTAAAGAGAGTGTGTCAGGTGACAGATGGAGTCCAACACTCCTGGGTGACCTTACCTGGGGCACGGGGTGGGGCCTGAGCTGAGGGGCCTTGAGGAGAAAGATCAGCAAACAGGAAGGAATTAAAATGTCTCCTACCAGCCCTGGAGATAAGCCTTTTATAGGGGCAGGCTGAGCAAGATTTTTTTTTAAAAAAAGTTTGTCCCAGAAGAACAAAGAAGTCATTCTATTCCTTTGTTACATGGTGGATGGGGGTGGGGCAGAGTGAGGAAATCTACTCAGAGCTTTCAGGAAACTAAGGCAGCCTTTGAAATTTCCATTTTGAATTTAACCATTGACATTTTTATCTGCTAGGTGTGATCCAGGGGACACAAAGAAACCCCAAAAGTGGCTGATGTGACCCGGCTGCAAGCCACCCCACATGACACGTATGAGCAATGCTGAGGGCAGAGGCCAGGTGGGGCTCAAACAGGGCTCTGAACCAGGGAAGGGGACCCTGGCCCGGGGGTGACACCGGTGGAGGCACAGAAGTGAAGAGAGAGATTTTGAGGCAACAAGAGTTTGGCTTGCCCAGCGCATTCAGGAGAGTGGAAGGAGATGAGACGGATTTAGAAGACGGGGGTCACTTGGTGAGGGGCTCACGGGTCCAGTGAGGATGGCAGGCTTGGTCCTGGGGGCGCGAGGCTCTGGACACCGACCATGGGCATCCTTTATGCGATTAGGTCTGCTTTGGGAGGCCAAATTTGCTCAAATTTAATACCACCACTACTTCATCCTTGAGTTTTAGGGTATTAAACTGAGATATCTGAAAAGCTTGAGGCTCCAAGTGTCATTCCTCTTTGGAATTAGCTTGTTGATAGAGGTCCGGTCCTCACAAATTGATGGAGCCTCTCTCCCTGCGGGGGTCTGGCAGAGCAGAGGGACTGTGGGCCCCAGCTACTGAGAGAGGTTGCAGAGGTGAGGCAACACAAGAACGCTGGCCTGAGTCAGAGTCCTGGGGGGGGGCGGAACTCAGCTTGGATGAAGAGGGAGGAAGTTTGAGTAATTGACGATATAAAAGCCCACTGCCAGGTCTCCGGAAGTCCAGCTCCCTTGGCCACACAGGACAGATGCAAATCATCTTTGCCAAGACAGGAGGGCCTACAGGACGAAATGGTCCTTTTCGTTAACCTCTCACAGCATCACCAATGATAGGAAACAAGTGTTTGATATCACTTCCCCACACCCCACATCTCCTGTTGTTTTTAATTAAATAGGGAATTCTAGAAACATTCCGGTCGGTGCCTGAGGAGCCTCTTCTGATTGGCTGGTCTGATGTCCAGTGTCCTTTTCTTACCTTGCTCGTATAGGTGTGTTCACTGTCTATACATGTCTTCTGTGTGCGTGTCTATGTGTGTGTGCTCACCAGTAAAGCAGGGTTCACTTTCGTGTTGCATTCTAGGCAGAACTTAAACTACATCCTTTAAACAGGCTGAAAACTTTCTCATAATTTCCAGTGAGGAAGTTGAACTTGCTCACTGCCCAGGCAACACTTAGTGTTGAATACCCTGGCAATTCTTCTGAGGCCACTCTAGACCTTGTCTTGTTTCTGGTCTGAACACAGTAGTGCTGCAGCTTGGGAATTCTTAAAGCAGGGGTGCAGGTCACAGGTAGGGCTCAAAGTAACCTCTGGAAAATCTCTGAAATGACCCCAGAAGATAATGCTACATCGAGTCTGGCTATGTATACCCTCTCCTATCCCTCCGCCAGCGCCAGAAAACGGTCATCTCTTCACACAGCAACTGGGGAAGGATGGGCTGAAGTTCGGGATCCATTTGTCCAAAGCACAAGAAGCTCCTTGATAGCTAGTAAAGCAGCTCCCGCCTGGAGAAACAAGTGGAGGTCAGAACCAAGGGCTGCAGGCCAGCAGCCAAGGCCGGGTGAGACCTCAGCCTAGAGGCACTGGACTCAGGGAAGCTTGTATTGGCAGGAAGATTCTTTATCCACCTACCTAAGGCTACCCTTCTCTCCCCTAACACATTTTGACCTGGATAAAAAAATAAAACACAAAATAAAATAAAGAAAGGAAGAGAAATGAAAAGCCAGAGGAAGGAAGGAAAGCAGAAGAAAGAAAAAAAAAAGAAATGAAGGAAGTTTGGAGGGAAGGAGGAAGGAAGGAGAGAGAGTGGGAGGGAGGGAGGAAAGGAAGGAAGGAGAAAAAGAATTTTCTCTTTGAACAGGAGGGGAGGTTGCCTGGGGCTGACAGAGGGAAATAAGAGGAGGAATTAAAATGGCACAGTGGCTAACAAAGCTGCAGGTGTAAATGGCTGTTTGAGATCCTTGTACATGTCTAGTACCTACAGTCTATTGGCAGCTGCCTGCTTCCCACAGCTTGTGAGAGGCAGCAGAGGGTTGTGACCACAGCCCAGACAAGGTCAGTACACCTGGCCTGTGGGCTGCTCTGTGACTGAGGGTCCTTCAGCCTCCCAGCCCTTTACATGATGGAAGCGGAAAACGCCTAAGGATGAAAAGGTGCCTTTAGGTCAGTAATTCAATGCTCCTGAATTTGTACAATCACCAGGCAAGAGAAGCAGGACAGAAAGTGCTGTCTGTGTTGTAGGTCAAAGGTATGGAACTTTCCTAAAGTTGCACAGGGTGTTGACAATCAAATGAGACAAGCCCCCAGCTCTGCCCTGTCCTGCTCTCTCCATCATGACAACCAGAAGAAGAAGCTCTAAGTGACAAGGAGCTTGTGGCTGATCACCTTAATGTATCTGGAGGCTGGAGAGCTTGGGAAACTTATGTCAAACAAACAAAGACTCAAACCATCATCAGAATAACTCCACATCTGAGAGGGCTTTCTCCACATTCTCTGGCCTTTCTGTGACCACCCAGGTGGGCCCTGGGTATCACTAGCAACCTGCCTCCTTGGTTTTTGCTCTGCTCCTGTTTACCTGTTTTATCAAGAAGGGGGCAGTGTGTCTGTTTGTGCCTTGCCGGGCATTAATAAAGATAAGAGAGAGGCCGTAGCTACCAAACAGAGTTTTCAAAAACCCTCCCTGGTTTCCCTGGCTGCCAGGCTGCGTGCACAGACATACAGAGCCACTGATGCAGGAACTATTATCACCATCCGATTATTGTCATTGTAATGCCTATTCAACGGCCCCTTTGTAAGTTCCTAGAGGGCAGGGACCGTGTCTTGGGCTGCTTTTCATGAATTCATGCCTTCCTGCTCCCATTCACTGATTCTACAAACGTTTATTGAGTGCAGACCTCACCGTGCCTGCCACAGTGCTGGGGACACAGAGAATATATCGTATGCTGGGTATCCTCAGTGGCACAGCCCTGCTCTGGAGGCCAGCCCTCCTTCTGTCCATCCTTCCAGGAAAGAAGCCCCCCACCGGGCATGGGTTGGGCTGTCTACAGCTGCCTTCAGGCCACAAGGCCATAGGAGGCATCTTCCTCTATCGATATCTTTATCCCATCTGAACTTCTACAGCGTGACCATATTTCTTTCATAATAAAAACAAAAAAAAACGAATGAAGTCTAGCTTTTAAACCTATCATTTTAAAACTAAACTACTTCTCTCATCCTTGGCTGCCCACTTGAATCACCTTGGGGATGTTCAAAAACGGATGCTGGGTCCCACGCACAGCACGTGCTATCTCATTGGCCAGGGCACCGGGGATCTTCAAAACTCCTAGATGATTTGAACACGTGGCCAAGTTGAAAAGTACCCGTTAAAGAAGGGACAGAGGAAAGAAAGCCTCAGGCTCATGGGAGGGGGCTGCTCTCTCTCGGATTTGTTTTTTGTGCCCCTGCCTGTGTATCAAGGTGAGGGGAGGATTTTAACTCTCCCTGTCCTGAGCCACTTGCTCCCCATACCCAAGATGTCCATGCCTTCCTAGCTGCCCTTGCCTCAGGATACCCTCCTCTGCATGGGACATGCTACTGTCACCTCCGGGCCAGGTAAGGCTCTGGACTCTGGCCCAACAGGGGGTTGTCCATCTCTTTCAATTCTGGCTCCATACCCTGGACTCCAGGATCTCACCCTCCTCTTTTCTATGCCTCACGCTGTCGGATACAAGCCATTCCCTTTCCTGGTGGCAATGATGTCCTTTAGGAAGGGGTACCTCTTGGAGGCATCAGTCCTCACACCAATACGGGGGATTTAGGAGATGCTAGGAGGGAAGGGCCCCAGAACCTTCCTGACACATGGTGGAGGAGCACACCCACACCTGTGTCCTTGAAGTTCATCACCAAGGAAGTGCAGACCAACAAGACTCCTGGAATTGCGAATGGGCAGTCCCACTTCCTGCCCACTCAGAGGGTGAGCTTTGTTTAGAAAAAGGAAACTGAGTTTTGGCGAAGATGTGGAGAAACAGGAACGTGTACCTGTGTGGCTGGTGGGAAAGTAAAATTGTGTAGCTTCTGTGGAGGTAAGTTCCTCAAAAAATGTATATAGAATTCTCCTGTAGCTCTGAAATTTCACTGCAAGGTGTGTGCCCAAGCAACTGAAACAGGGACTCAGACACACGTACACACATGTCCATAGCAGCATCATTCACCACGAGCAAAAGTTGGGAATAGCCTGGATGTCAGATAAATGGATGCATTTATGAATAAATTATACATATATACACACACATATGTAAGTGCATGTATAAATGATTATCTAATGTGTAAATATATATTTATTCAATGAACAATACACATATTAGGAGACAATGTGAAACTGAAGGATGAAATTAAGAATGCAAAGCAGAGGACTTCTCTGGCAGTTCTGAGAATCTGCCTGCAATGCAGGAGACCCCAGTTCGATTCCTGGGTCAGGAAGATTCCCTGGAGAAGGGATAGGCTACCCACTCCAATATTCTTAGGCTTCCCTCGTGACTAGCTGGTAAAGAACCCACCTGCAATGTGAGAGACCTGGGTTTCAATCTCTGGATTGGGAAGATCCCCTGCAGAAGGGAAAGGGCTACCCACTCCAGTATTCTGGCCTGGAGAATTCCATGGAACTGTTAATAAAATAGGCATTAAATGTTAGATGATGTTACAAAACACATAATGTAATCACAATTGAAACTGAAGGATGAAATTAAGAATGCAAAGCAGAGGACTTCTCTGAATTGATTTCGTTATTGTCTCACATCTCTACTCCAACATGGCAGTTGTACAAGGAAATTGATCTATTGAGTCATGTGACGATGCCGAGATCTGATTGTTACAGACCTCAGAAAACACGACGCTCAAGGGGTTGAACCCAAGTCTTCAGTAACATAACCTGCAGACTCCTGAAACTGTGATATTTAAGCAGAAGATCTTTTCCAGGGACATAAAAAAATATATCTGAGGGGAGGGAGCTTCTAATTTCAAGGACAAGAATGAAAAGAAAATCAGCATTTAGTGACATTGGAGTGAATATTGAAATTCCCCTAAAAGAAGAAAAATTGGGGAAAAAAATCAAATAAACAAGTAAAGTTTTTATACATATGGAGCTATGCAAAACGATCAATGGGCAAATACAAAATCCATATGCCCCTTTCAAAAGTCCTAGCGCAGCAGCCACGACACATCATGGAGTGAGGTGTGAAATTCACGTGAGGCAGGGAAGAGCCGAGGGTCCCCGGCCAGTGAGCAGCCAGTGGACGTGCTGGACGGGGCCAGGGTTCCAACAAAGGCTGCTGCTCTGTGGAACAGGTACAAGACAGATGGCTCGTTAAACATTGTCAGCATACTTGAGTGGTGCCATTCCGCGGTCAGAGCCTGGATAATGGTCGCAAGGACATTGTGTAGCAGCGAGTTGGCTAATTTCAACCGGGCTAAAGCTCTTGCTTATCTTTGTTGGTTTTGCAAAGATTAAGGCCCTTTCTCTGCTTTGAATGCACCACAGCTGCCCGGCAAAGCATTCCTGAAGTTTTGTCTGAATTCTCACTGCTAAGATGGGGCCCTGCAGAACTTGGCACATGCAAAGACTTGTTTGGTTCGTCCTTGGAGTTGCTTCTCCCCAGAAGATCTGGGCTACTGTTTCCTCTGGCTTCTGGGTGGAACGACCTGGAATCACAGGGATCTTTGCAGGAAAATCTCTCCCGTGGGGCTTCAAAATGCGTCTGCTATGGATTTTTATTTCAGATTAAGACCGATCCATTCACTACTTTTGTGGAAAAGGGTAAACACTGTCGTAAATTCCATCCAGTGAATCATGGGGAGGTGGTGGTTCAGAATTCAATATGTTTGCTTTCGAAAGGGGGCCCTTGGCTTCTTATCTTTACGTACAAAAGAAAATCGGACTCAGCCTGGTCCTACAGCCAATGGATGCACACCTGGCCTGCTCAGCTGCTGCAGGACCTCCAACCTGAGGCTCCTCTCCCCTATTTGCAGACAAAGGCAGAGGGCGAGGGGCTGATGCAGAGGGGGCTGGGCCAGGGTCTGTGCCCACAGGCCCAGAGCAGAGCTAGTTGTGGGCATTATCTGGGTATGTTATAAAAAGTGATGCCTTGACGATTAGGTGTTTCTGGCAGCTCAGATGGCGTCTTCTCTTATAGGTGGTGTGTGGCTATCCTACTTTGCCAAGTGCTATATTTACCTGAGGCAGCCTCTGCCCAAATTGATCATTTCCAGCTACATACAATTAGAATTTGTGCCCAGTAGATAAGCTTTAAAATTAATCTTTTTGACTACATCTACAGAAGCAAAGAAGGAACCAATAAAGTTGATTTTATCCTCCCTCCCTCTCTCTCTCTTCACAAATACACACACACACACACACACACACACACACACACACACACACACACACGCAGCCTAGATCCCAGTGTCTCTCTGTAGTGTCAGGTGTTGTCAGGGTTAAGCAGTAGCTTCTGGTGAGCAGCTAAGTTCTGAGGATGCAGCTGAGGAAATGAAAGACATTTCATTCTAAAGAATTTTCCATTTAGAAACTTCAAATGGGAGAAACCAGTGAGAAGTGAGGTGTTACATTTTGTGTTACTGTATGTTTGGAACTTAAGCAAAGGAAAAAGCATCAGCTTGGGAGGTCACTCCCAAATTTTTATAACACTTAAAAGAACCTTCTATATCTCTTCAAATGCAAAGAATTAGAATTTTCTTGGGCTCAAAAATCACTGCAGATGGTGACTGCAGCCATGAAATTAAAGGACACTTGCTCCTTGGAAGGAAAGCTATGACAAACCTAGACAGCGTATTAAAAAGCAGAGACATCATTTTGCTGACAAACGTCTGTATAGTCAAAACTATCGTTTTTCCAATAGTCTTGTATAGATGTGAGAGTTGGACCATAAAGAAGGCTGAGCGCCAAAGAATTGATGCTTTCATATTGTGGTGCCAGAGGAGACTCTTAAGAGTCCTTTGAACAGATCAATCCACTCAATCCTAAAGGAAATCAGTCCTGAATATTCATTGGAAGGACTGATGCTGAAGCTGAAGCTTCAATACTTTGGCCACCTGAGGTGAAGAGCCGACCCATTGAAAAAGACCCTGATGCTGGGAAAGATTGAAAGCAGGAAGAGAAAGGGGCGACAGAGGATGAGATGGTTGGATGGCATCATTGACTCAATGGAAGTGAATGTGAGCAAACTTGGGGAGATGGTGAAGGACAGGGAAGCCTTGCATGCTGCAGTTCATGGGGTCGCAGGGTCGAACACGATTTAGTAACCAAACAACAACAACATGGCTGGCATGTCCACCCGGGTTTCTTCTCTTGATTTATTCTATTACTTCCCTACAATCTCCCATCTGTGTTCTGGATCCACACCACACACTGGTGTTCCCCCTGCACCATGGTACATGGGCAGTTCCTCCAGATGGGAGGGGCTACCTGTGCTGCAGTTATCTACTTAGAAAGGGGTCCCTTCTTTGATTCTAGGTCAGCCTTCTTTGATTCCTCTAGTCAAGAATCACTAATTTCCCTTATGACATGGTCCATTTACCCTGGTTCAAATATGTATTGGTATATAGAATGTCATTCCTACCTTTGTTCACTCACTTTTCAAAGAATCAGATTGTAGTGGAGATTTGGGCTGTTTCATTGATTTCTCTTCTTATCTTTTTTATATTCTTCTTTCCTACTACTTAGGTTTTATTCTATTCTCTTTTTTCCCCTACTATGTTTCATTTTGCCTTTAGGTCTTTGGTTTTCAATGTGTCTTGCTTATGATAATGTACTCAAAATGACACAAAACACGAAATGTCACTTAGGTATTGGCCACAGAGTTTGACATATGACATTTTCATTCTTGTTCATTTATAAGAATTTTGCAATATCTTTTAATTTTTTTTCCTTGCATCCTACTGCCTATGTGTTATATATTATAATTTATGAGCCCGAGAGATATTTGACACTTTCTTCTTATTATTTCTTATTTCATTATGATCAGAGAGCATAATCTGTGTATACTGATAATTTGGCAATTGTTCTTTTGTTCTGTGAGAACTTAAATGAATATTCTGTTTGCAGGTATATGTTTACGTATACCTATTAGATCAGCACTATCTAATAGAAATGATGCAAGTCATATATGTGCGTGTGTGTGTGTGTGTGTGTGTGTGTGTGTGTGTGTAATTTTATATATCTTCTAGCAGCCATAGTAGCAAAGTAAAAATACACCTGAGTGTTAGTGACTCAGTCATGCCCAACTCCACTGTAGTCCGTCAGGGTCTTGGTCCACAGGATTTCCCAGACACAGTTACTGAAATGGGATGACATTTCCTTCTCCAGGGGATCTTCCTGACCCAGGGATCAAACCCATGTCTTGTGTATTGTAGGCAAATTCTTTACTGCCTAGCCACTAGGCAAGCCAGAGAATACAAATACCAAGTTCTGATGAGAAGTCAAACAGAAGACAGTGGTCTGGGGACTCCAACATATTTAGCTAATATTAGCGTAAGACTTTTCAAAGCGATTTCTTTTCCAGATACCCCATGCACTGAAGACACTCCCACTTGTAAGTGTTATGGGCATGTGCCCTGCTGGCCTGTCCCCAGCAGCAGTGACCTGGGTGAGGTTGGACTGATCTTGGGCACCTGCTCTCCTTCCTCAGTAAAAGTCTATTAGACCAGAAGCCAAGGGATTTTATCCCTACATCCTCTGAGAGGGATGCTTTTCTAGGATTTTGCTTCTAAAAGGAAAGTTCATTTTCTTGGACAAGTGGGTGTCCCAGTGATAGAGCCCAGCTTTCCATGAGTGGACAACAAACTGCGTCCTGGACCTGTGTCACGAGGCAAAGCTACAGAATTGATTATAGAGAGAAAGAGTAAAGGAACTTGGGAAATTCCCATGTCCTTCCTGATGGGGATTAGCAGGACAGGAGGTTGGGAAGAGGATTGAGTGGAGGTGAGCTCTCCTGAAGGTGTCTCCATCCGGCCCCACCTGTCAGCTGCTGCCCTGGACCTGGAAGCTTTCAAAGTATCTTAAGCAACCACATTAAATCCCCAGTCTGTCTTCTGTATCCATATGATCACTTTTGTCTGAAAACTATCATCTAAAGATTACGAATAGAGCCTCAGAACTACCTTGGACTCTGGGGTGACTGTAGCCATGAAATTAAAAGACGTTTGTTCCTTGAAAGAAAAGCTATGACAAACCTAGGCAGTGTATTAAAAAGCAGAGACATCACTTTGTCGACAGAAGTACGTCTAGTCAAAGCTATGGTTTTTCCAGTAGTCATGTATGGATGTGAGAGTTGGACTATAAAGAAAGCCGAGCGCTGAAGAGTTGATGCTTTTGAACTGTGGTACCAGAGGAGACTCCTGAGGTCCCTTGGACAGCAAAGGGATACAACCAGTCAATCCTAGAGGAAATCAGTCCTGAATATTCATTGGAAGGGCTGATGTTGAAGCTGAAACTCCAAAACTTTGGCCACCTCATGCAAAGAGCCGACTCATTGGAAAAGACCCTGTTGCTGGAAAGGATTGAAGGCAGGAGAAGAAGGGGACAACAGAGGATGAGATGGCTGGATGGCATCACTGACTCAGTGGACGTGAGTTTGAGCAAACTCCAAGAGATAGTGAAGGACAGGGAAGCCTGGCATGCTGCAGTCCATGGGGGTCACAAAGGATCAGATAAGACTTAGCAACTGAGCAAGAACAACAACAATGTTCAAATTCCATCCTTGTCCAGTTAACAATGGGCTTTTGGCTGGCTCATTTGGCCTTTGAAAGTCTCAACTTCTTCCTCTGTGTAGCAGTGATAGGACCCACCTCACAAATTTTTCAGAATTGGAAGATATAAGGACTGAGAAACTGCCATGGACAGCTCTTGATAGTGTTAAAGATTTGCTCTAGAATGGCTGTCACCATTATTGCTGCTCTGGATCATTCTTAACCTTCCTGTGAGTCCTGTTGCTAAGTAAAAACTATGGCCCAAAGACCTGCAGTGTGAAAGGCAGACATCTACTGCTGGGGTCCCAGGGCAGGGACTCAGAATGACTCAAATGCCAGAGGCTCCACTGGCTTCTTTCAAGAAAAGTGCTGCTCTCCGACATAAATCACAGCAGGATCCTCCATGACCAACCTCCCAGAAGATTGGAAATAAAAGCACAAATAAACAAATGGGACCTAATTAAAATTAAAAGCTTTTCCACAACAAAGGAATCTATAAGCAAGGTGAAAAGACAGCCTTCAGAATGGGAGAAAATAATAGCAAATGAAGCAACGGACAAACAACTAATCTCAAAAATATACAAGCAACTCCTGCAGCTGAATTCCAGAAAAATAAATGACCCAATCAAAAAATGGGCCAAAGAACTAAACGGACATTTCTCCAAAGAAGACATACAGATGGCTAACAAACACATGAAAAGATGCTCAACATCACTCATTATTAGAGAAATGCAAATCAAAACCACAATGAGGTACCATTTCACGCCAGTCAGAATGGCTGCTATCCAAAAGTCTACAAGCAATAAATGCTGGAGAGGGTGTGGAGAAAAGGGAACCCTCTTACACTGTTGGTGGGAATGCAAACTAGTACAGCCACTATGGAGAACAGTGTGGAGATTCCTTAAAAAACTGGGAATAGAACTGCCATATAACCCAGCAATCCCACTGCTGGGCATACACACTGAGGAAACCAGAATTGAAAGAGACACGGGTACCCCAATGTTCATTGCAGCACTGTTTACAATAGCCAGGACATGGAAGCAACCTAGATGCCCATCAGCAGACGAATGGATAAGGAAGCTGTGGTACATATGCACAATGGAATATTACTCAGCCATTAAAAAGAATACATTTGAATCAGTTCTTTTGAGATGGATAAAACTGGAGCCCATAACACAGAGTGAAGTAAGCCAGAAAGAAAAACACCAATACAGTATACTAATGCATATACATGGAATTTGAAAGATGGTAACGATAACCCTATATGCGAGACAGAATAAGAGACACAGATGCATAGAACAGTCTTATGGACTCTGAGGTAGAAGGTGAGGGTGGGACGTTCTGAGAGAATAGCACTGAAACATGTATATTATCATATGTGAAACAGAACACCATTCCAGGTTCGATGCACGAGACAAATGCTCAGGGCTGGGGCAATGGGATGACCCGGAGGCATGGGGTGGGGAGGGAGGTGGGAGGGGGTTTTAGGATGGGGAACACATGTAAACCCAGGGCTGATTCATGTCAATGTATGGTGAAAACCACTACAATATTGTAAAGTAATTAGCCCCTAACTAAAATAAACAAATTAAAAAAGAAAAAGAGCCAAGGAGAAGACTCTTAGCAAACACTGAATCTGCTAGCACCTTGATCTTTCACTTCCTAGCCTCCAGAACTGTAAGAAAACAAATGTCTGTTGTTTGTAAGCAAAAAAAGAAAAGTACTGGACCATTGAGAGACTTCTAGATCCATGTGGCCCTCTCCCAACCCTGTGATCCTAGATGGGTGTGCAGGAAAAAAAAATGAATTAGACAGGTCCATCCAGCCCCTCCAGTTCAGTACTCTTGTGGTCCTAAACCTAAGACTCTGGCCTTGATTGACTAATCCTCCCAGTGTTCTGGTTGACTAAGAGAAGAGTGATGGATGGTTCATGCACCATTATCTTCCTAAAGAATGCTAAGCATACCATCCCAGAAGAAATCCACTTTTCTCACACTCTGGAGCCCATGAGCCACAAGTCTGGAGCCCACGCACTTCAAAGAAGATGCCACAAGATGTAACAAGATCCTGCAGTAACCTAAGTCCAGACTGATATAAAATAAATAAATATGGATTAGGCTGGGTCAATTTTCCTTAAACATTCCGTTCACAGCCCCTGAGAGCCTGTGGTGGTGAGTGCTGTGCTGGCCCCTGGCTGAAACTGAATGCTGTCTAGAAAAACAAAGCAGCTTTTAAAAAATAATAAACGTCATTTAAGATGTGACTAACCAATGCCCACTCCCTATGTGTGTCTTTATGTCTATAATCTTTCTGCCTGTAACTTTCAGGCAGCTTTCCTCTGACCCACCTTCCACCTGGGCCCAAGAAGGCATATGCCAGGAGAACGACGATGATTCCGGCCAACACGGTGAGTCAGGGACATATGGTGTCCCAAGCTCTCTGTTTACTCTTGTACCTGGGAGATTAGTCAGCCAGAGGCACAGAATCAGCCTGAATGCCATCTGCTGTTCTTCAGTGCAGGCTGAAGGGGACAGGTCAGCCCTACATACCTTGATAGCTAGGGGAGGGCCTGGACCATCCAGAATGCAAAAGCTGCAGCCTGATGAAGGCAAGGCTTCTGTTCTTCCTACTGTCAGGCCATCCTTTCTCACCAAGCAAGGGGAGAGCTGCATCTGGGGAAGGAAGACAGACCTTGAGCTACTGGGGTTCTGGTTTGTCCCAGGCTCCTTGGTGGATTCTTCACAGCCCCAAGACACCAGGCAGCTACCCTCACTCCGCTCTGGCTGGTCTGCAGCCTTGGTAGTTGGTCTAAGAGCTCAAGGTATTCTGCACAGAAAGCTGCTGATTTGTTAATGGAAAGATTCTAGTCTTTGGCCCCTGCTTCCGCCTGCTTTTAAGGTCAGGTCTTGAGGTCTTGGGTAACTTTTTCAACCTCTCTAAGTCTCCCTTTCTTTGTCTGTTGAATGGCGATCTTCACAAGGCTGTTGCCTAGGATGAACTGATCTGAGATAATCTATGTAAAGCACCTGGATTTAGGAGGAGTGCAATAAAAGTGAGTGCCCTTCTCCCTCCCCTGGATTATGTGCCTCTTACCCTTGCTTCATGGATATTCCTTGGTGAACAGAAAGCTGTTACATCATTTGCTTGTAATCCTCTTGATAAAATAAAATTCCCATCAAAATAATGTGAATGACACATTGGCATGTCTGGGTCACAGAAATAATGATGTGGTGAAAATAAAATTGAGGCTATTGGCTCAAGGAAAGAGGTTAGCAAGTCACAGAGAAAGAGAGAGAGAAAGAGAAACTGGCCCTGGGTGAGCCTGAATCATTCTCCATCAAGAGCAAAATTGCACATACGGTGCACGACTCCTGTGAGCTCTCAAGACAGATGCTTTGGACAAAACGCTCCCTAGTCTCCAGCGTTCTAAGTTCACTTCTTGGAGGTCTTCTATTCCACCAACACTGACTCCAGTTCCCAGCCCACCAGCCCCAGGAGGAGGCTTATGTGGCTGTGGGTTTCATAAACTCCTTGTGGGAGTTTTTCTATCATTCGGCTGACAACAAGGTATGAAGTTGCAAGTCACAAAATTCCAAATTATGAAAGCATCTCCACCAGATTTCTGGGCTTCCCAGGTGGCTCAGTGGTAAACAATCTGCCTGCAATACAAGAAATGCAGGAGACGAAGTTTGAGTCCCTGGGTCAGGAAGATCCCCTCTAGGAGGAAACGACAACCCACTCCAGTACTCTTGCCTGGAGAATCTCATGGACAGAGGAGCCTGGTGGGCTACAGGGTTGCAAAGAGTTGGATAGGACTGAGTACACACCACCAGATTTCTACTAGTGCCGTGGGTTTGGTTATAAGAATTGTCCCATTTGCAGCCACCAGCTCCCAGGTGCTATTTTCAGCACAGAAATTCCCTGGGGCCAGTTATAGGGAAACTGTGACAACATCCGGCCAACTTCAGAGAAATTGATTTGGGCTGGGAGGGTGGACTTTGTTCACCCATGGTGTTCCAATGAATATTTTCAGGCTTAAGGAACAGACCGTTCCAAAAATCAAATTCATTGATTTTTCCAAAGGGCAAAGACAAGCAGATGGCCCTAGTAAAGGAGGTCTCTGCCATGGCTTTGCTGCACTCATGCTGTATTCCTCATGTTGAACAGATGCTCTTCTGGAGGATGAAGAGAAATCAAGACAATCAAACGAGACAAAATGACAGTTGGCTACCATGGAATACGCAGTGGGCATTTTTCTGTAGAAAAACTGAAGAATCCCCACACCCCATGCCCTGAGCACATTCATCTCCAGCTCCAGGGACTGTTGGACCTCCGGTTCTGACTTCTGGTCTCCACACCAGCAAAAGATGGCTGGGACCAGGACAGCTCTGTTCATGCACAATAAGATGGTCAGCAGAGTCCAGACAGCACAGACAGGAGGGGAGCCCAAGTGCACAAGCTTCTCCTTGTTGATGCAAAATGGTCCCCATGGCCCGGGTGAAAAATAACGGCCTTCGGGGTCCATGGGAATGAGCTCTGGCACCAGCGAGGTCACTTCTGAGATGAGCTGCTCTCTTCCGAGATGGTCATGCTCTCAATTCTTCCCGGGCTCTGTTGCTTCATCCATAAATGAAATAATGATGCCTGTGTTGAAATGGGTTCTCAGTGCACATTAAATATGGTTTTAGAGAAAATGTGGAGACAGTTGACTTGCTCTGACGGAAGAATTTAAAAAGGGAAGCTGGAGAAGGGTAGGCTGGAGAGCCAGTGAGGATCCCTCCTGCCCCAGATCCCATGGGCACTTTGGCTGGTGATGAGGCCCCGGGTCCCACCTCGGTGTCTTCTTTGAGCATTGAAGGCTGCTTTCCAGGTGGGACGTGGACACCGGAGTATGGGCCATTCTGGAGAAGCCACTGTTTCTGGTGATAGTCCACATTTGAGCTGTGGACAGGGCCTGCCTTTGCTAGTGTCAGATGGGAGACGTGGAGAGAGTGGTGTTAGTGGTTACTTTTCAGAATCATCCAGAATCTTTCTAAATTCTTCTCCCACAGAGACAACCTAGCTCATATACACAATTGCTTTTGGGGTCTAATTATTGTCTAAATTAGCCTTGCTTCCACAGACAAAGATAAATTGTATCTTGAGAAAAACGTAGGGATTCGATGGAGTTTTTGAAATCACTTACCTGCTGGTCTTTAATCCCCACGTTGACATTTATGGTGGATGGACTCCAGTGACACACGCCCCTGCCTTCGGTTCCTGAAAAGATCCAAAGTCACAGACAAGCAGAATCGGGGAGCTGAAAGCATTATAGAAAACCTGTCATCAATTAATACGTTGATAAATTAAGGGGAGACATTTCCGCAGGAGCATGGCTCAGCTGAGAGCTCTGCACTGGTATTGCAATGGCACCTGTCTTTCTGTGTGGCCCTAGGCAGTCAGTCTCCTTAACTTCTCTGATCATGCATTTCCTCAACTATAAATGGACAGAGGACACCTGATAATACCTGCCTCAACTATACCTTATGGATGTCCAGGATCCAGTAAGAAAATAGGCCTGAAGGCCTTTTGAAAAATCGGGAAGGCTATAAAATCTTATAACAGTACACTATCATGGTTATTATGTCCAAGGAACACCAGCTGGAAGACGACAGATCATTCTCTATCTACTGGTTATTGCTGCTCAGCATCTTCAAAGATGTATGTTTGTGCTCAAAGGTCACCCTGACTCAGTCTGTGGGTGTCAATGACAAAATTCTTCCAACTTTTCTGTACATTTGAAAATTGTTCTAATGAAATGTTGGGATATGGAAAGGATCACCTTACCTGAACACAGTAGTCCTACACAGGTCTAGAGGCAATGAGTTTGGAGTCTCCATTTTGAAAAAAAAGAAAAAAAATGGCAGCATTATCAAAATGGGAAATAAAACAAGTCATAAATTCTGGCACAATGAAATGTGTTACAGTCTGTGATATTCACCAGTCTTATGTATAGTAGCACATCATTCTCTGAAAAAGAAGAATGCTAAGTTTGTCATGGCACATGACTTTGAGCAAATGCCCTTTACCTGTTAAAACAATATATAAAAAGATGGTACAGCAGCTCTCTACCTGTAATGATGTTCAGTAAAACAAGCAACAGAGAGGCAGATTTTTATATACTTATGGCAATTGTGTTCAATAAAAAAGAAAACAGAATGACTAGAAGTAGAGGTAACCAAAAGATCACAGTGGTTTAGAGTGAGAGGGTTAGGATCACAGGAGGACTTCTTTTGTGTAAAATTTTCCTTTGATGTAGTTATACTCCATTTATTACAGAAAAGAAGAAATATGGTTTTTATTTAGTGTAATTCTTTGATATTGAAAAAATAAGTAAATGGCAGTTTGTGTACACAGGTCCTCTGCCTGGCACGGCTGGCAAGAGCAACTTTGCTTTGAAAGAGGATCTCATGGACTGCCAGGAGCATTGTTCATCTGTGGCCGCCCCGTGACTTTGGACACAATAGTTGCCAGGTTAAGGAGCGCCCGCTGGGAGCCCGACCTGGTTCAAGCCCATTGTTGCTTTGAACGCTCCTTGGAGGAGCCCACATCGCCAAGCTTTGAAGTTGTGTTCCCAGAGCCTGTTTATATCGGAAAGGCACAGACTTGATGTCGGAGGTGGGGAGATGTTCGAGATGATCCCAAAGATCATGATGGTCCCTACATGTGGCCAGGGAGCACTGAAGACCCCCTGCAAAAGGCCAGGATGTTACCAGTTAGAAAGCTGGACACAGTTGGGGCATTTCTTTCAAAAATGCAGCCAGTGATCTGCCCAGCCTTTAGGGAAACAGCCCTCAGGTAACACTCAGCTGCCTCTCACAAAGGAGCCCAAATAGTTCCTTGTTCTCAGGCGGCAAGAGGCAATGTCACATCTCAGAAGATCACATGGAAAGATCTTGGTTTCCCCACCAGGGCCAGCCAAAGCCAAGAGGCTGCGGGGCACTGGGTCAAAACTGTGGAGTCCTACCTCTGCCCTGCTCCCAGTCACCAGTGACCTCTATCTCCGGAGTCTCTGCTCCAGCCCCCACTGCCCTGGGGAGAGGTCCTCAGGGCCTTCTTTTGCTTTGGAAAACCTGAGATTCTTCCCAAGGCACTAGCTCAACAAGTTAGCCGCAGTATTTTCTGAAGACCATCTATCTGTAAAGAGCTGAAGTGGTAAATATAAATGCACCGTGACCTTCACAGAGGCATCCACTGTGAAGTATTAATCACTAATAGTTCTTCCTTGATGGTCCAATAGTTAAGACGCAGGGGACACAGGTTTGACCCCTGGTCCTGGAAGATCCCACGTGTCTCCAGGTGACTAAGCCTGTGCACCACAACTACTGAAGCCTGAGCACCCTGGAGCCTGTGCTGCACAACTAGAGAAGCCACTGAAGCAAGAAGCCCAAGAACCATAACTAGAGAGTAGACCCTGATCGCTGCAACTACAGAAAGCTTGCACGCAGCAATGAAGATCCCGCGCTGCCCAAAATAAATAAATAAATAAATTTTAAAAACAGGTATCAGGGAAGATGAGGTTCTATAAGTAATAGAAAAATGCTACAAGTCAAGTGCATTCAGTTGCTTTAGTCGTGTCCAACTCTTTGCGACCCCATGGACTATAGCCTTCCAGGCTCCTCTGTCCATGGGATTCTCCAGGCAAGAATACTGGAGTGGGTTGCCATGCCCTTCTCCAGGGGATCTTCCTGACCCAGCTATCAAAACCCTGTCTCCTGTGGAAAAAATCACTGATATCTTCCAACCTCATCACTTGCAAAGCTTTCTTCTATGGATTTTCCCTGAATAAGCTCATTTAAGCCCCACCACAGCTCTTTGACATGGATATTATTTTCATATGCATTTTACAGAGAAGGAAACTAGGCGCAGAGAAACAAAGGCACTCTGGCTCCAGCGCCTGGGGTCCTGATCACCCTCTGTACCATGTTCCCACCTCCTCCCATGCAGTGACAGCTGACGTGAGGTCTTAGCCAGGCACTAGGGCAGGGAGCAAGAGCACCTGTCAAAGTGTTATGGAAGCTTTCTACTCCAATTTGGGCTTTTTGACACTGTTAGAGAATAAAATTCGTCATTCATTTATTTCAAACTCTCAGAGTGACACTAAATAAAAATATTCAGAGTCCGTGATAAAAACAGTATAAACAAACTACAAAGAACTTTTCTTAATTGAAGACAGGACCAGAACATATTCCCATAACCTCAGTGCCTGCCCTACCCCAATCGCAGTGATGGTTGGGTGCTTTTTCTTCACCGTTTCCCCACGTATTTCCCCCACCATAAGCCTGGAGGCTTTGTCAATGCTTGATCCCTGGCACACAAAACTTAGAGAATGGGTTAAGGATGTGAGGACGGGCGTATAGGAGAATCCAAGCTAAAGGAAAGGAGTTTAATTTTTATCATTAAAGATTTTTGATGTGGACCATTTTTAAAGTCTTTACTGAATTTGTTCCAATATCACTTCTCTTCTATGTTTCGATTTTCTGGCCCCAGGGCATGTGAGACCTTAGTTCCCTGACCCAAGTTTGAACCCATGCCCCCTGCATTGGAAGGCAAAGTCTTAACCAATGGATTGCCAGAAAAGTCCCTGAAGGAAAGGAGATTTTAAGAAAAGTCCCTGGAGCCCTGGGAGATGGGCCGCTGAGAGGAGGTAGGGGAGGAAGTGGGAGTGGAAGCGCATCTCACACTCAGTGCTGCAGGACTAGAACTCAGCTGTGGAGGCAGGGGGGCCCAGTGGGATTGCTGCAGAGCCTGTGGGGTCTGACTTTCTCGTATGAAGGGTCCCCATGGAAGAAGCATAGCAGAAGATGGACCAGAGGTGGTGAGGAGAAGGAGAGGAAGGACCAGAAGTGGTGAGGAGAAGGAGAGGATGGACCAGAGGTGGTAATGAGAAGGCGAGGAAGGACCAGAGGTGGTGATGAGAAGGCAGTGCTCCCAGGAAGCAGACAGAAGAGTGGGGAGGAGGGGTGATCTCCTGAAGACGAGGCCTAGGTTTTGGTGTGGAGATGGTCTGGTTGCGAGGGAGGAGTTCACGTGCCTCCCAGGTTCCTTGTATGATGTCATTTAGTGTACAAAAGGCACATGAAAGAAGGGCATGGAAGGGATCCTCTCTGTCACTCTTCTAGACGTTACTGGACTCACATGCATAGTGAGCTACCAAGAGAAGGCCAAGGTACTGCCCAAATATTCTCGCCATAGGACACTTTCCACAGAGCACTTTGAAGGGTCAGTGCTTGCAAAGCCCACTTTGGGGAAGCCCACATTGGGTACCACAGTGTCTGCACTGGACACAACGGCGTCCATGTAACCAAGCTGAGGGTACCAAGTAAGACGATGTGTGCAGAGTCCCTGGCAGAGCTGGGGTCAGTGAGCATTGGTTCTTTCCTCACACTAGATGATAAAAATTGGAGTCATTCTAAAAACCGAAGAAGCTCAAATGTATACAAAAGATCTCAGGGTGCAGTCTGGGACCCAACATCCTGCAACCTCTTCTGAGAAATAGCTGGGATGTGGACTCAAGTGCCAGATTTTCAATGTCCTCGCTGTGTGATCTGGCAGAGGTTACTTAACCTTTCTAAGAAATGATACAGGGTACAAAGTTAGGTAATCTAGTGTGTACTACTAGTTACCCCCTGCTCAGTAACGAGTTACCCCAAACTCACTGGCTTAATCAACTAATTTCTTATCAACTCATTTATTGTCTCTCACTTATTATCTCTTACCTGTTGGTAGGAAACCAGGCAGGTTTAGCTGAAACCTTGGCTTCAGTCACAACATTGGCCAGGATGGGGTCTCTTGTGAAAGCTTGACTGGAAGAAGATGGCTTCTCAGCTCAGCATGTTTGTTTGTAGAATCGGGTTTCTTGAGGCTCAGTTCTTTACTGGCTATTGACTCACCCTCTTTCCTTCCCCTGGGGATCTCCCCAACACAACTGGCAGCTTGCTCCGTCAGAGCAGTGAGACACAGAGATTGCCAGGGAGATGAAGGTCACAGTCTTTTGTAATTTAATCATGGAAGAGATGCCCCCTCACTCTGTTCATATATTTATCTATTTGTCAGAAGCAAGTTACTCAAGGGGAGGAGATGACATGAAGCCATGGATCCAAAAGGTGGGAGCACTGGGGATGGTCTTGGAGACTGCATGCCACATAGATGCATTGTCGTATGGGACCTACTTGTTTATACTTATGTTGTTCCTGTACAGCGATTGGTTATTCTCAGTCTGTTTAAAAGTTTCCTGTGAAAATTGATCAGTCAGTAATATCAGCTGATCATCACCTTAGAGACAGCCAAAACATCTCAAAGAATGCCGGTGGGAAAAGGAAAAAAGAAACTCAAAGTCAGAACAGTGGCTATCGTACTTAGCACCTTGAAATGATCTTAGACCAGGAAGGATCCAGAAAGCCACTGTCCATATTTTTCTCTCTCAGAGACCAACAGTCTTAGAATCACGCCATTAGCTGTCTCTTTTTCAGAAAGCAAAAATAATGATAATTCATTGTTTTTAGGACTTTATACATAGGAACTTATTTAATTCTCAGAACAGCCTTGTGAATTAGGTTCCATTATCCCCATTTACAGGTGAGAAAATGAGTAACAGAAAAATCACAGGACGGAGCTGATTCCCTTGTCCCTAGTGAGTGGTAAGCAAGATTCTGACCCTCTTTGTGACTCCTCTCCTCCATCTCAACCACTTCATGGTGTAACCTGTTAAGGGTGGGGGTGCACGATCTCTGGTCACTGTTAATAAGGAGAAACCAGAGTCCAGGCTCCAGAAAAACTCTAGAGATGTGAAGATGGGAGAATAGGATGGAGGGTGGGGACACCAGGCAGATTCACTCCCATGTCAATTTGCCAAGGTTCCTACCCCTATTCTGCATCTCTCTGGATGCCTGTTGGTAAAGGCTAGCTGAGTTCCTGCTGAAAGTTCTAAAGGATCAGGGTCCTAGCTACCCTCCGGGGAGCTCAGATGAATTTCTTGGACTTTCTAAACTCCGAGGTAAAGAAGAAGATACTTAGGAAAAAAAAAAAAAAAAACTCTAAAAATTGCCTTTCCTATGATCAAAAGCCCACAAACAAGCAGGCCTGAGTGACCTTCAGAGGCAGATTTGGCCCCCAACCTGTAAAGACCACAATGGCCCTCTTCACAGATGGATGGTCTATGTAAGTGCAAAACAAAGCTTGGAAGTCTGACAGCACGCATGCATGTTCTGAGCTTGGGCAAGCCAGGGTCACGGCATGCCACCTTCAGGGGATGTTCTGGGAAAGAAAATGTTATCACGGGGTGTGGGAGTGGTCCCCTTGCCTTCTCCTCCCTTCCAGAGCAGAGCAGCAGTTTACCTCCAAGGAGAAAAGAAAAAACTCCAACTTTCTCACAATTGAGTCCTGGTGGTGACAGGGACAACCATGGACATTCTAAAGATGCCACAGAGCTAACAGGTGAGTTTAGAAAGAGACAGAAGTCAGCACATCATGTGACCATGGGAACAGACTGCAAGTGGGGCTGAGAAAGCAGGATTGTCTGCCTCCCTTCCTCACCTCCTAAATAACTGAGAAGCCCACAGAGAAGTCCAGGATTTTTGCCATTGTTCTGCCTCTGGTACTAATTAGCACCCCCCCTCCCCCAGGGCTAAATTAGCTCCACCAGGAGCAAAGACGGTGGGGGTAGAGGGTGGAGAACAAAGCACTTCCCAGGGACTGGAGGTTACGCTCTGGGCCTGAGGCGGGGAAAGTGAACCAGGGGGCCATGTGACCTGCAGAACTGGGGTCCATCTCTGGGAATCCTGCCCTGGGGAGCCTCGATGGGCTCCCCCACAGAATCCTCTGAGAAGAGCATTATGAGCCCACACCCACGTGCACACACGCATCTTGCCTTCACACCACACTGTGGGGGTGGACCATGTTCCCCTCAAGGACTGCACACACCCAAAGGCCCGGTGCGGGGAGCCCTCATCCAGAAACGAGGAACATGATCTGACAGATCAAATCTTTCATCGCCTCCACAAGTCCCCCAGCTCTAAAAAGCCTGCCTTGATTCTAAATGAATATCTTATTATCTCTGGCCTTGATACCTTTGAGGAGAAAAGAATGCTTTGAGAAGTCTGGGGACCTGAGAAGCTCTCTCCTTTTTTCCTAACCCTGGGAGTCTGGGCTTCCCTCCAAGTTCCCCATTTCCTAGCTGTGTGGCCTAATCCAGGTGATCACCCTCTCTGGGCTTCAGTAGCATCCCATGAAGGTCAGAAGCATCACAAACAAGGTGGCTTAGCTTTGAGCGCTGAGTCATATAAAGTCCATGATGATGTGCCTCGTGGTTGGCCCTTCACTTCTGAAGAATCTCTGCAAAGATTCTCAAAGGCACTCATGTCTCAACTCACACAGTCAGACATGGACAGGCTCAGGCCTCCCAAGACTGCCCTTTTCACATCCTTCCTAGCATCCCCTGATGACTGACACTCAGACTCACTCCTGAGTAGGGGAACTACCCACATGGTCCAGCCTCTTGGAGCACAAGCTACCAGCCAATTCAGCCCATGGAGTAGGGCCTTAGGATTTGACTGGCAACGTGAGAGAAGGAAGAGTGGATGGGTTTAGGGGGAGAGGAAGCGAGTTCACATTGCACCCTAGGTGGCCGTGGGCTGGGGAGGGCAGGGGTCCTGAGCACAGGTCACATTTACATCTGGAGTTTCAAGGAAGGGTCGTCTTTGGAGATGCCGACCGGGCAGATGTCAGCAAGTAGCTTGAGGAAACTTCAATGGGGACACTAGGAGTCACCAGACAGCTGATGTATATTGGCCTTTCCTGCTGACTGACGTTGGTCATGTTGCTCAACCACTTGAGCCCCATTCAATTTCCTCATCTGTTGAGGGAGAGTCAGGGCCCTTGTGACCTTATTCAGGAATGAAATGAGTACAGACAGGCCTAAAGACTCATAGCAGGCAGGACAAGCACTCCAGAATCTTCCCTGCCACTAGGAAAGGTGGCAGGGTGGGGTGGGGGGAGTGATGCTGAGGGGAGGGGCCAGGAATAGCCCCTGGTGAGGAAAGAAGAGCTGAGGAAGGGTCTTCAGAAAGGAGGGAATCTCTGGAATACAGGGAAGAGGGGAGCCAAGTGAGGAGCCTCTGAAGGATGACCCTGGACCATTTCACAAGATCCAGGGAGGAATCAGGGCTTCCCTTGTAGCTCAGTCAGTAAAGAATCTGCCTGCAGTGCAGGAGACATGGGTTCGATCCCTGGGTTGGGAAGATCCCCTGGAGAAGGAAATGGCAACCCACTCCAGTATCCTTGCCTGGAAAATCTCACAGACAGAGGAGACTGGTGGGCTGCAGTCCATGGCGTTGCAAAGAGTCGGGCATGACTGAGAGACTAACACTTACAACAGGGAGGAATCAAGGAGGGATCCACAGGTGAGACAACCCAGAGGCCATCGGCATCACTGGTAGGTGGGTGGCTGCAGTGGGGAGAGAGAGACCAGAGGGGCCGAGGGAGATGATGGCTCAGCTGGAAAAGAGAGGAAGCAGGCTGTCCTGAGAACAGTTAAAGCAGCTGTGCCAGTGAAACCCACCAGGTCGTGTGATACAATGCATCCAGGGGAGTCGTGTGCTCGTGGTACAGCTGGGCAAACTGAGGCTCGGAGAGGCTGGGAGACTTGCTTAAGTTCTGCCCCTTCCTCTCTGTCCCCTACACCACCGCTCAGTTCTGCAGCCCTCACTTCCTGTCTGGATTTGCCATGTCTTCTAACCACTCTCCCTGCCCCACTGGACCTCCTGTGATTTGTCTTCCAGCCAGATGTCCAGGTGCTTTTTCTAAAATTCTGCACTCCTCACTTAAGCCCCTGCCCTGGTTAACCATTACCTTTGAGATAACATCCACATTCCTCACCACGCAATCCTGGCCCCTTTCTCCTCCATCCCCCTGCCTCTCAAGTCTCCTCCTCCACCCTCTGCCCCAGACTAACTGGATTGCTCGAGTTGTCACGGTAATTACAAAAACAACGTAGACTCTTGGGCTCTCACAAGGGACTGCACAAATGTCTCTCTCCTTCCTTGCATCCACCTGAGATGGAGAAATTATTCATGCCTCATAAGTGAGGCAGCTGATGTTCAAAGAGGCTGAGTCACTTGCCCAGAAACTGGTTTGTTCAAACCCAGGTCTCAGTAGCTTCAAGACCCATGCTCTCTTCACCATCAGGCTCCAGGAAACTGGCTGACTGCCCCGTGTGGACCACCTTCTATGTCCTTGCCCAGCCCCACCCAGGCAAATGCATTCTGGTCTGAATGCAAAGCTCAGCCCTCTGGAAAGCCAAGTGGAGCTCTGGCTCCCAGGCTGGCTCCAGTGGCTCAGAATACTTCCCTTTATCATACTCCTTGCAAGTGACGATCCCATCTTCTGTAGGGTGCATCCTGGGCTTAATATTATCTCTTCAGGAAGAGAGCACTCCTACCATGGGAAATGGACACATTCTCAAGCCTGTCTCACACTACACACACACACACACACACACACACACACACACACACACACACACACACCAACTCCCATGCAAACAGCTAAGCCATTTTCTGAGAGCCTGTATGCTTTAGTCCAATTCCTGATGCTACTAGGCTGGGCCTATGGAGGGATTTTTACCCCATTTTGAAACCTTTGATACATGGTAGAAGCTCCATGGATGAAACTTGAGGGAGTAAATAATGAAGAGCAAGAAAAACAGCTCGTCTGTTTGTTTGTTTGTTTGTTTTGAGAACTTACAAAACACCAAGCATCAAGCTAGGCATTTGGCATGGATTATCTTATTTTGATTGCTGACAATAAAAACTATGAGATAGGGAGTCTTCTTATCTATAGTTTATTGACGTGGAAACAAAAAATCAGAGAGGTTAAGCATGTCACTTAAAGTTCCACAGCTACAGTGATAAATGATTGAGATTTTTAAACCTGCTTGGCTAATGTCAGAGTTTGAGGTCTTAACCTTGGGCTGCCTTTCCAGAGAATGAAGACTTTTTACTGCTCCTAGGAAATGCCATTCGGTCCCCCACCTCCCTCCTTCCTGTCCCCACCCCTAGGTCAAACCCACCAAGATCATGTCATACTGCTTTCTTTTCTTAGTGTCTCTCTTAAAAAAAAAAAAAAAATCACATTAAACTATGACAGCAATTAAGCATGGGGCTTCCCTGGTGGCTCAGCAGTAAAGAATCTGCCTGCAATGTGGGAGATGTGTCATGTCAATGTATGGCAAAAACCACTACAATATTGCAAAGTAATTAGCCCCCAACTAAAATAAATAAATTAATTAAAAAAAAAAAAAGAAAATGCGGGAGATGTGGGTTCGATCCCCAGGTTGGGAAGATCCCCTGGAGAGGGCATGGCAATTCCAGTATTCTTGCCTGGAGAGTCCCATGGACAGAGAAGCCTGGAGGATCACAGTCCATGGGGTAGCAAAAGAGTCGGACATGATTGAGCAACCGAACTACAGCAACACATACGTAACTTGTCCAGTTTGGAAAACAGTAAAATTAGTATGTCTTTTGACCTGGATGCCATGATTTCAACCTATTCAACAACTGAGGCACACTGTTGCTATTCAGTGAGCATGCCACCCACCTTAGCTTCTAGACCTTTCTCACAAAAACAAAGCCAGGCTGTACAAGTCTGGCATCTCTTGTGCTTCTTTCAATTGAAGATTCTATTATATGCAACCTTGACTTAATAGTGTCTTTGCAGGAAGACAAAAACCTCACATGGTAAATGCACACAACATTAATCCCTACCTCATGACATATATAAAAATAAACTCAAAGTGGATGATAGAACTAAATGTAAGATTATAACACTTTTGGAAAAGGAAAAACAAGTCAGAATCTTGAATTAGACAAGTATTTCTTAAACATGACATCAAAAATACACACGAAAAAAAACATGAAAAAAAATTATAAATTGGACTTCACCAAAATTAAAAAGCAAAACTATTCTTAAAAAAGCACTGTTGGGAATTCCTGGGCAGTCCAGCAGTTAAGACTCAGCTCTTTCACTGCTATGGCCTGGTTCAATCCCTACTCAAGGAACTAAGATTTCACAAGCTGTGAGGCTTGGCTAAAAAAAAGACACTGTTAGGAAAATGGAAAGACAAGACCCAGACTTGGAGACAATGTTTGCAAAACATGTATCAGATAAAGGACTTGTCCAGAATATGTTTTTAAAAAAAAAAAAGAATTTTAAGTTCAAGAAAAAGAAAATAACCCAATAAAAAAAATTTTTGACCAGACACTTCACCAAAGAAGCTGTATGGACAAATCATCATATGAAGAAATGTTCATCATCATTTGTCACTAGGGAAATGCAAATTTAAACCACTATGAGATACTAATATACCCATATTAGAATTTCTATAGAATACTGACCTTCATGTATTGCTGGTGGGAGTAAAAACTGATAGAACAACTTTGGAAAATCGTTGGGGAGCTCCCTAAAAAGTTAAACATATACTTACCATATGACCCAGAAATCTTCCTCCGAACTATTTACCAAGAAGAAACGAACACCTATGTCCACACAGAAACCTGGACATGATGTTTATAATGGCTTTATTCATAATAGTCCTAAACTGAAAACAACACAAATATCCTTTAAATGAAGACTAGGTAAACATGCTGTGGAGTATCCCTGCCATGGGTACCACTCAGCAGGAGAAGGAACTGATGACTAATACACATGACAAAGAGGATTCATTTCAAAGGCATGCACAGAGCAGAAGAAGCCAGGCACAGAAAGGCTACCCAGATCTAATTCCATTTCTGTGACATTCTGAAAAAGGCAAAACTCTAAGGATAGAGAACAGATCATTTATTGACAGTGACCAGGAGGGAAGGTTTGACTACAGAGAAGCACAAGGGCACTTTTTGTGGAATTGTTCTGTATCTTGATTTTGAAGTTGGTTATATGACAGTCGGAGAAGGCAGTGGCACCCCACTCCAGCACTCTTGCCTGGAAAATCCCATGGATGGGGAAGCCTGGTAGGCTGCAGTCCATGGGGTCGCTAAGAGTCGGACACGACTGAGTGACTTCACTTTCACGTTTCACTTTTCACTTTCATGCATTGGAGAAGGAAATGGCAACCCACTCCAGTGTTCTTGCCTGGAGAACCCCAGGGATGGCAGAGCCTGGTGGGCTGCCATCTATGGGGTCGCACAGAGTCGGACACGACTGAGGTGACTTAGCAGTAGCAGTAGCAGTAGTATATGACAGTATGTGTGTGTGTGGTCAGTCGCTTAGTCATGTCCGACTCTTTGCAACTCTATGGACTGTAGCCCACCAGACTTCTCTGTCCATGAGAATTTCCAGGCAGCAATACTGGAGTGGGTTGCCACTTTCTCCTCCAGGGGATCTGCCCGATCCAGGGATCAAAGCTGCGTCTCCTGCATTGGCAGGCGGATTCTTTACCACTGAGCCGTCTGGGAAGCCCACATGACAGTATGCATTTGTCAGAACTCTGGGAACTGTACAATAAGAAGGATGCACTGTAGCATATGTGAATGATACCTCAATAAAAAATGAACTCCTGTTCAGAGAAACCAGTGGTGGAGGAAAAAACCAGGTGACAATGAGTTGAATATCTGCACTCAGGTAGATTTTCTATCAGGAACTACCACCCACCTCCAGTGTCCCTGAAAGTGGGGCAAGCATCCCTCCTATTTCTCTCCCCGGGGTGAATGTGGAAATAGACAGGACAGTAGCCATGGTGAAAGCAGGGACGTCCATCTATGTGGACAGCTTCCAGTCAGCCTCCTCTTTCAGGCATTTCTCAAATGATGGAGAATAGATGCATGGTCTGTGTTTCCATTTCCCAAAGCTTAGTGCTGGATGGAGGGTCCCCCTTGAGATTTGAGACTCCAACTTCAGCGGACATTGCCTATGCAGGTGTCCTGGCCCCGTATTCTATCCCTGCCATAGGCATGGAGACCCAGCCATGCCTGCTAATCCAGCTGCACAAAAGCACGGTAGTTGCTAGGATATATCTGCCTGGCTTTCTTCCACCAAGAAAATATTCACACCCCAGGCTTCATTCTCAGAAAGTCCACAGACTTTTTTTTACTGGGAAAATAGATTCCAGGAAATTATACCTTAAAAACCTTTTCCTTTAGAAGAATAAGTCATTTGCCCTTTGAGATCAAAATCAATACCAGCAATGAGGGGAGATGGACCACTATGTGCCTGAAGAGATGCTCTGGGCAGGATTTGATATCACCTGTGGGTACCCGGCAGCTGAGCGCAACCTGAATCTTATTATGACGGAACAGGGGAAAATGAAAATAAGGATCTGTATTCTTCGAAACTGTCAATATCATGAAGCATAAAAAAGGTTCTAGAACTATTTCAGAGAAAGGAAATCACAGACACATAGCATCATGTGCTGGAGGTGGAGAATGCCAAACAGTACATTCCTGAGTCAAAATTATTGATAAAATCAGAACACTAATGGTAAATTAGGAAAAAACACTTGACAGTGTTATATTTATGGAGGTGGTCAGCTGTGATATGGTTATGTAAAAAATACTCCATCTCATAGAAAACAACACACGGAAATACTTAGTAAATAGGAGACATTTGGGAGAGGAAAGTCATGCTCTGTGCAACTTACTCTCAAATGGTTTGGAAAAAAATAATTCTTGAAATTATTTGCATTATTATTGCTGCTACCATTGGGATGATTATTATTGTCAAAATTATTAATAAAATACTTTTAGGGACAGGATCCACAAGGCCAAAAAAAAAAAAAAAGCTTTTGCAAATGTTAACGCAGTGACTTGTCCTTAATGCAAGTCATTTTGAATATACATTTAACACCCTGAGTTTGGTTAATTGCAGAAGGTGGGAGGAGGAAGGATGAGAAATGTGGTTTTTCTGGGCCGTACAAAAAACCCCTGTAGACCAGATCCTTATGAAAATGTCAGTTCTAAATATCACTTGACAGATGCTTTTCCCAGGCTTTTTATTGGGACAGGCATCAGGCGCACTATCTCCTTCAGACAATGTCTTGGACGGTGTGGGGAGGCCCCTGCTGACACCCGCCTGCCAATCATCTCCAGCACCACCATCTCCATTTTCCCCCTAAATCCTCCAAAGAAGGACTGAATGTTTACAGCCGTCATGTTAACATTTTCCTTTTTCCACTGTTTGGCTTGGCCGAGACATTTTTGGCTGTGCTGGTCAGTGACCCAGGCAGTCCTACGAGGTCCTTCTTCTTCTCATGGTCATGGTACTGCTCCTTTTTAGGGTGGGGAGGTGCATAGATTATAAGGAGGAAAAAGAAATGAACACCAGTCCCTTACTTTCATCATACATTTGTGGTCTTGATAACGTGTTATTAACAGAAGAGGGAGATCTTGGCTTCGAGTTTGGGGGTATAGATAAAAAACCTTATAGCAATCGCCAACTCTCAGAAGATTAGCACACTAAAAGTGCAATTATTACACCCACAAAGTCATTAGGGGCTGGATGGATCTCCTCCATGTGGTGACTCACGGACCCAGGCTCCCTGATGCTGACGTCATCAGCATCTCCACATATCCCGCACCAGTGCCCTGTTGGGGAAGGACGGAGGAGCAAGGGGAGATTTATGAAGAAGTCCAGCGGCTCACATCACTTTAGTCCACTTCACACAATCAATAATCTATCATTGATGTCTGCACTCCTCTCCTGAGACACAGAATCTCCTTCCCTCCCCTAGAACCTGGGTGGACCTTTATAACTAACACGGCGGACATGATGGTGACAAGTGATTGTGCATGACTTCCAAGACAAGATGATAAAGGCAGCATACCTTTGGCTTGCCTCACTCTCTGCATCTCTTGGACTCACCTCAGATGCCAGCAGCCATGTTGGGAGGAAGTCCCAGCCACATGGATATGCCCTGTGTGTGCATTCTAGCTGAACAGTTCCCCAGCCACCAGCCGGGATCAATGGTTGGACCAGTCAGCAAATGAGCCATCCACCATCCTTTGCAGAATTTTGACCTGTGGAAAAAAATGAGAAATAGAATCTTTTTGTTATTGCTTAAAGCTACTAATTTTGGGCATTACTTGTCACACAACTGTAGATAACTAACACAGTGAGCACATTGCCAGTCTCTGCCATGATTCTCAAGCCTCTCTGCATGGTTACTCATCAGGACTCCCTGACTACCAGCCGAGGGAAAAATTACCACAACCACAGTCCCCTTCACCACCATCGCTATTGTGTCCATCAGGGCCTTGGTAAGAAGCATAGATGTCACACCAAAAAAGAGGAAATTGTGGAGAGTTTTGCCAAGGCCGATTGGCAAGATTGAGGGAACTTACTAGTGACACACCCTGGGACTGGCAACCACAGAATGGAGGTGGTATTACCATCCTAGTCCTGAAGGGACAATGTGGGGACCGGTTACTGGAATCTGATAGAACCTCTAACTATAGAGGACAGATCAGCTGAGAGGGATTGAGACTTTCAGAATGCAACCACCATCAAATAGAGGCCCAGCAAAGAGAAAGAGAGCTGGGGGGACAAACACCCGAATTCTCTCTCTTCTCATGCTCTGATTTTTCATTGATATTTCCTATTGGGTGAACTCAACAGAATAACAAAGAACAAGGAACCTGGCTGAACAGTCTATAGGGTCAGCCTCCTAGGGGATGGAGCAGGATGAGAAGGTTAGGGAGTAGATCTGGAGGGGGAAATGCAAATATCATGTATATACACCATCAGCCCCACCATTATCACCCCAAGCATCACTACCATTACCATCATCACCACCACCATCTTCATCATCTTTATAGTACCTCAAATGTGCATACTACTTCTGGATTTATAAAATAATTCCTCATGCTTTCTCTTGTATCATTCTCAGAAGGTCATCCTTGCGGGATCCCCTGTATCTAGCAGAGGGTTTGGTCCATAACTGGTGCTTAACTAATCCCGCAAATACCAGCACGTCCAGTCTACTGAAAGATCGCAGAATCACAGGCACAGACAGTAACGTTCCAAGATGAATATATCAAGTATCACGAGAAAGACACAAAGTGTTAGGAAGGTTTGATTAGGAAAGACTCATGGGGGTGGTAGTATCCGAGATTGGTCCTTGATGTGAAGCAGATCTCATCAGGAAGGGAGAGAGCTTCCATGTCCTGAAAGCCACATGAAGGAAAGATTTAAAGGTGAGGAAATAGAAATTGTGTTCTGGGAACAGGAAATACTTCCATTTTGCTGGATCACAGAATCTACAGAGGTAAGACCTAAGTTGAAAAAAAGTGAAGTGATCATATTGGGATAAGTCACAAAAGCCAAGAAGCACTTGTACTGAGCACATCAGGTGCTGGGGAGTCAGGGGTGGTTTTTGAGCAGAGAAATAAGCAATCTAACTGCCCTTTGGAGAACTCGGTTTACAGTGGTGGGAGGATAAGTGGAGCGAGTGCATAAACGAGGTGAGGAGATGACCCACGGGGCTGCCCTCACTTCAGAAGCAAGGCTCTTGCTAAGGGAACAAGAGCAGAAACAGAAGAAAAGGTGCACCCGCATATTGACAGGATGAAAGGGAGAGGGCGAACAGGTACACCACTAGTTCAACATCATGCATTTTTATTGAGTGACTGCTCTGTGCCAGGCACTGCCCTTGACTCTGTGGACACAGCAGGATGCCAGATACATAAGGGATCTCACTTTTCCCCTGGATTCAGTAAGAAAAAAAATAATGCCCTCAGAACAAGCAGAACATGCAGGACTAAGAGATGGCATTTGGGCTCTCCTCTGCCTGGAATAGCCTTCATCTCTTCTCCTTTGCCTAGAAAACTCCTATACATCCTTCAAAACCACCTGGAACTCCCCAATGATTGAAACACTTGTCTCTGATTCTTTCCAGTATACTTTTTCTCAGTCCTTTGACATCTTCCTTCACAGATAACTAGAATTTCAAAGGTTTCAGAAAAGTTTTTATAATTACAATAGATTGTGAAAGTTCTCCTGTAAGTTGTGTTAAAACTCTTTAGTAAGTTTTAATGTCTAAGACATATAAAAAGCGAGTTTGGGATTATCTTTCCTAGCATATTTACAAAGGGAAAAGGTAGCTTAAGTGAGCTGTGTTGGGGAAGGAAGGGTAATGTGATAACTCACTCATCTTCATATACCACCTACTCAGCCCTCTCTAAACCCCTCACACTCCACCACAAGTTACTTAAACCAGCAAGAGGCACCATCGGGAGAGTTCTAGTCTAGGTAAACCACAAGTGTACTCTAGTCAGTGGTATTTTTAAAACCAAGAAATGCAAGTGCACTTTTGGGGGAAAAAAGGCAGAGCATTTGAAAGTGGGCATCTCCTAGGAATCTGCCGATGGGCACACAGCCACTCAGGCTTCTCTACCCGTTAAGTGACAGGACAGGATGGGCTGGACTTAGGGTTGGGTGGGGGAGGTGGTCACAGGCGTTTACTTCGCAATTGTTATTGGACACTTTCTGTTCTCAACTCTAGGCTGAGGGCTGCAAGCCATAAGGTGAGGGAGACAGCCCCAATTCTAAAATGCTCATGTTCTCATGCAAGAGAGAAAACACCTGTAAATGAAGTTAACTTGTAGTTGTTACATGCCAACTGCCTGGCATAGTGCTCTCAGCTTTATCCAGCCAGGATGGGCATCTGGGTTGGGTTTATCTCCATTCTACAATTGGCAGGATAAGCAACAAAGTCCTGTTGTATAGCGCAGAGAACTATATTCCATACCCCATAATTAACTGTAGTGGAAAAGAATATATAGAAAAAGAATGTAAGTCTATGTATAACTGAATCACTTTGCTGAATAGCAGAAATTAACACAATATTGCAAGTCAACTATACTTCAATAAAAAATAAATAATAAAAAAAATTGGGCAGGAGAGGTGAGCCCTCACACCTGGTGGGCTCATAGTCGTGTTTCCACCAGGTGCCCAGGGAAGGGTGGGTAAACCATGCTGATGATGCCAGGTGAAGCAGTCTGCATCTGTGGCTGCAAGTAAGCTGGGTCCTGGATTGCAACAGGAAGAACCAGCCTCATCCCCCAGGAGGAAGGACCAGGAAGATATAGACCTTGAAGTAAGGATGCTGTCAATAAGCAGGTTAGTGTGGCGTCTTCATGGTGGGAAATGAGGCTGAAAGAGTCATTTGAGATCAGATGGAGGCTGGTGGAGAAACAGCTTAGAATTTCGTCCTGCAAGAAGCAGGATGGCTGAGCTCAGGAGCGAGGAGGCTCAGCGGTACTTTCTGGATGCCAGTCCACAAAGCGAAAGACGCTGGGGATGCCAGCCCAGAGGTGAGACAGGAGGGCCTGGATGTGTGTGTTGGAGGTGAGAATGGAGAAGTATATCAATGAGAGATGAAGCTTCATGAAAGGAGGGAAGGCAGGAAATACTGTGCCTCGGGAAACATGGAAGCAGTGCATGTGAGGTGATGATGGGGCCTCCAGGTAAGGCTGTCTGGTAGCTGAAGAGGTGAGACCACAGAGCTCAGGAGAGAGGTGAGCTGGATCCTGAGAGGAGGGTCCTCTATGGGGAGGTGATGGGTGGTATGAAGAGGAGGATGAGCAGTTAGTTATGGATGTGGCTTCAAAACCAGAAGAAAGTCAGTAGCTGCATCATCATGGGAGCCAGGGAGAGAGAGAATGTCAAAAAGTGAATGGTGTCCACTGCTGTCACAGACAGCATCCCAGGGGGGAAACCATCAGATTGGTGTTCAGGGGTCATCCCCTGAGGGTATTCTGTTAGCAAACAGAACAGTAGGGAATGAGGAAAAGCATGAGAAGCAAGGTGGTTGCTGCACCACCTACTGAGGACCTAAGCCAGATCGGCAGTCACCCCAAGGAGGGAAGTGGACGAGAATCCAGGAGAGTGTGGGGCCCAAATGGACAGGAAGATGACCAACCCAGAACCATTCTACCTCTGACATTAAACTTCTAGGAGATTTGGGGCAAATGTCATAATGAATGTGAGCCCCAATTTTTCCATTTTTTATTAATATTTTGGAAATGTTCAAACACCTTTGGAAGGATAGTGTATTCCATCACTCTGTTCCTACAATCACTGACCCACAACCAATCCCGATTTACCCTTACTTCATCCACCATCTTTCCCAATTGGTTCATCTGGAAGTTAGGTCTAGATCTAACTCCTTCTAAATCACTTCCTTCCTGCATTAATTCTTTGAATGCCACTTGAAAAGATAAAGGCTGTTGTTCAGTTGTGTCCAACTCTTTGCGACTCTATGGAAACCATTGCTACATCTAAACAGTTAGCAGTAATTCCTGAACAGCCCAGAAGTGTTTGAATTTCCCCAGTTATCTCATAGGATTGGAGGAGGAGGAGGTACTTTATCCCAGTGAAAATCCAAACAAGGTCCACGCACAGCATTTTGCTAACATACGTTTTCAGTCTCTTTTAAATGATAAATTCACCCTTTCCGCTTTTTTTTTTTTTTTTTGATGATTATTTTTTGCAGAAACAAGGTAATGTGTCCTGTTTCCTGACACAGGGCTTCACTGACAGCACCCACATGGTGCCTTGTAAGGGGCTTCTCTGTCCCCTGCTGTGTCTCCTGCCAGCTAGAAGTTAGACCCAGAGGCGCGATGTGGCTCATGTTAGACTTGTTCCTCTTGCATCACATTGATGTGGATCCAGTGTCTTTTGATCTCTCTCTCTGTCACGCTCTGATTGGTGTGTGGATTAAGGCAGTCCACCCCATCTGTCCATTGTAAACCCCTGGTACTTTTTGCCATGTTAGCAGAAAAATAAAGCTCTTTCTTTCCTACAGAAGATCTAATTCTATTTTGATCAGCAGAAAAAATTAAAGACTCTAGATACAGTAGATCAGCACATATAAAACATCAATATTTCCTAAATATAACAATTGTGTTCATGAAGAATTCAACTTTTCTAAAATGAAAGCAATATTTAGAATGAGGCCTGTCATTGACATTGAAGCACTAGGTGTGAAATGCCTCGTGAAAAGTACGATGATGGGACATCCCTGGGGGTCCAGCGTTTAGACTACGCGCTTCCAAGCCATGGGGTGCAGGTTCCATCCCCGGCCAGAAAACTGAGATCCTTCCTGTATTCTGCAGGATGCAACCAAAAAAAAGGAAAAGAAAAGAAAAGATACAGTGGTAACGAAGGGGAAAGCATCTGGTGAAAAACGCCCCCCGCTGCTATGCAGCGACACAAATTCTGGAAACCGACTGCTGGTAACAACATAGGTGCTACTGGAAGCTGGTTTTCCTCTCCATCAAGATTTTCCTTGTCATACAGAACCTGGACTAGGGTGCTGGCAGAGAGAATGGAAAAGTCATGAAAAATGTGACCTTAGGAAAGAAGAGCTAACAGGATTTGGTAAATAATTAAAAAGGGGGAGAGTTGAGATACTGCTCATACCTTGAGCAGTGAAATCTTAAGTAACAAAGGAATGTAAATTGGAAATTTCACAAGGACGTGGAAACTGCTCCCTCGTTTAAGCCAATGGACATCCCCAGCTGGTGAGACTCTGACTTTGCAGATAACAGATCCTCAGATTGCCCCCAAAAATGTCCCTGGGCCATCAGAATCCACCTTTTTATCCCTGGATTCATCTTAGAAAACTGCTAATACATAACAAGAAGTTCCATCAGCTAGGGGATATTCTAAAACACTGGGCCATGTGCCAGACAGCATTTTAGGGGAGTTAAGTATTTACCTATTTATCTGAAAAGTACCCAAATGCTCCAGATCCTGAATAATGAATGGTTAAGGAAATACATGGGGGTTAGAAGAGCTGCTGACACCCTTGCATATAGAAAGAGTTCTGTAGGATAAGTAAAAATTATAGGTTCTTCTATGTAATCAATGCTATCAGTGGTTTAGCAATGGCAGAGCCTGCAGGGCTGAAGCTTGAGGACTGACAGGGTGGAGGGCACACCCAGGAGCCCACATCTGGGCCCCCGAAATGAGGAAGAAATAACAGAGAGGAGATGTTGAAACATAGAAAATAAGGGAGTGAGGGAAGGCCCTGGCAGCCCAGTGGCTTCCACTGCAGGGGGTGTGGGTTCAGTCCCTGGCTGGGGAGCTATTAATAAGATCCCACAATCCCACATGCCTCACAGTGCAGCCAAAAAAGTGAAATGAAATAAAACGTCTGAGAGAAACCACTCAGCCCTGCATCTGGCCCCAGGACTTATTAGAAGCAACACGTCAAAATAAAGCATGTAGAAGTCAGCAGATTAGTGACAGTTCCCCCAACCTGTCGCTAAACCTATTTATCACTGGACATTTCCAGACCACAAAACACCCATTAGCCAACCATTTCTCACCCATCAAGGTGCAAGATGACCCTTGATCCAGGGCAAGGGTCTCACCCCTCCCAGCCACCTCCCTAAGATGAGACCTAACCACAGATGCTGGCATCGACAAGGGACCACCCTTGTGGGCACACGGAAGCAAGTGTCCACCACAACAGCAGTGCAGGCAAGAGGCTGACGCCTGGGAAGAGCCAGCCCCAGATGACCTGGCCCTCTCAGGGGCCAGCCTGTTGTTGAGAGGCCTGAGCTCAGTCCAGAGGGTTCCTGGGCTCTGGCCCAGAAGGAGTCAGTAGTTTCTGTGAACATGCTGCAAAAGTGATGAGGAAAGCCTAGACACTTCTTCTCCATTTAGGAGGAAGCAGTGGAGGCCTCTGGGCCCAGAACTGGTGACCAAAGATCATGGTCATTGTGGGAACAGCAGCCACGTGGGGTGTGGGGGGAACGGTGATCCTGGGTGACTTGTTGGCCGATGGGACTTGAGCACCTACCCCTCCTGGTCCTTGAACCTCACTTGAGACAAATTCTTAAGATAGTCATAAAAACCATAGCAACATGATGCTGGGAAAGATTGAGGGCAAGAGGAGAAGGGGGAGATAGAGGATGAGATGGTTGGATGGCATCACCGACTCGATGGACATGAGTTTGAGCAAGCTCCGGGAGATAGTGAAGGCCAGGGAAGCCTGGTGTGCTGTAGTCCATGGGGTCCCAGAGAGTCAGACACAACTGAGCGACTGAACAGCAACAAAAAACAACCTTGTTGACACTGGGATTTGCACTGAAGTTGTGAACCAAGGGGTAGGGCAGGAAAAACAGCTTCAGCATCTTTCCAGAGCAGGTGAGAGGACAGGAGGGCTGTCTGGTGACTCTCCAGTGCTAACTGCTCTATCTTCTCCTGCCCTGTGTTTCTAGAACAAGAAACAGACCTGAAACATCAACATCACTCATTTCGAGGAAATTTGTCTTTTAAACATCAGACTGTAAAATCACTTTTGTTTTATCCTCTGACAGAGAGAGAGAAGCCGAGGCCAAAAGAGAGGAGTTGGCATTTCCAATCCTTTCAGGGCAGCGAGGCTGAATCTGGGAGCAGCTGGGTCAGTCCTGCATCCTGCAGCAGTGCAGAGATCGCTGTTTGGAGGCCACCTCCAAGGCAGGAAGACTCTGTGCTTGTTATGGAAGGGTGAAATGAAGGGAATGGTGAATGGTCTCTTGTGTTGTCCCTTGAACCCAGACCAACTGGAGGGCATGAGCGAGCCCAGGGAGGGGCGTGAGGATCACGCTCTCTGCTGAAAGCAAGAGGCATGTGTATGTGTGTATCTCTGTGTATGTGTGTGTGTGTGTGTGTGTGTGTGTGTGTGTGTGTCTGTGTGCGTAGATACCAGGAAGCGGGCAGAGTGAGGACCAGGAAGATGAGGCAGGGAGAAGGAATGGCCCTGGACTGGTCATGGCCACAGGCAGCAGCAGGGGCTCCGGCCCGCTGGAACCCTGCTCAGATCAGAGTGGGGGCCTGAAGGTTTGTGCCCGGAGCAGCAGCACAAGTCCCTGTCCCTCGGGGGTTGGGAAACAGCCGTAGACAGAGATGGGGCCACCCTCCAACTTGCTGCTGGCCAGGCTGGGTCAGGTAGGCTTCGCAAGGGCAGAAATGCTATGTCAATGGCCCCACTAGAGTGGCCCTTGGGACTGACCTCCAGGGTCACAGTGGGGGTAAGTGGGGTGGTAAAGAGACTGTGAAACAGGCCCCAGAGAAGCCCCGTGCCTCCCAGACCTGACAGAAGGTTTCCCTTTCTCACTGGAAACGGAAGCCACTGATGGCCCACATTCGCCTGTGCCCCTGTCTCCTGCCACCCTGCCCTCCACGTCCCACCAGCTACTGTGCCTTGTGCCACACCTTGTCCCCCAGGAAGGAGAGCCTGGCAGCCGTGTCCAGAGCAGAGCCTCTGCCCAGGAAGCCTGTGGCACCTCGCCGCCTGCCCGCCCTGATGTGAGGACCCAGAGAGTCTCCTCCTTAGACACAGAGCGCAGTGCGGACCCAGGATTTTCAGAGTTCATTCACACAGGCGCATTTTCAAGTTGTTCTCTCTGACTCTGAGGGGTAAGGGTCGTGGCTTCTCCTTTCCCCTCTCAGACAGGTTCCTTGGAAGGGAGTTTGAGCCTTCAGTTTCCCTCCAGAAATACTCTCAAAGGAGAGTCCCCCCTGCCTGGCTCCAGATCAGTGCCCAGGGCCCCTGAGCCCCAAACAGGAAGAGTGTGGGGTGGGGAGAGGGCATTCCTCTAGGCAGAGGGAGAGGAATTCGGGTCCTGCCCTTGCTGCCCACCGAGCCTGGGGAACGTGATGGGGCCACCAAGTTTCCCTTTCTTTGTTTGTTAGCCTGTGATCACGAAGGTGGGGGCCGGGACCCAAAAAGTAAGAAAGTCTCCAGTTTCCTTCTTAGCTCCCCAGGTGGGGCGAGTGAGAATGTCACTGCCTGGCGCATCTTCACTGCCTTGGACATTTCTTTTTCAAATAATTGTTGGCCCTTTCTTCAGGCTCTGTATGATAACACGTCATTTACAAAGTTCTTTCCCCAGAAGACATGTCATTGACGTGATCTGGAATGGTGAGATCACAATTCAGAGATTGTAGGGTTCCCCCACCTCTGGCTCCCTTGCAGATAGTTGAGTCAGGAGACCCTAAAGGACACGGCCAGATCTTCCCCTGTTTTTCCTTCCCAAAGCAATTACAGGATGAGTTGTTTTATTCTGTTCTGTTTCTCATATACAGGCTTTCCAAGCCTTGGACCTTGGGCTGCTGATATTTTAATTAACCTGAGCTTCTGGCTGACACCCCCACCCCGACCCCTTCACCAGTGATTTCAGGAAGAGAAATAAAACAGCTGCATTGCCTCCCCCCACCACAAGACTGGGGTGATTTTCTTACCTCTTTCAAAGGGAGCACCAACCCTCAGGATGGTGTCTCCAGCTCCCTAACTGGCCTGCTCCCTCCTAGCACCTCCAGTAAATTTTGAAGTTTCCACTTCAGATAGAAATCCGTTGAGTGGGGGGAGGAATATTTCTCCCTTTAATAAGTAAAATAAAATTTTCCTCTGGATCAGCTTAGAGTCTCTATTTTCTCATTCCAGGGTCACTTTTATTCTGAGGTCAGTACTACCCCTAAACCATTATTTCCCAACAAGAATGCAAGACAAATACCTCCAGATTCCCAGAATCTGGCCTTGAAACCAACCTGATGTTTAAATCAGCATGGATATCCCTCTGTTGTGTCAAATCATAGTTTCCCCAGAGATACTGTGTTTCTTGTTTCTTTTCTAGTAAATTTTTATTTTTCGCCCCAATATTCACAGCTTAAGCATTTTTATCCAGTTTAAACGATGGGGATTTAAATTGCTATTTTAGTGGAAGAGGCTTGATTAAAACCTGTGTCCTCATCAAATTATTGGACAGTGGTTCTTGGGCTCTGTTTACATTAGTGTCAACCTTAATTTAAATTCTGCATAACTATATTTGCTTCCCTAAATGCATTCACCAGGAACACACCACAAATTACTTTGCATTATGAGCAGACTGTCTTTGTCTATTGCAAAGTGTTTTGAAATTAGCACCGTAAGTAACTAGCTGTAAGTGTCACTCGATCTCCTTAATGCCTCATTAATCAAACCCTGTGGCAGCTGGTGTGATGTCCAAGCCCATCTCATAGAATATCGGTATCACTTGCTTCTTGCTCCTGACCATAGTCTTTTAAGCCTGATTCATGACTTCTGCATCCGCCCACCCTCCCTGTGGCATTCCCCACCCTCAGAGGTCCTCCAGTGAGGGTGGCTTTGCAAGGCAGACCAGTTCCTGACTATTCTTTGCAGAAATCGGCAATAAAAAAACCACTTCTCCTCTCGTGGAAACCCATAATCTCAAAAGGAGGAAGGTCATTTCCCTGTGTTATCCACAAAGATTCAACATAATTTTCAGATCACTCTTAAAACACCATTTTTTCCATTCTGGAAAAAAATTCCCTGAACTAGCTTTTCTTTACAGCAGGAGTTAGAAAAACGAAACATATTCTCCCAGGAGACTGTAGTTTCCACTCTGGCCTCAGTTTTCAGAAAGATGGTATACATTTAGTCTAAGCACCTAACCGGGAGAGAACAATATATTTGTTCGTTTAAACATGGGGTATGATTTTTGTCCGAAATACAAAATTTTTAAATTTGTACTTGCAAAGTAAATAAAAAACAACTCAGATTTGATATTTTTATTATAGTCCTTAAAGAGAAAAGACTGTCACTCACACGTACATATTTATACAAAGTCATACGAAAAATGACATATGTTACAAGATTCTTTTTCTTTTTTTGGTCTTTTGCTGGGGCCATCAAACATGCAAATACATAAAAGAACACATCCCTGTTGTCTATCCCCTTTCCCTGCATTGCACACAGGCTGGAACACACACCCATACACACACACACACACACACACACACACACACATCCTTTTCACTAAATTTGATCTCCCTGGTGTTAAAACTACTTCGCAGCTCTACACACAGCATATCCTGAGCAAAGTGGGCAGTCGTTGAGCATGTGGGTAGGCAGGGTCACCCTGTCCTGCGTGGCCCTGGCCATGGCCGTGGGCCTGGCGCAAGGGCTCCTGGCGTAGACACAGGTGCTCTGTTTCCTGCCGGGCTGCCTGTGAGGTCGATCTTCGGGAGCTGCATCTCCATGGACAGCCTTTGGTTTCATGGCCTTCCCTTCTGACAATCCAGCAGGAAAAATCCACAGCAGCGTTTTTTCCTGCGGGTTTTGTTAGTGTGAAAAAAACACACACACACAAACAGCATTGAAACTTTGTATTTTCTGCAGGTGGCTTTCTGGTCTGAGGACATTTTGTGCAATTTTAGTAAACTATTAATTTTCTTTGGGGTTACACTTTTTGCCTTTTCACCTTACAAAGCCTTTCAAGCTAAATAAACCTTATTAAGAATAGAATGCAGCCTTGTCGCCCAGCTCCCAAACCAACGTCCGTGGCAAAACCCACTGAGTTTGAACACATGGATGGTGCAGGTCTAATGTAACCTAATGTAAGCCATACTTTATGTTTATTTTTATATTATTATCACATCTATTTTCTCTTATGGCATTTAAAATAGGCTTTGACTTTAAAAGAGCAAATGGGAAAGAACATTTCAATCACATCTTAGGAGACATTTACTTTGATTAAAGGAGTAATTTACAGAAATTACAAAAATTTGTTTTATGTCCCATAACCAGCTCATTCTGTTCTCACTCTGCTTCTGACAACTTCTATTCACTAGGACTCTGAACAGATTAAGTGTGGAAAGGAGGAGTCCAAAATGATTTTCAGAAGTGACAAAATCATCATTGAATAGTTTCAAAATGGCTAATTCAAAACTTCCCCTTCTTTCCAGCAGCTGTAGGAGTGTGAGTGTTTAAACCAAAAATTTTGCCTCCCCTCCCCTTCTCTGTTTTACACACTCACCTCCTCCCCTTCCATTCCCCCAAAGGCAACATTTTGGCTTGGCAACCAATACAAGTTACTGAACCCTTCCATTGAAATACTCCACAAAGATCCTGCCTGATCACAGCTTGGATTTCAGAAAGGAAGAAAAAACTCAGGAATTCGGACACCGGACATGTCACAGTCCCTCGCTCCATTCTGCCCTTTCCTCTCTCACTGTCCCCTGTGAAAGAAAAGACAGCCACGCCTCACCCGTTACAGTAAAGACACCCCAAGATTTAGGGGGATGAGTGCAGCCTTACTTAGCTGCAAGGCTGCAGCTGTGCTCTTATCTGGCCAAAGGAGCCAAGGGACAACAAAAGACCGCAAAGAAGGGATGGTGGCTGCATGGGAAAGCCACCAGCCCCGCATTGTGGTGCCCTTCTGCTGAGCAAATAGTTCAAACTGTTCATTCCCATCTCCTATTCTCTCCCTGGTACATTGTTTGTGCCCTTGCATTTCATTCGGCAAGGAAGGTTGCTCTCTGGGCCTATAAGCAAACAGTCCAGAAAAGAGCTAGCCATCCCCTTCTCTTCCCCGGAGAACTAGCATTTTTATTTCGGCTCCAAGCTGTCAAAGACCTGGAGAGTTTATGTCAGTGTCCTGAATTAATTGCTTTAAGCTGGAGCAGGCTCCACGGGCTACCAAATGTCCAGGAGATGTTTATTAATAACGTTTCCTTCAGGATTCTGGCTCAAAGATGTGCCTTGGTGGTGGCCTTTATCCGGCTGCCACCTTCTCCCCTCTGGCCCCCTGGTGCTGGGGGTGGTGGCACGGCCAGTGGTAGAGTGGCTTGCCTCTTTTCCCGTCATTGTGACAAAATTTAGAAATGCCTAGAGTGAAAAATATCCACCTGTGTATCAGGACATGTGTGATGGTTATCTTTGTCCTGGCCCCAGGAAGGTCCCAGAGTTACAGAAACTGCATGAGTGACTTCGAAGTGGCCCAGTACAAGCTCATTTAGCCTATACAATTAACAGAAGCAGCCAGAGAAACTACCTCCCCCTGCCCCCTGCTCTCTTCCTCCCCCAAAAGAAAATTCAGTGAGGCTGACAACTTGATGTATTTTGAAGTTTTCCTGGTACCAAAAAAAAAAAAGCCTTTTAATAGAATGAAATAATAAACCAATTTATATACCGATATAAGACCAAGATCGTGAGTGCCATTGTGTAATTTTCCACTTGACTTTTCATTATCTACCTGAACAAAATCAATCTATATGTATGGGATCAGCATACAATTCCGGAGATAAAAGCTGAAAATAAATGTGCTTTGCATATCCCAGAGATAAAAGACACAGTCCTTCGGACAGCCTTTTCTTCTCCAGCAGATGTATTTATAAAATAAATCGTCTGTCAAGGAAAAAAAAAATGAGACATAGTGGTGTATCTGCATTGTGGACTCTTTTGCTGGAAATATTGATCCTGCAAATGAGCGCTGGTTAATAAGTGCCCTGCCGACGATAGCGGGTCTACCCGAGTGCCGGCTAGGTCAGCGCTGCTCCCAGCCAAACCGCCCCACCTCCAAAAAGAGAGAGAGAGAGAGGGGAGAGACTTCCCCTATTAACAGAGATTTAAGGCTGAGGACTTCAAGGGCCTTCTGAAGCCTCTCCACAGAGACAAAGCACACTGAAAAAATAACACTATAGTTAGAAAACCGCCCTGAAGCTTGTGAGGGACCCTCAGTCTTCAAATAAGAAGTTGAGTTCATCCTTTTTTCGGGAGGAGTTTTCTTTACCCTAATACCTAGAAATGGAGCTAAGGGAAGTACAGCCCTGTCCACACTGGCCTTGCCTGGATCCTGGCCAGTCCCTCCCTCTGGGAATGTGTCCTCGTCAGCACTGCAAGTGTGTGCCATGCTGGGCAGATGGCAGAGGCATCCAGGCATGTGCCCATCAGGTTCTGGGCTCCTTGGGGCACAGGCACCCGCCTGGGGGGGAGCTCACTGGGCTTGTTTCCAGGCTGGCCACTCTTGTCCCTTCTGTGATGCAGTGGCCAATTGTCCATGCTTTATTGGCCAGCAAAGAAACCCACAAAGGATGGGTCCTGGGCCACGTTTGCCCCCCAAAATCACTCTGAGCTCGTGGACTTTATCTGGTCATTAAGAAGTAATGGTACCTTCAGCCAAGGACTTAGACAACTTGCTGCTCATAATTCTTCATTCATCAGAAGCTTTAGTAACTTCGGGGAGGTTAAGCGTCTACTTGGGCAACTTTGATGTTTTACGTTTTCGTATCTTGGTGCTGACTAGTTCTGGCGGTTGTTGGTCTGGTAGTTTGGCCCAAGTCTGCAAATCATGATTTTCATGCATCGCTTCCCTCATGCCGAGAGCTCATATTCACGTCCAGAACACACCTCACTCCCCAGACCCTCATGGGGAACTATGGGGTAAGGTCCCCAGGAGCAGGCTGACGGCAGGGTTATGGACTTTTAGGGACTGTCCTGTGAAGGTCAGAGTTCAGCACCGGGAGAAGCTTGTGTGCTTTCAGTCATGTGGACCTCTTAGGAGCACAAGCATCCTCCCTCCATCCCATCTTTTTGTCCCAGTATCTGTGAATAAGCAAATCTACAGAAAACAGAAGAATACAGTCAAAGAGGGTTAGGCCGTTGTTAGAATTTCGTTTGAAAAGTAAACCACATCCTGATGGCCTATTTTGAAAAGTCCCTATGTTTTCATTACAAAGTTGATGGCTTTTATGTCCAGATACTCAGCCTCCATGAACTCAAGGCATGTTTTGTCCTCGGTTTATTACTCCATGATCCACACATTTAATCTGCATCCTGGAGAAGCTATACTGGTAACATGTGAGTTTCATCCACGAGGTGAAAAATCCTGTAGGAATTTTGTAGCTCCCACCCCCCACAACCTCCCAGAAGAAAGAGGACATATAGAGCAGGGTGTTTCTACACCAAAAGGCACATTTACTGATCCTGTATAGCTGTCTCCTGGCATAAGCAGGGTTCTGACCCAGATCTAAGCTGCAGTCCCTGTTTATGAAACAAGTATTGGCTAAACAGAAGAAACTGAGTTTTTCCAAAGGTATTTTTAGTCATCGTTTCAGTGGTATTCTGGTTTGATGTCATTCCCCAGGAAAGAAAAATGGACAGTCAGAAGTATTTGGGTGGACACATTCAGATAAATGGAACCAGATGGAAAGTTAGCGTCAAATGTCTCTAGTGCTGACATTTAAAAAAAAAAAAAAACATCAAGCAGTTAAAATATGTAAAGGAGATGAAGGGTGTAACCAAATTCAGGCAGAGGGTGAACACACGCCCCTCTTGGTCTTCTTGGAGGTCAGTTAACAGAGGAGGATGAGCCCCCAGCCCCCAGCTGCTGCTCAACCCCTCTGGAACCTAGGAAACTGAAGACATTATATGTGAAAAAGCACAAGCTGGCCTGATTGTATTTATCTGCCTAGGTATCCTAAGTTAATTCACTTTGCCCCTCAATAATTGTCTCATTCTTCTCTTTCAGGGAGCACACAGCATCTTGACAAAGAACCAAAGTGATCTCTTGGTTATCTCTTGAACTCCACCCAAACCAACTGACACAAACACAAAGGCCCAGTGCAGCCCTTCCCACCAGGCTTGATGGAGAAATAAAGAGCCCATTTCCAAATGAAACACTGCAATGGCATCCTGCCCTGTGGATGAGGTACTTACCTTTTCAAGAATGGCCAAATGGGAATATGTTTCAATGTTGTTTTTTGATTTCTTTCCTCTTTCTTCCTGCCTTCTGTTTTGGAGGGCAGGGGGAAACTGATGATAGGAATTGGATGAAACATGGCCCTAAATCAGAATCTCTTGCATACTCCTGTAGCACCTTCCATTTGAGTGCAATCAAGATAGAATCCCTCCTCCAGGCCCTATGAATTATCAACACAGAAACCCATTCAGAAGGTGATGATACCCAAAAATGAGCCCAGGAGAGGGCTCTGCCATACCCTAAAGATGCCACAAACTTTTCCACAGCACCTAAAATGTACTTCAAGTGGTCCCAGAGCAAGAGGGTTGCTTTTTGAAATGAGAAGAAAAATAATTATAACTTATTCATGGTGACAGTTTGAAAAATGAATGAAATTTTCATTTCTAGTGCCTACTGTCATTATGAAAAAATTACCGGATTATGACACTATACAATGCTAGAGAGACATGTATGATTTCTTGTGTGTCTCATAGTCTACAGCAAGTTGTTAGAAACATTTTTAAATGTGGAGAACCAAATGAAAAATCTCTATAATTAAATTAACATCTGACCCAGAAAGTGTTGCCTTTATCACAGGAAATATTCAAGAAGATGGATTGACACTCCACATATGTTCCAACTTTTCTTGACTTGAAATGTTTTCTTTTCTTAAATTTAATTTTATTTTTAATTGGAAGATAATTACTCTATAATATTGTGATGGTTTCGAACATATTTCTTAAGTGTGTCCTTATTATCTGACAATAAGAACTATGTATCCTTATTCAATTTTTTTCTGCCCTGTTGTACACAAAGAAAGCATGATACCAAGGAAAGGAGAGAAACAGGTTTCTTTTAAAGGAATACGAAAACAGTTGCTCTGTTATATGATCTGGGCAACAACAGCCTTATAACAAACTCCTTTAAAACAACACTTACTACTCTTGTACAGAGGAGGGCACGGCAACCCACTCCAGTGTTCTTGTCTGGAGACTCTCACGGACAGAGGAGCCTGTCAGACTACAGTCCACGGTGTCTCAAAGAGGCGGACACTACTGAGAGACTAAGCACACACACCCCTGGACAGATGAAGGGCTGGGCATTCTATCCTGACTTCTGGCTGGCCCCAGCCGCGATTCCGTCCAGCTTGTTGACTAACGTGGGCTTCATTAGAACCAAGTTAAATGATCAAACGCACCTCATGTTCTTTTCCAGTGATGCTACAAGAGAAAGATGTGGATTCTGAGCCTCACACAGAGGATATTTAGTCTCCGTGAAGCCAGAGTTCTGTCTATTTGGTGTCATTTTAAAAAGAACTGCCCACTCGATGCAGAAATTACAGTTCCTTGTTTCAGGCATCACTTTAAAATGTTCAAAAGAAATATCTGCAGCCCAACATGGGAAAGTATTTTACTTCCCAACCCACTCAGACTTTATCACAGTTAATGCTGGTAGTGGATTTAGATGAAACAGGAAAACCATCAGATCATCTTCGTACACTCATCTGTGAATTTTTGAAGGCAGACAACATTGGTAGAAATTTTCTCTCATTTTCTCTCACTTTTTTTTCCTCTGGGGACTGGGGAAAGAGTGAAAGACCAGTAGAGAATACACCGGAACACTTTTTACTTTGAGGAAAGATAATCCTCCATTTTCAAGTAATTTGAAAGGTGAGAATTCTGATACTGAAGAATTTCAACACTGGCTTTCCCAGAAACTCAAGGCTGATTTTCAAATAGCAAATACCAAGGTACAATTTCTTTACAGTTGTGAGTTTCATTGCGAAAAGAAAGAAAGGGAGGAAGGGGGTAGATGATTATATATTTTACTTGATATGACACAAAGTAATTTAACATTAATGAAGGACTAGTGGATTTTACAATTTTTACTATTCCTGTCGTAGCTAAAAAGTCATGTCATGCCCAAAAAACAGGCCTGAGTTGATAGGTTTTTTTATACAAATTTTAGGTTAGGTTAGAGGATTCTGCAGAAGTCTAAGTCATGGTTTGGGGTGAAACTGAACAATATGTTTGACTCCAGTGTCCATCTGAAGCTCATTTCTGTTCACATCTTTCTCCTATTTGCCAGCATCCTGCAGTTTCCCAGCTCTGGGGTCCTAATACAGATGGCTACATTCTCATACTGGGCACCCAGAAAAGGTCGCATGCTTTACATCAATGGCAATTAGTTCCCCTTTTTAAAATGGAAAATGTCATTAAGTTCTTGAATAATTCAAGAGTAGAGGTCACAATACAGTGTCCCTTTTGGGGGTCTTTATGGTGCAAATGGCAAAACAAGGCGATCCTATCAGTAAGAGTAGATCTAAGGTTTACAATGTAGCTCTATTTAGTGTGACAGGAAAATTAAATTACACGAGGCACTCATTCATCGTCACCCGTTAACAGGCTTGGGAAAATTGTGGATCCCCGGGGGCAAATCACTGACAACGTGCGAGGCAAATAAAAATATGTCATTTTAATTGGTCCCCGTTTCCTCTGCTTGGTTTTGAAAATGACAAACATAAACTGGTCCCCCACAACTCTCCTTGGATATAGGGTTCCAGTTGCCAAGGCACGACCACAACTTAAGGACGGGTTAAAAATTCTGGGGGACACGGGTCTGTTTTCATAGCCGTAGTTGAGCTGGTCTGGATCCAGGGGTCTCTGGAAAGGAAATACAGGGGAAGGTTTCACATATAAACCGGAGTCCGCGACTCCCCAACCCGCCCCTGGGGGGTGATCTGTACGGCAGCCACTGCGCTTCTGGAACCGGGGCTGCCCCTCAACCTGCAGGGTGTCAGGAAGAGGCCAGGAGGGGGGACCGAACGACGCGGGGGCCACCAACCGCCCTCCCTCCCCAAGGGAGAGAAAACCCACATGGGCTTCCGCGGGCCTGGCACCGTACTCCCGGGCTGGGGTCCGATGGATGGGGTCGAACCAGAGGCAGCGCGTCCTCTGAGGTCACCGACCGATGGGAAAGCTGTTCCCGGGCCGCCCCAGCACATTCTCGCCACACTAGTTCCCTGCGACCCCCACGATCCCAGTTCGGACCGGTGGGCGTGGCCGCCGGGGACTAGCTCGCACCCTTGACCACCCCCGGGGCGCGCAGAGCGCTGGGCCGGTCCACCCGCGCGTCCCGCCGCGCGCGCTCTGCGGTCTCCTGCCCATCGCGGCGCCCTGCGCTCCAGCGGGACCCCCTGCCCTGCCTCCCGCTTCTCCCGGAGCAGAGCGTGGTGGGCGCCTGTGGGTGAGGTTGACCCTTCTATTGAGTGGGGCGCCCAGGGTCGGTCCCCTGCGACGTAGGACCTGGAAAAGGCAAGAAGGACCACCCGTCTGCCTGTTGCTTTTTTTTCCCCCAAGAAATAATATCTATCTGGCGCTTCCCTTTTTCGGGCTCCCAGACCAAGACGCTGCGAAGTCCTGTGCTGCTCAAGTGAGCGCCGAGCGGGGCGAGGCGGACCCCCCTGCCCCGCACCTCGCGGTACTGCGCACATCTCCGCCGCGGGCACTTGGACGCGCCGGGAGGCCCGGTTCGGATGCGCGCCCCAGGATGCGAGGACCCGGGAAGGGGGCGGCTGCCTGGCCTTGGCAGAGGGTCCAGACTGCTGACCGGGAGCGGGAGGCCGGTTCAGAGGCTGCGGTTCCCAGAGGAATGAGGACCGCGGGGCCGCTGGGTTTCTGAAGCGGTCCGACGTTAGTAACGCTTAGGTAAAGCAAGACACTTCGTTTTAAAGAAAAAGTTCTATTTCAGCGTGGCTGCTGCCTCGGGCGAATAATGGGTGTCTGAGCCTCCGTATCTTTGTAGTTGAATTAAAAGTCGAATTAAGGAATATATTCCCTTCTTGGGATGGGGAGAGCAGAGGGGTCAATTTAGAGGTTTTTCATTTTCTAAACGCTTCCATTTAAGCAAACACTTGGGGGCTCCGGGCCGCTGTAATTCCAAAGACAATTTTCCCTGGTTTTAATTTGATTTGCATTTTTTCAACTTCGATAATATTCAATTTCATGGCTGAATACACAGGTAAACACTGTTAGGTCGTGCTTTTTCGCCCCCCTGCACCAAACACAATGTCGCTTGTCTCAGAATGACAGGGGAGGTGACACCCGGTCCCAATAATATCGGCGGGTTTTTCCTGAATTATTTTCCGAAATATCTCGGCTGCCTCTGGGCACCAGAAGCCTGACCTATATAGCTGAAGGGCTCTGCAGGTGTAGGGGGAGCAACACCAACATGGCCCAAAGGAAGGAGGCAAAGCAAACAAGTTCTTATTCTGCATAGAATCTACTCTAATTTTACCCAGAAACATTTAAAAATATTTTATTAGTAGTTTTAAGCAATCAAAAAATGATCGATATATTCACTTCCCCCAGAAATACTTTCAGTGTCAATTTTGTCGCTAGAAAGATGAACACTGAGAAATACAAAGAGATAGTCTTTGCAAGAAGTTTAATTAGCAGCTTTGAGCTATTTTATCAAACACAAAATTTAGAGAAAAATATGTCATGAAATTGGTTAATTAGCTTTAGTTATAGCAAAGCTGTTATTTAACAAAATGCCACTATTAGTAACCTTGGGGCCAGACGCTTGTAGCTGCGTGCAAACAGCTACGCCAATGGCGAACACAGGTGGATAGTAATCCTCGGACATGCTGTCCACCGTACATATTGTAAAAGATAGTTGAGCATCATCAAATATACAGCTAGATTGGCACATAGTAAATCTATCACAACTCCAATGCATTTTATATTCCTTCACGAAACTGTGGCACAAGAGGTAAGTAGCAAAGAAACGACATACTTAATTGGTCTGTCCAGGGGTATTTATAGAATAAAATAGCACTCTCAGGAACAATTCCTCATTTAAGGAATATATAATATATATATATATGTAATTTGCTTAATGGTCATTACTCTGAAACACTATTTCTATATTAAATCCTAAAAATTTACAGATTTGAATGTCTGTCTTATTTTGTAAGATTTTTTTTTTAACTGAAGAGCTCATGGACTATATTAGTGACTTTAAACAATTATAAGATATTAGAGTTTTGGCATCTTGGAAAGAATAGATTCACTGGTTACAGTGGTGAGATGTTCAGAAATTTCTTTGCTTGAGGCTGGCTGATTTTGGCAAACAGTATTGTGCTGATCTCCTTGGCAAAATACCTCCTTTTATCGTACGAAAGGGGTTTAAGCAAACGAGAAAGGAATTTCTTTTGAGATAGTATCAACTTTGAAAAAGAAAGTTCCTTAATTTTTTAAAAACACCATCATCATAGAAGGCTTACTGCACGGAAAGCCTTCAGGAAAACTGACCTTTTTCATTTGACTTTTAATTTTTTTCAACAATTATTGAATTTTAAATGATCGTTGTTTAGGATTCATCCTAATCCTCCATATTGTGGGTGACTGGCAATTATGTCTTTCTGTTTATCTTACACAAATAGATGGTGGAGTTCGATGTCCACAGATGACAGCCGTGCAAACCTCCTTCTGGAAAAGAGCTCATGACAGGGCTCAGCTAAAACACACGGTCCGCTCAGAGGATAGCGAACTACAGGCAATAGGAACCTCTTTTTCTTTCTCTAGTCCTAATGGAGGAGGAAATGGGGATCTTGCTAAGAACCTAAAAGTATTGATCATCAGAGTAAGTTTGCCAGTTTCATTTGCTTTTGCCCACAAAGAGCTCTGTGTGCAGGCAGGCGATCTAGAAGCAGCTGTCAGGCATAGTGGACAGCAATCACCCCTTCAACCCCAAATGTTCAGCTGTGTCTGAGCAGCCGACTAAAGATGGAGGAGGCTCGGCCGTCCTGGGGTGGGAGGGGGAAAGGAGGAAGGCCTAGGGAGGTCCTGAGAAGTAGGTCTTAGCGGGGAGGGGGGGGTGGGGGAGGGCAGGCTGGCAGGAGAGGGAGCCCAAGTCTCAGTAGGGAGCTTTCGCTACAGACGTAGGAACATGGGAGGCTGTGCCCTTTGGGGAAAATGTTAGTTCTCAGGGGAAGGAGTAGCACCCCTTGAAAGACCTAACTGCTTTAGGAAGGAGAGCTGAGGGTGCTCCAGGTGGCTCAGTGGTAAAGAAAACGCCTGCCAATGCAGGAGACGCAAGAGACTTGGGAAATGCAGATTCAATCCCTGGGTCAGGAAGATCCCCTAGAGAAGGGAATGGCAACTCACTCCAGTATTCTTGCCTGGAGAATCCCACGGACAGAGGGGCCTGGCGGGCTGCAGTCCATGGGGTCGCAAAGAGTTGGACACGACTGAGCGACTGAGCATGCACAGATAAAGACTGTGGTCCCACTGTCCCTTCGTGATTAATAAGAGCAGGAGCCTAACGTGGGGGGGGGGGAGCGTGTGTGTGTGTGTGTGTGTGTGTGTGTTTGTGTGTGTGTGTGTGTGTGTGTGTATGTGTGTGTGAGAGAGAGAGAGATTCCATTAAATCCAAGGGAGAAATCCTGCAGTTACTTTTAGTTGTTTACTGAGCAAGGGCAAAATCTAAACAGCGATTTCCAGGATCAATGAAGGGATCGTCTCAGGTTCCGGAGCTGAGCCCCCTAAATGAGTCTGCATCCTGATAACTGCAGGTTAGCACCTGAGATCAGCTCCTTCCTGCAGCTCGATGCTGGCAAGAGATACGGAGGCATCTTGTTCTGAGTTCTGGGAAGGGCGAGGTGAGAAGGGGATTTAATTGTCTGCCTGGGTGAATCGAAATGTCCTTCTAAAGCAAAGAAATCAAGAGAGATTGGCCTTTAATTGGCAAACTCGGCTGGTTGGAGGGGAGTGGTGATTAAAGTGGAGGAGGATAAAATGCAGATCAGACCCCCGCCCCCAGCTTGCCCCTACAGATTCCAAGTTTCCATCCTCCTCCTCTCTAGAAGTCTAGGCGCCTGGTCTGGCCCGAGCTTGGTCTGACCGAGGTAACTCTGCCCTTCTCCCCATCTCAGTCTAATGCCTCCATTATCAGTTTGGAGTGGGAAGACTGGTTTAATCCAGAGCTCTATTTTTTTCCAAGGGCTGGTTATCCCCACACCCAAGACATCATTGGGTGCAGAGCGGGTCTTAGGACTCAGTTGTCCAGAATCTCCCCTGGAATCCCCAGAGGGGAGAGGCCCCGTCTGCAGGAAGTCCCACCCCATTTAAAACAGTCTGGGAACTTATCTTCCAGTAAATAGAAAAGAAAAGGAGACCTCTAGGCCAGGAGGGCTTGGCACAAGCAGGCAGCAGCCATCCTTGGCTTGCACACCCGTTTGCTTGTGTGCAGCTCCGCTTTAGTGGCACTCTGCCCCCAGACTGCAGGCTTACTGAGGCGGGGTCCCAGTCTCCTTCTGGGATGGAAGCAGGCCAGTCCTCCCCCCACCCCTCCAGCATCCCATTCTGGGCCAAACCTAGTGGCAGGTGTTTATCGGATCTGCATTTATAAGCACGTCGGGGGAGGTGGCTGTGGGGGTGGGGCCTTGCTGCCTGCACAGCTGCGTTGGGCTAAGGGTGTGCGGGGGCCCAGCTGTGGTCAGAGTGTACATTCCAGCTGTGCTGTCACCTGGGCTGTTGGGCCACCAGGTGCGGGTCAGAGGGAGGTCAGAGGCCCCTGATCAAGATCCCTAGTAAGGAGTAGAACTGACAGGTGGCACCTTGTCTGTGGATGATTTTAAGTCTATACATAAGCTATTGTTTCTGCTCCTGACATTTTCCTCTTTGGCATTTTCTCTCCTATTCCTACTGCAAGAGTCATCTAGCTGCCGATTCTCTGCCCTTCTTCTCCCTTCCAGCCTTAGCCTGTGGGCCCCCAAAGCTTGAAGGGGAGGAGTCATGGTCCAGGCCTGACTGATACTCTGGTCAGCTTTGGGTCCATGGTGCATGGGAATTCTAACTCCAAGAAAGAAAAGGAGACTCTTTCTAGGACAGCGCTGGGAGGGTCTCTGCCATCCTTCCAAGAAGTGCCCAAGCCCACTCTCCTTGAGATCTTCTTGTGTCTTTCCAGCCTTCTTTTAACACTGGGGGTTCCTCCCCCAACCCCCTCCTTGCTTACCATCAGCAACTCACTTTGAAAATCTGGGGGTCCTAGTGAAAGCAGACCTCCTACTGCATTAGAATCAGAGAGTTTTGTGCCCAGATCGCATGAAACCAGGAAAGGTTGAAAGAACACAGAAGTAAAAGACTTGGATTCAATGCTGAGCTCTGAAATTGGAGTCCCTTCTCTAATTTCTCTCTGCCTGGGCCCATCACCCATAAATTCTGACAGCTGCTGGGGACAGGGGGTCTTAAATGAGGTCATGTTCATTGAAGACTCCTAGCTTGGTGTGTGGTACAGAAGGGGACCCCACTCAGAGATGGTGGATGGAGCACAGTCGTGATCAAGAAAAGAGGGGGAGGGGCTGGGGCAGGCATGAAAGAAACACTAAGATGGTAGAAAGTTTTGCCCCAAAATGCACTCGTCTTTTTTTGGGTAGAGGGTAAATTTTCTCTGCTAGCAAATTGTTGAAGTTGCAACTTCTTTCTGTGTGTAAACAGCTCAGTTTCATGTAGCTCAGAATTGCAGACTGAATAGAAGATACATAGTGAAATTGGTGTCCTTTATTTTAAATTTCTTAGACTGGGCTTTAGAAGGTAAGGTGAGCAGAAAGCTCAAGTGGAGGTTCGTCTCTTTTCGAGCAGAGTGCACAGGTTGGCATTTTGATCTCTCTGCTAAAGAAGCCTCTGGCTTCCACACACAGCCGCCTGTGACCCAGGTCCTGTCCTGGCCGACAATCCACCCTAATCATCCACAGAAAATGTCATTCCTTCATCATCTGCCCTCCCCAGCCCCTAGCTCCCACTTCACACCTTAGCTCCTCCCAAGTCCTCTCCGTCGAACACTTCCCAAGGTTGTTCTCTATTTTCCAGGAAGGCACTCTGAACACTCAAGTCTTCAGATGAAGAGTTGCATTCTTTTCTTTATGTGAGCCAACATTTCAAGAAAACCCATTATATAACTATATCTGCTTTGTGAAAAGAAATGGGATGATGAATTGAGGCCGTATTTCTAATGAAATAAGTTGAAATTCACCCCCATGCCCCCCTATTTTGATTTGCTGGGGTCATGAGCAACCTTGGTCGAGGAGCATTCCTGCTTGTTCTTGAAACCTGTGTTTTACCTTTTTTCCCCCAAGAGGTAAAACCATGGAAAAGCTGTTTTACCTAGGAAGAAAATCTAGTCCTCAACCATTTAAGTGAGCAGAAGTGGAACCACTTAAGCAAGTAGAACTAAAAACCAGCAAACAGTTCTGATTCCAAAGTTTTCATCTACATCATACCCCAGTATTTCCCCCTTATGCACCTATCTTTATGATGCACAAGTTTTCCCTCTCAGTTCATTTGACACATTTAAGTTCAGACAATATGGCCTTGCTGGCAAGGCATCCTGGCATCGCGGGGAATATCAGTGCCTCTGAATGGCTTAAAGAGTGTTTCGACACCAGGCACTTGCCCTAATGAGATGTGAGAACCTCTAGTTTTACATAAATGAATGCAGCTTAATTTGTGTAGCTTTTTTCCAGCACCAGGACTATCGGTTGTGTTATCTGCCAGTGAAATTGCTCACCTTTTTTTTGAGAAAGAAGTGTGTGTGAAGAGTGAGTCGATGCCTTCTCATGGGAACCTAGCGGAGATGGGGGATATGTGTAATAGGGACATCTGACCAGTGTTTTGTTGGCAGTGAGCATGGAGCTCTGAGTAACAGACACTAAGGTAAAAAACTGAGGACACTGCTGTGCAGATGTGCTCATGACACCATCCTGTGTCCTCAGCACCTTCTGCAGAGGATGAACAAAGACTCTGGAACAAACCCCAAGGGTGCAGGGGCTGGGGGAGGGGAGAATAGGGATCACCTCCAGTCTGGCAATAGGGACCAGGGCGGAATGACAGCTTGTAAAATAAGCCTCCATCAGTCTCCCAGGAGACAGCCGGCCTCAACTTGGGTGTTCCCCGCTTGTTAGCCTCACTCATAATTGGTCTCCCCTCCCATCCCACGTTGTTGGTTTTCTGTGTGTGGCTTTTGGTGTGAGCGTGTTAGGTCATCAACAAATACAATGGCGGGAGGGGGTGAGGGGGGACACACAGGATTGTTTTAAAGAAGAAAGGAGAGAAAGGATGAGAGAGGGAGCAGGAAGGCTGTGAACAGAATGCGGAAGATGCCCCAGGATTTAGGCTTCCAAGGCAGCCCCTGGAGCACCGGGGGCAGCACGCTCCCTGGGAGTGTTGTGTAAGGGAGAAGCAGCTCGCCAGGAGCTGGGGACCCCACTGAGTTGGGGACCCCACTGAGCACCACTGGGGGCACCATCTACTCCCAGCAGTTTTTGTTTGCTTGTCTCCGGAGGTGCCTGTAACACGCTGCCTATACCCAGTGCATCTCATCGAAAAGGAATTTCTCAAAAAAAAAAAAAAAAATCCCAATTCTTGTGCCTGCCCAGAGAAAAGATGTGGTCTCAGGAGCAGCCAAGGACCCATGGAGATGGGTGGGTTGGGTGGCCAGACACACAGGCCTGTACCAACTGGCCTTTCCCCATCCATGTTAAAATAGTTTCTCCCACCCTTCTCAGGATCTTTCCCTCCAGCCCACATTCTCTTTTTTCCTCTTCTCAGAGGAAACCAAGTCCTGGAAGTAGTGGCTGTAAGAAACCTGTGCGCTGACCTCTGTAAAGTGGAGAGCCAGCTGGTTTTCCAGTCAAGGGGTGGTGGGCTTGGGGGGTGGAGGGGGTACTGTGGACACACTGTCTTATTTTCATTCCAAAAGGGGCATACAAAGCTCTGAGACCCTCAGATATCTGTTTACTGCAAAAAGAACGTTTGACAGGGAAAGGAAGCAACTGATAAGTAATTAAACGGAGCAGCAAACTTTTGGAGAGTTTTTCCTTGTGTTTTTGTTTGTGTAATTTCGCTCCACCAACCATTGGGCGGCCTGGGTTGCCATGGTGCTGTAGCCGAGGATGGTGTCTACTAGGTCCCTGGCCGGGCAGAAGCTTTTAGAGTCTGAAATCTTGCTCTTCTGTGGGGTTGGTGGCTCTCAGTGGGGTTGGTATGAGGGAGTCTCTTCTATTTGCTGGGATTCAGTGTCTGTAAGTCTGCGGACACTGGCCACAGTTAGGTTAGGTCCATGGCGGGGGTGAGTTGAGAGCCCAGATTTTTCCTCCTCCCTCCTAGCACAAGGGGGACATTCCCACTCCCAGAGACCCTGCTACGTTCTGAAGAGTTCTGGGCAACACCGTTTAGAAGATCCCGGCCCCGTGGAGAGGATCTGCAGAGCCCCGATCTCAGAAGGGTGTGCTGCCCCAGAGAAAACCAGTTACTCCGAGGTACCTCCAGGTGCCTTGTTGAGCAAACATACCCTCTCCCTACTGCCCCCCCCCCATTGAGCTTTCTCTCTAGCCTCTCCCTGCCCCAGGCCTCCCCACATTAAAAGGCCCCCAAAGCACTGACGACCGGCTTCCCTGTATAAAGCCGGGAGGACGCGGGCGATAAACATCAGGCGTTTAAATTGGCCATTTGGAAGATTACATCTCTTCAGCGAGGGTCTTTCTTTCGAAACACTGAATTAAGGGCCGCGGCTGCTCCGTACCGGCTCTTAAGAGGCCAGGCACCTTTTTCATTCGGTCGTGGAGTGGGCTGGGCGCGGTGACCCGGCGCCATCAGAGGCTCGGGGAAAGGACGTGGGGCGACACCGTCTAATGACAAGTAATTGACAGATTCGAGGCCGCGCATTACCAGCGGAACGGGGAGGCATTAATTATTTAAAAACGATTAGCCTCGCGTGTGTCCCGCAGGCGACCCGTCTCGTTCAGGGAAGATAACCAGTCACGCGAACCGAAGCCGGGCTGGGAGCGCCGCAGGGCAGGCGCGCACCCAAGCCGGCCTCCGGCGCGGTGGACAAAGGCGCATGCAGCCCCGCGGGGACGGGGGAAGGAGGAGACGGGCGCCCAGGCTCCCTACACAGGGAGGTGTCCACAGAACTGACCCTGCCAATTATCAGGACCGATTTCTGGCTTTTTGGGTTTGAGATGTGGGTGACTGCGGCGGGAAGGGAAGACACTTTTCAGTTACGGTGGCGGGTAATTTCGGTGGTCCGAGACCTAGCGCGACCTACGTCCTGGCGAAATACCAAACTGATCGAGCCGGCGCGAGCCTCCAGTGAGCCAGACACCCAGCCCTAGAAAGCAAACCCTCAGGCGGAATGCAGATTTGGAGTGGGGAGGAGCACCTGGTAGACCCCAGGGGAAAGACACCTTTTCTACCCTGCTCTCCAAAGCCGAGGGTCCTGCGGAGTCAACTGGCAGCCTTGGAGCCACTAGTTTTCCAAGCGGGCTCTTTCCCTTAGGCGGGGGACAGATGCCGGGAGCGATGACCCGGCGCCATCAGAGGCCCGGGGAAGGGACGTGGGGCGACACCGTCTGTCCGATCCCTCCAAACTCTGTGTCCTGGGCCAGCGCGGGGGGGAGTGGTCGAGGAACCGCCCCGCGGCCGGGTTCAGCCTTTCCCTCCTGGAACCGGCTAGTGGCCCCGAGACTCCCGGACCTTCCTGCGGCCCTGCGCGCTCGCGGCGAGAACTCGGGCTTCCCCGGCCGCTGGGAAAGGCGCTGCCTCTCCTCGGCTCCCGGACAGAGGGGCCCCCATCGCCGCTGGGCCTCCGCGTCACTGGAACCCACGCTCGGGCCTCACTCTGCAGCCTCCAGGACCAGCGCGCCGTCTCCCGCCGCCCCCACCTCTGAGGCCCAGGCCGGCTCCCACCCCCGCTTCCCCACTGCCCCAGGACGACAGGAGGCCCTCGGATCGAATCCCCGGCCCAGAGAGGCTGCGGGAGCCTGCGGTGGCTTCCCGGCGCTTCGGGACCCCGCCAAACTTTCCAGCTGTGCGCAGGACCCAGGTTCACTCTGGGTCCCCCAACACCTAACATCCTCAGAATTCCCCGCAAAAAGGCCACCTCCCCAACCGCGGATTTTCTCTGACTTGGCTTCTCCCTGCTTCCCCGCCCCTCAGGCCTCGGAGCCCCGGGTAGGGCTAGGGGCTGGCTGGGGGCGGGGAGGCGCGCGGACGGGAGTGGGGGGCGCACTCCCTACCTGCGGTGCGGCGGGCGGGCGGGCGGGCGGCGGCGGCAGAGTGTCCAGCGCGCGGAGGGAGGCGGCCGACTGCTCCTAGCCGAGGCATCCCCGCATTTATTTGAGCTCAAACCGAGCGACTGTTGACTTTAGCACACAAAGCAAAGATTTCACTGCCCGCTAGTTTAAAAATGAATATTTTACCAAGATATCGATCAGCGTTATAAAATTCAGTTAAGTACAATGGGATCCTGCAAAAAAAAAAAAAGAATAATAAAGGATGGGGGCAATATAATATCTGTGCAAATTTGCTGAAGTGTGACGTGGCCTGGAAAGTTTACCCTCCTGGAATTCGGATCTAGAATGTTTTTTTCGGTTGTTTACTGACTGTTTATTCACAGATCACGGTTGCTTAAACCCGCGCGCGGAAAAGGAAGAAAAAGAGAGGGCGAGGGAGGGAAAAAGAGACGCTGCACCCTACTACGCAGAGTTGGGGGACGCGGGCGGAGGGCAGTGTGAGCGCCAGTTAAGCTGGGGGCCTTGGCGGGAGGAGGGGCTGGGGCGAGAGGGTAGGGGGCCGAAAGACTCAGGATGCTCCGAAAAGCCTTCGGAGCGGCCGGCTCCCCGACATCCTTTTTAAGTATTCCTACAGAACTATATCTTATCTGCCGGGATCAGTGGAGGGGGGCGCGCTAAGTAGTTTAAAACGACCCTCGCACAATAGGCGTGCGATAGGAAACATAGCAGGTTAGGGCAGCGCTTTCAGGCCTTATTGTCCCGCACTCGGCCCCCGGCCCTGCCTCTCGGCTCCTTCGCCGCAGGAGCCTTTTATGTGATAATGAAACACATTTCAGGCTGGGCTCACGACGTGTGTGTCCCTGCCAGGGGGAGAGACGGCCCTGATTGCTGGCTGCGGCCTCCGGATCGCCTACCCCCCCATCTCCTCCCCTCCTTCCCCCTCCCCCTCCCCAATTTCTCTTCCTTGTGTTCTTCGGGACAATGTGGCATGTTAAAAAGGGATTTGGAGGCGGGAGGCGGAGGCGAGGACAAACCCCCCTCAAGCGCGTGGGAAGGCCAGGGTTTGAGGAGCAGAGAGATCCCGCGAGGTGGCAGAGGGCGATCTGACAGGCGGTGTCCAGGCTTCAGGCGACTGCCAGGGACACTCCAAGTTTGGGTTGTCAAGAAGCCCCGAGATCTAGTCCGGACACAGGAGCCTGGGCTTAGAAACCCAAGGCCAAAAGTTTTGGCCTCTCACTCCAGAAATTTTCACCCTATGCAAGCTAGCTGTGCTCTGGATGACCCCAAGTCTCCAGGGGCCCCTAGAGCCCACTGGCTTCTACCCTAGCCTGGCCAGCTGGCAGGCCAGCAGATGCCTCTGGCAAAACCAAAGTGGAGCCCACTCTGCCCACACAACCCCCGTTTGGCCTCTGAGGTTTCCTTGGCCCTGATTTTACTCCTGCTAGGCTATTTTTGAAGTGTGATTTGTAAGAATTTATTCTGGGTCTTTCTTTATGCACTGAGGTTTTCCTTTAAGGATCACAGCATACCCACTCATCTCCTTGGTCCTCTAATCCTGGCTTGCTAACAGGTCACTTGGCAAGGTCCCAGGAGTTTGGAGGGTAGGGCGTAAACCTGTAGACCCCTGGAATCCAACCCCTGGCCAGACACGCCGGACACTGTCTCACCTCTGCCTCATTCCCCAATATACCTATATTTAAAGATTTCCATCAGAACTCCGAGATCCCTTTAAAAACACTTCCAGGATAAAGTCCTTTATTTCTCCAGACCAAATGCTCAAATGCATGATTCCAGAAGTCTCACTACCTCTGGGCTGCAGCAAGTTCTACCAAGGTTGTGCAGAACACCTAAGTGAAGGCGGAGGGTGGGATAGGGGTGGTGGTGGATAGTAAACAGAGGCCTGTGGTTGTCGAATCCAGGTAGAGTCCCAATTCCAGGAAAAGGTGAATGGGTGCAGAGAGGCAAAGATGAAAAGGGAAAGGGCTGCACCTGGAATCTGCAAGTCCAATCTGGACTCCCTGTGAAGGTAGGCCAAGGATTGGGAATACAGCAAAAACAAAACAAAACAAAACAAAAAAACCACGGAAAATCCAGGATGTTTTTTTTTTTCTCCCAGAGAAACTAGCCCCAGGGTGTAAGAGATGTCAACAACATTTCACCTTCACATGGCCCAGCTGGAAAACATGGATATGGTGTGTGGTTTTTGCCAGGCTTTGGAGATGAACCTGCATCAACCCCATAACCCCCAGAATGGTTCACCTGGGATCTTTGAGTTTCATTTTGTGTAAAGTTAAACTCAAAATTCAAAAAGTAACCTTGAACAATGTTGAATTCCATTAATGATGTCCTTGCTGGAGTGGTTAGGGTGAAGTGTACTGAAGTCTGAAATTTACTCTGAAATGCATCTGGGAACATAAGTGGACTGATGGAGGTGTGGATAGATGGTCAGACAAAGTATAACAAGTATACTGAGCTGAGAATTGTAGGATCTGAGCAATGAGTATGTGTCTGTTTACTGTAAAATTCATTCAAGTTTGTCTGAAAATGTTAACAATAAAATGTTGATAAAGCGGCAACCATCTCCCCCCAAATAAAACCTGCAACCAGTCAGGATTTCCCTCCCTCAATTTTAAATCCCGGATATGTTTATTTTTTTAAATCAGGCATAGGAAAAAAATCTTGAAGATTCAAAGCAAAAAACTGGCAATAACACTTTAATATAGATTTGTGGAACTCTGGTCCTTGCAGTCAGAACACACATTTATAAGCCATAAATAAAGCACGCAGAAACCATAAATTAATCAGACTTGAGACCTGGATTTCACCGTATCAAGAATGGGAATGCTTTTTTTTTCTTTTCTTGGGCATTTACAACAGACCCTTACATTATTTTTTTTCTCTTTTTAAAACAATAGTACAACTCTGTTTTCTGTTAAAACTACATAGTTTTACACTGAGTCACTCACAAAAGTTTGTGTTTTTTTCTTTTTCTTTTTTTAATAAAGTAAGACTTCCCTGCAACGACAGCAATGAAGAGGAACGACAACAAAAAGTCAAGAACTGGCAGGTTCTTAAAGAAGCAGGCGTCTACACAGTAGTGGAAACTGAGGCTTTTCTTTTTTTTTTTTTTTAACTGTTTAGCTTTTTCTTTCTCCCCCCTTATATAGGAGGACAGACATCAGTGTGGCCCACGTGAGGGAGGGAAGGACTGCAGAGAGTGAGGGGAGATCTCTGTGGGGGGTGGGCGGGGCAGGGTGTGAAGGGTCCTTCTCCCTTGCACCTTTCCAGCAGCCCTTCCTCAGAGTCTCCACCCCACTTCCTGTCTCTCCCATCTGGGTCCCAGGCTAGCCGGATCGCCGCTGTCTTCTTACGAGGAGTTCATAATGGGCCGGGAGTACACCCCCTGGTAGTAGGAGGTGTCTGCGGCCAGGGGCGAGGCATCCAGGCCCGCTTTGTTCGTGACCGGGCCCATGGCCAGGCTTCCCGGCATGGGGGACCCGTAGCCGGGGTAGTGCATCACCTGTTCGTAGGCCTTGAGGTCCATTTTGTGGGGCTGGTGGTGGTGATGGCTGTGATGGTGCTGCTGCTCTGACGACATGAGGTTGTTGATAGAGAAGGGGTGGTTGAAGGCGTAGTGGTGCTCCGGCTTCAGGTGGGCCTCGGGCGGCAGGCCCGGGTGATGCGGAGGGCCCAGCAGGTGGGCCGCGGCCTGCTGCTGCTGCCCGGGCGAGGGCGCCGGCTCTGGGGGGCTCAGCGCCGAGGCCGGCGTCGCCTTCAGCTCCCCGAGGCCCCCTCGCTTGTGCTCCTGGCACGGGGAGACGCTTGAGTGGGGCGACTCGGTGCCCGCCGGAGTCTCGGGAGCCGGCCCGGCTGCCGCCTCTCCGAGCGGACCCTGCGAGGCCTGGGCCCCGGCGGCGCCGGCCGCCTTCTTGCCGCCGCCCGCGGCGCCCGCGGCCTCCTTTAAGGCCAGTTGCTTCTCGCACTTGAAGCGCTTCTGGCGGCGCAGGTAGCAGCCGTTCTCAAACATGTTGCCGGAGTCGGGGTGCAGGGTCCAGAAGGAGCCCTTGCCGGGCTTGTCGGGCGAGCGGGGCACCTTGAGGAAGCAGTCGTTGAAGGACAGCGAGTGGCGGATGGAGTTCTGCCAGCGCTGCTGGTTCTGCCGGTAGAAGGGGAAGAGGTCCATGATCCACTGGTAGATCTCGCTCAGCGTCAGCATCTTGTTGGGGCTCTGCTGGATGGCCATGGTGATGAGCGAGATGTACGAGTAGGGCGGCTTGGCGTGCGTGTAGCTGCGCCGGTACGTCTTGGGGTCGCGCGCGCGGCTCAGGCCCGCCTGCCCGTACATGGGGCTCATGGAGTTCATGTTCGCGTAGGGCGCCAGGCCGCCCATGGCCCCGGGCGCCTGCCCCCCGAGCGGGCTCAGGCTCGGGCTCAGGTGCGGCCCCATGCCCGCCACGCCGGCCGCCCCCGGCCGAGCCGCTCATGCCGGCCATGGCGCCCGCCCCGGGGGACATGCCGGCCAAGGACGGGCTCATGCCCGCGCCCACGTACGACGACATGTTCATGGAGCCGGCGCTCATGTTGCCCGAGCCGCTGCCCATGGCGGCCGCCGACATGCTCATGTACGTGTTCATGCCGTTCATCCCCAGGCCGGCGTTCATGTTGCTCACCGAGGAGTAGCCCTGAGGACAGAGCCCGAAGGGAGGCGCACAGCGTTAGCACCGCGGCTGAAGAGCGCCCGGCCGACTGGCCGGACCCCCACCCCCCCACCCGGCCATCGGGCTAGCCCAGGCCCCCGCCTCCAGGAAGACCTCCAGGGAGTCCTGCCTTCGTGTGGCCCCGGCCCGGGCCCCGACCCAGCGTCCATGTCACACGGAGCGCGTCGCGATCGCCCTCGGAGAGGGGGAGCGGGGACTGCGGCTCTGCGCTCGTGGCCACCCCTCAGCCCTCCTGCGCCCGTTCAGATTCTACAGCAGGGGTCTCCAGGAGCGCGCCGAGCCAGGCACCCCAAATGCATCCCCCCTCTGCAGAATCTCCCCGACTCTCAAGCCAGTACACCGAGCAGGCGACGCTGCCTCGGACGCCACCTCCGACCCTGGCCAGCGACCTGTGGGACACTGCGCCGGGTGGTCTCCCGCGGAGACGATCCCAGGGTCCTCTCCGTTCAGCCTTCCTCCCGGACCCCATTCTGGGCCCCAGGGGAACCTAGACGCGGTTCCCGCGCGGAGTCTATGGCCACCCTGAGACGTTGAGTGGCGGGACGGGGAGGAGACCGCGAACTGAACTGCTAGCGGCTGGGCTCTGCAGCCACAAACTTTCTTCCTCTTTGTCGCCTCGTCCTCGACCCTTTTTTTTTCTCTACCCCAGCCCCCGACTCCTGCCCACCTTCTCCTCTCCAGCTCCCCACCCCCTCGCCGGCCGACCTCCCACCCCTCCCCAGCCGCGCGCTGCCAAACACAACTCTGTTAGGATAGTGCGTGGCTCGGCCACGGAGAGGATTTGGAGGCGCCGCAAGTCAATATTTGATCACAAAGTTAATATTATCTCAAGGCTAACAGTGTGTCGTATAAAAAAAAGAGACCCATTTGAGTCGAAGGAGGGTGGGAAAGGCGGCTGCCCCGAGCGGCTGGGGTGGTGTTGGGGGTGGTGTTGGGGTGGTGGGGGGGCGGGAGCCGGCCAGAGAAGCGGTCCCGAGGTTGGGACCGAGGGTAGACGCCGCCACCCCGCTTTCCCCGGCAAAGCCCAGTGCCTACCTCGGGCTCGGCGTAGTAGCTGCTCCAGTCGGACGGCTCGTGCCCTTCCATCTTCACCGCTCCCAGCATACTGGAAGCCGAGTGCATGGCAGTTTAAAATTTAACAGCCACAACAAACGACCGGCAATCACCCCCCCCCCCCCACCCCTCCTTTAAAAAAAAAAAAAGTCGGCCGAGGCACGGTCCCCTCCCTCCCTCTCGCTCTCTCTGTCTCTCGGCCCCGCTCCCTCGGCCGGCCGGAGGCGGTGGTGGGAAGTGGGCGGGAGGGCTGGGTCGCGGGAGGAGGGTAGGAGGAGGCCCGGAGCCGAGCCCCGCCGCGGGAGCGCCCGCCGCCGCCGCGCTCACGGGCTGCCCGGTGGAGGCCGAGGCTGGCAGTGCCGAGCAGCCCGGAGGCGGCGGGAAGCGCGCGGCGCGGGGGCGGGTGGGGGGGGCGGAGAGGAGGAGGAGGAGGAGGAGGAGGAAGGGGGTGGAGGAGGGAGGGGGAGGAGGTGTGGACAGCGCGGCGGACAAGTGCCGCAGTGACGTGGGCGGCTGGTGATATAGCGCGGCGCGCGCCGGCGCGGGCCTCCAATCCCCAGACCCGGGGCAGCCCATTTGAATAATCAGCTCACACCTGGGTGAGAGGGAGCCCCGGCCTGCGCCCCGCACCTGCCCGGGGCTCCCCCCGCCCCGTACTCAGCCGCCCCGCGCTCCCGCACGCGGAGCCGCGACGCGCGAGCCAAGAGGGTGGACGCGGGCCCCTGGGGGGTCCAGCCCCCCTTTTCGTCTGCGGGGCGTCCCCCGCGGGAGGAGGGACCCGAGAGGAGGCCACCCGGTGGAGCGGCCCAGGGCTCTGACCCCCACCACCAACCCTTCCCCCGCCCGCCCGGTCTCATTGCGCCGGGCGCCTGGTATGTCGGTCCGAGGGCGCGTCCGGCCTCCGCTCAGGCTCCGCAGAGCCTTATCAAAGCCGCATTTATTTATCTCGGTTTCTGCGCTCGCAGGGCTCATTCCCTGTCAAAACAGCCAGCCGGTGACAGAGCCAGTTTGCAAAGCGCTGTCCTATGTAGCAAAACTGTGTACACACCTTGAACTCCCCAGCCGCTGCTGCTGGGAGGCCACTCCCGTTAAGACCCAGAGCGGCTACGGAAGGCCTGCGGTCCCGCCGTCCCGGCTTTTTGCCTTCTCCGAGCCCCGCTTCCAGGGCCCGACTGGGTGGCTGGCGGGGACGAGCCCCGTCGCACTGTCCTGGCTCCGGGTGCAGGGCGCAAGCGGCCCCGCCAGCAGCTGCGACGGTTGGGAGACTATTTGTCTCTGACAGGACGGCATGTTTCAAGGTTACTTTTCAGCCACAACCTAGGTGCCCACAGCGTTTCGTAACTAAAACAAACAGGGCCGGAGGTGAGGGGTGAGGCGAGAGGAGAGAGGGAAATTAAGGAATCAATACTGGGGCAAAAAGAATCCGCTCAAGGAGGGGCTCTGTGGTGTCCGCTTTCCCGAGGAACTGTTTTATGAGAACTAGCAACCCTAGCACCATATTCTTCCTTTTATTTTCGATTCAACTTCCAGTTCAAATGATCATCTGCTACGGTTAGCTATGGAGACCTCAGTGAGCCAGATTTGGGGGGGGGGGGCGGGTAGGGAATACTACTACAGGTGTTTGGAGGTGGACACACTTTCTTGATTCTAAAACCCAGCTGGGCCGTGAGGATGCAGCCTTGAGCCCTCAACCCCAAAGGGGAGAGAGAGAGAGAGAGAGAGAGAGAGAGAGAGAGGAAAACAGTGGGTACCTGGCCCACCTGTCCAGAGTTGTGGGGAGTGGTGGCCGAAGACAGAAGCCAGGTGGCAGGCACGGAACAGAGCATCTAGAGAGGCAGGCCGGGTGCGGGTCAGGCCAGAGGGCAGGAGCAGAGCAGGGGGTTGGGGCAACCCCTACCCCTTCCCCCTACTCCAGGGCGCTGAGGCCTGCAACGCTTTGAGCTGAAGGTGCAGGCACTGCTGGTCTGACCAATTCTTAAAGAGGGCGTTAATGTACCCGCTGAGCGAGGGCCGGGGAAGGGTTCCCCACAGCCAAGGTCTGCGTCTCCCCGAAAGCGAGGACCCCAAGAGGGACAGGGCGGTCCTGGGTACAGCCTGGGAGTGCCCTGGGTGTAGGCACACATAGTGTCGGTGTGTGCGGGGGAGCCGAAGGGACCAGACCCTGGGCATCTCTCACCGGTCCCCTGAGCGTGGGTGGAAACTACCTGACCACTCTCCAGAGGGCTGGGGAGAGACGGCGCGCACTGGCCTGTTTTTCAAAGCGTTCTGCGCAGGCCCAGGGCTGAAACAGACACAAACGCACACGCACACACACAGCCTTCCTCCTCCTTGCGGGGCCCTTCTCACATTCATTAGTGTGTGTGCTTAGTCACTCAGTCGTGTCTGACTCTGCCACCCCATGGACTGTAGCCCGCCAGGCTCCTCTGTCCATGGGATTTCCCAGGCAAGAATACTGAAGTGGGTTGCCATTTCCTTCTCCGGGGGCTCTTCCCGAACTAGGGATCGAACCCACGTCTCCAGCATTGCAGGCTAATTCTTGACCGTTTGAGCCAGTAGATCAGACAGTAAAACCAGAGAAACGACAGACACCTTTCCGGGGTGCAGGAGATGGAAAGCTCGAGCGTCCTGGTTAACCTAGTATGTGCGTCTATGCGAGTGTCCACTCCTCTCTTTTCGCTCTTGGTTCTGGAAACCTCTCCGCCCGCAGAAGAGAGCGCGGCCCCAGGGAGGAGGGCGCGCCCCTGGGTGGCCCGGCCCCGGGTCCCCGGCTTCCGCAGTGACAGGGCTCCCCCTGTTGGTCACGCAGCCCCGGGATAGATCTGAGCCCAACAGACGCCCGCGCCCCCCTACCCCGCGACCCGGGCGCTCGCGCCGTCCGACGGCGTCTCCCAGTTTCCCGGAAAAGGCCTCCGCCGGGGGTTGGGGGTGGAACTGGCGCTTCTTCCGGGTCGCGAAGTTCTGCACAAACCCAGATCTGCCTCCGCCGCCTGTGGCGACGCCGCGGAGCTCGGGCGACGCGGCCGCGGGGACCCTCCCCGGGAAAGGCTAGAGCGGTCGGCTGATGCTGCGGGGAGCGAGCGCTCACTCCGCCGGCCAGCCGCTGGTCCTCGCGCCGAGGCCCGAGGGGGCGCTCCCACCCCTGCGACTCTGGTTCCTTCCCTTCCCGGCAGCTCGAGTTTCTAAAGGTTGATTCAGAGCGTCTGGCACGAGAGCCTCGGGCTGGAATGCTGTAAATTGCTCCGGGAGCTTCTCTCCAGGAAAAAAGTTCGCGGGTAACTGGGGCTGAAAACAGATGTTTCTCCACATCTCCCCCCACCCCCTTATCTGAAGGAGGACTGAAACCTGCAAAACTTTCCTTTGCCGGTGTCCCCTGTTACCCGGCCTTGCCCGGCGCTGCCGGGTTTCCGTAAAAGTCACGTTATAATCGACGACTATGTTAGGGGTTAACGCGGGCTGATTTTATTCCGGGTGCTGCCCCAGCGCATTGACTCAGACTTAAATCTGGGGCTCCTCCGGTCTCCCTGAAATTTCCAGCAACACTCCTACATCCCCGTGTCTCTCCATCATGTGAAACTAGCCAGTGGGGAAGGGACATCAACAAACAGAACTTAACTTCCCAAAGCGATGACACATAAAATGCCAAAGGGTGGTGGTGGGGTGGGCACGTCTGGCTGGTCAAGATTCCGGTTCTGGAAGCCTTTTGGAGAATACATACCGGGACAGGCCTTGCTTTAGGGAAGCTGTCCCCAAACTCTTTGGCACCAAGGACCTGGTTTCATGGAGGACAATTTTTCCAGGGACCAGGGTGGGTGAAGATGGTTTCCAAATTACATTTACTGTGCACTTTATTTCTATTATTATTGTTATTACATCAGCTCCCACCTCAGATCACCAGGTATTAGATCTCAGAGTTTGAGGACCCTTGCTTTATTTAGTGCATTACCAGACAGATCTGCAGGTGAGGTTAAAACAGAAGAGACAGAGAAAGGTGACTTAGCAAAATCTTGTGAAAATACACATTTTACCTCCAAATAACCTTTGGCTTGGGGGAAATCAGACACCCACCCCTCCGTTATTCATTCACGGTGGCATTTTCAGGCTAAGTCCCAAGTCTTAATAAAGAAGAGGCATATAGTTGTGTCAAAGTTTGTAATTAACATTTCATTTTCTGTGGGTTGTTATTTCTGAAATTCCGTTTAGAAAAGTCAGACTATCAAAATTAATCTACTTGGCATTGAACATTCAGATACTTTTTTTGCTAACTTTCTTAGTTCTTTGATGGCCAAAATCCCAGTTGTTTACAGAGAGGGCAATTGAAAAGATAATTAGCAAAGAATATCTTTCAAAGGAGATTTATGTGAAAACACACACACACACACACACACACAAGAAAGTGATTTTCAAAGTGAGAGAAAAGCAAGATATGACACTGTAGGTTTATACACAGTAAGTTTATACACATGCACACAATCTACCTGTCTTGGGAAAGATTCACAGGAAAAGATGGGAAATAAGTCCTAATAAATAATGATAAAATAAGATAAATATGTTGCTAGCAACCCTGGTTGTGTTTGGTGGTAGGATTATCTCTTCAATCTATATTTTTCCTGCAGTATAGTTGTATCATTTTATATAATAAACTATTATTTTATGATGACTTTTTTTATTATTTTAAGTGAAATATATAATAAGAATATTAGATTTGATGTCATGGAAACTTCACCAAAATAACTTACACTATATTCACTCAGTTCTCACCTCTGCAAGAAGAAGGGAACAAGGATTTGAGTTCAGAAAACAAACCAGTATTATGTTCTCTGACCTGTGTCAGTGTCCTTCTTGAGTTAAGGGAGAAAGAGAACCGATTTGCATGCCAATCCCAGGTGATGACTTCCTAGCCTGGTGCCAGGGAGGGGTGAGGCTCTGTCCACAGGTCCCGTTGGATGAATTTGGTACTCACATCTCTCTCTCTGATGCGTGTAGAATTTGACAGCTGTTTGGATGATTGGATGCAGTTATGCATCGTGCATCTTTTGTGAGCTTCCTTGGTGGTCAGGTTGAGCAGTTGTCGACCCCACTCCCATCTTTGTAGGCCTGTGGAGAAGGTCAATGATCTGCCCATTCAGGTCCAGGGTCTGAGGAATATTTCTAGTATCTTCTTGGCATCCTGTCTACCATTGTTGAGGCTTTGGCACATTTCTATATGTGGGACTCTTAAGCAGGTAATTAAAGTAATCGGAAGAGATAAAAATAAATGATAATTTTGAGTAGCAGTAACAACATGTCAGTGTGAGTGAGAATAAGCTCCTCTTAAGAGATGCTTAAATTAGATGTATCTATATTGGTGGCCCTGTGAGCTCTTTCATACATTTAGATGTTATTCTTGGAGGTAATCTGTTATTCCTTCCCAAAAGGCCAGCAATAGACCTAACTGAGGATGGGGGTCATGGAGAATCCATCATGCACCTGAAGAATCAGACGTGGGCATTCCTTCTTAGGAAAGTGGAGATCAGAAGGAGGTTAGCAAGGCCTGGATTTGAGTCCTAGGTGGTTGTTTGCTTCTGCCTCCCATCTCAGAGTGATATAGGGGCTCTGGGTAAACAGAAAAAAATTAGAACCAACTTGCTCTCATATTTAAGCAGTGATGATGAAGAGGAGTTTATAGATTTCTGGTCCATTCAGCAACCTACTTTTAATGAGGTCCTATACTAGACCATTCTGAATTAACTGACCTGTTGGCAGGGATGCATGCAAACTTCGGGTGAAGTACACTGCCTGTGTTGACCCAAAATTGATGGGGGGACCAAGGGTTGGGTCCTCTGAAGCCAGCCTGATGGTATAATACCAGCAGAAAGTAGCCAGTCATGGGCATATGACAGGCCACTCCAGTCCCGCTACCATTTGTAATCTCTCTCAGAGTACCAACTTTCCATCCTACAGGTACTAGGGGGGTTCTGGCTCTGAGAGGAAGGCAGAAGGAGCACCTGCTGTCTTGAGAAGTGCCCTGCGTTTGTGTGTGTATGTGTGTGTGTGTGTGTGTGTGTGAGACAGAGAGAGACAGAGAGAGAGAGAGAACATGCAAGTGTGTAATACACGAGTCTGTATTCACTTCTCATCTACTTTATTTCCAAGAGTTCTTCCAGAGGAAGGATTGCAGAGCTTCCTGAAAAGTGAGAGCTTCGTTTGACAGGGAGGGTTAGCATATTACAGCCACTGTGACCCACTGGGGCCAGGGTAATTAACCAGGGCTGGGACCACCCCTCAAATTTTTATGTGCATAACCTTCCCCTGGGGATCTTGTTAAAATGCAGATTTTGATTCAGTTGGTCAGGGGCGAGGCTTGAGAGTTTGCATTCTAACAGACTTCCAGGTGGTGCGGTGGAGGCTGGTCCGAAGACTACGGCTGGAAGAGCCCCGCTTCCCTAAGTCATCTTCCCGTCTGTCCTGAGCAGAGTGGTGGTTTGGGCCTCGATGAAATGTGGAGTGTTAAGTCCATCGTCACCTTCAGTGGGTTCTCCCCTCCCACTTGCTCCGGCCACACGGACCGTCTCCGCAGCCAGTATGCACCTTCCCAGGGTTCGGAACGTGTTCGCAGCTTGGGGCGTGGAGAACGTGCTCTCCCCGGCGCCCCTCCCCGCCCCCACCCGGCATTGTCTGCAGCCCGCACCTCCCGCAGCGCCTCTCCTGGGACCTCCCTGGTTGACAAGGCAGAAGTGGGAACCTACAGCAATGATGAGTTTGTGATTTGGAAGCTGTCATTTTCCGAGCACAGAAAAGGGGTCTAAACAAAGCGTCACCTGCAATCACGCTGCATCACAAAGATTTCCCCTTCGCTCTTCTCGGAAAGCGAGAGAGCCCAGAGGACTCTCTGGTCCTGCCTCCAGGCGAGTCTGGCGCTGCACTCGCTGACCTTTTCCTAAACATCCCCCTACCTCATCACTGATCCCAGTGTGTATTTTTAAGTAGCAAGAGAGTTCCAAGGAAAGTGACAAGGAGATTCCTGTTTATCCAGTTTGAAATGGAGTTTGCACGTCCTCCTTCTGGGGAAGACCTGGGTCTCCTGTGGCGGCGACCGGGATTGGGCATTTTCTTCCACAGACGCTGACCCGATGCCGAACTAGCACCGCCTGGCCGGTGCTCCAGAAAAAGAACAAGAGCAGGAGTAATGCAGTCTGAACCCGCAGACACGCCAGAATTAACCGCCCCCCACCCCTCGCCAGGAAATACACTGTTTCTCTTGCTCCCACCCAAATATTTTCCAATATGTATAATAGGAAACGTTTAGAAACTTAAGTGTGAGTCTCTAAGGTGAGAAGAATGTAAAAACTCAAGCTGTTCCTTTAGTGCTTATTCTATTTGCAATGTGCACCGGTAATTAGCGCTCAGATCATCTTCCCCTTGTGGGAATTTAAATAAGTCATTCCTTCTGAAAAGCACTCCTTCTTTCCAGGTAAGAGCTGCTAAAAAGGAGTAAATGTATTTCTTTACTCCTATGGGCAGATTCTTCTTATTTCTACTGTACTTATAAAAGCACATGGAAAGATCAAAGTAAACATAATAAGAATTTTAGATCAAGTCCTTAATATGTTTGATTTTAAAGCGGTAAGGGCTGGGAGTGAAAAAGCTGGGGGAGGACACTGTATTCAGCTGCTTTGTGATCCCTGGATGGAGCTGGATATAAAAAACAAACTTACTTTGTAGTTTCTTTCACCCCTGCTGGCTACATCACCCCATAAGTTGCCTCTGTCATACTAAAGGAATAGAGATTCGAGATGCTGTTTTAACATGTACTGTTTTGCATCATATAACAAATCATCAATGCTGTTTAATATTCTCCAGAAAACTCTACATGAATAGATCTGTACCTTCCCAAATCCTGAGACTTTAGCTCTCCCCTTTAAGAGGAAACCTGGCAAGGTCATCCCTCTAAGTCTTCAAAATAAAGTGCTAAGTGGATGCTAATGATGAGGGCCATCTGGTCCTGGTGGGAGTTCTGTGTTGCTCCCACCTCCCAAGGCTTTGTGGTCACATAGAAATTGGAAGAAGCCTTTTTTTCTTCTTCCCTGTTTCTTTTTATTAATTTCCCCTTTTTATGCTTAATTTAGGTAAGGTAAGCTAAGGTGAAGTCGCTCAGTCGTGTCCGACTCTTTGTGACCCCATGGACTGTAGCCTACCAGGCTCCTCCATCCATGGGATTTTCCAGGCAAGAGTACTGGAGTGAGTTGCCATTAATTTAGAAGTACAAGTAAAATTTTTTTCTTCATGTTTATTCCTCAGGTTTACTGGCCCCCAAGTGACCAGGATCTTCATGGTGGGAGGGGTAATATTTGCATTAGTTCCCCAAACTCCAGGGTTCCTTAAACTCCAAGGTCCCCTCTCACAGGTGGGAGTTCCCTTTGTCCCTGGGGAACTGAAGTGAGATGTTGAGGGCTTGCCTCAGACCACCCAGCCCTTCTGTCCCAACCTGGGACATTTGATTCAAACCTTGAATTGTTTCCATATCACCATATTTTCTGAGGGAGAAGTCATCAGAAGCATGGGAAAGAGAAAACATTCACCAGTAGAGTTTTCAGTTATTGGTACTCAGTGTGTGTGTGTGTGTGTGTGTGTGTGTGTGTGTGTGTGTGTGTGTGTGATTGATCTACAATATGTCCAAGATTGTAACTCTGAAAAAATAAGGCTAAATAAACCATTTGTTGTCAGTGTTTAGTCCCTAAGTCATGTCCAACTGTTTTGCAACCCCGTGGACTGTAACCTGCCAGGCTCCTCTGTCCACAGGATTCTCCAGGCAAGAATACTGGAGTGGGTTGCCATTTCCTTCTCCAGGGGGTCTTCCTGACCCAGGGATCAAACTTGCAAACTTGCGTATCCTGCATTGTAGGCAGATTCTTACCCAATTTAATTGCGGAACATTAAGAAACTGTTAAAAGAATGATATAGATCTCTCTGAAATTATATAGCAAGTATGTCTACTTTATGATGAAAGGTTAAATACTCATTGGACTGGGGTAATTTAATTTTTGTAAAGGTAATTCTGACTCTATGCACAGAAAAGTTTTAAAAGTTGCACACAAGGCTGTTAACAATTACACCCCCAGAAGATGAGACTTGGAAGGCTTGGGAGAAGACTTGCCATTTTCACTTTATATTTTCCTCTATTTTTAAACAATTATTTCTTCTCTTTTTGTCATTAAATAATGTTAAGTAAACAAATATTGAAAAGTGCAGTCTTTGCCACTGGGTAGATGACAGGCTGCACATGGTATTTCTGCTCCTATGATCAAACATATATTTTTCTGCCTCTTGGTTTGGGGAAAATGAGTGAGTCTGCTGAAGATGCAAAGATCATATTTGTAAGAAAAGGATCAAACTGGGAACACCCATGGCCCAGGAGTGTTAGGTAAGAAAAATAAGCTGCTAAGACTGAATAAATCTATCCTAACTTAAAAAATAAAACGTGGATGTCCCAGGGCAGATCTTAAAGAACCAGGCAGTACTTAAACTGCTGTGGATCTTAATCGCTGATGGTCTTCAGGAAGGGAAAGGATTGAAATGGTGTTCTCTGTGGTTCAGCTTAATTAATATTTATGGCTGCAGAAGAAAATTAAACAAGGCAAATGGTGTGATTTTAAACAGTCTGTGCTCCTGGTAGCAGGACTCACAATAAATTCAGAATCAGGAAGAGAGTGCTGAGGAATGGTTCCTGATTTCAGGTATCTTCCCCTCCCTCACCTGCCTCCCAGGCAACCCGACCCATTTTTTTTTTTTTTTGTACTGCAGCATACTTCAGTACTTACATCTCTGAATGCTACTGCCTGGTTCACTTCCGATTTTTGCATGTTTTTGTCTTTGTGACTGGTTATCTGCAGGAAGACTTTCCTTCATGGGGCATGCTGACAACTCTAATGGAAAAACTCATAGTTTACCCGTGAGGACTGGTATTGGAGGGATAAAATCAGATTAGGACAAGTTGTGGGTGAGTGCTTTTCAAACTTCAATTGATGGTTCATCAGTGTGTTGGGGTGGTAATCTACTTCACTGAAATGATCATTAATTAAAGGAAGGGCATAGAATAGAATCTCTCTGCATTGCACATAGAAAAGGCATGTGTAGTTCTGAAAAACTTGTTTTTGTTATAAACGTGTGTGTATCTGCAGCAGGATGGAAAATGCATTCTCTACTGGGTTAAGTGTTAGTCATGTCCAGTGTTTTGCTACTCTATGGGGTGTAGCCTGCCAGGCTCCCCTGTCCTTGGAATTCCCCAGGCAAGAACACTGGAGTGGGTTGCCATTCCCTTCTCCAGAGGATCTTGACACAAAAATCAAACCTGGGTCTCCCTCACTGCAGGCCGACTCTTTACCTTCTGGGCCACCACTCCAAAAAACCTGAAAGACCAGGTCCACTGGGAGCTCAGGCCTTCTTAGCAAAAAACTTCAGATTTCCCATCTGGAGTGGAGATAACAGCAAAAGTCACAGAGTGGGTGAGGGTGAAATGAGTTGAGGACTTGATGGGTACCTGGTATTTTGAGAACATCTGATTACTCTTACTTTTCCTCCCTGCTCCCTCAGCATTGCATCAGGGAGAGTTCCAACTCTACCCAGAGAGACGCGTGATGTCGAGTCCTACAGTTTGTCCTCTCAAGTCTAACCAGATCAACCTTCTTAAAAGACAATTAAACCTGCTCAAAATGATGCCACGTATTTGAAAAGATCAGTCTTATTTCTCTGGGTGAGGTCAGAGCTGTGCTGAGCACTGTGTCAAGGACCACTCCAGAATGAGTAAAAGTGTTCTACCCACTTGCAACTCTTAGCAAGAGCTAGACCTTGGTTTTAATTCCATGGCTTTCTCTTCCTTGGAAGGTTAAATTCAGTGCTGACAGTAAGTCCCAACCTCTCCCTATTTCCAATTCTTTCTAAACCCTCTACCACGTGCTAAATCATTCCTCTTCCTCCCCCCAACCCCATCCTCTTTCTGAAGTCATTTGGTCCAGAAAACCCCTGCATCCAAATGTTTTTGTAACTCCCCTCTTACACCTTCCCAGCTCACCACTTCTCTTTCTGATTCCCATTCTATTCTCCTAACATTCTTCACATTCCCCTTCTTCCCCATCCACCAAGCCATCTTCCACCCAGTCATGTTCTCCTGGTGACCCAAAGCTGGCAGAAGCCCCATTCATCTTTCTAGAAGGTCCCTCAGCTGCCAGAGCCAACCTGCTGCCCTTTTCCTGCTGGCTGCTTCAGACCAACCTTGGCACCTGCGTGGGGAGGAATGTTTGCTAAGTTTCAACCATTAGATTGAAAAACAAAACAAAATAAAACTTCCACTTCGACTTATTTCAGGTAACTTCAATGTTTTCATTCTCTTGAGAGGACCAACATAGCCACCTGTTTTGTAAGAAAATAAAAACTTCGCTCTTAGTGATGGAAAACTCCCCCCTTTTCCATGGGACCTGGTGAGTTTGAAAACTTTGCTCTTACAATGAGTACTGCAGTGAATCTTCTTGTCCGTGAATTCATATGCACATGCCCACGTTCCTCTAGTGCCTGGAGGTTCTGGAGAGATCCACGCATTACCCTGTAGAGGTCATTTCTGCCGATGAAAGGGGGTGTGCTGGGGTGAGGGCATAATAGAGGAGACTTTGTCTTTATCTGCCATGTTTTAATTTCTTTGCAAAGAGAATGCATCCACATGTTATTTCTGTGTTTAAGTTATGCTGAAATGTTTCCAGGAGCACCGACAAATTCCAACACTAGCAGTTCTCATCAAGAGATTAGTCAAGCACCTCCTTGCTCTGCACCTCTTTCCTCTGAGTTGCAGCCAGTGGTCACTGTGATGGAACTGAACCTCCTTTGCATGGGTCCTCAAGGATTAGAAATTCTGTTCTGAAGCTTCCTTCTTTTCAGCTCCTGCCACACTTGTGACAGGATGTGTAAAGCAACCTTGGCCTTAGCTTTCATTTAAACACACTTATGTCCATATTCTTGGAGCAAGTCGGCCAATGTGCATCTAATAAATGTATGTGAATCCCCAGCCATGCCCCTTGGGTTCAGGGCTCACAGGGCATCATGGATATCTTCAAGGAGTTTCCAGGGTTGGGAGTGGACCAGAAATCAGCACAATGTGGTGTGTTAGTGCATCCCAGGGGGCAGCAATCCAATCTTCCTGGGATGGGAGGGTCCATGCCTCCTGACCAGGAGCAATTTTAAGTCCTCCCTGGGGGAAGGAGATGAGTTCCCCAGGCTGAAAGGTACCCAGAGCTCCCCTAGTGGAGGGAAGCAGCAGCGCAAGGGAGTGCCCCAGACCCAGCTGGGGAAGCCACTGCCTGGAAGAGACCATGAAGCTGGAGGGGGATAGAGGATGGGTGTCACCTAGGATTTGGAGTGGCTGTTCCCCTGACAGTGTGGAGGGAAGTGAGGCTGGACCCAGGACCACCTCTCATCTGGCTCTGGTTCAGCAGGCTAACTACTGGGTGTGACAACCACAGGCCATTTCAACCTCTCAGGTTCCTGGGCTGCAGAGGTCATGGCCCTTCCTGGGATGGCCCATATTCCATCCTGATGGAGGAGATCTCAGGCCCACTCCAGACATCTCTATGGGCTGCACTAGCTCCGAGGTACCCCATCGGGTTCTGCAAGGCTGCTTTGGGGCCACATGGAAACTTAGCTTGCCCCTCTGCCCACAGCTACCTCCACCCCACTCTTGCGCTCTGCTAGATGTTGAGCCAACCAGTCCCCCTGAATGTGGCACAGGCTAAACGCCACCAAGAAGCTGTCTTGGGGAGTCCAGATGAACAACCACTTTGGAGCTGCAGCACCAATCTGGGCAGGGGAGACTGCCCAGTGATGGAGACATCCTAGTTCTACCTATGGCCTCTGAAGGTGTCTCCAGAAAACTCCAAGCTGACACAGACAGGAAAGTATTAGGTGACATAAAAATACAGAACTAGGAGTCAAAATTCTCTGTCTTAGTTCCTGTTTCCCCATGAAGTAGAGCCAAGGAATCAAGTTCAGACTGGCACTTGACTCAGCAAACACTGGGAAAGCACTGGGGATCTGAGAGCAGGAAGGGAAGGTAGCCGATAAGGAGTTAGTGGTGAAGCCAGTTCCTACTGTGGGCATCTGGAGCTTCACCTACAGCAGCTTCTTAAGGCAGAGCAGAAAATGCACTGCGGACATATCCCTGGGAGTAGGAGGGAGTGGGGGGGTGTCTGTTCCCCAATCCTGCACTGCTGATTGACAGCTGCTGTTGGGGGTCTTAAACCTCCAGACACTTCCAGTCCTAAGCAGGGAGGGTAAAACCCTTTTGCTAGAAAGCTGCCTATGGAATCTGGCAAATGCAAGGAGGGTTTAGCAGGGGAAATATTCAGGGCCCTTCCACTATCTCTGTATGTTCCAGGGTCTCCATTTCTTAATAGCTCAGCCCGCTTGAGCCTCAGCCCCTGAATCATCAAACAAGGATAATGCTTATGAGGGCTTCTCAGGGGTGAGAACTTTAAATGTGACTTTGCTTTAGTTCTCAAATAATATGGTTAAGGATAGGTGACATGGTGGGGAGATGGCCATGTCATAATATTAATCCTTGTCGTCACACACCCTGGCCCAGCACTGCCCTTCCTAAGTGTGGAGAGGCCACGAGTCCCCTCCAAGATCTCCAGGATGGAATCCACCTTCCAAGTGTGAATTTCCAGCGTCACATGCAGTTGCTCCCCTGCATTCACCAAAAGTTACGCTTTGCCAGCTCCCTCTAGCACTGTCAAAGGGGCCACTCCGAAGAGTGTTGCAGAATTCAGGCATCATGCTCTTTCCACACTTTTTAGGGCTAACATCTGAGGACAGTGAGGTCAGTGTCCACCCGAGGGCTGAACAGGGTTGAAGGTCCTCCTGTCTCCATGGCAGTACTTACTGCACCACAAGGAAGGCAGATAGAAATGCCCAGTTTGAAGAGAAACCTTCTAAAAGTGTGCATTTTCAACATTCATTGGTGAAAGAGTCAGCTGAAGTATTGAGTAAAGGTGAACTTTGTTCCTTATTAAATAGAAGGTAGACTGTTGCCTTGCTCCCAGTTTCCTGGTGAGATGATTCACTTGCAGTGAATGGGGACTCACGATAACATTATATCATCATGGAAAATCCTCTCCGTAAAGGCCGGATCTCTAGCTGCTCCTTAAGCCCCAAAGGCCAGAGAGTACAATACACTGGGCTCAAACAGAGCAGAGATCACAGAGGAAAGCTCTTATAAATCGACCCTAAACACTTTTGTGCAAAAAAAAAATCCAAGACTGTTGTAATTCCTACCATGTGTGAGAAGGGATATCCCATTTTCAGGGCTCTTTCTACAAAGTACTGATGGAATTTCTCCCATCCTTGTAAGAACTCTCACTCCCTGAGTCCCAGATTACTTTTAACAGAAAGCCTTTGATTAGATCCCCATGAGGTTAATGAGACCTTAAATCAGTCACACACCCTTCAAAATTTATCTGGAAATTGCACCCGCTCTTTATTTTTATCACTGTTCCAATGGTCCTTCCTATAATTGAGTTTTACATTCTAGACATTAATCATTGTAATTTTTAAATCTAGATAACATCTGAAAGACAAGTTCCCATTTCCTAATCTTGTTTTAGGCAGTCTGGAATAATAAGCTTTCAATTCAAGATTAAAAAAAAATTCACACATGCACACAAACTTGAGATGTTTCAGACTTTATGATCTGAGCTTAAAAAAAAAAGGGTTGAGCCTTTGATTCATATTCTATTCAATCATGGGTACACCAGTGCTGGAGGGATTTGCATGTTTAAAGGAGTGCGCAGAAAGGCAGCCCACATAATGAATTCTGCAGGGTCTTGGCGGAGGAATTGGTATTCACCCTTGGCGCTGGTGTCTGCTGCAGCGTCTGTGTTCTCTGCGTGCGCTGATTGGGCGCCAGTGCCCAGCAGTGACCAATCATATGGCGTCGGAGGGAGGACTCCATCAGCAGTGACCAATCATATGGCGTCGGAGGGAGGACTCCATCGGCTGGACTTGGACTTGGGAGGAGAAATGAGTTGAGTGGCTACAGGGTCCACAAATTGGTTTGCAGGGTGTGTGTGTGGCAAGAGTCGAGGCGTGGGTGGTGGGGTTGATTCCTTTCCCCAGACAATCTCTTGATTCGGAAGCACCTCTTTCTTGGGGGTTTGAAGACCCAGAGGCATCCCTTTCTCCAGTTTCTGTTGGCAGTTGCATAGGTCACCTCTTTTTTCTGGTGGGAGAATGTGCTGGAAAATGGTCTGAGAATGAGCTAAATAGTCTTTAGCTCCCAGACTGGTCAGAACTTCGACATTCAAATGTTCCACAGGGTGTGCTAAAACTGCCTCAGATCCTCAGGACCTGGAAATAACTAGCTATGGTTGAGGTTATTTAAAATTTTACAAGAAAAGGCGAAGGCACACCACTAGGGCACATTGAAACCACTGTTTCTGAAAGGGTTGTGTGAAAAGGAGCCGGAATGGGGGCCGGGGAAAAAAACCTCAGTTTTCCTTTAGCTCAGGCTTACTCATCACCTTTTCTCTCCAACTGTGTCAACATGGGGGCAGGACCTCCTGTCAGTCAGCACCTTTGATGTCTGGGAGTCCCTTCTCTCTGTCCTCATCACCCACTGACTCTGCCAGGGGCTGCTGCTGCTTCCCTGGAGCTTATCATCCAGTCAAACAGGTGGTCTAGCCCAAAGGTTTTCATGGCATGAGATAAATGGATGATTCTACTTAGAGCATGACTTTTAGAATCAAGACTTTGACTTGAGTCTGATTCTGTCACTTCCAAGCTGGGTAACCTTGATGAAAATCCAGAGCCTCTTAAGTCACAATTTCTTCATCTTTCAAGGAAGGTAATGGTTGTTTCTTCCTCTCAGAATGGTGGGGACCATGCCCATCAGGCACCCAGTGGTGGCTCCCAGAGAGGGATTATTCATGGCCTCTGAAAATACAATACAGTTTATCCCCCTCATGGCTACAGCTTGCGGTGGGAAGAGCCAAATGGATTTTCCCTCAATTTGGAAGTGGCCTGACTTCCAACACTATGAATCTCCTTCGGGGGGGCTCTGGGAGGTGATGTTATCCAGGGCAGCTAGGGCCCTGCCTTTCATCCCCCGCCCTGCCCACCTGTTCAGCCAGGTAGGGGAAAGAGGGGCATATTTCTTTTGAGGATGCTTAATGCTTCCTCTGGTGAGACTGAAGTTCTGACCAGTTGTTATGACAGCTTGCTCCTTCTCCTCATCATTACAGGAGAAAATCCTGGTGTTTGAGACTGACACTTTGGAGAGCATCTTATTCTCCCACAGAATGTGACATAGAAGATAGAACAGTTCTGACCCCAAACAAGCATTTCTAACTTTTTATCATGGTTATTTCTAAAATCAGAGAAATAAACATTTTACTGACACTGTCCTTCCCAAATGTGTGGGAAAGACAGTGGGCAGAGACTCAAATGACCCAACTGTGAGTTTTGTCTCTTGGAAGCTGGGTGACCCTGAGTAAGCTGGTTAAGACTGGGAGCTTAACCTTTAAACTGAGCAAGGACATGCACACGAGCAGAGACTATGAAGGTGACCAAAGATCATGGTTGGGGGGTGGGTAAAAGCTCAGTCCTATGACCTGGTGCCCAGAGACACAGAGCTGAAAGGGTCTGAGAACTCCTTTTATGAACAAGTTACTGGTTTGGGGGGACATGGAGTGGGTTTGGCTCCTCCTAAGAGCTTCCTTTTTTTTTTTTTTTTTACAAGTATTTACATCTACTCATGATGACTAGCATAAACCCTCGATGTTGCAAATACGGAACCAATGCCTTCTTCGGTCTCTTGCCAATCAAGCTCTTTTGTTCCATCCACTATGAAAGTGAACTCATGAGACAAGGGTTTGGAGTGTTTTCTAGACTCTTGCTAGTTAAATTTGACTGTTCACCTGAGTCATGGGGTTTGGGGAAGGGGATGTTGTTTCCTATTCAAAGGAAGATTCTGCCTCCAAAGGTCCCTGGAGGCTTGAAGATCTCCACTTCTGACAGGCTCCCAGGCAAGGACAATCCATCATCCCAGAACCCATTTGAGAATGAAATAGTCATTGATCTTCTCTGAGGTGCAAAATTCTCTTTTCTGAGTGTGTAGCAAGGAAATCATTTTGAAAGCTAATTTTTGGGGAAAGAGAAAAAGATGTTTGAAGCTCTAGAATCTTCCTTCACATGTCAGGAGTGAGGATGGTCGGATTCAGACCCTAAAGCTTTACATGAGTCCAGGGAATTAGGGAGGGGCATGGGAATAGCTGGGAGGGGTTTATCTGAGACTCAGGACATCAGGGCTCATGTTCTCTTTTCCAACCTAGGAGGGCAGCAAGGGAGGAAGCAGGTTTGGGGTGGAGGGTCTGGAGCTGGTGTTTTGAGTCTTCCTCACCTACCTCTGTTGGGGGAGGGGAGCCAGGCACTCCTGTAGGCTATGGGGGTGGGAGTGCTCAGAGTCACTGAGGGACCGATCCATCAGGCCCGCTGGGCTGCCAGGTAACAGCAGAGTGATGGGGAACTGAAGCTGACGCTGAAGGTGAGCGTGGCTGGGACTCAGACTCTGCAGCCCCACAGGTGAGAGTCAGCCGTGTGTGGACCCCAGCCCTGATACAGGTGCCCGCTCTGCAACTCCCGCCCTGGCACAGACTCCCCACTGCCTGAAGCTGTGGGAGCACTTCCTGAAACTGGGCACATCTTGAGGAAGACAGCAGTCCACAGCTCTGGTGGGAAGGTGCTTTTCCAACAGATAGGATAATGAGTTGACAGAGGCTGCTTAACATGAGGAGGAAACTGTGTGATGTTTAATTAGCAGCCTTGCTCAGTACCCTGCGACACTCCCTCCCCCCACCCCAGTCTTTAGAGGGAATGCAGGTGGAAGGGACTCCAAAATTGAGTCCAAGCATGGGAAATAAAGAGATGCTTTTCTCTTGGCATGTGGGAATAGTTGTGTGTCATTTCCTCCTACAGTGTCAGGAGCAATAAACTAAATCTCACTCTCCCAACACAAAACCGTTTCATTCCTCAAACTCGTGTCCGTTGAGTTGGTGATGCCATCCAACCATCTCATCTTCTGTCACCCCCCTTTTCCTCCTGCCCTCAATCTTGCCCACCATGCGCTCCCATGGGCTTGCCCAGGCCGACAGTTCAGAACTTGAGTGGGGACACAGCAGGGGACATAGGGCCCTCCTTACTTAGTCTACTTATTTTTTAAAGAAGTATTTATTTGTGTGGCTGTGCCAGGTCTTAGTTGTGGCACCTGAGATCTTCCGTCTTCACTGTAGCATGCTGGATCTTTAGTTCCCTGACCAGGGATTGAACCCGAGTCCACTGCGTTGGGAGTGTGGATTCTTAGCCACTGGACAGCCAGGCAAGTCTCCACTTAATCTACTTCTACTTTGATGTTTATGCCATCAAAACTCACTGGAACACTCAAGATCATTTTTCAGCTGTAGGTTACAGAATCAGAAACCCATAGGTTATGCTGATTGTTGGGAATACTGTGTTTTAGGTACACATATTTGAAAACCTTTGTTTACTCTATTTTTCCCAGTAATTCTTCATAACACCCCAGTCTTTAGTGCCCCATCGTGAATTCACTGTGAGCTGCTCAAAAGTTACCTACTTGGCCAGATTTGACTCCTGTTTAAGTGCTGCCTGATCCAAGTTTACACGAGTGACTCCTGCTGAGCAGTTGCATACAAAGCAGGGGCTGTCGTTGGGCAGCTTCGCAAGCCCTACTGTTTTCACTGGTCTGGGCGTGTGTTTTAAGAGGAACCTGGCCAAAAGTCTGCAGTTGGCTCTGCTGTCGTTACAGGAGGACGCCAGCGCCCTGTGAGGGCTGCACGGGGAACAGATGCTGAAAAGGTCTAGGTGTAGGTGGCAGGGTGGGAGGAGTCTCTAAAGTTTCCCTCCAGAGCCCATGGTTCATGGATACCAGGCAGCACATCCCCGACTTGGTCTGGGATGCTGGGAGTGATGTGGAAAATTCAGCAGGCACAGTGCATCTGGGCTGGATGGGGGTGGGGGGAGGTAGACAAAGAGGGAAAATGCAGCCATAGGGAGGCAAAGTCTAAGATCTCCCATGATCCCAACCCCTGGTGTTCATAGCCCCCGGGGGTCCCATCCTCTGGAGCATAGCCGAGACTTGCTTTCAGCCAAAAGACTATGGCAAAGGGGAACGGACTTTGTAGATGGGATTAAGGTCCCCAGTCAGCTGACTTGGCCTTAATTAAAAGGAGAGGATCCCAGCTGAGCCTGACTTTATCAAGGGGAGCTCTCAATACTGGGGACAGAGGCTGTCCCTTGCTGGTTTGGGGAAGTAAGATGCCAAAGTGAGCCTGCCGATGAAGAGAGCCATGTGCCAAGGGCTTGTGGTTCCTGGGACAGGTTTGGACTAAGCTGGAGGGCGGCAGGGAGTTGGACCAGGGTGGACAGGGTGAGTGGGAGACTTCGGGGAGGCCTCCTTCTGAAGTGGCTGTAACCTTCCCAGCCACCCCAGAAGTCAGCTGGCCAGGCTGGGGCCTGCCTGCGTTTGGGAAGACCGGCGGGGTATTAGAAGACCTGACCCACCCGAGGACTCCTCAGGCCTGTTCTTTCTAGGTAAGTGGACCCCACCACATCCATTTCCTGGTCAATTCTTGGTAGCTCTATAGCATATGTATACATACCCTTTGCATGTGGTCTTACATTTAGGGTTGCTTGCACCTGTCTTAGGCTCTGGCGAGGGTCCTGGGGCTCAGGCCTGAGCTAATTAATTCCACTTTATGCCCGGACACAGGTACCATTTCAGGGGTGAGCTCTGAAGCCATGAGACCCTCAGGAGACACGTGCTGGGAGCAACTGGAAAAAGAGCTGTTTTGCTCTTCTGGGAAGCGATCCCCGCCTTCCCTCCAGGATGCGAGGGAAGAATGATCGTTGTGCGAGTTTCCAGGAGCTGTTGGCAGCCTGCATGAAGCTGCCCACTCAGCGTAAGATGAGGAAAGCAGGATGAACTCAGGGTCTTGCTGTTCTTGCTGTTCTTGCTGTACCCTTGAATCACACAAACCGGAAGCTTGTCTCTCTCTGGACCTCAAGGGATGTGATCCCTGCAGTCCATTCTGGTATGAACCAGAGGGCTTCTGCTTGGGGATGGCTTTTCCCAGTCAGGGTTTAGTTAGGTTTCCTAAACCGCTAGCAAAGTAGAGCCTTATTGGCAGAAAGAATGGCCCTTTGCTGTGTTTGCACCATTCAAAGACCTCACTGCCCAGGGGACCTCGCCAATGCTGGTAAATTTCCCTCAAACTATTGTCAAATAAAGACCATCATTTCCAATTTGCAAAATGTCTCTAAAAGTCTGGGAGGCTCACACCAAAGTAGCATTTTTCTCTTAAACATATCTACACCAGGATTCCAAAAATTATCAAAATTACTATTAAAAAGAAAAAGTCCCAAAACTTTGGGGACTGGGTTTTGCATTTGCAAAATGATTTGCAACCAGATCTGTCAGGTAGCACTTCATGGAAATCAAGAAGTTAGGTTTTGAATATCTAGGTCATTTTCTTCTCAGCATCCAAATCCATAGTAAAATCAACTTTCTAGCTGTCTAGACTCAGTAGGGCTAGAGAATCAGGTTAGCGCTCCATCAGGTGCTGAGTAATTGTGATAAAAGTAGGCAGAGCTGGGGGCTTCCCTGGTGGCTCAGTGGTAAACCCACCTGCCACTGCAGGAGACACAGGTTTGATCCCTGATCCAGGAAGATCCCACATGCTGAGGAGAAACTAAGGCCATGTGCCACAAGTATTGAGCCTGTGCTCGAGAGCCAGGAGTCTCAACTGCGGAGCCTGCGAGCCACAATGTCTGAAGCCCTTGTGCTTTAGAACCTGTGCTCCACAACAAGAGAAGCCATTGCAATGAGAATCCCACACACCACAACTAGAGAGTAGCCTCTGCTCTCCAAAGCTAGAGAAAAGCTTGCGTGGCCATGAAGACCCAGCACAGCCAAAAATACACACATACATAAAATTATTTTTTTTAAAAAAGTAGATGTAGTTGGGAAGCAGTCCTATTGAATTAACTTAATTCTTTAAATCCATCATTTTTTTTTTTTGCCCCAGAAACTCCTCAATTCGTTTGTCCTGTCCTGCGGCCACCTTCTGTAGTTGGCAAACCTGGCCCCTCCACCCTAAATAACTCTGAACCTGTGGCATTGGATCTGGGCTGGTTTGAAATGGCAGTATTTTCCCACTCATTTCTTCATTCAGGATTTCTTTCCTTCAAAGGATGCTTGTGTTTTCCATGTCTGCGTCCCTGCTTGTATGAATCTAAAATGAATCTGAACTAAAAGTACTTGTTGAGTGGTTATGCTCCCAACTGTAATTTGGAGTCAAGGTATGAATATTTTATACTCAAAGAGTCACTGAAAATTTGCAGGAGGTTTTTTTTTTTTTTTTAGTAAATGAATACACTCATTTTTGTTGGCACAGGTAGACGATAGCTGGGGGAAAACAAAAATACAGGACAAGTCCTCAGTCATCAGTCTTGCAAAAATGAATCTGGATCTGTGTTTGGGGATGATCAGGAGTAAGTGTGGTGAGGACACAGTGTCCTTGGGAGGGTAGAAATCCCAGGATGAAGGGGAGCTGAGTAGGAAACAAACACAAAAGCCACCCACATGCTCCGATCTCAGCTTGAACCCACCCAGATTCCCAAGGTGCCTCTCCAGAAGGTTGTCTTCATGCCCTGGCAGAAACTAGGTGTCGGGCAGGGGAGCCAGTATTCAGATGTCTGTGGCTTCCTTTCACTGCAAAAATAGATTTACAAAATAATCCAGTCTTTGGTCAGGTCTCTTCCAAGACGGGGAGACCTGACAGCCCCTGTGTGTTGGGTGTTCCAGCTGCCCTGAGCCCACATTTCTGTGAGCTCATGGGTTGCTTCAAAGCTGTTGAACGCAGTTGAAACAGAATATTAATACATGTGAACTGAGCCTGTGCGGTTTATTCTCTTAATAACGTCTCCAGGTTTACAGGGAGGGTCCTATTAAGTGATTTTCTTTAACTTTAAAGAACTAGAAAGTAGAGAGAAAGTGTCTGGGCTCTTTTAACCTTCAAACATGACCACATTGAGGACAGCGATTACCCAAGAAATGCCAGTCTCTTTTCTGAGACTTCTGAAGGACCGTCGTCACAAGTCCTTTCTGATGCTCATTGAGGGCTTAAAATGTGTTTTCATTGTGCCTGATGCATAGTGCTTCTCTGATCACAATTCTGGTCTTGCCCTAAGCAAAGTATGGGGCAATTTAGAGGGGAAAAGGGACCTTTTTAAACTTTGATGGGGCAGTTGCCAAGATCATGACTGCTTGTGGGTGTTGGGCACACTGCCCTTTAGTAAATCTTAAATGGCCACACTTCTCTCTTCTTTCGCTCCATTCCTATGGGTTTCATTCCTAATGTCTAACCTTTATTCTGGACTCAGGATTCTGGGTCCTTTAAGTAGATTCAACCTGGGAGGAGTTTGTAAAGATTCAGATCTCTGCGATGTAAAAAGCCCAGATGAAATTTTGATCTATTAAATTGGACAAAGTTTTACATTTGTTAGTATGCAGCATTGGCCAAAGTGTAGCTAAAAATGCTAATTCTTAGGTTGGTTGTGAGAGTAAAATGGCTGCAACCTCTGAGGATGGATTGGTGATACAATCTACCCTATAATTGTTCTTCTAATTCTTTATCTTCCAGCACTAAAAGTGAGCAGAGGTTTACATATTGCATTTGTGTTGATAGGAAAACAACTTCTATGCTAATCAACAGGGGCTCCATCACATAAACTAAGGTATAGACACACAAAGGAATATTATGCAACTGTGTAAAAGAAAAAGCTGATTGGACTGTGGTGTCATTAAGAGCTCTCTAAGACATGGTGCTTGAAAAAAGGCAAGGGGTAGAACAGTATAGTTTAACCCCATTTGTATTCAAAAGAAGGTGTATGTGTGCATTATACATCTGCAGAAAATTTCCAAAGGGACAGACATCAATTGTAATGATTGATACTCTCTTTGTTATGGAACTGGGGACCTGAGAGGAGAAAAGGGAGAATTTACCTTTTGTGTTGTATGCTTTTGTGTTACTTTAAAAAATTCTGATGGAGACATCCCTGGTGGTCCAGTGGTAAGGAATCAACCTTCCAATGCAGGAGATGCAGATCTGACCCTTGATCGGGGAACTAAGATCCCACATGCTGTTGGCAATGAAACCCATGTGCCTCAGCTAGAGAGAAGCCCTAGTGTCACAATTAAGACCTGACACAGCCAATAAATAAATATCTAAAAATCATAACGTCTGTATTGTTTTATTGTGATTAGCTTGTTAATTGCTAAAATAAGCACATAAATCCAGCTGTGGTTGTGAATCTACATCGCCTGCGTCAATCCAGACTGCCTTCTGTTTAACACCACTGATCCTCCCACTCTTATCCCAGTTCCTTTGCCAGACTCTTTGTGGCCACATCCATGCTCAGCTCTTCCTGGTCTGAATACAGGAATGCAGTAAACCTTCCAGAAAATGCCAAGGGGCTGGTTGTGCCCCTGACTTCTTTACTCCCAAGTGATGATCTGATTTCTCTCAACCCAGGTCCTAATAACCTCCATGAATGTCATGGTATTTGTTTTTATAATAAATTTTCACAAAGGCAGTAGCCCAACATGACACACACTTAATATCTCACCATTTCTGTGGTCAGCAGTTCAGCACAGCTCAGCTGACCCTGTGCTTTGGCTGAGTTCCCACAAGGCTGAGTTCAGGGTGCTGGCTGTGTCTGTGATCTTATCTGAACACTCAGCCGGGGAAGGCTCTCCTTCTAAGCTCCTAGGTTGTTGGCAGGAGTCAGTTCTTTGTGACTTATTGGGCTGGGGGCCTCAGTTTCTGGCTGGTGGTTGGCTGGAGGCTGTCTTGGATCCCTTGCTTCACCCAAGCCAGTAAGGAAGACTTGATGGACCTGCCGTTCTTGTTAGGATATCATGGCTGTGATGAATCAGTGCTCATCTGTTGGCCAGAAGCCAGTCACAGGTTCTGTTCACACTTTGGGGGAGGGGTTGGTTGGGCAAAGGCACAGACACTAGGAGGTGGGGCCATTGGGGACCACTGTAGAATAGTCCCTTCCCATCATGAACTTGTATGAGTGATGTTCAGACAGCCAGATAGAACTCCATCAGAAGCATCTTATTGCCTCAGATGGTTTTTCCTTATGGGTTCCTTACCTTTCCAGTGAGTCAAAGCTTTCCAGGGTCTTTCTAGACCACTTTCCATGTCTTCTGTGTTCAGTCCTATATTTCCTTTTTGCCTAGCTTTAGCCAGTGATGTCAGCCTGTATTGAAAGATTAATTCCCCTCTTTATTCACTTGTGTCCACCCTTCTAGTCCTGAGCATTGGAGGAAAGTGACTTGGGATCAATGAAGGCTCAGATATGTAGCAACTAGTGAGTGATTCTGGTTCCTCTGGGCTCCGGTTCTCGGCCACTCAGTCATGGTGCGCCTGCTGCACCCCTGCTCTGTCACTCACTCCATGTCACTTTCTCATTGATTTGCTTCATAAGCGAACACTGCTTGATGCTCTCTGGTTGATTATCTGTTTCCCTGTCTAGTATCTGCTTCCCTCCTACTTAGGAAGAAGCAGAGACGCAGGGAATCTTGTTTTGTCTTGTTCATGCAGTTTCTCCGGAATCTGGCATACGCTAAACATTTAACAAGTATATGTAGAATTAATAATTGATTTAGTCAGGCCCTAACCAATGTGCCCTGTGAATCTTTTATGTGGAAGTAGACTATCGCTACCCTGGCCTTGGCAGTCATGTCTCACAGTGATTTCAGAGGTGCCTGATGACTATGAACCTAAACCTTCTGATTCTGGTGTTACTGACTTTGGCCTTGGTGATATCTAAGCGTTTCCCACTCTTCACTCTCTTCCCACATTGCAACCTGCTCCAGTGACCCACAGTGTCTAGAAGTTGTTTTCAGTCTCCATGTTGGCCATTGGCTTCCCCCAAACAGGCTGTAACTACAAAATAGCTGCAACATTTGGAGCCTAACAACTGTTCCTCTTTACCTGAATATTTGTTGGCATAGATGACCTAATTATAGATGGGGATTGATAACGATCATAATAATAAGAATTATTACAATCAAATATTACTCAACCATCAAAAGAATGAAATAATGCCACTTGCAGCAATATGGATGGACCTAGAGATTATCATACTAAGTGAAGTAAGTCAGAAAAAGAAAGACCAGTGTTGTAAATTAAAGCATATATATGGAATCTAGACATAGTACTGATGGTCCTATGTACAGGGCAGTAAGGGAGACATAGACATAGAGAACAGACTTTGGGACACAGTTAGAGAGTGTGGGATGACTCGAGTGAAAAGCACTGAAACATATACATTACCATATATAAAATAGATAGCCAGTGGGAGTTTGATGTATGACGAAGGGCACCCAAAGCCGGTGCTCTGTGACAACCTGGAGTGGCGAGGGAGGTGGGAAGGGGGTTCAGGAGGGAGGGGACACATGTATGCCGATGGTTGATTCATGTCGAAGTATGACAGAGGTCATCACAATATTGTAAGGTAATTATCCTCCAATTAAATAGATACTTTTCATTTAAAAAGAGGAAAACAAATACCATAGGATATCACTTATATGTGGAATCTAAAATACAGTACAAATCAAAATTATCTATGAAACAAAAACAGGCTCACAGATGTAGAGAACAGATTTGTAGTTGCCAAAGCAATGAGGGGGAGGGGAAGGTAGAAATGAGAGTTTGGGATTAGCAGAGGCAAACTATTGTATATAGGATGGGTTAAACAAGGTCTTACTCTATAGCACAGGGAACTATATTCAATATCTTGTGATAAACCATAATGGAAGAGAACATAAAAAAAGAATATATCTGTGTAACTAAATCACTTTGCTATGCAGAAGAAATTAACATGACATTGCAAATCAACTATACTTTGATAACATTTTTTAAAAATAAAGTTGTTATTATTTTGAAAGTACTTGGTGTGTCAGGCTCTCAGTTGTGCACTTTATCTGTAGTAGTGTCTCCTTCAACACTCACAGCAATCTCATCAAGAATGGGAGATGAGGGGCTTCCTGGGTGGTCCAGTGGTTAAGACTCTGTGCATCAAGTTCTTCCACTGCAGGGGGCGCACATTCAATCCCTGGTTGGGGACTAATATCCCACATGCCATGTAAGACATGCTAAGTCACTTTAGTCATGTCTGACTCTTTGCAACCCCATGGACTGTAACCCTCCAGGCTCCTCTAATCATGGGATTCTCCAGAGAAGAATACTGGAGTGGGCAGCCATTCCCTTCTCCAGGAGATCTTCCCGACCCAGGGGTTAAACCTGCAACTCCAACTGTGACAAGGCCAAAAACAAAACAAAAGTAACGGGAGATGAGATTCCTACTCACTGGGCCGTTCACACTTCTAGAAACAACTACCTGATCCAGTGGAAATGTAGTTTCTAAGCCATTTTATTAGGCAAATGTCAATGAAAATAATTTTAATGGCATTCTTGCATTAGGAAGAAGCCTCAATGGAAACACAGTTTTGCCATAATTAGATTGAAATAGTTCAGCACTGTATACATAATCTGAACTGGTCTTACTTAAGCTCAGCTAGTACATTGACAAGTCACTACTGTAAGCTTTTAAGAAATGGATTTCTAATATTTGATTTTTCACAGTGTTTATTCAAAATTGAATTTTACCATTAAAATTTGCACTATATGAGTCATTAAGGCTACACTTTTCTCATTACTGTAACAGGAAGACACATTCAAACAAAGGCATTTCAGAGTACTCAAGGTTGAATAATGAAAGTCCACACCTAGAGGCTTTCTTTGAGCTGGTCAGGGTTTTCTGTTCTTGCTGAAGGGCATCCTCTTTCCCAGGGACAGGAATGGTCATTTTACATCTGTTTTTAAGGCTCGATTTTCTATTATATCTTTTTCTTGGCCTCCTCTCCAGAGTCTATCTCTGAAAAACAGGCTTAGAAGCCCTTCTAATGAAGGGGAGACTGTCCCTGCTCAATGCCATTCCTAGAGAGGCTTGACCTAAAGTACGCGGGGACAGGCACAGTGAGTAAACAGCTGGGAAATTTTTTACACTGGACTGGGACATCTCCTATATTCTGTAGATGGGTAATTAGACTCTGGCTCAGATGACTTAATTGCGGCATTTTCAAGGGCTTTTCAGGGTCTTAGAGGCAGTGAGCCATGCGCCAGGACTCTGGAATGAGATGAGACACTCAGGTTAGTCCTTCTGGACCACATAACAAAGGCTTCTCCGCTTTTTTGCAACTCCAATTTCCTTGTCTCTGAATCAAAAGTAAACTGAGATGGCATCTTCGTGCAGTTGGAGGCTTAGTATTGGATTAACACACTCATATACAATACTATTCCTTGGCACAAAATAAGCAATGAAGTCGTGGTCCTTCCTGTCCTGTCCTCATGACCTGCCACCAATTTCCAACACAGACCAGTGTCCCTTCCCATGACTCAAATAAAGGTGGGGTTCTGGTGGTGAGGAAGGGGAGCAACACCAACATCTCCTCAACACACCAGCAAAAGAGAGTTGAAGAATCATCTTGGGAGAAAGCCCCACCCAAAGAAGGAAAGAGAATATCCTGAAATGAGTCCTTCATGTCGTCTTTTCATTTGTGTGTAAGAGAACTCTTGCTTTCTGATTCCATTCATCCCGTGTCCTATTTTCTTTCTTAAAAGATTTTTATTGGAATACAGTTGATTTACAATGTTGTGTTGTTTTCTGCTGTACAGCAAAGTGGATCAGTTATACACATACATAGATCCACTCTTCTTTTAGATTCTTTTCCCATATAGGTCATTATGGAGTATTGAGTAGTGTTTCCTGTGAAGGTCCTTTTTAGCTGTTTGTTTTATGTATACAAATGACCTTCTTCCTCAAGTTTTGTTTTTGTTAAATGTCCCTCCATTCATGCTGATGCTCATCCTCTCGGCCTTCCCTTCTCACTTCCCCACACTCCCCACATCCTCTGCACAAGCAATACCTGTTAGCCCAACCTCCAAGCCCGTCTCCACCTCCACTGTTGCCCTCACCACCCAAACCACCATGATTTCCTTGTCGTGTTAGTTCTCAGGACCCTTTTAGGTCCTGTTCGGTGGGCTTTCTCCTTCTGTGCTTGCCCCCAACCCACAGCAAACAGGGCAACGCTTTAAATGTGTAAATCTGATCACCTGCTTTCCACCACGAAGCCAATAACTCCCCACTGACCTTAGAGTAAAATTCTCTGCAGAAACGTAGACAGACCTCAGTTCCTAAATTGTAACTCAAAAAGGAGGACAGTCGGATTTAAATAAAAGTGGGAAAGACTTCAAGGACAATTTAGTCACATGCCATCAGAGGAAGTACAATGTCTGGACAGAACTGCTCACCTGAAGCATGAACAGGATAGTTGTTGTTGAGTCATGTCTGACTCTTTTCAACCCCAGATGGTGAATAGTGGCAAAACAACAAGGCAGTGAACTTGAACAGAGAAGAAAAAATAAGGAGATGCAGGATGCTCTATCTATTAGAGCAGATCTAGCTGCAACTCTCAGGACATTTGGCTAGGGATGCCTTAGATAAGTAGGGAATTCCCCCGTCACATCCCAAACTGAGAGATAGGTGGCTGCTTGGCTTGGTTTAGGGCTCCTTGACTTCAGGGCTCCAGGTCCACAGCTCTGCAGTTCTTGCAGCCTCTCTCTCATAACAGCGAAACAGCGACAGGAGCTCAAGCTTCATGACCACCCAGCACAGTCAGAGGTAGGGGACAGAGGGCAATGCAGGACAGGCTCTTTTCCTCACTGACCACCCTCCTGTTACAGGGAATCACTCCTTCCCAGAATTTCCCCAGCCGGTCCAGACTTTACCTTGAGTCTCTTTGGCCAAGACTGTGTCATAAAACCACCCCGGCCCTCTGGTCTGGCACATCGTGTCTGAGATTAAGAATCTCTGCTCAAGACATGAATGAGGCTGAGGTTTTGTAAGAGAGCCAAGAAAAAGGAGGGTATTGCCCAAACGGGTGGGCAGCCACCATGTCTGCATAACATGCCAGAAAGGGAGACGGAGAATCCAGTTTGGAAGAAAGCAGAATCCCCAAAGAAGAAAATTCCTTACAAGGGAACAAATGCTTCATGTTATGGAAGGACTCATTAAGAACATGAATCAGGACGAAGAGAAACAGGCAGTAACCCAGTGCAGTGGGGAAGCCCGGAAGGGCTCCTAAACTAGATAAAGGGTATTAGTGAGAAAAAAAAAAATGATGAGATTGGAAGCTTACTAATAAAACTGTGTTAATATTACTTTCCTGATTATGATCTTTGTACTGTGATTATGTAAGACATTAACATTTGGTAAGTAGGGTCTGTGGAAATTCCTTGTACTATTTCTGTAACTTTCTAGTGAGTCTAAAATTATTTCAAAATGAAAATTGAAAAAAAAAAAAAAAAGTTCAGAACCAAGAAAATGAAAAGAGTAATATGAGATGGTGGGATGTTTCCTTGTTTTAGCTGAGAACATAAATTGATAAAATACTCCTATTTGTAGCGTAATAAACAAAATAGGAATGACAAAGAATGGGATGGATAGGGCTAAAAATTTTATGAGTGATAATAGAAAAAAAGTTTGCTACAATCACAATGAACCATAATTAGAAAATTAGTGCAAATATTTTAGATATAGAGAGCAAAAACTCACATATAAAAACTTTGCTAATTTCCTCCTCTTTCAAAGCAGGGGTCAGATATTGTACATAGTGGAAATATGATCATAAATATAATACCCATAACAAAGGCTTTTATATTCATTTTAACTTTAAAAAAATTGTTTAGAAATGATCTGTTCTATCAGATCATATATGAATTTTAGCATTTCCTCAAATTTTATTTCATCTTTTTTTTCTTTGATTAAGTAAATAATTTAAATAAATAATCAAAATACTTTAATCCATTTAAAATGTCATAAATACTATGAGGCAGTTTTTCTAAAGGCCTCTGTTTCTCTCAGTCTGGCTATCTATCTTTTTTCTGTCTACCTATCTATTTGTCTATCTGCCTATTTGTCTGTCTATTGATCTTGCTGTCAATCTTTCTGTCCATCTGTATATATGCAAAGATGGATGCTTTGAGTAGTGTTTACTGACTTCTTGGAACCCTGCTTGTTTGAGTTTGGTGGATTTCTCTTACCTTTTTGTGCCATTCTGAATTTTAAAAATTCACAATTTTTGAAGTAAGTGTGTGTTTTGTTCCTAAAAACATTTAAAAGACTAGATGATTAAAAAAAATAAAATGAGTTACATAGCTGGAGATGTGATAAATAATATTTCTGTGTGTTGCATGTTCCAACAAGAATAAAGCATTAGGATTTGAAGCAGTGATTGTTCCCACTGCCCACCGCCTGGAATGCCTTCTTATTGCCTTTCTTATTGTTCTGGCTCATTCTTTTCTCTGTTTAGCTTCTCTTCTTTTTAGACCCAGTTCAAACAAGGATCCCTCTCTCTGTGTCTTTCTCTCAACTGCTGTGACATTTCATATTATTAACTATCTTACATGATTGTAGTGGAACCTGTGTTGATGATTCATCTTCCCATTTTCGCACTGTTAGGGCCAGGGCCACGTTCTCTGTAATTCCAAAGCTCGTCACCACGCTTTGGGTGTATTCTAAACTTCGTAACTGATCATCCTGCATTTGAATAGTTGATTAGAAAGCTGGGAATGTCACTAAGGAGAACAGAAGATGCAAAATTAATTTGAACTGAAACACCAGTAAGTATAAACATTTGGAGTTTATGGGATTCTGGTGACAAAATTTCTTCATGTGCTTTCACCTGGAGGATGGATTAGACAAAAGAAAGTCCACAGACACACACCCTCAGGACTGAAAGGGTGCGCGCAGGCTAAGGCACAGCAGGTGGGCATTCAAGGTTGGTGTATTTCCTCCAAGTCTTGTGGAAAAGCCTTGCTTGGAGGCACAGTGTGTTGGTCCATCAACAACACAGGAATCCATGCTCGGCAAGTGAGCCTTCACACGCTTTCTGTTTTTAGCAAGTGGTCCTTAGGAGCAGAAACTGCAGCTGGGCAAAGCAGAGTTTAAACCTCAGTTTCTTCACTTCCTATTGAGCTGTCCTTTCTGTGTACTGTGGGGCCAGCCCTCTTAAGACTCACCTTGTAGGCCTATTGTGAGGGCAAAAACAAGATAGTAGTTGAAAGGCAATTACTCCATGTCTGCACTAAGTAACAGCAGGTTAAGGAAGATTGCAGCCCAATAGTTACTGTTGTTGACTAGCTCTTCATTGTTGCACTGTTCTTCTTGAGTTTGTGCATGCTCAGCTGTGTCCAACTCTTGGCAATCCCATGAACTCTAGCCCACCAGGCTCCTCTGTCCATGGGATTTTCCAGGCAAGAATACTGGAGTGGGTTGCCATTTCCTCCTCCAGTGAACTTTCTGACCCAGGGATTGAACTCAAATCTCCTGAGGCTCCTGCACTGGCAGGCAGGTTCTTTACCACTAGTGCCATCTGGGAAGCCCTACTGTTCCTTTTGCTTTAGGTTAAATTCATGGATCCTTTTGTGACTCTGTTTCCCCAGGAGTGAACTTGGGAATGACCTGGTCTTGTAGATATCAGGTGCCAAGAGTGCACAAACATTTCGTACCAGGAAGCCGCAGTCGGCTCCAGGCTGATGCTGGCAGGACGGCTGACCCTCTTTCCTGCAGAGTCTTGGCTCCTTATCTCTACAACGAGCACCAAGGAGTTGGCCTTTCTTCCAGGGCTGCTTCTTGGTGGAGCTCATAGCTGATGATAAAGTGCTTGACAAACATGGCTTGCTGAATGGTATCTGGTTGGAGCCAGAGGTGAGGCATTGATAAGGAGGAGGATGGCGACAGGTTTCTGATACCCACCATAGGCCCTTATGAACACAGTCTTTCCTGGATATTGTCATGCAGTGCAATGTACCAGCAAGATTAATCACAAGAATAACCAGCATTTATTGAGGGCTTATTCTGTTCCAGACAGTGGAATGCCTGGTGGATTTGGGGCCACGAGCAGGTAATTTTTTTTAAACAATCCACCTTCTGATACAATTATTTTCGGTATAATCTTGAAATAAAACAAGGTGTATTAGTGGTCATAAAATACACAAAGGCATTGGAAACTTTTTGTTTATTGAAGTAGAGTTGATTGGCAATATTGTGTAAGCTTCAAGAAAATAGCAAGGTGATTCAGCTATATATATATATATTTTTTTTCTTTTTCAGGTTATTTCATTGAAAACTTTCGATCAAACGTTGTATATATAATCATGCCTGCAAAAGTAACAATAATACAGGGACTTCCCTGGCAGCCAGGTGGTTAAGACTTTGCTTTCAAATGCAGGAAGTGGTGATTCCTTCCCTGGTCTGAGAGCTAAGATCCCAGGTGCCTTGTAGCTAAAAAAATCAAAATATAAAGTAGAAGCAATATTGTAACAAATTCAATAAAGACTTTAAAAATGGTCTGCATAAAAAAAATCTTAAAAATTTAAAAATAAATAAAAGTAACAACAGTTTAGTTCAGTTCAGTCACTCAGTTGTGTCTGACTCTTTGTGACCCCATTGACTGCAGCATGCCAGGCTTCCCTGTCCATCATCAACTCCTGGAGCTTACTCAAACTCACGTCCATTGAGTCAATGATGCCATCCAACCATCTCATCCTCTGTCATCCCCTTCTCCTCTGCCTTCTATCTTTCCCAGCATCAAGGTCTTTTCAAATGAGTCAGTTCTTCAAATCAGGTGGCCAAAGTGTTGGAGTTTCAGCTTCAGCATCAGACCTTCCAATAAATATTCAGGACTGATTTCCTTGAGGACTGACTGATTGGATCTTCTTGCAGTCCAAGGGACTCTCAAGAGTCTTCTCCAACACCACAGTTCAAAAGCATCAATTATTTGGTGCTCAGCTTTCTTTATAGTCCAATGTTCACATCTATACATGACTACTGGAAAAATCATAGCTTTGGCTAGACAGACCTTTGCTGGCCAAGTAATGTCTCTGCTTTTTTTCTGAGAAATCTGTATGTAGGTCAAGAAGCAACAGTTAGAACTGGACATGGAGCAACAGACTGGTTCCAAATCGGGAAAGGAGTACATCAAGGCTGTATATTGTCACCCTGCTTATTTAACTTATATGCAGAGTACATCATGCGAAATGCAGGGCGGATGAAGCACAAGCTGAAATCAAGATTGCTGGGAGAAATATCAATAACTTCAGACATGCAGATGACACTACCCTTATGGCAGAAAGTGAGGAGGGAAGAGCCTTTTGATGAAAGTGAAAGAGGAGAGTGAAAAAGTTGGCTTAAAACTCAACATTCAAAAAGCTAAGATCATAGCAGCTGATCCCATCGCTTCATGGCAAATAGATGGGGAAACAATGGAAACAGTGACAGACTTTATTTTTGGGGGGCTCCAAAATCACTGCAGATGGTGACTGCAGCCATGAAATTAAAAGACGCTTGCTCCTTGGAAGAAAAGCTATGACCAACCTAGACAGCATATTAAAAAGCAAGGACATCACTTTGCCAACAAAGGTCTGTCTAGTCAAAGCTATGGTTTTTCCAGTAGTCATGTATGGATGTGAGAGTTGGACTATAAAGAAAGCTGAGCACTGAAGAATTGATGCTTTTGAGCTGTGGAGTTGGAGAAGACTCTTCAAAGTCTCTTGGACTGCAAGGAGATCCAACCAGTCCATCCTAAAGGAAATCAGTCCTGAATAACTCCAATACTTTGGCCACCTGATGCGAAGAGCTGACTCATGGGAAAAGACCCTGACGCTGGGAAGGATTGAAGGCAGGAGGAGAAGAGGACGACAGAGGATGAAATGGTTGGATGGCATCACTGACTCAATGGACATGAGTTTGAGCAAGTTCCGGGAGCTGGTGATGGACAGGGAAGCCTGGCGTGCCTCAGTCCATTGGGTTGCAAAGAGTCAGACATGACTGAGTGACTGAACTGAGTCTCTCCTCTCTGAGACTTCACTCATGACCAGTGTTGCTGCACTGTCTCCAGAATACACACATTACCATTATGTAGCAATAACTCACATTTTCATTGTGTAGGTCTTCTCTTCTTCCTCCTTTTTTTCTTTTTTTTTCATTTTAAAATAAATTTAGTGGTTTTGTTATTTTATCATCTTTATTTGAAAAATGTTTCATAATTGCGTTTTATCAAGCTTACAAACAAAGTACAGGAATCAGTTAAACGAAAGCATGTGCTCACTATCCAGGTCATTCGTATGCATGGATTAAATAAAATAATGTGAAATCTCAATGTTCATCTGCACCTTTCTTCCAAGATGCAACTATATCAGTCTTTCTAATTAAGTCTAAATTATTTAACATCTCCGCACCTTTTCTAAGTGAAAAAATACCTGAGGATGTTTTAAGTAACTATTATGAATTACTCTGTCTTTATTACAGTTTTCTAGAGATAGATTACATATGATAAAAGCAAAGTCATGCCTATTATTTTCAGAGGATGCAGTAAATGTGTCAGCTTATTTTATCCTTTCTTTTTTTCCAGAGTGCATTTGGGGAGGCACAAATGATCTGAATTCCTGGTTTCCTGAGAGATGCTGTAGGATTTAAGATATCAGGCATCTCAATCCACATTTGAGAAGATGCGTTTCAGTGAAGAATCTGAATGTCCCAGCCAGACTGTAAAAGAAGCATGTCAACTGCTTCCTCTGTAAAGACTATTAAAAGCACGGAAAGTAGGGGACACTAATAGAAAAGTTCCAGAAAGGCTTAAGGGCACAGCTTAGAAAATATCACATAAATGACTACTTTGGATTCACTGTGGAGTCTCTTGCAAGTAAGGAAAGCCATTGAGCTGTTCACATGTTTTTGTTTTTACTGCTGTAACCTAGTCATTAAAATTTCCCAGGGAGCCTCTGCTCAGTAGCACATGGACTGAGAGCAGAAAAGGCCCTCTTGTCTATCACCCCCACATGTCAATGTTTGGGAGCTATAAATCGGGATGTCCTAAAAGCTTCTCTTTCCCTGACATAATCCCAAGTGTATCAATTATACCAGTGGAATCATCTTCTAGGGATGTAGTGCCATCTTGCTCACATACCTCAAGACAAACTTCTTCCAGGAATCCAGTCCCTTCCCCAAAATAGAGGGGAAGAGCTCCATTTTGTCTAAATCTCTTTAAATCATCACAGTCTTTGTCTGTTGGCCTGATGTTCCATTATTCTTTCTAGCTTAGATTTTAAGACCCTACAAGAGGTAATGTCAGCTGGTCGACTGTCACGTATATAACATACCAGTGACACACAGGACAGGTTGGGTAGGTTTAGCCCCATAAAAACCAACAGAAAATCACTGGTGTTCAAGTGGAGGTTCATTCCATTTACATTGAATGATTCTGATACAAAACAAATTTTTTTTCAGTGACCAATGTTAGGCTCCCCAGTTCTCTCAAGTAACAGACAAATGTAAATTTCACTTTTCAGTTGTTTTCTTGGGGCTGAGTCACAAAGTCGAAGGCTTTGCAAGCAAAGGTGACACATGAGCCATTACTCACTGGGCAAATAACCCTATCACAGGGCAAGAGAGTAACCTTCACGTCCACCACTCTTAGGGCTGCCCCGCCTCCCAAACAGAAATGGAAAAAGGAACCCAAGTGCTGCGTCAAAGACATTAGTTCTTGGTGTTTGTGTAATTTTTTTGTGTGTTAGTTTCTTGCAATAAATTCCAAGTTCTGGTTGAGTTGAACACATGCAAGTAGGTAGCAAGGAAGATGAGAAAAAGACAAAGACACAGAGAGTAGCTGGAGTTGATCCTGAATTAAGGACAAAATCAAATTTTAAAGCCCCAAATTGCTGAATTAAGGAGTGTGTGTGTGTGTGTGTGTGTGTGTGTGTGTGTGTGTGTAAGTTTGCTTGGATCTCTACAGGAGCAGAATATCAGATTTTCTTCATTTCCACCAAAGACAAAACAGCAAGGAAATGACGAATCATTTCTCAAAGGATTGGGGTTCATGACAAAGGGTCACCCTGATGCTGGATATGCTGCAAACACTCCTGAGATGGTTACCCAGGAGAGTTGGGGAATTTCTCTTCCTGGGGCCAGATTCGGGGTCAGGGGAGGGGTAGAGAGATGCCCCTAGATGATTGGTGCAGTCTTGGCCTTGAGGGCACGACAAAGCATTCCATCCACTCCCTCCTAGGGTCCCAATCTCACAAAGCAGAGCAAACCTCTGGTGCCCGGATAGGTGACATTGTGGACAGTGTTTATCTTTCCAGGAGGCCTCCAGCTGATGTCGTAACCAGGGCAGAGTTGAAGCGACAGAAAGTCCTCCTGAAGGAGGCTTGGGTTGAGCATCCACCCGGTGTCATTCTTCAGAGAAGCCCGCCCGCCCTTCCAAAGGCTCTCCATCATCTTGACAGCATTCTTGGTCAGCAGGTATTATTATGATAATACCTTGAGTTTATTTAGCGCCCAGCACCCTTTCAGGCGAGGTCAAAGCCAGTTGGGCAGTCAGTCAACAACAGTGATTGAAGTCTCTTGGTGTTTAGAGCTGTGTATTAAATCACTGTCAAGCCCCCACCAGCCCCATCCTCATCACACACCAAATATACCTCGGGGGCTGCTGGCCCGAGCCCACATGGCCACCTGCCCCCCAGGCTTCACCCCTGGTCTCATTCTCACTCATCGGCTTTCATTGACTCACGTTTACTTAGCATTTGTACAGACCTCTCTACATACACACTTGGAGATTTCTCCCCTGCACATTCTGTCTGTGTCTGACAAGCCGCAAATATCCTCTCTAGCTGCCTAAACTGCCCATGTAGTTAAAAGCAGGAAGCACAGAATGCCCAGAAATGAAAAAGAGCAAACTGGCAAAGAAGTTAACTTGATGTTTTAAGCCAAGAAAAGGAGGAGGCTGCTTTCTGAGAGCCTGACTGTCCTCCCCGTAAGTGGACAGTGGACTTTGGCCCACATGCTCTATCTCTCACTGCTTCTTTCATGGGATAACAGGAAAGGGCCAGTCTGTGGGGGAAGGAATGTAGGTTGTGAGACTTTTCAAATGACACAGGAAATACATTCGCCCCAAAATGAGACAATTGAGCAGGGCAAAAAAAAAAAAAAAGAAAAGAAAATTGTCACCAATCACTACATAGTCCAGGGACATCTATTTCCATTTTGACATACCTTTACTCCATCCATTCTTCCTCTGTGTGTGTTTTCTGTTTTTAATTATTTTTTTTTTATTGGAGATAGTTGCTTTACCACACTGTGTTAGTTCCTACTGTTCAGCAAAGTGAATCAGCTATACATATACGTTTATTCCCTCCTTTTTGGACTTCCTTCTTATTTAGGTCACTGCAGAGCACTGAGGAGAGTAACCTGAGCAGTACATAGGTTCTCATCAGTTATCTATGTTACGCATAGTATCAATAGTGTGTATTTTTTGGTGTAACTAAAATTGTATTATTCAACATAAACTGTTTTATGTACATGTCATAACATGAAGCAAATTGTCGAATTTTGGATGGCCCTTTGAACGTCTGTATTTTTCCTCATATAATGTGGATAGGATGCCTGTTACATTTCTAAAGCTGTGCTCCAAGAAACATTGGTGTTAACCTAACGATATTCAAGTGCCATGTTGAAAAACATTTGGTTTTACGACAAGTCATGAAATGCCAAAATAGAAATTGATTTCATTTCATGAGAGGCATGCATTACTTTTGAGTTTTTTGTGTTATTTTTCTAAGTAAGTTGTCATTCATTTTCACATGAAGAATATTGTTTTTCTGAAGTTCTGAGATTAGTCATTGCCATGAACTGTGAGTGGCCAAGAGTGGCCTCAATCTCAGGTTTTGAGTTTCTCAGGTAAAACACCATCTGAGTCCAGACAGTTTTGGGCTGGAGTGAGAACGTTGTAAAGTCTTCCAGGACCAAGTTTCTCTGTCCTCGTGACCCTTTGTCATTCCAGACAGACAGCAGGAATCGGCAAGAAGGATGAGGGACAGCCTGGTCCCTGCCAGAAAAAAATCAGGTTTAAAAATCATTATTGATCGAAATCATTAGAAAATTCCAAGATCTCATTCTAATCAGTCTGCATTTATTTTTCTATCTTCCATTAACAGACCTGTCAAGGGTAGGGGTGCTCCAGCTCTACATCGCATTATTTTAATGCTTGAGATGTGAGAGGCCCCCAGAGAGTGGGGACGATGCCAGGAGTTCCAGGCTGGGGACACGAGGACCAAGTCAGATGCATGAGAACTTGGGCAGTGATGAGCTCTCCTTTCTCGTTGACCCCCGAAAATGGCAAGAAAAAACTACTCTTGGAAATAGTTTGGTCAAAATAAAAGGAACATACAAATAGTCCTTGTTTATTAGCGCTAATGTAGCTTTCCCAGTTTGGGATACTTAACACTAAATTTGGAGTACTAATTTGGAATTTTATTTGTTATACACCAACCTTTGAAGAGATCCACAGCCCTAGAATTTACTTCAGATAGTGCTTGTTGTTAAAAATAAGTAATCAGGACCACCCTCACCATCCAGTGGTTAAGACTCCGTCTTCCAATGCAGGGTGTGCCGGTATGATCACTGGTCAGACAGCTAAGGTCCTGTATGCTGCAGGCTGTGGCCAAAAATTATCAAGAAGGGAAGAGAGAAGTAATTAGCATTTTCACTGTATAGTAAGCTTTCTCTGTGACACAGTGTAAATCCCAGGCCTGCCTGCTTTACTTATCAATGTGTTTTTTCACTGGACAGGTGTTTATTGAACACCTGCTGTGGGTTATAGATTGGCTTTCTTTATATATATATATATTCTATTTTATTTTAATTAATTGATTTATTTTAATTGGAAGATAATTACTTTATGATATTGTGATAGTTTTTGCTTCTTGGGAGACAGATCTGAGACGGAGTTTATCGTGAATAATGCTCATTAGGGAGCAGGCTCAGGTATGATCCCCCATGGCAGGAAGGAAATGGGGCAGGCAGAAGGAGGAGCTGAGGTCAATGCAGGCTCAGCCAACCCCAGGGGGACCGAGGGGCTAGAGTGGCCATTCACACTGGTCTATGAATGGCTTTGTACTCTCATGAGCATCAGTTACTGGGTCTCCCTGGTAATGACTATGACCTTGGACTGGGCAGCTCCCTGCAGGGTCCCCTGGGTGTATTTATTAAGGTAGCTTAGTGAATCATGAGAGCTGACCAGAAGTGTATTTCTCTCTCCTATAACTGTCCTCAGGGGATTAGCCTATGTGGTAGGACCAGGTTCTTTCTGTCTTGTTCCCATGTCATTCCAAGGTCACTGTCAAGAGCCGCATGGTCAAAGCTCCATTGCTGCTATGGTCAGGTTTCAACAGTGGAAAGGGGGAGTATAGTGTGTGCAGCCTGAGGCCGAGACCCAGCACCATGCTCATCCCTTCTGCTCTGGACACACATACCTGCAAGGTATCTTGGAAACGTAATTCAGCAGGAGTCCTTAAGTCCAGTCACAGCTCCATCACTGTGGAAGAAGGGCAAATGCACTTCTGACAGCAGCAGTCTTGGTGACGGGAGTCAGAGCAGCCTCCAGAGTTGCTGTGAATGGATCCTGTGACAATTTCCGTCTCACAGATGGTGTGCTTCCTACAGGTCACAGTGGTATAGCTGTGCCTGGACCCTGCTTGTCCTGGTACTAACTGCTCAGCTTTGAACTTGCTCTTGCTTGGTTCCACCCCAGAGTTTCTGATTTTGTTGGTCTGGGTCCTAACCTGAACACTGGGGTTTTTTAAGCTTCCCAAATGATTTTTGGTACCATCAAGATTAATGGCAGCTAGTTTAGCAGAAGTTAAATTCTAGATCAATTAGGTATGTGTGTATGTGTGTGTGTGTGTGTGTGTGTGTGTGTGTGTGTGTGTGTGTGCATGTGTAAGTATAAACAACTTTCTCCTCATATTTTGGTTAATGGCTCAGGTGAAATGGCCATGAAGGTGGATCTGGCTCTAGGTGAGACTTGATTCAGAAAAAGAAATAATGTCATCCAAACACAGTCCCTTTCACTCTCCCTCCCTCCCTCTCTATCCCTGCCCTCAACCCCTCTGTCTCTCCTCCATGTCTGTCTCCTCTCAGCCTGGCTATGACAGTAAGATGCTAACAGCCAACCTCTTCTTCAGATCTAATCCAACAGGAACATAGAAGGGCTTTCCTTTTATCCTGATTTGTTTGCAATCAGAGATGCCATATATACAAAAGAATGAATGTGATGCATATGTATAATTGAAAGTGTACTAAGAAAACCAAGTCCTATCTTTCCAGCACACAGGAAAGGAGACAGAACATCATTCACACTTCAGAGACCCATCTCTACCACCATTCTCCCATCCCATCCCCTACTCAGAGCACACAGGAGACACAACTCATCTATTGCCTACTTCTGTGCTGTTTTGACTTTATGTAGATGGACTCACTGACTACATTGACTAGGCTAAAATCTGTGACTGTGTGGATCACAACAAACTGTGGAAAATTCTTAAAGAGATGGGAATACCAGACCTCTTTACCTGCCTCCCGAGAAACCTGTATGCAGGTCAAGAAGCAACAGTTAGAACTGGACGTGGAAAAATAAACTGGTTCCAAATTAAGAAAGGAGTATGTCAGGGCTGTATATTGTCACCCTGCTCATTTAACTTATATGCAGAGTACATCATGCAGAATGCTAAGCAGGATGAAGCACAAGCTGGAGTCAAACTTGCCAGGAGAAATATCAATAACCTCAGATATGCAGATGACACCACCCTTATGGCAGAAAGTGAAGAGGAACTAAAGAACCTCTTGAAGAAAGTGAAAGAGGATAGTGAAAACCCTGGCTTAAAGTTAAACATTCAAAAAACTATGATCACGGCAGCCGGTCCCATCACTTCATGGCAAATAGGTGGGGAAATAATGGAAACAGCAACAGACTGTTTTCTTGGGCTCCAGAATCACTGCAGACGGTGACTATGGATGGTAAGCTATGACCAACCTAGACAGCATATTAAAAAACAGAGACGTCACTTTGCCAACAAAGGTTCATATAGTCATAGCTGTGTTTTTTTCCAGTATTCAGGTGTGGATGTTAGAGTTAAATCATAAAGAAGGCGGAGTGCTGAAGAATTGACGCTTTCAAACTGTGGCTCTGGGGAAAACTGTTTTAGAGTCCTTCGGACAGTAAGGAGATCAAACCAGTTAATCCTACAAGAAACCAACCCTGAATATTCATTGGAAGGACTGATGTTGAAGCTGAAGCTCCAGTACTCTGGCCCCCTGATGTGAAGAGCAGACTCACTGGAAAAGACCCTGATGCTGGCAAAGATTGAGAGCAGGAAGAGAAGGGGATGACAGAGGATGAGATGGTTGGATGGCATCACTGATTCCACGGACATGAGTTTGAGCAGACTCCAGGAGACAGTGAAGGACTAGGAAGCCTGGTGTGCTGCAGTCCATGGAGTTGCAAGGAGTTGGACATGACTAAGCGACTGAACAACGAAAGATGTACTCATGTATATTCTTTTATAAGTGATTCCTTAACAAAAAAGGGTGTTTCTCAAATTCACCCACACTGATCCATCTCTCTGCAGTTTCTTTTCATTATTACATACTATTATATTGCATGAATTTACCTCAATTTGTTACCCATTCTCTATTCTGTGGACATTTGGGTTTCATATGTTTTCACTATTATTATTAATGCCACTTGGCAACATTCTGATATGAATTTCTCCAAAGCATTTTACAAAAAGTGGACTTACTGGGATGTAAGAAAGCAATAGACATATGACTGCCAATCATTTTTGAAAGGACAGAAACCTTCAAAAAATGTATAGTGACTTAGGAGAATCTTAGATTTTCAACAAGTGTACGTAATAGTAGGGACAGTTCCAGTGGAGCTTTGTGTGGGAAGAGGTGGATACACCTCCCAACAGCCTAGGAATGGTTTTTAAGGAAAAGATGCTCTTTGTTTTGAACCAAATGTTCTCCAGTCTGTGAAGTAACTCCACAGCACTCACCATGTATGAGAAGGCATAATAGGGAATTACCACGATGACACTGGGTCATATTTACTCAGCTATTTGAAGAACCCTATAGCTGAATCTTTGCTAATTAGATTCTTAATTCGTGAAAAATATTTTCAGAGGATTTAATGATCTGGATAAAGCAGAAGTGCAATGTGTGGCTCACACATTTAAATGGCTCCTTAAAAATCGAGGGGGATGGGTCTGGGACATTTGTGTCACCCCAACCCATTTGGCCTCCCAAAATCAGAACTGTGCCCTCAACTTCTGTATTTTTGTCCTATCAAGTACTAGGGACTCCACTTGAAAGGAGTACTTTGGAAAAAAAGAAACTCTTTCCGTGCTATTTTATGGTTTAATGGAGTTATATCAGCCCAAATAACTTTCCTCTAATTAGATTTGCTGGAGAAAAAGAAAGGGCGGGGGAGGAAGAGAGAAGAGATGAATTCTTACAAGTGATCTTTTTATTTCATTAATGCAGGTTTTCCCTTGAATGTTTGGAATCCTACCTCTAGTTGTTCTTATAGGGAAAAAGAAAGAAACCAGGAAATTTCATAAGGGTGAAATTTGCCACCTCTCTGTGGACAGTGACCTCTCTGGGGTCAGCAATCGTATCTTGTCTGTCACTGTCTCTCCAGGGGCTGGACAGAGGGCCAAGGAGGAACTGGTCCATCTGGGCTGTGCTTCATTTGACAGCACTTGGATGCTCTTCAGAGGAGACAGACTTTGAGCATGTTTCCAAAGGAAAATGAGCCCAAAGAAATGGGGTTTAATTAGAACAAAAGAGCTTTGGATGGGGATAAGACCTCCGTTTGTCAGAGGATGGAATGTTGGAATGAGTACGTGACTGAGTTGCCATTGTTAGTCACAGAAAGGAACAGGGCTGTCTGTCCCTTTGTCCAGAGGGTGGCAGGAAGGAGTGATCTGTGTGTGGTTGTCCTGGGCAGGGTGGTGTGGTCCCTCCAGACTGTTTCATTTCCTGAGGCATCTAAGAGTGTCCTGCGTGAGTTCCCTATTAATTCACTGCAGAAGCGATAATGTTTTTCTGCTTCTTGACCTTCTAAACACCATCCTTTCCCTAATTCTTATGCATCTATAAAATGTGTCACCCCCAGGCATTTTTATGCTAATGCAGTTGTTAATGGTGCTAGACAGGAAATATTTCCTTCTCCTTCACAGACTGTTTGGAGCTCCCTCCAAGATAAAAAGCTACCAATGACACACACACACACACACACACACACCCCTACAACTATACGTTTATTTTAGGTAACGTGTGTGTGTGTGTGTGTGTGTGTGTGTGTGTGTTAGTTGCTTAGTTGTGTGTCTGATTCTTTGTGAACCCATGGACTGTAGCTGGCCAGGCTCCTCTGTCCATAGAATGCTCTAAGCAGGAATACTGGAGAGGGTTGCCATGCCTTTTTCCGGGGGATCTTCCAGACCCAGGGATTAGAACCCGGGCCTCCTGCATTGCAGGCAGGTTCTTTACCATCTGAGCCACCAAGGAAGCCCCTTGTGTGTGTGTGTGTATATGTGTGTATATCTTTGATATCGAACATCTATCTATCTTTAGATTTCTAATATTTCTAGGATTGATGAGCCTATAGTCAGTAGGTTGTAATTTAGGAGTCAAATGGGCCAAGTGTGGTCAACTCAGGTGTTTTTTTTTTTTGTGGGCATGAAAAATGATTTCTTTCATCCTCTGTCATGTAGTTTAATTAATCACACTTGTTGATTAAACTTGCTGTCTGTATGATTAAATTGATAAACTAACCATTCATTTCAATCTTATTATCAGGGGAAAGAGAATAAGGAAAGAGCATCACTTGATCTGAGGAGGTGCTGACTAGGACACAGCTGTGGCCTGGAGGTGACAGGAGGCTGCTCTGAGATTTTCTTGCTTACTGATCCAGGAGATGTCCTTTCCTCCAATGCATTTATATATGAATATATGAAGATGGAGAAAGTGAAGTTGCTCAGTCGTGTCCTACTCTTTGTGGCCCCATGGACTGTAGCCCACCAGGCTCCCCCATCCGTAGGATTTTCTAGGCGTGAATACTGGAGTGGGTTGCCGTTTCTTTCTCTGGGGGATCTTCCTGACCCAGGGATCGAAACTGGGTCTCCCGCATTGCAGGCAGACTCTTTACTGTCTGAGTGTGAGGATGGAGAAGAAAAATAAAATAAAATTATCGTTTGGAGTTAGGTCTTCTGCGTTAATTCTGGTCCCCTCTAACGAAGCATCCTCGGGAAGACAGGCTGATGTGTGCCAGCCTCTTCTCGCCACAAATCCTCATCATAATTACTTGTTGTCCTACAGCTCTGCAGGCTGGAATCGGGGCTGGCAGGGGACCATCAAACAAAGCGCAGGCGTGTTTGGCAGGGGCTGGGATGTGAGTACACATGCTGCACAGAGGCCAGCTGGGCACTGCCACCTGTCACTCCTGGTGGCGTTGTTTGCTTGGGGGCACCCTCAACTTTGAGGGTGACTAGATGCTGCTGCAGAGAAAAATGAAGCCTGGCAACATGTTCTGACATCATGAAGGTTTTAGCAATTTGTCTGGTTATTTTGCTTCTTTGGTGACCTTTTACACTTGAATATTTTCTCTTTCTCAAACATTCATTTTCAACTCTCCATAAACACTGTGATTTTAAAGTACATTATTAATCTTAAGGTAGAACATTCAACTAAAAGCTGGAAGTAGCTTTCACTCAGTCCTACAAAGGAACCTTCACTTCAGTCAATGGAAAGACAGAAAGTTCTGAGTGTGAGATTTCTGAAATCTTGCCCTCTTCTTGTAAAGCTTCCTTGATTTTTAGTCATACTGAAATTCCTGCTCTGGAACTCTTTATTTTCTTTAGTTTATCTGGAAAGACCTTGATCACAGAGGATTAAAACTATGATCCAGGAGAGAGACTTACCTGGTGGTTCAGTGGTTAAGATTCTGTGCTTCCAATGCAGGGGGTGAGAGTTTGATCCTTGGTCAGGGAAATAAGAGCCCACATGCTGCATGGTGCAGCCAATAAAGAAAATAAAGCAAAGAACTATGAGCCAGGAAATGAGGTTTGAGTGCTGGAGCCATGGAAGTTTGAGGCTTATCTGACCTGATTCGTTTTCACTGCTGAGTTGAGAACTCAAATATGAGAAATGCGAGGAAACTCACATCTCCATTGATATTTCCCACCTTCTAGCTGGAGAACACGTGTAATCAGAAGCCCAGGTACCCTTCTTGAGGACTAGATACAAGATGACACCTACACAATCCTTTCTTTTTTATACAGTGTTTTTAACTGGCACAATAATATGCTCTTTCAGCATAAGTTTAGAAAGCATCACCACCATTCTTGACACTTAAAGGTTAAGATGTGAAATCTAGGTGTATCTTCTATTGCTCTTTCTTTTTAGTCATTGAGAAATTCTTAAACAAAACACTTTCCCTTATTTTTCCAGGAGTTTTATTTAAGGTGTGTGTGTGCATGTGTGCATGCTCAGTTGTGTCCAGTTTTTTGCGACCCATGGACTGTAGTCCACCAGGCTGCTCTGTCCATGGAATTTTCCAGGCAAGAATACTGGAGTGGGTTGCCATTTCCTTCTCCAGGGATCAAATCTGAGTTTTTTGCACTTCTGGATTGGCAGGTGGATTCTTTACCACTGAGCCACCTGGGAAGCCCCTTTATTTAAGGTGAAAAAGGCCAAAGGATGAATTGAATCATCTGCACTGTAAGGGTGTGAAATAAATCAAGTTTTGCTTGAAGGTACACAGTTTCAACTGATTTTTTTTTTAACATTCTGTTTTTACTTAACATAATCATTTATTCCTGGAAGGAAACAGAAATGAAAATATGCCCTGCTCTGAAAATGGATGCGACAACTCTCCATTCAAGGCTGCTTCCAACAAGTTTCATTTCTGTGTAAATGGATTAAGGAGAAATCCTGAAGCTCTCTATGACCGTGGATCCTAAAGTATGATTTTTACAACACTCATTCCTGAGATGTGAATTATCTATTACTTAAAGAAGGATTCTATGGTCGAATGTCAACCAAGATTAAAGGGCTTCCTTGCTGCCCTGGGATTGCTGGGGACCAGGATATGTAAGTATGTCTATGACTGCCCAGAAGGGGCCACAGCATCCCCCATGCACATGCCAAATAATGTGATCCCCACCCCCCACCAGGTTATGAGGTACCACTTCAGAGAATGTGCTTTGGGGAAAATGAATTTGTACATATTGTGGCTCCTTTGGTAAAGAATCTGCCTGCAATGCCAGAGACCTGGGCCCGATCCCTGGGTCGGGAAGACCCTCTGGAGTGGGAAATGACCACCCACTCCAGTATTCTTGCCTAAGAAATCCCATGGACAGAGGAGCCTGGTGGGCTCTAGTCCATGGGGTTGCAAGAGTTGGACATCACTAAGGGACTAACACTTTCTCTTTCACTAAACCACAGTGCAATTTTATCTCCAATGACATAACTTCTACTTTACTTTTATTTTCACATTTTAACTCTTCATGGTCATTTTCACATTCAAAACTAAATTTCCCCAGAACTATTGGTAGGCTGTAGCAGGGTCAATCAGAAGTCTGCACTTTGATCACTAAGGTCATAGGTCAGGACTCTCAGATGGAGGATCCACCCATGCATCTGGGATTTGGAATGTGAAGGAACTCTCAATTTAGATGAAAATTGGCTCTCTCACTAAAGACACTTCTCTTTGGAAATTTTTATTAAATCACTTGTCTTCAAGTCTTTGCATGCACTGTATTATTTAGCAGATATTTTTCTTTTTTTAAAAAAAATTATTTATTTGACTGTGTCAGGTCTTCGTTGTGGCATGCAGGCTTAATTGCTCCACGCTGCATGTGGGATCTTGGCTTGCTGATCAAGGATTGAACCTGCAGCCCCTGCATTGCAAGTCAGATTCTTAACTGCGAGGGAGGTCTCCATAGCAGATGTTAGTCTTAGGGCTTGAACAGAGAGGGAAACAAAGTGGAGGGTATTTAAACTATAACTGTAACTCACCAAAGAGATTTCAGAAGAGTTTGGTAGAGAACGAACTTATGGATGCCATGGGGGAAGGATGGGGGAAGGGCTAGTTAGGGAGTTTGGGATGGACATGTACACACTGCTATATTTAAAATGGATAACCACTGAGGACCTACCGTATAGCACAAGGAACTCTGCACAGTGTAATGTGGCAGCCTGGATGGGAGAGGAGTTTGGGAGAGAATGGTTATATGTATATGTATGGCTGAGTCTCTTCACTGTTCACCTGAAACTATCACAACTTTGTTAATCAGCTATACCTTAATACAAAATAAAAAGATTTTTTAAAAAAGAAGTGGGGGTAGCATAACTGGGGATTTCAGGGAAAACCAGAGAAAGCAGTGTGAAGATACAGGGGACTGCAGGGCACAGGACCTAGTAAACATTAGCATGCATTGCTGTCGGAGGCCGTGACCTAGTAAAGATGCTTGCCTGTGTTGGGTGCACCTTGCCTTGCCCTGACGTAGGAAACATGCTTCAGTGAAGATGGATTTGGAATAACCTATAAGCAAAATGACTGTGTGGTTTATGAAAAAATATGGAAAAACTGAAAAACAAAATAAATAGCATGCATCTGTTGACTGTTTGCTGTAGCTCACGTGACCTCCTCAGTGTGGGTACCACAGCCTCACACATTTAGTTAGGTAAACACAAGATACATGGGGGCCAAAGATGTCTCCGGCAGAGGACCTCTGGCATCAAAACCCAAAGATCACATCATTCCTAACTTGAGCACTGAAGGCTCTGATTTCATTTCTAAGCTTTCCTTGTTGTCTGTAAATGGGTTTATTGGGTATTTCACAGACATTTAATCTCAGTGGGCTGGTTTACATCCCCAGTGCATTTCCAGGCAAGGCTGCTCAATGCACACTCCCTCATGCACAGCATCTTAAGTTGGTCCCAGGAGCAGGGCCAGAGAGAGATGCTGGGATGCCCAGGATTCATGGAGGAGGGGAGGTCATGAAGAAGTGATGCTGCCTCAGGAAGGGAAGGAGTAGGCACAGGTGTGGTCTCAGGGCAGGTCTAAGCCAAAGAGTAAAGCAGCTGAAAGGGATGGAGAACATTGAGGTTAGGATCTCTTTGAGGAGGTGACAGATAAGCAGGGACTGGATGATGTGAATATCTGGGCAGATAGCATTCCAGACCACAGAGGCAACATATGCAAAGGCCCTGAGGTGAGCACCTGCTTGGTATGTCCGAAGACCAGCAAGGAGACCAGCAGGGCTGGGAGAGGAGGAAGCAGAGGAGAGCACAGGGGGATGGAACAGAACAATGTTCAGGGCGCAGAGACAGCAAGGCGAGCTGGGCGTTGGTGGGGAAGGAGCCCCACCCCAGTCACTGAAGGGCACACGTCGCCTGAGTGGCCCTTGACTTCTCCAAGCGCCAGTGCTGTCATCTATAAAAGAATTCTGTGATTCCAAAATGATGGCCCTGTGTTTCATGCCTCATTTCCTCGTCCTGAAGAACGATTTGTGGGCCCTGTGCATTGCCCCGGAAGATCCACAATACTGTCATAGAAAGAGGGGGATGGTTTTTAAGAGGGTAGGATCTCTGAGGAAGCAAGCTGAGGGGCTCGGCATCACAGGGACTGTGCTGGAGCCACAAGGCCATCACAGGAGGCCATCCTTCCTGCCTTTACATCTGAGCATAGATGGAGGCCCTACTGATTTTAAGGTTCTGGAGTAGCAGAGAGACAAGCCAAGGCAGAGAGCATTTTGGGCTGCCATGTACAGAATGCACAGTCTAGCAAAGAGTATAGAAGAAATGCATTGTTGATCTTTCAATAGTGTAAGAGGAGTTCCTCCCTGCTGGAAGAAAGAGTTATAGAAACCCCTTCAAGTGTGCACTAGGGTAGAACTGAAGAGGAAGGAAAGATAAAACAGGCCACAAAGTTCCCACTTTTTAACATAAGATTGCAACTGAGGGTCGAGGGTGGGACAATGAAGTGTTTCTGTAACATGATCATTTTTATTGAGATATAATTCAAATACTATTAGGTTTATCTTTTAAAATTCAGATTTTTGAATAAAATTTATTTTCATGTATTTTATTCTTTGGGGTCTTATAAAAGAAACTATTTCCTTAATTTCATTTTCAGATCATTCATTGATGTATGCGGAAATACAATTGATTTTTGTACATTGATCTTATATTCTATAACCTTGCTAACTTATTTATTTGCTCTAGTCAAATTTTTGTATATTTCTTTGTAAGTTTTGTATACAAGATCATGTCCGCTTCAAATAGCTAGTTTTATTTCTTCTTTTCCAAATTGATTATCTGTTATTCTTTCTCTTGCCTATTTCCCTGGTCAAAACTTCTAGTACATTATTAAATAGAAGTGGTGAGAGCAGGCATCCTTGTCTTGTTCTTGACCTTAGGGGGCAAAAAAAGCTTTCTGTCTTTCATATTAAATATGACACAGTTTGTTTTTTGTGAAGTGGAAGTGTTAGTCACTCAGTTGTGACCTCATGGACCTGCACTTAGTTTAAAACTGTCAGTTTCCTCTGTCCATGGGATTCTCCAGCAAGAATACTGGAGTGGGTTGCCATTCCCCTTTCTAGGGGATCTTCTGAATCCAAGGATTGAAATTTCCTGCATTGCAAGCAGATTCTTTACCATCTGAGCCAGGAGGGAAGCCCTGGGTTTTCTGTAGTTTTTTTGTAGATGCCTTTTATCATGTAGAGAAAGTACCATTCAATTCCTAGTTTACTCAGGCTTTTTAAGATTTGTTTGTTTTAATCTGAAAGGTTGTTCAGGCTTTTTAAAAAAGGCTTTTCCTGAATCTGGTGAGATGGTTATGTAGTTTTTATCCTTTATTCAATTACTAAAGTGAATTACATTGATTGATCTTTTTCTGTTGAACCATCTTTGCATTCTTGGGATAAATCTCAATTGGTCACGATCCGTAATTCTTTTTATATTTTGCTAAATTTGGTTTACTACTATTTTGTTGAAGCTTTTTTTTACATTCAGTCATTAGGTGAATTGACTTGTAGTTTTCTTTTTCTTGTGATATTTTTCTGAGGCTTTGCAATCAGGGTAATGATGACCCCAAGAATAAGGTGGGCATTATTCTCTCCTCTGAGAAGAGTTTTTGAAGAATTGATGTTAACTTTTCTCTATTCATTTGGTAGAATTCACCAGCAAAGAAATCTTGTTCTGGGCTTTTTCTCATAGGTAGTTATTATTATTATTATTATTATTATTATTATTATTATTACTATTATTATTATTATTATTACTATTGCAATCTCTTTACTTTTTATAGGTCTGTTCAGGTTTCCACTTCTCTTTTGGGCATTTTTAATAGTTCGTACCTTTTTAAGAATTTCACTTAGGTTACCTAAATAATGACTTGCAATTATTCATAGTATTTCCTTATAATTCTTTTTAATTTCAGAGGTTGGTAGTAGTGGCCGCTGTTTGATTTCTGACTTTAGTAATATTTTTATTGGCCAGTTTAGCCAAAAGCTAGTTTATATTTTGTTGATCTTCTTAGATAACAAAGTTTTGGCTTAACTGACTTTCTATTCTCTATTTTACTTATTTCTGCTTTAGTATTCCCTTCCTTCTTCTTGCTTTGGGTTTAATTTGCTCTATCTTATCTGTATTTTTAAGGTGGAAGGTTATTAGCTTGAGAGTTTTCTCTAACCCTATCTTCTAAAAATAACTGTTTACTGGCAATCTTTCCAGATTAAAAATGAGATCATTTATGTAAGTGAATTGAATGTTATTTTTTTTAAATTGAACAGTTAACATATTTCATGTTGACATTTTGTGGTAGACTTTACTCTCTCCAGTAACATTTTATTGTGTGGAATTTACTATAATTTTCTTAAACAGCTTAGGAATCCTCAACTCTTTGGTATCTTCTCAAATGTAGTCATTGATCTGTCTGTCTTTGCTGGACTATGGTGAGCAGGCAGGGGAAAGATGTTTTAAGAGAAGAACTAGGAACAAAAGTCACAACTTGGACAAAGCTTTCTCCATCCTCCCATTTCCCTGGAGTAGAGGTGGCAGAGAGCAGAGGTGTCTCAGATGTATGAGACGAGTCAGGAAGACATGATTCATTTAGCCACGTGCCTGGTTAAATCATGAGACCTTTACTGGTTCTCTGGGCCTTTCTTTGGATACTAGAGATTTAGATTCATGTTTACCGAACTTTTCCCTTTCATAATAGAGTTTGTGGAAAAGATGAAAATTTGAAGCAGCTCTTCACAGGTTTTCTGCGAAGTTTCTGCAGTTTCCCTAGTGAGGTGGTTGAGTTGAGCTGTTGTCGTTCAGTCTCTCAGTCACTCAGTTGTCCGACTCTTTGCGACCCCATGGATTGCAGCACATCAGGCTTCTCTGTCCTGCATCATCTCCTGGAGCTTACTCAAACTCATCTCCATTGAGTCGATGATATCATCTAACCATCTCATCCTCTGTCGTCCCCTTCTCCTCTTGCCTTCAGTTTTTCCCAGCATCAGGGTTTTTTTCCAGTGAGCTGGCTCTTTGCATCAGGTGGCCAAAGTATTGGAGCTTCAGCTTCAGCAGCATCAGTCTTTCTATGGGTGGTTGTGTACAGACCCATTTTTTCTGTATTTTTTCTGCTTGCTTTCACTGTATGACCCCGGAGGGCCAGTGCATGCTCAAGTTTGAGAAGCAAAAGCCTGGGTGTTTTTAGTGGGTCAAAATTCTCCCATTTTTGTTGTAACGATGTGCATATTTCAGAGACACAATCTCCACCTTTTCAGAGACAAAACAACCATTCTTTAAAACAAGGCCTCATGTTGGCACAGGTGACGAAACTGAAGCTGGTACAAGGCCAGGAGCTCCTACATTTATACGGAGAGATCTGGTCTCCTGGTGTTCAGGAGAGGAGGCATAATTTCAAGTCTGTTTGGAAAATTTCACCTGTCACCAAGATCGTAACATAGTTGGGAGGTTGTAGCTGAGTAACTAATTCATCTTATATAGATTATCTGGCAGGTGAAATCTCATTTAGCATATACCTTTAAGGCAACATTGCTCTAGGCTGGTGTCAAAGAACAGCAGTAGTGTGAGATGTTCAGTAGAAAATGTTTTCCTGGTCAAATAAGTTTCTGCAGTGCTGATTTCTCAGGGTTCACCTTGGAGAGTCTCCTTGGCTTTAGTATATCTCTCTCTGAAGAACTGTGCAGAGCACAGATGTAGAGAACAAACGCATGAATACCAATGGGGAAGAGGAGTGGTGTAATTTGGGAGATTGGGATTGACATATATACACTACTATGTATAAAACAGAAAACTAATGCTAACCTATTACACAACACAAGGAGCTCTTCTCAATGATCTGTGGTGACCCAAACGGAAGGGAAATCCAAAGAACAGACTTGATTTGTATATTAAGAGCTGATTGACTTTGTTGTACAGCCAAAACTAATACAACGTTGTTAAGCAACTATACTCCAATTAAAATAAAAAGGAATTGTGCAGAAAAGCTAGGAAAATAGTGTCTGGGTGTTGAGAAACAGACCAAGAAATAAGGTTTCACTTGCAAGTGGTGATTGGGGGATGATGCTAGGAAGCTGCTGGGGAGTCAGGAGGGGAGACAGGAAAGGGAGGAACCACAGACCACTGTGATTGACAGGCTGGCTAACCCTCCAGGGGATGGTGCAGGGGACCTCAGTGGGGGAGGAAGGTGTGCTGGTTGTCCTCCTATCCAGTCCATCACTACCCATAATGCTCCAGTGCTGTCACTCCTTGGATCTTTCCACCCATGATGCTCCAGTGCTGTCACTCCCTGGAGCTTTCAACCTGGGCGGTGCAAGCTGCACACCCTAGGCACTGAGGTGCATGCACTGCAGAAGAAGCTGCACACCCTAGGCACTGAGGTGCTGCCCTGGAACACAAAGGGGAGGTGCCCTGGACAAAGGGGTGCTGCATGGATGTGAGGGGCACCCCCATCTCCTTGACACCTAGGATTTCTCTAGTTTCACCATTTCCCTCTCTTTCCCTGCCCTTTCCCTGTCTCTTCCCTGGGGAATTTTTCTTTTTCTTTTTTTTTTAAATTTTTTTCTTTTTTGATGTGGACCATTTCAAGTCTGTGTTCAATTTGTTACAATATTGCTTTTATTGTGTGTTTTTTGGCTTTTTGGCTGAGAGGCATGTGGGATCTTAGCTCCCAGACCAGAGATCGAACCCACATTCTCCGCACTGGGAGGCAAGGTCTTAAACACTTGACCACCAGGGAAGTCCCTTTCCTTCTTTTCATAACAACTACTAACATCACTGGGGCTTCCCAGGTGGTTCAGTGGTAAAGAGCCGGCCCCGTGGATCTTTATTTCAAACCCTGGCTCTCTGATCTCCTCCAACGAGTGGTCCAGAGACAGCAGGGGGGCTGGCTCAACACCCCCCAACGGCTCTCAGCACTGCGAGGAGCCCTCCTGTCCTGTGTAGCCAACTCCCACTTTCCTCTGCGTGCCCTGCGTGTCCTAACCATTCACCTAAACGTGAGGGAACTTGGCTTCATTTTCATGTTTTGCTCAGACAACAAATTCACTTCCCCGGAGCTACAACAACTTGTCTTGCCAAGATGTCTCAGCGTCCCCAGGACACAAGGAAAGACCACCCCTTCAGTGCGTGTAGCTCGCAGCCTGGGAACAGCTGTGGAACATCTGGATGCCCCTTGACCTACTTCAGCTGAAGGCCTCCTCTGTCCCCGCCACGAATTGCTACTATTTTAAGATCGAAAGAGTTTTACGAGATTTCAGAAGTTTACAGTTTTAGATTAGAAGAATTCAATCTAACGTTTTCAAGGGAATTCTTACACAAGGCCCATAAATTCTAGAACAAGGCAGCCACAGATTCCGACGGAACTGATCTGCATGGAACTCCCTCTGAAACCTTCTCCCTGGTGAGCTCTGGAAAATATTGGCTGCCCACAACCTGGGGGCACGGCCAACAGCCCCCCTCCCCCATGGCCGTGGGCCTGGTGCCGGGCGCCGCGGGCGGGCACAGCTGCAGCCACGCTGGTTGGCCCCGGCCTGCCGCCTGTCACAGGCTGTTTACCTGAGGATGAATTTTGAGGCCACAGGGCCCAACTCTGTCTCGAGGGCAGAGGAAAATGTGTACAGCTATTTTAAAGCCAGGGGCTGGACATCTTGTCCACAGTCTGCCTTTCACAGGGACACACAGGCTCACCTAGGGAGGGGACACTCTCCAAACAAGCGCCGCAACACTTGAGGGGCCACCTTCAGACTGAAAAGGAGAAGGGACAAAGGGTCTCCCATGTGCCTGTGGGGAGGGGTGCACACAGGTCTGGGGGTGGTGCCAAGGCATCCCTGTGCAGGTGAGGGAAGGGGGCTTTAGAGAGAGCCTTGTGGGGCTGCTTGGGGCACACTCATGCCCATGGCACCTGTGCATACACATGCACACACGGGTGTGTGCTCACATTCATATACACAGACACAGGCATGCAGTCACATCCATCACACACCTACACTCACATATGTGCACACAAATGTGAATGCACATGCACTGACATGTGCAAATACACATACACTTGCACAGACAACTCACTAGCACACACACACGCTCTCTCTCAGCTCACACACTCATAAACATATACCCACACTCACTCCTACACACCTGCACACCCACATAGACACCCATAAACATACATCTTCACACACAGCACACACACATAAACTCACACACTCACACAGTACCCCTCACACCAAAACACATGAGGGCAGGGTCTCTGGGTCGCTGAGCCTTCTCGGAAGGCTTGGCATCTCAGACCGTGGGTGCCTCCTGGAGCCCCGGGGGCCTGGTGGTCCTTGTGCCCCGAGATGCCAAGTGGGGTTTGTGTGGAAGCAGATTTGTACTCTTTCTCTCCTCCATCCTCTGCCTGGAAGACAATGGGCTTCTGTGGTGTCTCTGAAGCTGAATGGGGGCTGTGGTGAGTTCTCGTCGGCCCAGTTGAACCATCATGACCAGGTTCATGGACTCCAGAAGTTCACGAGTGATTTGCCTCTTCCTGTTTGATTATGTATTTTGTCAGCTGAAGTTTGTCCTATGCAAACCGCTCCCCCCTCAGCATCCTTTCCTCCTTCCCAGGTGTTCTCCTGCAACTGTGGGGGATGAAGTCACCTGCTCATCTCTAACCTCAAGTTGTCTTGAAAAAGGCAAGAGGAGCAAATGCACGCGAGATGTTCCAGGGAGCTTTGGATACAGAAAGTGAGTCAGGGCCCTCTCCCTGTATTATCTGGAAAACAAATATAGTTTTGGGCATTTAAATTATTGGTGCTGCACAGACTACTACAAAAATTTTTGTTAAAATTGAAGGTTATTTATACTTCTTTTTTTTATTTTTTAATTAGTTTATTTTCTATTTTTAACTTTACAATATTGTATTTGTTTTGCCATGCATTGACATGAATCCACCATGGGTGTACATGTTTTCCCCCTCCAGAACCCCCCTTCCACCTCCCTCCCCATCCCATCCCTCCAGGTCATCCCAGTGCACCAGCCCCGAGCACCCTATATCATGCATTGAACCTGGACTGGCGATTCGTTTCTTTTTCAACCAATCAAATCATTTCCGTGTTCACATGATTCCTTGCAGGCCTTATTCATACAACCAAATAATAAAGTTCCTGGACTTTTGTAAACAATTTGCCCTCAAGTTCTCTGAATCCTTGGGTCCTAATCCTTATTTTCTAGAATAATCAGACACCCTTCTAGGTAGATGTTGATACCTTCTAGGTAGATGCATATATTATTGGAGAAGGTAGTAAAACAAAGAAATTAGAAAGAAGGACCACACAAGAGTCAGTCTTCTTTGCACGTGTGATAAAGCACATGCCTTATTGTTGTTGTTCAGTCTCCTAGTCGTGTCTGATGCTTTGTAACCCCATGGACTGTAGCACGCCAGGCCTCCCTGTCCCTAGCCATCTTCCAAAGCTTGCTCAAGTTCATGTCTATTGCATCGGTGATGCCATCCCGCCATCTCATCTTCTGATGCCCTCTTTTCCTTCTGCCCTCCATCTTTCCCAGCATTAGGGACTTTTCCAATGAATTGACTGTTCCCATCAGGTGACCAAAATACTGGAGCTTCAGCTTCAGCATCAGTCCTCCCAGTGCCTTATAATCATAGTCATGTTTAAGTGTACAGCTGAGTGGCATTAAGTGTATTCACATTATCTTACAACCACCACCACATCCAATTCTGGAACTCTTACATGTTGCAGAACCGAAATTCTGTCCCCATCAACCACTGACTCCTTATTTGTCCCTCTCCCGGTTCCTGGAAACCATGATTTTACTTTCTGTTGCTGTGAATTGGACTATTCTAGATACTTCTGTAAATGAGATTGTGCATCTCTGTTCCCTGTGACCAGCCTATTTCACTTGGTATAATGTCTTTATGCCTTCCCTTGTGGCTCAGCTGGTAAAGAATCCACCTGCAATGCGAGAGATCTGGGCTCGATCCCTGGGTTGGGAAGATCCCCTGGAGAAGGGAAATGCTACCCACTCCAGTATTCTGGCCTGGAGAATTCCATGGACTGTATTGTCCATGGTGTTGCAAGGAATTGGACGCAACTGAGCAACTTTCACTTTCACTTTCAATGCCTTTAAGGTACATCTACATGGTAACATGCATTAGAGTTTCTTTACCTTTTGGCTGCTGTGGGGCAAAAGTCTTATTTATAGTGTTAATAAAAGACATAGTAACTACAGATTTCTTGCTGAATTGACTCTCACTTGACAGTTTAGAGTCTTGGTTGTAAAGAGACTTGACAAAGGCCACACCATAAATAAAGTGGGGAGGGCCATAAACCAGAATTGACACCAAGTTCTACCTGACTCAGAAGAGCAGTTCAGAGCGGCCCCAGCAGGACCCAGGGGCACATGGGATGGTTTTCATGCTCAGATTATGAACTCCTTATAGCAAAATTCAGACTTAAATTGAAGAAAGTAGGGAAAACCACTAGACCATTCAGGTATGACCTAAATCAAATCCCTTGTGATCAAACAGTAGAAGTGACAAATAGATTCAAGGGATTAGAGCAGATAGAGTCTCTGAAGAACTTTGAACGGAGGTTCGTGACATTGTATAGGAGGTAGTGGTCAAGACCATCGCCAAGAAAAAGAAATGCAAAAAGGCAAAATGGCTGTCTGAGGAAGCCTCACAAATAGCTGAGAAAAGAAGAGAAGTGAAAGGCAAAGGAGAAAAGGAAAGATATACCCATTTGAATGCAGAGTCCCAAAGAATAGCAAGGAAAATTAGAAAGCCTTCAATGCAAAGAAATAGAGGAAAACAATAGAATGGGGAAGACTAGAGATTTCTTCAAGAAAATTAGAGATACCAAGGGAACATTTCATGCAAAGATGGGCACAATAAAGGACAGAAATGGTATGGACATAACAGAAGCAGAAGATATTAAGAAGAGATGGCAAAAATACACAGAAGAACTATACAAAAAAGATCAAGACCCAGATAATCACGATGGTGTGATCACTCACCTAGAGCCAGACATCCTGGAATGGGAAGTCAAGTGGGCCTTAGGAAGTATCACTACGAACAAAGCTAGTGGAGGTGATGGAATTCCAGCTGAGGTATTTCAAATCCTAAAAGATGATGCTTTGAAAGTGCTGCACTCAATATGCCAGCAAATTTGAAAAACTCAGCAGTGGCCACAGGACTGGAAAAAGGTCAGTTTTCATTCCAATCCCAAAGAAGGGCAATGCCAAAGAATCTTCAAACTACCACACAGTTGCACTCATCTCACATGCTAGCAAAGTAATGCTCAAAATTCTCCAAGCCAGGCTTCAATAGTACGTGAACCATGAACTTTCAGATGTTTAAGCTGGATTTAGAAAAGGCAGAGGAACCAGAGATCAAATTGCCAACATCCGTTGGATCATTGAAAAACCAAGAGAATTCCAGAAAAACATCTACTTCTGCTTTATTGACTATGCCAAAGCCTTTGACTGTGTAGATCACAACAAACTGCAGAAAACTCTTCAAGAGATGGGAATACCAGGTCACCTGAACTGATTCCTGAGAAATCTGTATGCAGGTCAGGAAGCAACAGTTAGAACTGGACATGGAACTATAGATTGGTTCCAAAAAGGGAAAGGAGTATGTCAAGGCTGTATATTGTCACCTTGCTTATTTAACTTATATGCAGAGTATATCATGTGAAATTCCAGGCTGGATGAAGTGCAAGCTGGAATCAAACCTGCCGGGAGAAATATCAATAACCTCAGATATGCAGATGATAGCACCCTTATGGCAGAAAGTGAACAGGAACTAAAGAGCCTCTTGATGAAAGTGAAAGAGGATAGTGAAAAAGCTGGCTTAAAAGTCAACATTCAAAAAGCTATGATCATGGCAACAGGTCCCATCACTTCATGGCAAATAGATGGGGAAACAATGGAAACAGAGAGGCTTTATTTCTGGGGATGGTGACTGCAGCCATGAAATTAAAAGATGCTTGCTTCTTGGACGAAAAGTTATGACCAACCTAGACAGCATATAAAAAACAGAGACATTACTTGGCCAACAAAGGTCCATCTAGTCAAAGCTATGGTTTTTCCAGTAGTTATGTATGGATGTGAGAGTTGGACCATAAAGAAAGTTGAGCCCCAAAGAACTGATGCTTTTGAACTGTGGTGTTGGAGAAGACTCTAGAGAGTCCCTTGGACTGCAAGGAGATTCAAGCAGTCAATCCTAAAGGTAATCAATCCTGAATATTCCTTGGAAGGAATGATACAGAAGCTGAAACTCCAGTACTTTGGCCACCTGGTGTGAAGAACTGACTCACTGGAAAAGATCCTGATGCTGGGAAAGATTGAAGGTGGGAGGAGAAGGGGGTGACAGAGAATGAGATGGTTGGATGGCATCAGTGACTCGATGGACATGAGTTTGAGCAAGCTCCAGGAGCTGACAATGGACAGGGAAGCCTGGAATGTAGTAGTCCATGGGATCACAAAAAGTCGGACATGACTGAGGGAATGAACTGAACTGAACTTAGCCCTCAGCCATGCTCAGGTGGGCAGCCTTAGACCTTCGGTGGGTTTGCCAGGCAGATACCCAGAAAGAGGCAGATCCTGGGGGCCTGTTCTCAGCGGGCCATCAGGCACCAGTTGGTGTGAATTAGGTGAAGGTAAAATTTCTCCAGCAGACATGTACACACACACACTCACAGACACACACACCTGAGAGACCAGTTTTTCCTTGTAAAGGCCAGGGGGGCATCTAGTCTAAAGACAGTACAGCCCCAGAACTGCACGAGGCCTGGAGTCTGGCATGGGGACTGCCTGGCCATGGGGGCTACTGAATGAATGGAGAGCTTTCAAGATCAGCTCTGTCATAACCAGGAATGTTTATCTCTCTCTCTCTCTCTCTTTTTTTTTTTTTTTTTTTTTGCTATGAGGATGATTCTAACTTCTCATGCAGATATTGTATTTGGAAGAAGAAGCATTTTTTTTTATTTTTCTTAAAGCATTAAACTAGGGAAGAAATGCGTTTAGAAAATGTTAACATACCTGCAAAAATTAATGCCTGATTTATTCTTCTCCTGAAAAGGCCAACATAAAGGAAATTAATCTTGGGGAAAAGCAGAGAGCAAAACCCCACACCCCTCCTGTGCATCCTTCCTGTCGGGCCACCACTCCTTTCTAAAATCTGTCTTAAAAGACCCTTGGAGGAAAGAGAAGGAGAGCAGGTACTGGGCACTGTCCTAGAGAAGAGGAGGTATGATGTCTGGCTAGTGCTGCTTCCCCAGCCCTGGGTACCACGTCCCCTTCACCACGAGTCAGCCGAGTCTGAACCATCCAGGTGGGTTGGTAAATAGCAGATCTTCTGAGAAGGATGCCTTTCATCTCTGCCCTGGAAATCCTCCCATCAGAGAATTATCATAGTTATGTATTTCTGGCCCCCTTCTCAGCAATTCTAAGTTTTCCAGGGGAGCTGAACACAGAAGTTTTGAAGAAGCCCCTCCCCTACCACCGATGATTTTAATATGCACCTGGTACTAAGACCCATTTAGGAGATGAGGGGAAACCCAGAGCTCTCACTGGGGAGGGTTCCCGGGTGGGAGGGTCCTTGACCACGATCTCTAAGTTCAGCTCTCCTCCAGCTCCCAGGGGCATGAAGACTCAGAGCCAGATTGACCTGGCCCCCAGTGGACAAGATCTCAGGAAGGAAAACAAATCTATTTCCTATGGAAGCAAAACCTGTCGGGTGATCAACAAATAATCTTAAATTCTTTCATTTTTTTTTTTCCTTAAGAAATGAGTAACGTGGGACTTCCGTGGTGGTCCAGTGGTTAAAACTCTGCACTCCTAAAGCAGGAGGCAGGATTTCGACACCTGGTCAGGAGGCACTAATGGTAAAGAACCTGTCTGCCAATACAGGAGACATAAGAGATGCGGGTTGGATCCCTGGATGGGGAAGATCCCCTGGAGGAGGACATGGCAACCCATTCCAGAATTCTTGCCTGGAGAATTGCATGGACAGAAGAACCTGGCAGCCTGCAGTCCTAGGGTCACATAGAGTCGGATATAACAGAAATGAGTTAGTAGCACATGCATATAGGCAACTAAGGTCCCACTTGCTGCATGTGGCACAGCGAAGCCAAAAGAAAGAGTAAAGAAGTGACTCGGTGACAGCTGTGAACCTCCCACCTCGCCACCTCCAGTATCTGCATTAGCCCCTATCCCCACCCCAGCTGAAGCTCCCCCCTCCACTATTCCTGCATCCTGACCCTGCTGTCAGCCCAGGGGAGGAGAGGGATTTTGAAGCTCTGCCTTCCTGTGGGTAAGGCCCCCCCAGTTCTCTTCCAATAGAGCTGTGGCTCATCTCCACGTGTGAGTGCCAGTTCTCAGGTTTATCCCAATCTACGGGGATGAGAAAGGAGGGGATTAAGGGCTCTAGCTACAAGTTCCTTTCTTCCCCTACGTCACTCTGAAGGGTTGCCTACCCTACCAGGACTGGGGCAGTGGCAGCCAGAGGGTGAAAAATAACTTAGGTGAGGGATGGCGGAGCTGGAGGGATGTTCATTCTTAGACCTTCTCAGTGCTCACTGACTTTGAGCCACATCTCAAAACAATAGCAAAGAATAGAAGGGATTTGTTAAGATAAATGTGGATGTCCTGCAAAAGGAAATAGGGTGATCCCTTCCAGAAATTTCTAGCTAGCTTTCCGGAAAGCCACCCCAGGACTAATCAGAGCGGGTAATGCAAGAATAATAGATGCTTCTGTTTGCTAATGCCTGCCATTGCCAGGGATTGTGCTTTATCTTCATCATCTGATGTAAGATTTCAATGAATATAGCAAGACAAGCAATATTATTGTCTCTGCTTTACAGATGAGGAAACTGCGGCTCTGAGAGGCTGTCTCCTTTGCCCAGAGTCACACAGTCACTTAATGGTAGCCATGGATTCCAATCCAAGTTGTTTTATCTGAGACTGTATGACCTCCAATGTCAACTATCATTTCTTCATCAAAATATTTCCCTACTGGGCATCCTCACTGCCACCCTCCCATCAACTGTTACCAGCTGTACCTGTGTCAGAATCCATTTTGCAGTGTAGGGTGCAGTGTTACCAAAACAGCTTGCTATTCAATACTCTTCTCTGTATCTATGGGGTAAAGTTCTGGGTGTATCACCTTCAAGCCCAGTACAATAATTCTCCAGGAAAACAGCCTAAGCAGGTACACATTCTTAACCCTGGCCTTTCTCTCCTGAGCTTCCTTCTCAAGTCCTCCCTTCTTGTTACTTATTGAGTCCCTACCTGTCCTTCCAGGGGGCCGTGTGGGGTCATGACAGTCACGGATTCCAGAGTCATCCAGATCCCAGGTCATTCATTACCTCTGCAGTGGGGCTATGGTGTCACAAATGCAAGAGAGAAAAGCAAAGGCCCAGAAGATGCTTGGTACCCAATACATCAGCATTTTGAAAACTGAGTCACATCTAAGGCATGGGTTGGGGCCAGAAATTTTTTGTGTTGACTTGGATACCATCCTTCCACATCCAGTCAAGCTTTCTTTCTTGTCTGAGTTTAAATGTTCCTCCTTTGCCTCCCTTCCACAATCCCCTGATCTGAAATTCCTGGTTCCTTTCTCTCACTGTGTAGCATTCCCCTTTCCTGAAAATGTTTCAATTTGGCAGCAAAAAGAACTGCACATTCTTTTTTTTCCCCTCACTGACAAACTGTTTATTGAATTTTGTAGCAGTGTGGGGTGTCTCTTTTGGATCTTAGAATCTCAAGATTCAGAGCGGTGGTAATATGGCCATGGTGAATTGAAGAATTTGATCTCACACAAGTATCTGCTGCCCTACCCCTGATTCTGCAATGGCTGCCAGGTGGTCACCCCTCCACTGGAGCTGTCCTGCTCCATGGCCAAAGCAAGAGAATTGGCAGTAAGCTGCAAGTATTCTTCCTTGGTCACGCTTTCCCAACAGGTAGCATCGACATAGCCATAGATATAGGGGCTCCCAGAGCCTGTGATGGCAAAGGCCTGTCATCATACCCACCATGGGCACCGAGGACACCTTCTTGGGGGTCCCAGCCAGCAGTGATGATCCCTGCCTTCAGGCCTTCTCGGTATCAGTGACAAATCTCCTTAAGGAGGCTGGCTGCTGTGTGTACCAGTGGAGGCTCATTCAGTTCAATGCTGTGAAAACCACGCTGATAAATGACTGCGTCAGCTCCTGCCTGAGCGGCAGCAGAAAATACAGTCACGGATAGGGGTCAGCTTGGCAATGTACAACCCAGTGGTTGTTCTGGAGCCTCTTCCTAGAACCACGACCCCATCAACTTGCACAGCCACAACAGTGGTCCCTGTGGAAACTTCCCGGTTCTCCCAGTTGGGGGCAATGGGCTCAGGCCCCCAGGCTGGTGCCAGCCTGGCTCCCGAGCAGCTACTAAGGTGGCCACCATCTTCCTCCTCCTGAACTGTACATCCTTGAAGGCAGCTTCCCGGTGGGTTTTTTGCTTGCTTGGACATTGTGCTAGGTACACAGTGGGGTAGTAAGACCATTCTGGACACTGATTCATCGAAACAGTTATTTTGGGGCTCTGTTTAGAACGGGAGGAACTCTGGAAGGTGACTGCAGCAGTGCTGATCTGAGCACTCCGGGGAAGGCTTAAATGCTTATTGCTAACGCAGGCCACCTGGACCTGCAGCATCTTCCACATCAAGGGTGAAAACCCACCAGATGCACAGACCACACCCTGGCCTGGGAGCAGGGCCGTTCACCTTGCTGTCTTTCATACCTGGGAACAGCTCGATTAATACAGGTGATACTGCTGCTGTTGCTGCTAAGTCACTTCAGTCATGTCCGACTTTGTGCGACCCCATAGATGGCAGCCCACCAGGCTCCCCCGTCCCTGGGATTCTCCAGGCAAGAACACTGGAGTGGGTTGCCATTTCCTTCTCCAATGCATGGAAGTGAAAAGGGAAAGTGAAGTCGTTCAGTCGTGTCTGACTCTTCACGACCCCATGGACTGCAGCCTACCAGGCTCCTACGTCCATGGGATTTTCCAGGCAAGAGTACTGGAGTGGGGTGCCATCGCCTTCTCCGAATACAGACGATAGGATGTACCAAAGTGGTAATTTTCCAGCCTGTGGGACAGAAGATATCTGGGGAGAAGCAGAATTACCCCCAAGAGGGTGGCCTGTGGGCTGAGTGACACTATGCTTCCTAACCGAGGTGTATTTCACTGAACTTTGGATGCCACGGGTTGTAAACCCATCAGTGTTTACATGCACTAGAAGATAAACACTGACATTAGATTATCGGCACAATGGCCAAGATTTCATCAATGGTCAAGAACACAACATTACTATAAATACCAAAGCCTCAAACAGAAAGCATTCTTTGAATTTGCTAAAATAGTATATGGACTATTTTTCAAATTAAAGTAGGCATCTCCTTAAGCCAGATTTAGTAACATTCAAGTTTACTTTAAAATGTGAACTGAACTCACGGTACCATTTTCCATTTTTCAATGGCTGTAAGAAGCACAGCTATTAGGGGTGATTTTGATCTTAAAAGAGACCTTCCTCCTCAATAATGTTGAAACTCCCTGGGGGTTCCTGTGAAAAATTATTATCTCTCAGGGAGCAAATGAAGATTGAGCAGTGGGTCCCAGAGGGGCTGCTGATTAGAGAAAATCAGTAAGAGAACAGGTCTATCCCGAAGTGTGGCTACCACACTCTGATCGTGTTACACTCTAAAGTGAATATACTGTAGTTTCTGCCAAAATCACAGAAGGCCATAAAATAGATTAAGAAACATTACCCCTGGGGAGTTTAGAAGGCAGGGTGTTCGCTGTCAAACCTTAAACTCGTGGCTCCGTCAGATTTTTCCAAAGCACATCCTCCTATCCATAATCACATTTTAATCTTACGAGTCTGACCAGGAAATCCACTTGGGAGACTTCTGCCTTGTGACTATTTGTGTGGCAATGGACATTCAGAGAGGATTTTGCACATGGTCTGGACATGAAGCCCACCTAGAAGTCTTGGAGTCACATGGGCACTTTTGGGAAGCTGTGTGAAATTCTGAATGACCATGACTTGTGTTTTTACAATTTGGTTTCTGAGGCCTGAAGGACTGAGTCTCAAATACTGAAAAACTGATTGACATTGGAAGATCAAAGCATTTAGTAGCTGCAAGAAGACATGTCACCAATGATGTCATCATTTGACCATACCAGCCTTGGTGAATTTGATGGGATTCTGTGGCTGTCCTGGCATCAGAGGCTTAGCGATGCTGAAGATGCTGCCTCCTGAGTCTGCCTTCTGGTTCCTCAAAGGCAGCGGTGGCCCGTCATCTGCCTGTGTCACCTCTATATTCAGGCCACTGCCCTCAGAGGGGCCCCATTCTCCCTTGGCTGGACACCCTCTCAGGGTGTGAACCCAGAAGGCATCATCACTTTCAGAATACCTTCCTCACTTCTTCTGAAGATCAGGATCTCAGAATCCAGAGGTCAGCCGTGCAGCTCATGTGACCAGATTCATCTCCTGGTGTCTGCTCTGGGCTGGAAAGGACAGGAGGCAAGGCTTGGAGAGGACTCCCCTTCTGTTAACAACTCAGTGATCTGGATGCCAAAGGAGAAAATCATTCTATCTCTGCATTTCTTATCAGTTCTAACTGCCTGTTTCCATGGACTGTTTCTCTAGAGGTTTTAATGGACCCCATAAGACTCACATCTAACACCCCAGGATAATTAGAAATACACTCAAGCCTCTTCACATCCAGTGAGATTCAACTTTCCTATTTGCCAGAAAGATGATTTTACCCAAGTTGGGGGAAAATTGCCAGAGAGACAAATGATAAAACAATGAATGGTTTCTTTGAACTGAAGTTCTTGAAGGCAAAGCATTATTGAAGCCAGACGCAAACGTACACTGTGGTCTTTTTGGCTGGAAGTCATCAGGCCCAGCAGAGCTGGTGGCTGTCTGTCCAGGGCTGGCTCTCAGAGGGCTGTTCCTCAGTCTTTAGGGCAAGTGGACCACCTACAACTAAGGCCAAATGTTACATCCATTGCCTGGAATTCGTGGAGTCGCTGCTACAAAGACAGCCAGGATTAGTCATCTGGTGCTGACAGCTAGTTCCAAATACTCTTAATGGGAGTCAGAACCAACTCACCAGACTCTTTAGAGCATAAGGCAAAGGGCCCATTACCTAAGGGATTAAGGGGTGACGAAGACTGTAATCCCAGGAGCCATAACCCAAGAATCAATGAGCTCTTGCCCCTAGAGGATGCTAACATGTGTCCTTTTTTTCTTACTGTAGGAGCTGAAATTTAGCTCCTAGTGAATTGGGAGATTAGGTTTGACATAAATACACTAACATGTGTAAAACAGCTAGCTCGTGGGAAGCTGCTGTATAGCACAGGGAGCTCATCTCGGTGCCCGGTGATGACCTGGAGGCATGGGATGAGGACAGGGGTGGGAGGGACACCCAAGAAGGAGGGGTTATATGTATACAGATAGCCGATTCACTTTGCTGTACAGCAGAAACTAACAACAATGTAAAGCAATTACACAGCAATTAAAAAAAAGAATGCCATTAATTTCTTCGTGTCTTACTAAATGATTTGGGGGCTCCTGGTTTGTATGTTGGGGTTAAAAATGAAATGAACCTTATCCCTGCTTTCCACAAGTGTGGCTGGGGTGTCAGGAACACCGACCTGGCCAAGAACACATCGTGACCTGGATGACTCATACCGGGACCACAGGACTCACTTTGCAGTGTGACGGAGGTGGGTTTGCACCAGGCAGCTCCCCAGGATTATGGCTCGAGGACCCCCTGAGCTGCCCAGGAGGGAGCACAGCCCCCTCGCTCCTCCACTGCCCAGGTTGCTCAAGTGGAAGTGGGCAGGTCTACACGGAGTGGGGCAGTGTTGGGGGTGGGGTGAGGGTGGGGTGGAGCTTCCTGTCCAGACCCTTCCCACAGCCTGCCTGCCTCCTTCTGCCCCTGGATGGGACACATCATGTACAACAACCACGTGTACCAGGGTAGCATCTTCATGTCCTGTCTGGCATCTATCTTTTTCTCATTTTAATGCATAAAATGTAGCCTCGCCTTTGGTGCTTGTGATTTTGCTTTGTTTGACATAATCTGGACCAGGCATTCTAGTTCTTTCCTTGTGGTTGATCATTTCCAGACTGATTCTGAAAAGGCCAAGCTCACCTGTTCTGTCACCTTGCCATTACTGAGGAATCAAGTCCTGTGCAAAGGATCTGCAGGGGTAGACAGACGAGGACGCCCAACACACATCTCCCCAGGCTCCTTGGCAGGGATAGCCTTTGTTTTCCATGGGAACATTTGTTAGCCTGTTGGCTACTCTGACTTTGTACTGTTTGGAGGAACCAGCAGGACACATGAGTGAAGCCTGGGACTACAGCAGTCCCTTTTCTGAAGCCAGACTGGGTTGGCTGGCCTTGGCCTTGTCCAGCACTGGCCAGCACTGCTTGCAGCCAGGCCAGTCTCAGCGGGGGCCCAGAGGCCTCTGGTCCCCATGTCATCACCTCATCAGCTCCCTGGGGTCTCAAACAAACACTAACTTCCCAGCCGAGGAAATAATGTGTTCCTTGTGATGCAAAGCCCCCTGGGGGGCTCGCAAGGAGCTTCCTGGCCCCACTTTGAGCGCAGCTGTCAGAGGTTCCTCGGCAAACCAGCTGGACGGTGGGCCCAGCTGGGCTCAGGTGGGCAAACAGTGGTTCAGAAGGGAGAGCCGGTGGGGGGGGGGGGGCGGGCTGGATGTGTATTCCCACCCCCCTCCCAGGGAGGTACAGGCTCCATGTGGCTTAGTGATGTAGATTTCCCCACCGTTTTCCGGTGTCAAAGCCAGAAACCTGGTCGGAGGCTTCTCAGGGCGTCACACCTGGGACCACTCCTTCCAGAAGGAGAGATTGCACTGACGTTTCAGGGATGCTGGTTGAACCCTGGCTCTGAGTCTTTTCACGGAAAGCATCTTTTGTGGGGAGGGGTCTGGGGCTTTTGCGCCCACATCTCCCCCAGGGACCACTCCCCCTGACATCCAAGGGCACCTCTGATTTTCTTAGTGACCAATGCCTGTTTGAAGATTCCGGCCTCTGTCCCTCCTCCCCTTCACTACAGACACTTCTCACAAACAAAACAAAAACCTCTTGGGGACTTCCCTGGTGGTCCAGTTAAACACTGGAATCCACCTTTCAGTGCAGAGGATGTGGGTTCCAACCCTGGATGGGGAACTAAGATCCCAGATGCCTAGGGGCAACTAAGCCCACGGCCCACAGTGAAGACCCAATGCAGCCAAAAATAAAATTAATTAAAAAAAAACCACAGCAGAAACCTCTTGTACATCATGCCACTGTGATTGGCAAGACCCCGCTCCCTATTTTCTGAGAGCAACAGGTTCACCCAAACATTATTGCTTCAGTCTGGCCCCACACAAGGTCTCTCCCTGCTCCTTGAGAGCGGGACCAGGCCCAGCATGCCTGCTGGCCCTGATGTCCAACTGGATACTTGACACAGTGCATTTTTTAAAAAAATTATTTTATTTATTTTTCCATATTAATTCGAGGATAATTACTTTACAATATTGTGATGGTTTTTGCCATACATCAATATGAATTGGCCATTAGTATACACGTGTTCATCCTCAACCTCCCTCCTACCTCCCTCCCCACCCTATCTCTCCAGGTTGTCACAGAGCATAAATTTGAATTCTGCCCTGCTCCTGACACAAGGTTTTAAGACTCCCACCTACATCTTCTTTGTTGACACCGAAGCCCCCGACTCCTGATTTCTGCTCCCAAAGAGCCCCTTCTGAGGCATTCTTCAAGCCCTGTTTGTCTTACTTTCTCCTTGCAGACTTGTGTAATAACTGGAGCCTCTGATTTTTTTCTTTTCAGTTTCCTATACCTTTCCACTGTTTATCATGTTCCATAAATTAGCACCTGGACATCTGTTTTATTTCTCAATCCTTTGTACCAAACAAGCTTGCACTGTATTGTATCCTAGTGCTGAGCATTAGAAAAATGTATAAACATGCAAGTGTGTAAGACACAGGACAACACACAAACAGCTAGAAGCTGGATTGTTCACCATATGGTAAGTCTATTCAATTTGTATATGAGCTCCCAGTGGGGAGAAATCATGGTTTTTCTCTTGTGACCATTAGCTCTTAATATCATTTGAAAAACGTATACATTATAAATTAATACTTTTTAAACTGAAGTATAGTTGTTTAACAGTATTGTACTAATTTCAGTTGTACAGCAAAGAAATTTGGCTATGTATGTACATATATATATATATATATAGATAGATAGATAGATAGATATGTATTTCTACTTATTTATTCAGATTATTTTCCATTATAGTTTATTACAAGATACTGAGTTTAGTTCCTTGTGTTACCCTAGTTTATGTGCAGTAGTTTGCATCTATTGACCCCATACTTCTAATTTATCCCCCCTTCCCTCTCCCTTTGGTAACCATAACTTTGCTTTTTTATGTCAATGAGGCTGTTTCTTTTTTGTTTATAACTTCATTTGTATTACTTATTTAGGCTCCACATATAAGTGTTATATAATATTTGTTCTTCTCTATCTGATTGCAGGGAGAAATATCAATCACCTCAGATATGTAGATGATACCACTCTAAAGGCAGAAAGCAAAGAGGAACTAAAGAGCCTCTTGATGAAGGTGAAAGAGGAGAATGCAAGAGCTGGCTTAAAACTCAGCATTCAAAAAATGAAGATCATGGCATCTGGTCTTGTCCCTTCATGGCAAATAGATGGGGAAACATGGAAACAGTGGCAGATTTTATATTCTTTGGGCTTATTTTCTTTCTGAGGACAGTGACTGCAGCCATGAAATTCAAAGATGCTTGCTCCTTGGGAAAAAAGCTCTGACAAAGCTAGACAGCGTATTAACAAGCAGACCTGTGTAGCTACACCCTGAACCTGGCAGGAAAGGGTGTGGGGCAGTCCTCCTGCCCCAGCGGATCCAGGAGGCAGAAGGGGCAGTGAGGAACCACTTGGTGTCTCTCCCCATCCAGCTAGGGGTGGCCCTTGCACCAGGTAGGCAGAAACTGAAGCCAGAGAATCTCTCATTGGACACCCCGGAAGGGCAGAAGGCAGGGCAGACAGGAGGCTGAGTGATACCAGCATGTCATGGGGAGGGAGGCCGGACCCCAGCCCCTCTCTCAGCTCCTCATCACCCAGAGCACAGGTGCCCCCTGTGAGTCCTGCTCCCCACCCACTGTTGACAAGACTTTGAAAAATTCTTTTCTTGAGACAAGTTCTCCCATCTTAGGGTGGGGTTCACCACGGAAAAATCAGGGTCATTGTTTAAAAAGTACCAACTCACAGTGACTTGCTACCTCTGTACTCTTACCATCAGGGTATCCCATCCTGCCAACGATTCACTGAGTACTGCTTAAAGGATTCCTGAACTATAACCATAGTCCTAACACCATATGTAAAAATAATCAACAGTAAGTGTTCAACATCATTAAATATGCAATTATTGTTCAAATTTCCAGTTGCCTCAAAAATGTCACTGTTTTGTGGTTTCTTTGAATTAGGGATCATATCATTTCCAGTACTCTTGCCTGGACAATCCCATGGACAGAGGAGCCTGGTAGGCTGCAGTCCATGGGGTCTCGAAGAGTCAGACACGACTGAGTGACTTAACTTTCACTTTCACTTTCACGCATTGGAGAAGGAAATGGCAACCCACTCCAGTGTTCTTGCCTGAAGAATCCCAGGGACGGGGGAGCCTGGTGGGCTGCCATCTATGGGGTCGCACAGAGTCAGACACGACTGAAGCGACTTAGCAGCCGCAGCAGCATTTCTATATGTGGCCATGGGTTAATAGATTTTTAAACTCTCCTTTAATCTACAGGGCCTCTCTCTCTCTCCTCCCCCAACCCCCTTTGCAATACTTGTACATGTGGTCTTTCCTGCAGGAAAGCTACCTTCGTAAACTCTTGTGCAAGGGACACACAAGCTCACACCTTCTGCCCTGAGTTCAGTCGGTGCCTTTTAGGGCATTTCCCCTTGGAAGGTGACTTAGAGAAGGGAAAATCCCATCCAATAAAGTCCCAAGAGCTTGCCCACCCCCATGGCGATTAAACCAGCAGAACAGAGTGGATGAGGCCTCGTGCTTAGATATAAGAAGGCGACCACATTCTCAGAGGTGGTCATGCCCAGAGGCCGTGGGCCAGGATGTGTTTTAGAGGACAAGTTTGCATTTTATTTGCTTATTTTTGACAATGTTACATGAGAAGTGAAAAGACAGAACAAAATCAAGGAATATCGTTATACACCTTAAGTAACGGAAGCTTCTCTCCTTGCTGACTCTGTGGTCAGCACCTCCCCCACCTCCGTTGTCTATTTGTGAATCGTGGGTGAGAATTCATTAGGAAGCCTGGACGTGCTGTGTGGTGAGTGCTCGGTGACTGCTTGGTCAGCCTTTCCTGAAAGATTTTACGCCAGGTTTAAGCCAAGATGAAAAAAGTGCCAGGCCAGGGACTTCAATCAGCCCTTGAAATTAGTGATCTTCTTATAGATTTGGGCACAGGTAAGGATGAATCTGGGCTTCCCTGGTGGCTCAGACGGTAAAGAATCCGCCTGCAATGCAGGAGACCTGGGCTCCATCCCTGGGTGCAATCCCTGGATGGGGAAGATCCCCTGGAGGAGGACATGGCAACCCACTCCAGTATTCTTGCCTGGAGAATCCCACGGACAGACGAGGCTGGTGGGCTCAGTCCATGGGGTCCCAAACAGTGAGACTCGACTGAACAACTAAGCACCCATGCAAGGATAAATCCACTTAAAGGCAGGAACCTCCTGGGTACAGGAGGGGTGAAGATTTAGGGCAAATAATGCAATCGACCACAGTGGTGAGCTGTTGACAACAGCAAGAAAAGCATAGTATTGGAGGCAGGGACAAATGTTTTTTAGCACATATCAGCCCCTGGAATTACTGGATTATGAATGTTATTTAATCCTCCCTGCTGTGCTACACTACAGGAGAGGAATTCCTGTTTCCTGGTTCTGTAGTGCAGAAATGGGGTGCCTCATGCTTTCTGAAAAGTCACAGTCATTAAATGACAGAGTCTGGGTCTGAGCCCAAGATTTGGATCCTGGGTTTGATTCCAAAGCCCAATCTATATCAATATCATACCTCTCCTTCAAAAAGCTTTTGGCTATGTCGGCTCCCCCAAAAGCCACTTCTTCATCCAGCCTCAATCATAACGTGTCTGAACTCTAGATGCAGTGGCATCGGGCACAGAGACTTCATTCCAAATTGTGCTGTGGTCTACTACTTTTGACGGAGCTCAGTGTAACAGAATTTCACAGCAGGCAAACTGGGAATAAACTAACTGCACAAACATGGTACTGAAGGTCCGAGAGGGATTCAATTGTTTTTCACATCTGATGTTATTTGTCAGATGAAGTCCTTCTCGGGAGGTTAGAACGTGCCAAGTCTTTTCATCGTCCCAGCGTTGAAGGTAAGAACCTGGAATTGCCACATAGGAAAGTGCTTTTCCAAGGTCACTGAGCTTCTGACTAGAAGCACCAAACAGAACTGACGTTCAGCAGAGGGTGGCTCTCCTGGACTCCTTCCCCCTGGAATGGAAAATACTTTCTCACAAGCACGAGTATTTCTGCTTTTTGTTTAAATGAGATCTAACTCTTGAGGGATAATTAGCACAGCCAAAGTGTACCAGGCCCACCTGGTGATCCCGGACATTTTATCTGGACAAGTTGCATACTTCTTGAACTTACGCTCTTGAGAAATTCTTTGAGAAATGTCAAGGTGACTGGAGCCAGAGCAAACAAGGATGACATTCTTTTCGTTCTTTTCCTAGGAGGTCATTTTCTCTATACCGTCTAGCTGTGTGGGCCACCATCTTCCATAACAGATCATCAGCCTGCTCAGAGGTACACCCTTGAGGGAAACTGGAAAGCTGGTGAGGTTTTTAAATCAGTTTACCCCAGAATCCCCTTCACTTTTTCTCACTGTGGCTCCAGCTGATAGGAACCCTTAAAGCTGGAAAGTGAGAAAAGCACGCTGGCAACTTACCTGGGCTACACCTCCTAACATGTTAAGAATGTGAATTACAAATGATGACATCATCCATTGGCCAGTGGGGAAGAGGCCACAGCGTGGGGTCATCTGGCTCAGTTTTGTCTCTCTCTACTCCCCATGTATTGCCAGATTTGCAGTTTGTTTGCTAGATAAGAAGTCACTTGAGGGAGGGTTTCAATTTGGAGTCAGGTTTGGGCAAAATTTTTCCAGTAAGAGTGGCTATGTGTCACATGGATAATGCCGATGACCTGAAATGTTTTGTATTGAGTTGAATCCTATATGTTTGCCACTACTTGACTGCTTTTGGTCTACAGAAACAATCATTCCATATGGTTTAAGTTAAAAAGTTATTGGCTTTCATGATCCAAAGAAGAAAACAAACTAAAGAGGTGTAATCATCTGTGAGTTCTGAGAAAATATGCCATTGGGAACAGTCCCTAGGTCCGACTTCTCTATTGAATGCTATTTTCTTCTCATATGGTAAAATCACAACCAAATCAGAGCTGTTTCTTCAGAAAACTACTTGCTCTCTAAATGTTATAAAATCACATTTAAGAAAGAAAGTGACATGAAAGAAGGTTGAGAGAAAATCGGAATGTGAATGTGTCACCGTTTGTCCATCTCTGAACACAAAGTAGAATTTTAAAACTGGCAACATCAATATCTTAGGAAAAAGGATTATTGCGGCATGGGAAATTTACCTTCCCAAGAATATACACCACAAACTGAAGTTTGCGGTGTGTCTCTGGGGTCTTCAAATCCAAAAGAGAATTTAAAAAAATCTCCATCTCTGTTTTATTGGTAACCTGGAGGACACTGTCACTGTTGCTCCATGACTGCTAAAACTGGCTGCCATTTATGTCTCTGTCACTAAGTGTGGCCAGGAGTCAGGCCGTGTGGACAACAGTCTACACTGAGTCACTGAGAGAGAAAGAGAGAGAGAGAGAGAGAGAAATGGCTAGATTTCCAGCCATATCCCATCAATCCCTAAAGAGCTGCTAACAGCAGAAACATATTCTTATTTTAACCAAGAGCTTTCTCAGGCTGTGACTTGGCATGTGTCCATCTGCAGCAGCTCCTGAGGGATAGGTAACATACAGAATATGAAGGAAAACTTTTGTCATTATGTGGTATTTTTTGCTTTAGAGTCCTGTGTCCTCTGTGGGCTAATAAAATTTTTGGATCATAGTTAAATGAGTTCAGTACTAAAGGAAAAAATACATTTTTAGTTTAACTGAACACAAATTTTAAAAATAGAGTAATTTTTTAAAAATCTAAACAAAATGTTAAAAAAAATAATGACACTGTCACTAAAGCCAGTCCATCATTTCTAACAGCAAATGAGACCGGAAGGCAAGCAAGTACATCTTTCTACTATTAAAGTCAACATAGACAATTTGGGTTCAACGAAAATACCGTCTATCAAATCTGACTTTCTTGGCTTTAAGTCTTGTTTGTAATAGATGCATACATTTGGCTGTCGTCTGTTGTTCAGAAGCTAGGCTCGTTAAGTTTCCTTCCTGTTTTATTTCTGTACAATTTATGTGATATAATCATAGTTGCATAACACTTTTTCTTTCTGGAGGGTTGCTGCTTTTCTCAGGCCTGGGGAGCACTGTTGTAGAGTGACCACCCAGAACTCACACGGTTCCCCACTGCCAGGTCCTTGCACTGAGGCAGTGCTGGGTCAGGGACAATCAGAATGATGTGCCCGAGAGAAGACAGGGCGGGGTCCCTCCCCTGCAGAATGGACACGAGGAGGTCCCCACGGGGCAGAGCTGGCCGACCTCCTAGTCTCAAGGTCAAGCGGGTTGCACAGGTGCACAAGCCACCCAGAGGCCCCGCCCGCACTTGGGTTCCGGGCAGGGAAGAAGCGTGTTCCTGGGTTTCAGGCATTCGGAGCTGGGCAGAGATGCACTGTCCCCTGGATGGGACACCTGCCAGCTATCTGGGATGGACCTGGAGGACAGAGGCCAGCAACGTTCGGCGTGCTTCTGTCCCCGTTTCCCCAAGAGCCACTTGTCCCCAGCTCCGTCCTGGCTTTCTCTGCTTAGAAATCCCTTGTTAGGAAACCCAGCACTCTTTGTATGTGGCCACGTGGTGAGTCCACATTTAGATGCAGATAGGACCGGGGATGCAGCCTTTGTTTAGGGAAACACAGATGGAGATTTTTATGGTGGGTCAGACCGAAACCTCAGGTACAGGTTCTGGTGAGAGGCAGGCATTAGATCAGGGTGGTAACCATGGCTCAAGGGCCCAATCCAGCTCACCACTGCTTGCACAAGAGTTTCACTGGTGCCCAGCCACGCCCGCTTGTCTTCACTTTATCTTCATCCACTTTGTGCTGCCACGACTGAGGTGAGGAGTTGTGACAGAGACCAACGGCCTGGGAAGCCTCAGCCACTTACTCTCTTGTCCTCTCCAGAGAAGGTTCATGGCCCCTGCATCACAGGAATAAAAGGAAAACAGCCCCTTTCCAGGAGACCCTGGGAGCACCACCAACAGCAGCCCCCCTGGTTCCACACCTGCTCTTCACTCCCCACCCCCCGCCGTGGTGCCTGTGAGCAGTCAAAGCACGATGCGCTCTCCTTGCTAAAACACCCCAGCCTCCGTGAGCCAAGCAGCCATCCTTCTTTTGCAGGAGTGAGAGATGCCAAGAGACTCCTTTTCCACAAGGTTATGTGGTGGCCAGCTCTGCCGGCTATGGCCTGAATGCCTCCCGCCTGGTTATTGGCGAGGGAACCTGGTAATTGGTCACTCCTTGGCCTCTGTGTCCTGCTCTCCTGTGTAGGTTGAGGATAAGAAAAATGGAGCTCTCTTGGGGCTTTTATGAAGATGAAAATGAGAGGAAAAGTGCTGAGAACCCAGCCTGGCACCTGCTAATCAACCTGCAGATGCCTGAGTTGGAGGGGGCTTGGGAGGGTCTGCTACCCATCCAAGGAGGAGGGTGGCCCTCCTGACATCACGCCCTCTGTTTGTGTCAGAGCAAAGTCCGGGTCTTGGGTCCACTGCTGTTTTTTTGTGTTTGCTGTGCACTGGGCTTGGGTTCAGGCTCTACACTCAGGGCTCACAGGTGCCCTGTGAGAGCAGAACCTTGCTCATCCCATTTTGCAGATGAGAAAACAGAGGTGAGGTGGCCTCAGGTTCTGGAGGTCAGAGTGACTGTCCCCTCCACACCCTCCCCTGGGCCCCATTCCTGTGTCAGAGGGGAGGTTGGAGTAATTTGGGGCCCCGGGTAGAGGAAATCTGGGGAGAGGGGTGGTGTGAACACTGCCTTCAGCCTCACTGGGATGCTGGAAGGGGCTTTCCTGGTGGGCCCTAGCCTCCCGGGTCCAGCATCACGAGGGGTCCATCTAGTGGTCAAAGAGGGGAATCCCAACCATTAAGTTGGGAGAGCCACTGAATCGGAGCCTCTTGGTTCGCTCAGCTCCACTTGGTCTCGCTGACCCCCATCCTACCACGTCAAGGGACGGGCACGTTGGTCAGATGCTGGCCTGAGGTTCCCTTGAAGTGGAAATGGCCACGAATGTTCTATGGAAGGGAGACATTTGCAGCGGCCAACTCTCCCTCCTGGGACAGTCTCTTTCCCCCGCCGCAGAGCCCCTGCACCTCAGCTTGGCCAGAGGCGACCCCAAGGAGACATTGGAGCACTTTGAGGGAGGTCTCTGCCTGTCACAATTGGGAGGTGCTGCTGCCAGTAGGAGAGGTCGGGGATGCAGTTAACACCTTACAAGGAACAGGACGGCCCCAGGACGAAGAACATCCCACATCACGCACCAATACGGTCGCCCTCTACTGAACAAGAAGACTGACCATGCCCTCCTTCTAATGGGACAGCTCGTGACAGAAGGGAGGGTGGATGGAGGCTCAGACCCTCTGCATGTGCTGTTTCTCCCATCTGGACCACTCCGGTCAGGTGAGCCTTGGACTTCTCTCCTCCCAGGACAGGGAAGCCAGGGTATCGGTCCCTCATGAGAGGGGAGCTATCTCCCCTCTACTTGGTGCAATGACAGGGAGCAACAGATGTGGACTTGGCTTCAACTTGTCCTTATGTGAGATGAAGGGCAAGATGAAGGGCATCCAAGCTGTGCTCTGTCTCCCTGCGTCCTTGGACACTGGTGGCTCACTTCTCTTGACCGAAGCTCCAGAGACCAGAGCCAGTGACTGGCTCAGCCTGGCCAGGAGGATTTAGGAGCTGTGGCTGGACCGTGGAGGCAATTCCAGCTCCTCATTCTCTGGGCCACGTGGTCAAGGCTATGGAAATCTGGAGGTTCGACAGCTGACCACCATGAGAATTGTTATATTACTTCCTCAGCTACACTGGGTGCAGTTTGCTTAGTAAGAAAAGCAATCTTTTTGTTGAATTTCACATTTTCTACCAAGTAATGAATTAACCTTTTTGAAATCACAAAGGGGATCACAGTAGGAAAATGAAGCCATAGCCTGTCCGAGAGATAGAGAGAGATGCCTGGATCACAGACCGGAAGACAGAATATGAAAACATTCAGTACTGACTGATTCCACACTCGAGGCGATCACTAGTTAGGAATGGGATGTGCCAGCCTGCCATCTCACTGTGGACAGATTCTGTCGTCATGAAGTTCAGTTCAGTTCATTCTCTCAGTCGTGTCCGACTCTTTGCAACCCATGAACCGCAGCACGCCAGGCCTCCCTGTCCACCACCAACACCCGGAGTTTACCCAAACTCATGTCCATCTAGTTGGTGATGCCATCCAGCCATCTCATCCTCTGTCGTCCCCTTCAGCTCCTGCCCCCAATCCTTCCCAGCATCAGGGTCTTTTCCAATGAGTCAACTCTTCGCATGAGGTGGCCAAAGTATTGGAGTTTCAGCTTCAACATCAGTCCTTCCAATGAACACTCAGGACTGATATCCTTTAAGATGGACTGGTTGGATCTCCTTGCAGTCCAAGGGACTCTTAAGAGTCTTCTCCAACACCACAGTTCAAAAGCATCAATTCTTCGGCGCTCAGCTTTCTTCACCATCCAACTCTCACATCCATACATGACTACTGGAAAAACCATAGCCTTGACTAGAAGGAACTTTGTTGGCAAAGTAATGTCTCTGCTTTTTAATATGCTGTCTAGATTGGTCATAACTTTCCTTCCAAGGAGTAAGTGTCTTTTAATTTCATGGCTGCAGTCACCATCTGCAGTGATTTTGGAGCCCCCAAAAATAAAGTTTGACACTGTTTCCACTGTTTCCCCATCTATTTCCCATGAAGTGATGGGACCAGATTCCATGATCTTAGTTTTCTGAATGTTGAGTTTTAAGCCAACTTTTTTACTCTCCTCTTTCACTTTCATCAAAAGGCTTTTTAGTTCCTCCTCACTTTCTGCCATAAGGGTGGTGTCATCTGCATATCTGAGGTTATTGATACTTCTCCCGGCAATTGTCATGAAGTTAGCTCTGGCTTAATGAAATGGATTCTAGGAGACCTAGGCTTACCCTCACCCGGTTGCCATCAGGACTTCTTCCAGTTTTCAGCCACAGGGGCTAACAGTGAACATTATGTACTCAAGAGTGGCAGAGAAACTGTGGATGGGCTCACAGTTCCCCACCTTCAGGATGAAAAATACACTTCTGATTAATCAGGCAGACAGGTGAAGGAGAGGGCAGGCTGGCTGCAGGTGCAGAAACTGATGCTGATTTTAGATGTGAGGACTAATGTCCTTGACATCATTTGCTCAGATTTTTTTTCTCAATTTTGAGAAAAGTCAGCAATCTAAAAAGCACTTATTAAGCACCCAATGTAGCTGAGTTACCAAGAAGCACTTATTAAGCACCCAATGTGGTTGAGTGTACGGAATGGAGCAGTAATGACATGGATCTGGGGTGAATGCTATCCCTCCCCACCCACCTTCCTTGCCCTGCAGGGAGATCCAACTAGTGAGAGACACTGGCAGAAGAGCCGCTTGGGATGGAGGAGAGGGGCCCAGGCATCTCTAGCTGGGTCGTCTCCTGCAAGACTGTGGTTCCTGCTAGAGGCGGTCCTCCCTGAGCTCCCTGTTGTGCTTGGCTAGAGGACTCTGATAACCTTAACCCCCTGCCCCTCCAGTGATAGGGTGAGGGGTGTCAGCTTCCTGGCATTGCTAACACCTAGGTTCATCACTGTTTCTTGGTTGAGTCCTCAGCTCCCCATCCCTGTATAACAAATCCCTCCCATTGAATTCTGTATGCTGTAAGTGCCCAGCATGTCTTCTGCTTTGGGGGGTTCCTGCCGACTCTAACCAAATGCATTTCACATCCCTTCTGCTTCCTCTCTCAGGGCTTTAGACTCCCCAGCATCCTTTATATTCCTAGATGTCTGCTTCTTTCTCACCCTAGGGCCTTTGCACCTGCTTTCCCTCTGCAACATATTCTCTGGCCCCATTTCTCCTGCTGGCTGACACCGCATCCCCTTAAATTGCAGCTGACAGGTTATCTTGGCAGAGACCTTGGCCAACTACCTTTCTAAAGTAGCTCCCATCATAACAAACACAATTTTCTCCCTCACTGTTTATTTCTTTCAAATTATGTCATGATCCATGGTGATTTTGTTTATGTGTCTGAATAGTTACTTATTAATAATTATTTATCAGCTGCCATGTCTACTGAAGTCTAAGCTCTGTGCTCCCAACTGAAGCCCTGTGCCTGGAACAGGGAATCAAGATGGTCAAATCAATGAATGAATGAGTATTTTAAAAACTTTGAACCCACGACAACGTCAAAATGAAAGAAGTTTCAAATACATCATTTCTGTATTGCTTTTGGAGATAAGTCTGGGGAAGGGGATGCAGGTGTTAGAGTCTGAATTTTTCTGTGGGGCATGGAAATTGTCCTTGCTGCCATTTCTCCTCCTGATCTGGGTCAGGCCTGTGTTTATACCGGGGTGGGGTGGGGGAGGTGGTGTCTCCCTGCCCTTTAGCACACGGTGTGCTCTGGACCAGAGTCACTGTCTGGAGCCCTCCTCCTGATGCTTCACGGGTTAGGAGCAACTCAATGCAAAGCAGAGACATTGCTACTTGGCAGGTGAATCAAACCTGTAACAGGGGTCGCTGGTGCCCTGATTGGGTCCCTAAGCCTGCCCGAGCTCACCTTCAATCCGGAGGGACAGTCCCCACCAATATACCTCACTTCCTGCCTGGGTGGCTCCTTCATCACAGCCAGAGGCATCATTGCAGGCCAGCCTACCCTGGTGGAGGAACGTGCGAAAGACCCTTCATCAAGAGAGTTGGGTGGATATATGAGGTGGGGTGCAGGGAGGGGTTGAGACAAAGTGCCCAACCTCCAGCTTTCCTGCGGATGACTCCCAGGCATGACCCACAGTGTCTCCATCTTCTACAGGATCAGCCCTAGGTGTCCACAGAGCTTACCTGTACACTAACATCCTGCTACCCATCTCCTTCCCCACTCTGTCTTGCTTCTGGGTTCCCTTGAATGGGCACTTCCCTTCACAACTGTGACCCCAACACCACCACTGTAACCCTGATACCTCCACTGTGACACCTCCACCTGACACTGACCAAGCAAGTGGTCATGTCTCAGGTCAAAGGTCAGCCTGCCATTTCTCCTCATTGGTCGCGAGCCCCCAGGTACCTGGAAGCGGGCAGAAGGTAAATCCCACTGAACTCCAGACGCCAAGGAAGGGGCTGAACCAGCTGCAATGAGGCAGCATGGGCAGCAGAGGGCAGCAGAGGATGCTGTTTCGAGGCTGGGTCTTGTGCCAGCCCAGGCGCCCCATGGACCCTACAGGAAGGCCGGCCTTGCTCCCCGAAGCCAGTCCTGCCCAGGTGCCAGCCCCACCCCTCAGACATGTTCATGGGACACAGAATTAGAGTCTCTGGCCTCAGGCAGGTGATGGAGAAGCTCACTGTGGGAACAGCCTCTAACTGAAGAAGAGGAGATAAGTTAAAGGTGACATTAAGCTGGTTCAAAAGTGCGCCAGAAATATAGAGCAACTGAGATGCTTGAGGACACGAAGCCCAAGAAATACTTGATTAAATATGGCACATTCTAAAGTGACTCAAGCTCAAGATAAGTGAAAAGTTCAGGCTGGGATAATCCCATAAGCATCTTCCAGAAGTGAGCTATTTCCAGATTGATCACATCTGACCTCCAGCTTCATTTCTCAGCTGCTGCAGAGATCAGACGGGGTTGGGTGGGGTGTCTATGCTTTTAAGCCCAGTTCCTTCACCCACGTTGTTCCCAAAGCAAGTCCATTCTACTGACCTTGCCTTATTGTCCTCCTCAGGGTCACTTTCCTTCATCTTAGGCCAAGGCTGTTGTTTAACAGAACTTTCTTCCACAGAGGAATTATTCCACCTCTGCATTGTGCTGTTTGGTGACTGTTGAACACTTGAAATGTAATTACTGTAACTAAGGAAGTGGTTTTTAAATGTTATTTTATGATAATTTCAGTTTAAAAATTAAAATGGAAATAGCCAGTCATGGCTAATGACTATTGCAATGAACAGCACCATCATAGGTAATTAAAGATTTTAACTCACTGCTGTTCTCTCCAATATAATGTCGACTTCAATTCTTGATAGTTTCAATGCTCTCATGCATGATCCTCTCCACAACTTGGCCTCTCAGATTTTATCTTCCTCCAGCTTTTGTTGCTTTTGGCCTCAAAGCTCAGCATGTGGGATCTTGGTTCCCAGACCAGGGGTGGAACCTGTTCCCGTTGCACTGGAAGAGCAGAGTCTTAACCACTGGACCACCAGCGAAGTCCCTTCTCCAGCTTTATTGAAATATAGTTGACAAATGACATTATGGGCTTCTCTGGTGGCTCAGATGGTAAAAAATCTGCTTGCAATGAGGGAGGCCCAGGTTCGATCCCTGGGTTTTAAGGCTCCCCTGGAGGAGGGCATGGCAACCCACTCCAGTATTCTTGCCTGGAAAATCCCCATGGATAGAGGAGCCTGGCAGTCTATAGTCCATGGGGTCGCAAAGAGCTGGACATGACTGAGCAACCAAGCACACGCACATACATGACATTGTGTAGGTCCAAGGTGTACAATGTGTTCATTTGATACATTTATGATATGTTTACATAGTACAAAATGATTCCTACCATAGCTGACCTAACGTTTCCATCACACCATATAATTATCATTTCTTTTTTGTGGTGATAACGTTTAAGATCTACTCTCTTATCAGCATTCAAGTATCTCTCTCTCTCTCCCTCGAAGTTGCTTAGTCATGTACAACTCTTTGTGACCCTATGGATTGTAGGTAGCCCACCTGGCTCCTCTGTCCGTGGAGTTCTCCTACCAAGAATACTGAAGTGGATAGCCATTCCCTTCTCCAGGGGATCTTCCTAACCCAGGGATCAAAACTGGGTCTCCCACATTGCAGACAGATTCTTGACTGTCTGAGCCACCAGAGAAGAAGCCCATTCAAGTATATAAAACACTATTATTAGCATCCCAGAACCCATAATGAGATCCTCAGAACCTGTGAATCCTACAGTTGGAAGTTTGTACCCTTTTACCAAATCTCCAATATCTCTCTTTATCTCCCATCCCTAACTCCTGATACCCAGCGTTCTTCTTTCTGTTCCTATGAGTTCAGCCTTTTCACATTCCACATGTAAGTGAGATCATATGATACAGTATTTTTCTTTCTCAGTCTGACTTAACTCAGTCTAATACCCTGAAGTTTCATTCATGTTGTTAGCAAATGGCAGGATTTCCTTTGTTCTCGCGGCTGAATAATATTTCATCATATATACATAATGTGGATTTTTTTATGTCCTTTATGTGGATGTTACACCTGCTATTGTTGTTCACAGTTTGGGATATTCTGCTATTGCTTTGTTTTAAGTCTTTTTTCTCTTTGATATTCAGTTTGGGGAGTCTCTGTACCCTAACGCAGAGTCTTTCATCAATGAAGTTCAGTCTGCCGCTGAGCCCATCAAAGGCATCCTTTATCCCTGTTACAGGGTTTTTAATCCCCAGCATTTCTTGTAGACCCCTTCTTAGAATTTCTCTCCACTGACATCACCCATCTGTTCTTGCATGCCATCAACTTTGTCCATGAGAGCCCTAGCCTATGAGTCACAGTTTTTAATATTCTAGGTCTCATAATTCTCACATTCCTGTCAGATCTGACTCTGGGTTTGATGCTTGTACAATTTCTTCACCTGTGTTTCTTCCCTTTAACTTTTTGTTGAAAGGTGGGTGTGTTCTATGGGGTTAAAGACAAACAGACCACAGTGAGGAGATGATGGGAGGTGGAGGGGATGTTTGGAGGGGATGTTATGCTCCTACAATTAGTTCCTGTCCTTCAGTGAATCTGTGCCTCTCAGCTGTGAACTTCACAAATGCTTCTCTTTCCTCCCGCATCTTAGATGGGAAGGGCTTCCCTGGTGTCTCAGATGCTAAGAATCTGCCTGCAATGCAGGAGACCCGGGTTTGATCCCTGGGTCTAGAAGATCCCCTGGAGAAGGAAATGGCAACCCACTCCAGTATTCTTGTCTGGAGAATTCCATGGACAGAGGAGCCTGGAGGGCTACAGTCCATGGGGTCGCAAAGAGTCGGACACGACTGAGCGACGAGCACTTTCATTTTCACTCTTCTTAGATGGGGCAGGGTGGCTAGAGGGGGCTGGGCTTGGGTATTTTCTGTCTCTTAGATGGGGCAGGTCAGCTGGGCTCTGATTAGACTCCAAAAGATTAGGCTGGAGAGAAAGCGTTATTAACAGGGTGCTGTGGTATATTTCAAACGCTAGGAGCACTAGGGGATTTTTCTAAGATACTCAGTGTGAAGATGGTAGAGCTCTGGGAAGTGAAACTCACAAAAGTATGCCCCTCCACACACCCCAGCATGTCCATCCCATTCCCCACCCCCGCCACCCACTCCCCAGAGTTTTAAACTCAAGCCTATGCACACCAGGTCTCCAGCAACCCTCAGTCCCAGTTTAGGCTTCCTGTCCTGACACTGGTTCCCACAGGGATTTCTGCTCATGGGTTTCTCCTCCAGTAAGGAGTGATTCTGTGTATCTGCCCATCAAGTCTCTCCAGTTTGGGGGGCAGCATCTTCCCCTGGGACCTCACCTCCCTGAAGGATCCAAGAAGAGCTGTTGGTTTTTCAGTTTGTTCAGCTTTACACTTGTTGGCAAGACAGAGTCACAGTTTCCAGGCTGTACTGGAAACTGGAGGGCAGCCCTGCCCCACACAGTGGAGGAAGCAGCCTGGAGAGGGCGGGGCAGCTTCCCAAGGCTGCCTGGGAGCAGCAGGGACGCGTCTAGGAAGCAGGTTTTGAACTTTCAGGCACGAGTGGACAGGGTGCCTTTCTTCTAGCTGTTCCTCAGCGCTGCCCCAGGGCAGAGTGACTGACCTTTGCAACGTGGATGCGACTTCACTTAACTGAGTTCAGGCATTGGTTGGAAGATAGTTTTCTCTTTGGTTGGTTGTCCAGTGATGTGGGATCAAGAGGCGACATTTTCTAGCATCCACCACATAACGAAGATGATGCTGGGGACTTTCCCACATTCTTTCCATTAACCTTCCCCAGAGGTCAGTGGGCTAGAGGTCATTTCCCCCCAATTTAAAGGTAAGAGAATAGTTAGAGATCAAAAAAGGTGATCACAGAGCTTCTTTAGATCCCTGACCCTTAAGGTCTTGTGCATGGTGTTCAGAGTGAGGTCAATGGAAATGTGGTCAGTAACCCTGATCACAGTAGTGAGTGATACCTCAAAATACCTTTGGTACATGATAAGTCTTTCAGGGCTTGATTGCTGCATAAGAGATGACTCTAAAGCTCAGTTGATTAAAACAACAGAAGTTTGTCATCTCTGTGGATCAGGAATTCAGTTGTGCCTTTGCTGGGTGCTTCTGACTACATATCTCTCATGAAGCTGCTGTTGAAATGAGAGCTGGGGTTGTGGTCTCATCTGAGGGTGTGGTAGGGTGGGTGAGGGTGAAGATCACCCATGGGGTGTTGGCAGGCTTGGGTCCTCACATCATGGGCCTCCCATGGGGGGCTTCCCTGGGGCTAGAGAGTCCAAGAGAGAGGGAGAGATGGCCCCCAGGATGGAGGTTACAGTCTTGAAAGTGATGCCTTCCTCCACTACCACTTTTTCCATATTCTGTTTATTAGAAGCAAATGACCATGTTCAGTCCACCCTCTAGGGGAGATTATGGCACAGGGATGTCATAAGAGCCCCTTTGGAGGTTTCCAGTCGCAAGGACTATGTGTCTATTGGCCCAAGACAGCCCCGTCTATGTCTTTGCATATTTGTCCTGGTTTGACTCCTCCTTTTCCTCTCTTTCTTGCCTTTTCCTCTAGTGTTTGTAGAATTCAATCCAAAAGCCATCAGTTGGAGCCCAGCAAGTCTGACAGGAATTTGACGAGATCCAGGATACTTAAGGAGTCAAAAATACTTCTTTCTCAATGTATGTATTTTTTACAAAGAGAGAAAAAGGAAACTTTCAGTGGAGAAGTCTGGCAGAGAGCAACTCAGTTTAGTGAATAAAAAACATCACCAGTAACAGGATAAGTTGTGCCACTTGACAAGATGCAATGAGAAGAACACAGTGTCACTTAAGTGAGGTTCCTGCTGGAGATGCACCCTGCGTTTAATCATGAGAAAACATCAGATGAACACAAAGTAGGAGACATTCTATTGCCTGTACTCTTCAATGTGTCAGAGCCATGAAAGCCTACGAGAGGCCAAGGAACTCGTCTAGGTTGCAGGCAGCTAAAAATACATGATGACTAAACTTAACATGTGATTCTCCTCTAGATCCTGTTTCTATAAAAGACATTATTGAGACCATTGGTGAAGCCTGGAGTGAGGCTAAGGACTGATGAGGTAAAGTGCCGGTGTTAGTTTCCTGATTTCCACAGTTCTCTTGTGGTTGGGTAGGAAAACGTGTCCCTGCTTGTAGAAAGACTCATTACAGTGTTCAGGAATGCTGGGGCATCATGTTAGCAGCCCACTCTTAAACAGTTTCAGGGAACAAAAAAGAATTCTTTGTACCATACTTGTAATTTTTCTGTAAGTTTCAAATTTCTTCAAAACGTAAGGTTTTAAATGCTCCAATGAGGATGGGAAATTATACGATTACATCACTTACAGATGAGTGCCTCTAAAAGCTTACTCTCCAAACTTGCTACTGCCCCAAACACTGATTCATCATCAGTATCAACTCTCTTCCTCTGCAGAAGAATGTTCTCCAAAGCAACACAGAGGACACAGCCCTCAGACAGAGCTTGGGTAGGTCATATCTAGTTGAAATCTCCTATGCAAAGGAATTAACAGAGTAAAAAAATCAAATCCCAGGTTTGGAAACTGAAAGCATATCAAGGAGAAGGTGATAAAGATGACATTGCCCAGCAAATTCCTAAAATCTCATTTCAGTCTAAAAGTAGAACTCCTGATCCTTTACACATTAAATCGCTGTCACTGTGTTTCTATATTCAGTCTATAAAATGGAACAAAAAAGCATCTATGCACACTACCAAACTATCTGCAAACTGTCAGAGCCAAAACCTTTTTTCTGCTGTAGTCTGTCAAGATAATGGGAGCAAAAGTAGATGCCCTCAGTCATGGGGGATCCATGGGGCCTTGAGTCAAGCAACCAGAAAGGGAATTTACAGAATGTGGGACCTTGAGATAAAGATCCTTTCAGTCAGTTCAGTTCAGTCGCTCAGTTATGTCCTACTCTTTGTGATCCCATGAACCACAGCATGCCAGGCTTCCCTGTCCATCACCAACTCCCAGAGTCCACCCAAACCCATGTCCATCGAGTCAATGATGCCATCCAGCCATCTCATCCTCTGTTGTCCCCTTCTCCTCCTGCCCTCAATATTTCCCAGCATCAGGGTCTTTTTCAATGAGTCAGCTCTTCGTGTCAGGTGGCCAAAGGATTGGAGTTTCAGCTTCAACATCAGTCCTTCCAATGAACACCCAGGACTGATCTCCTTTAAGATGGACTGGTTGGATCTCCTTGCAGTCCAAGGGACTCTCAAGAGTCTTCTCCAACACCACAGTTCAAAAGCATCAATTCTGTAGCGCTCAGCTTTCTTCACCATCCAACTCTCACATCCATACATGACCACTGGAAAAACCATAGTCTTGACTAGATGGACTTTTGTTGGCAAAGTAATGTCTCTGCTTTTCAATATGCTATCTAGGTTGGCCATAACTTTCCTTCCAAGGAGTAAGCGTCTTTTAATTTCATGGCTGCAATCACCATCTGCAGTGATTTTAGAGCCCAGAAAAGTAAAGTCTGACACTGTTTCCAATGTTTGCCCATCTATCTGCCATGAAGTGATGGGACCAGATGCCATGATCTTAGTTTTTTGAATGTTGAGCTTTAAGCCAACTTTTTCACTCTCCTCTTTCACTTTCATCAAGAGGCTCTTTAGTTCTTCTTCACTTTCTGCCATAAGGGTGGTGTCATCTGCATATCTGAGGTTATTGATGTTTCTCCCGGCAATCTTGGTTCCAGCTTCTGCTTCCTCCAGCCCAGCATTTCTCATGATGTACTCTGCATATAAGTTAAATAAGCAGGGTGACAATATACAGCCTTGACGTACTACTTTTCCTGTTTGGAACCAGTCTGGCGTTCCATGTCCAGTTCTAACTGTTGCTTCCTGACCTGCATACAGGTTTCTCAAGAGGCAGGTCAGGTGGTCTGGTATTCTTATCTCTTTCAGAATTTTCCACAGTTTATTGTGATCCACACAGTCAAAGGTTTTGGCATGGTCAATAACGCAGAAATAGATGTTTTTCTGGAACTCTCGTGCTTTTTAGATGATCCTTCGAATGTTGGCAATTTGATCTCTGGTTCCTCTGCCTTTTCTAAAACCAGCTTGAACATCTGGAAGTTCACGGTTCACGAATTGCTGAAGCCTGGCTTGGAGAATTTTAAGCATTACTTTACTAGCGTGTGAGATGAGTGCAATTGTGCGGTAGTTTGAGCATTCTTTGGCATAAAGTTCCTTTAGAACAACAGAAATTCCGAAACCGAGAAACATGGAACTAGACTGAAAAATGAGAGAAATAGAAAGGAATAAATAAAATTTTATTTACTATGCACAAGATATAAATGTGACTGGTTTGGAAAAGTATCAAGAACACTGGACTTCCCTGGTGGTCCAGTGGCTAAGACTCCGAGCTCACAGTGCTGGGGACCCAGGTTCGATTTAGTCAGGGAACTAGATCCTACAGTAGAAGTGTGAAAGTCAGTCGTGTCCGACTCTTTTCAACCCCATAGACTATACAATCCATGGAATTTTCCAGGCCAGAATACTGGAGTGGGTAGCCTTTCCCTTCTTTGGGGGATCTTCCCACTCAGGGATCGATCCCAGGTCTCCTGCACTGTAGGCGGATTCTTTTACCAGCTGAGTCACAAGGGAAGGAAACCCACATGGTGCAACTAAATATCCCGCATCCCACAACGAAAAAAGCCTCGCATGCTGCAACGAAGATAGAAGATGCCACGTGCTGCAACCCGCATGCTGCAATGCAACTAAGACCTGGCACAGTCGAATAAAATGAAAAATATAAATGTTTTTAAAAAGAGCATATGAGATGCAAATCTATTTTGTCATTTTGGGGAAGGTGGGTAGTGGGAAGATGGTGACCACCAGAATCTGTTGGGCTTAAAGCCATCAGGCATCGCAGCTCTTCAGACAGGCTAAGGATCCTGCATTCTCTGTTCTCCTCTGTCTCAGGACAAGGACTCTCTGCTTCCTACCTCATCCACACTCTTCCTTCCCGCTGACACTCGCATACCCGAATAGACCATTTTTAATGTTTGAAGTACGAAGGTCAGATGCAACATTCCCCAGTTCAATCTAATCAAAGACAAATCTCCCCAAATCTAAAATATGTCACACAAACCATAGCTCATACTCTGTTGATTCTGGAAACTACACCAAATACAGTTTGAAGACATGAGCTGTTTCTTTTCTATCTAGGGTCACTCTTTGGTCTCTTCATAGTTTCCCTCAAAGCTGTTGGACTTATTTCTAAGCTCTGTAACCTTGGCTGGAATGAGTCATATCCTAAGTAATTTTTCCTTTTTTATACATTTCTTGAGTTATATGTTTTAAGGAATGTGTCCACATCCTCTGAGTTGTGAAATTTATGGGCATACTGTTGACCATCATGTTACTAGACGATTCTTTCAGTATCTGCAGGATATATAGGCTTGCCTCCTCTTCCATGCCTGATATTGGAAACTAGAGTTGCCTCGTTTTTGATTAATCCATTCAGCTAAGAAGTTATTCCATACATTTAAAAACACATGACATGATTATATTTTAATATACAACCTAAATATAAAACACCATAATAAGCTGATGGTTATTAAAACATGGTATTTCATTTGTATTGCATGACAAATGATTGACATCCTTAATCATAAATGAGTTCTTAGAAACCAGTAACAAAGACATTGATATTTCAAGGGAGATGAAAAAAAAAAAGCAGAAGAAAACAAAATAACACAAGTGGCTAGTAAGGATTAACCATATATGAAGATGAATGAACAATAACAGAAGAAAAACAATTTCTTTGTAATATCACATTACCACTTCCATTTCACATCCACTCAGTCGTGTCTGACTCTTTACAGCCCCATGCACTGTAGCCCACCTAGCCCCTTTGTCCATGGGGATTTTCCAGGCAAGAGTACTGGAATGGGTTGCTATTTCCTCCTCCAGGAGATCTTCCCAACCCAGGGATCGAACCTAGGTCTCCTGCACTGCAGGGGGATTCTTTAACATCTGAGCCACTAGGGAAGCCCAATATCATATTACCAAAGAGTAAAATCTAACACTTGTACAGTTTTAGGAAATAGACCACGTAATCAAACACTGAGGGACAAGATTGGTGATGTCCCATATATGTAGTAAGGGAAAATAGGTAGCTTGGATTCAAGATAGACATTTTTTAAAAGATACTTTAAAAAAAAATGTGGACCATTTTCAAAGTCTTTATGAAATTTGTTACAATATTGCTTCTGTTTTATGCTTTACTTTTTGGCCATGAGGCATGTGGGATCTTACCTCCCCAACCAGGGTTAGAATCTGTATCTCCTGCATTGGAAGGTGAAGTCTTAACCACGGGACCCCCAGGGAAGTCCCATAAATTTTGGATACTCATTTAAAAATCCATGTTTAAGTCCGACCAGCTCTGTCCTTTCTTCTGGTCCTGAAATGTGGGGAGGTCAGTGGCTGGTGAATTGACAGAACCGGGTGAGGCAGAGTGAGGTGAGGAGGTGAGGGTGCCAGCAAGGTCAGAGGCAGGGCCTGTGGAAGGTGATAAGGAGGGAGGTCTGTGACTCAGCCGCTGGGCGGGTGCAGAGCAGAAGGCAGAATAGCCCTGGCCACTCCCTTCCGCAGTTATTATGGGACACTTCCTGGTAACGCATTGTTAGGTGCCGTTCCCCGGTACATTTTGCTGAGGCCGAAGGAACTGACCCCTTGTGCTCTCCAGCTGTACATTAAACTCACAGAAATCTCAGGAACGTTGAACTACATATAGAGTATACATTCCCCTGCAATATGGGAAGGAAGAGACACACGACTAAGGCCTCCAGGGAGGGTGGAAGGGCTCCATTTTCAAAGCTCTTGTTTCTGCAAGTCATAGTTTGCTCTCAGATATTTAGATTCTGGGTGATTCTTAGTTTCAAGTTTTTCACAGTAACACAATAATAATAGTTAATAATACATTATTAACTATTTCATAATAAAATACATATTACTATGCGTGCTGCAGTGTGGTGACATAGAAAGTAGACTAAACAGCAAAGAAAAATTCCAATAAAATGGGTTGTCAATAATAACAAATTATATAAAAATTTAACACCAGGTTGAAAACCCACCAAGAGCAAAATATGAAAGCCCAAGTTTCTTTTTATCAGGCACCAGCTCCTCCCTTTGGCATCAAGGAGGACACCATCTGCATTTTCAAGCACAAGCTGTGATTTTTAAGACTTAAGTCTGCTCTGCCCTGATCACATGTTCCCTTGTGTTATATGGTACAATTTGGAATTGTTAGCAGGCCTTCAGCAGAGAGACACAGAGGCACAGTGATAGCTTGTTTAGCTTTCAAGAGAATAGAAAAAACAGCCAAGCTGGAAGTTTGACCAATATGATTCTCCAAGAACTCAAGCTTTTCCAGGTCAGCGGTAGGCATACGGAAGATGGACAACACTTGCCCCTGGAGCTTCTCATCAGGGTTCTGGATTTGATCTCTTACTTTTTAAGAATCTTTTGCTCCTGGTTTTAAAATGGGAGCCTGATCCATCTCACAATTTGTAGGACAGAATCTTCTAAGTGATAGCTAACCCTGAAAGAGACTTGTGTCCAGATGTGATGTGGTACTTGCAAATCTCACACTTACTAAGAACACACCAAACCCACTGTCACTTGGCACCTCCCCTGAGTACCCTGGTTCTCATCCTTTGAGGGGACGTGGGACCCTCTATGAGCTGATGAAGCTGAGGGTCCTTCCTTCATAAGGAGACACACTGGGAATGCAAAGCATGGCTGCAGGTTACTCTCCGATCCACCCATGAGTGGATCCTGGTTCCGAACATCTGCTCCAGGGGGAAGCTTCTGGGCAGTGTTCCCTGAGTGTGTGTGTGTGTGTGTGTGTGTGTGTGTGTGTGTGTGTGTGTATATGTGTGGGTGTCCCGAGGAGGATGTGAGGGGCGTTCCAAGAGGCCCCTTCATTAACTACTCTGGGCTCACCTGTGCTCAGGGGCAAAGCTGAGTAGCTCTGTTCTACATTTTACTCTAAGGCTCCTCGGAGCCTCCGTCTGTTAACATTTACAGGGCACCTTCAACTTGTTATTTCCCAAACATCTTTCCTCCAGTCGGGAAGTGTGTTCTACGGCCACAACCCCACGAGGGCTGTAGCTTCCTGGCTCAGAGCAGCAGCCACACAGATGCCTTCATCTGGGAAAATCATAGCAGAGAAGATATCCAGGGGAGGGGGTGGTACAGGGCTGGGGAGCTAATGATATCCTATGGCCTCTCATTCAAGGACGAGAGAAGCTGGGTGGAATTGGAGATGAGATGAGGTGAAAACATGACAGCCCAGGGTGGCCTCTGGAGAAGACAGAGCCCTGGGGCCCTGGGATGGTATGCTCCCCCCAGCCTCGGGGAGCTTGCTGTGGCTGGGGGCCAACTCTGCCTGTGTCTGGCCCTATCGGTGATAAGACATATGCTGGGAGGACCAGCCAGGCAGCCAGATGTGGGGCGCAGTTAGGAGATTTCCCATCCCCAGCTCACAGCTCACACCATGAGGCAGCACCAGACTTTTGTTTCAAAATCAAATTGTGTTTTAACATTTGTATTCTCCCCCTCTGGCCATCCCCAAAGCCATATTTTTAAAAAATGATCTATGGAGTTTTCCCTCCAAACACAGAAGTAAAGAGGATATAGCACAATGAATCCCATACCCATTGCACCCTCTGTGCTACCCCCAGCCCTCCTTCTTGTCATGGTCTGCGCTTGGACTGGAAAGGAATTTCCAGACACTGCAGAATGAGAGGAGAATAGAGTTTAGGAGATCCTGTTGGATCAGCAGGTGTTTTCAAGGGAGAGTCGACCCCTTTCATGGGTTAGTAGCCTCAAGACTAAGAAAATTCTTGCTGGAAGGGTGGCATTAGATGATTGGCTGGAGTGCTGTAGGGTGAGTATTTTTACCTAATATGGGGTCAGGGAGCTGGCCGGTTTAGATGAGGAGGGCTCATGGCAACAGTTGCTATAGAGCTTAGTCAGTTCTAGAAATGACCTTGGTACAAGTCTCCACATCTATGACTTTGGTACAAAGTTTTACACCTTGGTATAGGGCTCCATATTTCCAGACCCCACTGCATTATGGTGAAAAGTGAAAGTGTTCGTTGCTAGGTCATGTCTGACTCTTCGCAATACCATGGACTGTAGCTCACCAGGCTCCTCTGTCTACGGAATTCTCCAGGCCAGAATACTGGAGTGAGTTGCCTTTCTTTTCTCCAGGGGATCTTCCCCACCCAGGGAAGGAACTCGGGTCTCCTGCATTGCAGGCAGATTCTTTACTGTCTGAGCCACCAAGGAAACATATGGTGAAGCAAAGTCCAAATATCCTATCATTTCAGTTCCAGCATGAATTCTAGCAGAGAAGGACATGAGAACACATCTTGTGATACCATCAGCATACGTACACCATCATTACCCAACATCAGGAGGTACTGTCAGAAGCACCATGTCAGGCCTGTGTCATGAATGCCTTTTTTCAGCTATTTTATTCAAAACGGGATCCACACAAGTTCTGCACAACACATTCAGCTGACGTGCCTCAAGTCTCTCTCTTTTTTGCATGCTTGCTCTGTTGTGTCCTATTCATTGTGACCCCACGGACTGCAGCCCTCCAAGCTCCTCTGTCCATGGATTTTTCCAGTCAAGAATACTGGAGCGGATTGCCGTTTCCTTTTCCAGAGGATCTTCCCTATCTAGGGATCGAACCCGGGTCTCCTGTATCTCCTGCACTGGCAGGGGGATTCTTTAATATTGAGCCACCTGGGAAGCCCTCTCTCTTTTTAACCGAGGCTTAAAACACACAAGGCCAAGTACACTGACTTTACTTTCATGAGTCATGTGCGTGTCCGTAGCCACACAACCACTGCCCAGATGTAAAGGCAGGGCGTCAGCAGCCCCAGGCCCTCCTGCTTCTCTAGTCAGCCCAGGAGGAAGCTTTGGTCTGTCCTTGAACTTCACACAAACAGGATCACAGTGTGTGCACTTCTGCTCAAGGTCATGGCTGTGAGATGCACCCAATCGTTTTTTGTTTTGTTTATTTTGTGTTGTGTTGTATGCTTGTACTGCTCCGTCGGTGAATGCTATGATATATTTTGTCATCTATAAAGATTTGAATATAATTAATAATGCTGTGGTCAGCATCCTTGTCCATGTTTTTGGTAACATAAGCACTTCTCTAAAGAATGTCTGGATACTAGAGAAGACATAGTTCAGCTTTTGGAAAGACTCCCAAACAAGCTTCCAGCATGTATGGATTCCAGTTGCATATCCTGACATGCACTGGGTATTTATTTTTAAGCCACTTTGACGTGTAGCTGTATCTCATTGTGGCTGTGATGTACATTTTCCTGATGACTAATGAGGTTGAGTATCATTATTAGCTATTTGGATATCTTTTTAGGTAATTTAGGCAATTTTAGATAATTTTGCCCATTTAAAAAAATGGGCTGGCCCGTGTCAGGAACAGCCTGCCCCAGGCTGTGTAGCCTTTTTCTTTTAGTAAATTTTTCCCTCCAAAATGTAGCACAAATAATCCCAGTGGACTAGAATGGAGCTGGCTATGGGGAGACATTTTAGTGAAAAGAAAAGAGATGGAACAGTGAAAAGGTTAAGATGTTGGTTCCCTTAGTGGACTTAGAAGGGGCGGGATTGAGCCATGGGTCTCTTGCTTCCCAAAGGGAATCTGTCCCTTGGGAACAAGATGAGCATAAAAATAACAAAACAATGACTGAGTGACTTATATAAATGGTTAAAAAAATGAATCATTCCTGGGAGGATATTATACCAACAGAGAACAATGGAGAGAAAATAAAAAGAGCTACACATATATATGCATCAGTATACAATATTTATCTTTCTCTTCCTGACTTACTTAACTCTGTATAATAGGCTCTAAGTTCGTTCACTTCTTTAGAACTGACTCAAATGCGTTCCTTTTTATGGTTGACACATATGTGTGGAATCTAAAAAGATGGTCCTGATAATTTATTTTCAGGGCAGTAGTGGAGAAACAGACATAGGGAACAGACCTATGGACATAGAGGGAGGGAGAGTGTGTGATGTATGGAGAGAGTAACATGGAAACTTACATTACCATATGTGAAATAGATAGCCAATGGGAATCTGCTGTATGACTCAGGGAATTCAAACAAGGGCTCTGTGACAATCTAGAGGGGTGGGATGGGGAGGGAGGTGGGAAGGAGGTTCAGGAGGGAGGGGACATGGCTGTACCTATGGCTGATTCTTATTGATGTATGACAGAAAACTACAAAATATTATAAAGCAATTATCCTTCAATTAAAAAATAAATAAATAAAATAAAAAATATATATATATAAAATAAAAGAGTTACACAATTTGGAGAGGAATGTCATGGCTCTTTTTTTAAAATTTTTATTGGCATATTGTTGCTTTGCACTGCAGTTAGTTTCTTCTGCGCAGCAAAGTGAATCAGCTACACGTGCACATATATTCCCTCGTGTTTGGATTCCCTTCCCATTTAGGTCACCACAGAGCACTGAATAGAGAGTTCCCTGTGCTATATAGTTGGTTCTTATTAGTTATCTATTTCACACACAGTCTCAATAGTATATATATGTCTGTCCCAATCTCCCAATTCTTGTCATGGCTTTTATGTAAAACTGCTCCTTGAAAAGTTCTTCCCAGGTGGCTCAGTGATAAAGAATCTGCCTGCAATGCTGGAGACACAGGTTCAATCCCTGGTTTGGGAAGATCCCCTCCAGAAGGAAATGGGAACCCACTCCAGGATTCCGGGAAATCCCGTGGACAGAGAAACCTGCATCCCATTCCCACACCCCCGCTGAAGCTCCGTAGGGGTCTCCTCTCAAACTATTGAGTCCATGGAGTCTCAGGAGAGACAGACATGACTTAGTGACCTAACAAAAATAACAAATCCCCTGAAAAATACTTATTCTAGGGGATTTCCTAGCTCCCCAGTGGTTAGGACTCAGCTCTTTCACTGCCAAGGGTCCAGGTTCAATCCCTGGTCGGGGACTGTGAGTGGAGGCAAGCTGCAAGTCGAGGCAAAAGAAGAAAAAGAAAGGAAAGAAACTAGAATAAGAGTCTTGTGTGTAAATCGCAAGTGATCAGTTCTTGAACTTCGGCTCCCAACAACCCCGACCTGCTTTGTGGGACAGCAGGGCTGAGGGCCGGTCTTGCCAGGTGAGGAAATTCTTGCCCTGGTGCCTGGCCTTTCCTGGAGGAGAAGGAGGATGGCCCAAGTGGAGGCAGGAGCACTCAGAGCTGTTGGAGTTGCCTACTCCCAAGACATCCTTGTGGGCACCCAGCAGGGAGGCCTCCCAGAGGCTTTTGATGGGATGGTTCACTGGGCATTGCCACTGAGCCGGCCCGGGGCTGGGCCAAGGAGCCTGAGGGGGGCCCTGCCAGGCACAGAGATTCCAGGCCCCACGTTGCCTTGGGTGGGCTCCGGGAGCAGCTCGGAGGGTGTGGGGGCGAGAAGTGAGCTAAGGAGGGAGAAAGGGCTTAGGATGAGAAAGGAAACTGCCAGCACCCACAAGCCACAGTGCCATTACCAGCACCAGGCCTGGGGCCATCAGAACTGGGGGGCCAGGTCCAGGATTGCCTCCCCTGGATTTGTCCCAAGGGGACTCCTGCTGGGAGACGGACTCCCTATGCGGCTTCGGTCCTCAATGGGGGAACACAGATGGGACCACCTGGGGAAGGAGAGACCACCTGGGGCAGGAGGGGCCCCCACTAGGGACATTCCTGGGGCAGGACATTCATTTTTGTCTCTGTGCCTTCAAGGCATCCTCAGTCCCTGCCCGGACCTTCACTGAGTTCCGCCTGTGGACACTGGCTGGAGCGATTTCATGTCTGCGGCTAAACATTCTGATGGACGCACACACCCTCCAATTTAAATCACACAACACACCCATATAAGTGATCCCCACTCCCCCTGACACACATACAGAGGGAGCCATGAAGGTACGAAGGCTCCGAGGAGCCAGAATAGGAGACAATCAGCCCCTGGCCCATACACCTTCCATTCTCAGGGCTATCAGAACACCTCTGCCTGAGGGCATTTTTAAAATTTTTTGGCTGCAGAAGAATGCAGGGCCTGGGTCCAAGGCCGACCAGAAGTGCTGGAAACTCAATACCCTGGGAAGCAGCCTCGATCAATGGGCACTGAGAAAGACCCGGAATCCTCACCACTGGGAAGAGAGTCACCCTGAAGCTTGTTCCACACTCTCTGCCTGCCTTTCTTGTGGGAACGATGTTCACGGTGGTACCCTCTCAAGCTCAATCATGCATGTTGCTGCCTGGCTTTCCCTCCATCTGTTCCCCACATCCCCACTGAAGATCCTTAGGGGTCTTCTCTCAAAGAAACTATTGGCCTGCTGACAAGTTGAAATTAGAGTGATCACAGCTCAGGAGTCTGAAAACGGAGTCAGAGGGGCTGATAAGGACCAGGTCTCAGAGTGCCTGCAGCCCAGGGAACTTGAACTTCTCTGCACTGCATGAAAACCAAGGCTGCCACCAGCCATATTAGAAACAGCATCCGCCAGCTGCAACCTGATGGTCTCAAGGTCGCCCCTTATAACTGTGCAACCATTTTGGACCCAACTGATATTTGTTTAATAAGCCTCCTTATATCCTGCCAGATCCAATTATAATTCTTGACAAACAATTTATGTAACTAACTGTGGCCTTGCAAGTTTTTTATTCATTTCTCTATCTTTGGTGATGTCTGGCTCCCAGTGCTAATGGTGGTTTAGCTCTGGCTTCCAGTGCTAATGGTGGTTTAGCTGCTAAGTCAGGTTTGACTCTTGTGACCCCATGGATTGTAGCCCACCAGGCTCATATGTCCTTGGGATTTCCCAGGCGAGAATACTGGTTAATCCATAGAAAAAAGCTTTCATGCTCTAACAGTGCTTCTATGCACATGTAAACAGAACAAGTGGGAGAGTGTCACTTTCTTCAGTAACTCATTTCTCAACATTGCCAAGTAGGCAGCTTGCAGAGATGTTGACAATCCTCAGGTCACAGAAGGTGGGAAGAGGAGCTGCCACACTTACTCTAAACACCTCTTGTGTGTGTGTGCTGTGCCTCTGCCCATGTGAAGTCACTTCAGTTGTGTCCAACTCTGCAGTCTTATAGATTGTAGCCCTCCAGGCTCCTCTGACCATGGGATTCTCCCAGGCAAGAATCCTGGAGTGGGTTGTCATGCCCTCCTCCAGGGGATCTTCCCAATCCAGGGCTCGAACCCAGGTCTCAGTTACAGGTTATTACCTGCTCCTCCCTACAGAGCAGATGAGATGCTGGACAGACAAGCATGTGATAAGCATGGCGAGCTCCTTGCTTTTCCTCTGTTGAAGGGAGGAATTCATTCCCTGGCTAGACACCGTAAGTTACTCACTCTGTGCATTACCCTGTGCCTCCTGGAACACAAATGGAACTTTCATGAAAGTGTTTATAGAACATGAACGTTGAAAGCCCTAATCATGCCTTCTAGGTGCCAAGCAGCCTGCTTGATCAGTTTTCATGGCATCGCCAACCATCTGCAATGGAAATTGTAAACGGAAACCTTCTGTAGATACTGTGATCAGCCTCTGTTACCTTGGATGTGTTTGCTGGTGTTTTTTTCCTTTTATAAACTGTGCGATGCCTCTTATCAGGTGATGATTAGCTAATGGACTTGTCATTGTTTTATCTCACTGAACAATAGAGGGAATTGAAAAAAAAAAAAAGAGAAGAAAATGTTCTCCAAATGTTCCCCCATGTCTCTAAATATCCACATACATCAGCCTTTCTGGAGATTATTAAGCACAAGTCAGCAACTCTAAAGGGCTAAAATAGCATCTGACACTTATTCAATCAATTTTCTTTTTTTTTCAGATAGGGTAAATTTGAGGAAAATTTGGTGGCTTTGGAGAAACAAAGTTAAGAATAATTTTCCATTTTTTTTGCTGCAATTTCCTGAAGTTTGAGGCTTCAGTTATTCTAGCAAGAATGATAATGTCACCATGCTCTTTGATTTTCAAGCTGCATTCATATATTATTTCTATTTTACCAACAAGGAAAATAAGGGTGAGAATGGGATTTATATCCTCAACAGCACAGTAAGGGGCCAGAGCAGACCTAGTATTCAGATGGTCCGATTTCCAGGTGGCCGTGTTTTCCTTCATGGATGTGACAGTTGAACCTGCATCAGAGGGACCAGGACAACTTCCCACATCTCACACTCTACTCATGTACAGATTTGACCAGTTTGTACAGGAGAAGCCCTCAGGGTCAAGGTCCCTAGGGACCATCCCTGTAATTTTACTAAATCACTGGCTGACTTGATTCCTCAACTAAAATGCTTTTTCCTTAGCTTTACAGTTGTGATTCCTTTTTGAAATGAAAATGCCCCAGGGAGGGCTTATCCATGTGGGCTTCTGTCATTTCCACGGTAGTACTGGTATCAAGAAGAAGAGGCGAGAAGTCTGCCAAGAACCATGTTCAGTCAGTCACCTCCTGTGTCCCAGGACTACAGGCTGGAGCTGCTTGGTTAAGCTTAACATTTTTCCTTTTAGGGTTTAATCACATCTGATAGAGATATCTTGATAACTCAGTTTAGCCTCGTTAGTTAAAGTTAAATAAATCCCAGAAAATGAAGAGCAAGATATTAAGAAATGTCATTTCAGATAAAGGCTTAATTTGTTTACTTTCCTTCTGGTTCACTTTGCTTTATTCTCAGTCTGCCCAGACCCTGAACCCTAAAAGGCAGGATGCGCAGGTGAAGAAAGGGCAGGAGTGGACAAGGTGGGGGAGAGGGGGGTCCTGTGAAGCAGTATTTGAGATATAGATGGCTTCCGTCAAGTTCCAATCCTTAAATGAGACTCAACACCTCTAGGACCATCCTCTTTTTTTCAATTTTAATTTTTAAGCTTATTTTTTATTGGGAGTATATTTGAATTACAGCAAAGTGACTCAGTTGTATATAAATACGTTCGGTTTCATATTCTTTACCACTGTGGTTTATCACAGGATATTGAATATAGTTCCCTGTGCTATATAGTAGGACGTTGTTCATCCATCTTGTATATAACTGTTTCCATGTGCTAATCCCATACTCCCTATCCAAGCTGTTTCGTCCCTCCCCTTGGCAACCACCAGTCTATTCTATGTCCCTGATCTGTTTCATAAATAGATTCGTGTTATATTTTAGACACCACATGTAAGTGATATCATACGGTACTTGTCTTTCTCTGACTGACTTACTTCACTTAGTATGATAATCTCTAGGTCCATCCATGTTGCTGTAAATGGCATTATTTTGTTTTTAATGACTGAGTGGTATTCCATTGTACATATGTACCATACCTTCCTTATCCATTCATCTGTTGATGGACATTTAGTTTGTTCCCATGTCTTGGCTATTGTGAATAGTGCTTCTATGAACATAGGGGAGGATGTATCTTTTTGAATTATGGTTTTCTTTGGGTATGTGCCCAGGAGTGGGATTGCTAGAGCGTATGGTAATTCTATGTTTAGTTTTCAGAGGAACCTCCTTGCTGTTTTCCACATAGCTACACCAACTTACATTCCCCCCAACAGTGTAGGAAGGTTTCCTTTTCTCTATACCCTCCCCAGCATTGGTTATTTATAGACTTTTAAATGATGGCCATGCTGCCCAGCATGAGGTGGTACTTCATGGTAGTTTCGATTGGCATTTTGCTAATAATTAGCAGTGCTGAGCATCTTTTCATGTGCCTATTGACCACCTGTATGTCATTTTGGAGAAATGTCTTTTTACGTCTTTTGTCCCTTTTTTAAATTGAGTTGTTTGGGCTCTGGCATCAAATTGTATGAACTGTTTGTATATTTCGAACATTAAGCCCTTGTTTGTTGTATCATTTGCAAATGTTTTCTTCCATTCTATAGGTTTCCTTTGCTGTGCAAAAGCTTGTAAGTTTGATGAGGTTTAGGAAAACCTTCTAAGGCTGATTTTAGACCATGCTTTTCTCACCCTTCATGTGGGATCCATCACTTAACAGAATCCTGCCGCCTCTTCCTCCAAAGGAATTTTTATCATTCCTCTGGACCTCTAATAGAATGTTGGCAAAGTCATGGACTCATTATTCTTTGTCTTCCTCCTGGATAGCTGCCAGACTCTTCCCACTATGCAGATGCCCCTCTGGGAGAGTCTTCTTTCCCAAAGTAGATGCTTTGGGGAAGTAAAGACCCATCAGACAACAGCTAGCAGTTAGGGGAAAAAATCAGAAAGCAGTTGGCAGCAACTAAGTATAAGAATGGAATCTTGAATGGATTCATGATGAGAAAATTAGACAGCCTAGGGGTCCAGTTAGAGAGAGGGACACTTGCATGCTTAATAGGGAGTGATGAGAAATGGGAAAATAAAATGATAATTCTTTTACCAACTGACCAAAACCAATACAAAATGCCAACAGGGTCTGCTGAGAAATTTAGAAAATTTTTCATAGGTCTAAATGTGTAAAAGGGTGAAGAATTTTGTCTCAGCCCTAGCAAGGCTTTCTTTTTTTGGACGCTTATGAGGATGACAAAATACATTTCCAGAAACAGATGAACTTATCTGTGGAGAAGGCTCCAAAGAGTGGATGGGTTTCAGAGAATGTTTACGGGGCTTTCCCTCCTTTTCTTTACTTGGTTCCATTTCTGAAAAACAAAGCCTTTCTTGAAATCCCCTTACCTTGTCTGAGGCACTAAGTTCAAAGGATCGAGCTGCATTCTTTGCTTTACTGCAAGGCTGTGAGATTTTCTGTCTCAAGATCATTCCTCCTTCTTTATTAAACTGGAAAAAAGCCTGAAATGGAGGCAGGGAAGCAAGATTTACTTAAACGTGGCTTGAAGCTGCGGCTTCACTTGCAGCCTTTGTTTCATGTTTTTAGTTATTGATGGAAAGCTTTAGCTTGAATATACCAAATTTATTCCTAGAATTGATTATGCTGATAAAGGTCACAGAACTTCTTTCACGTGCCAGGCCCCAAGAGACTCTCTCTATCTCACGTACCTCCTCGACCTTTCACAAGTCTTTGCCTGTGGACCACCTGCCCTCAGCCCTGAGCCCCACAGTCTTGCGTTCTTGTTCTGTATTAAAAAAAAAAATTCATTGACATATAGTTGATATACAATGTTGTGTAATTTCAGGTCTACAGCAAAGTAAGTAAGTTATACATATACGTATATCCAATCCTTTTTTTAAAGGTTCTTTTCCCATATAGACCACTACAGAGTTTTGAGTAGAGTTCCCTGTGCTATACGGTAGGTCTTCACTAGTTATTTATTTTAGAAATACGAACAGTGATGTATATATGTCAATCCCAATCTCCCAATTTATCCCTCCCCCACCTCCCCTTCTGTTCTCCCCTGGTAACCATAAGTTCATTTTCTACGTCTGTGACTCTACTTCTGTTTTGTAAACAAGTTCATTTGTACACTCTTTTTTAGGAATTCCATATATAAAAGACATCATATTGTTCTTGTTCTTTTGAGGAGGGTTCATTGCTGAGCATCTTTTTCCATTCCGTCCACCGAGTCCCACCCACCTTGAAGGTCAGTGCCTGCACTTCGTGGACCTTGAACTTGTCCATGCATTGCTTCTGCCCTCTTCACTGAGTTATAGCCCATCCCCCCAGCCCTGCGTTCTGAGTCCTGCCTGCACACAGGACCACTTCTCCCAGTAGCCCAGGACCCAGAGCTCCAGGTCTGAGGTTGGGCTCCCACAGCACTGGGTCACTCAGAGCACAGCTAGCAGTCCTGGTCATCAAGCCACTTGTTTGAGGTGGATTTGGGGACTGGAGGCTCTTGGCTGCCTCCTCTACCCTCATCCTTGACTCCTTGCTCAGAGGAAATCTCAACACCCGCCCTCTCCCTCAATCCAGACATATCTCCTGTTGTGTTATCTCCTCAAACTGGAGGTTCTCTTGGCCTCCCTTGGGCTTGGCCCCTTCAGGGCCCCTGCTGCAGCCACCGCAGAAGGATTGCAAGTCCCACGTGAGCTCAGCCCACTCATACTCCCTGTGGCCCCGGGCCAGCCTCAGTCTCTGGACTCAGACATGCTTGGGGACCATGGGAGGTAGTCTGCCTGGAGGCATCAGGTAACATAGCCCACATCAGTGGAGAAGCTAATGTCTCAGCAAGAGAAGGAGATGGAAGAGGCCACAAAACCCTTCCTGCCCTTAAAGGCCATGAGACCAGGTGTCCCCTCTGGCTGGACCAGAAGTCGCCACGGTGGTCCTGCAGCCAGGAGCCAGGACCTTCTCTGCTCACCCCACATGGTCTCTGCCTTCCTCCTCTGCCTCCCTCCACATTCACTCTTGCTACTCTGAGATCACACCTCCCATGAAATCGAGCTGGAAGCTTGGCCCAGATTCCTGAGCAATCAGAGCCCATGGTAAAGACCCTGGTGCCCCTTGGCAGAACCACCCATACCCTGTACAGCATCCTAACCCAGAGGCCTGGGACGTACCCCCTCCTCTCCTCTGCTCCTGTGGTCCAGCCACTGCCAAACGAGGCTGTGTCCCAACATAGAACACCTTGGAAGTCTCCTGTCTCCTCGCTTCACAGTGACCCTTATGCTATAGCAGCCTCCTAACCGTCCTCACCAACATTCATGAAAGGGGCCTTTCTGAATTGCAAATCCAGACATTTTTCCTGCTTAGGATCATCCCTCGTTTTCCATCGCTGTCCCTGAGGATAAAATTCATGTTTATTAGACGAAGAGCTGAGGTTTCTCCTCTTCAGCCTTATTCCTGACAACTGCTTCTTCCAACTCAGCGGGAATGGTCCACATGACTAGCTCCAGTGACTATTAAAATCTACTTTCAAGCCACCAAATAGCTAATCCTTATTTCTTCATCCTACATTTTCCTCCCAACAGTGAGAGAAGAGAACAACTTAGACATTCTACGCATATAATGAAGCAGACACTGGACAGTTGGGGATTCCAGGGGGAAGTAGCTGTCTGAGGCAGGGCTCTATGCCCTGGCTTTCACTGTTGTGGCACCTGGGGAACTGCCTAATTCTCAAGGACCATCTGCAGCCAGAGGAGGACCCAGAGCCTCCAGATACGACAACTCACTCACTCAGGATGTGGGCCTCACAGAGGCTTCCAGAAAATTCTCTAAGAAAGAATATAAATTGAATTCCAATTCCTAGTCGAAAAATTCTGCGAGAAAGCTTTCCAAGTCTCCTTAAAGCCCTGAAAAACAAAATGAAATAAAAACCTGCCTCAGTCCTGGATGCACAGGGAGACAGGATGCTCTGGGAGAGAGAGAGAAAGACTGAAGGCTCCTGTACATCTCAGGAGAAACCTTCAGTGGCTGGACCACTGCAGGCACCAGCGCTGGGAGGATGTGGCTGTGGGCTGACCTCCAGGGGCAGAGAGGCTGGAGCATCATTCCTCCTAGTCCTCTGCTCCTGGGTCAGGATAGACAGAGGTGGCCGTCCAGTACCTCCGCATGGCCATGTGGAGCTGGCTCACCACATATACACTAACCTGCATCCACCTCCAGCAAACACCTCTGAGGTCCTTAGGTTGTTTTCCAGCTTTCTCTCCTCAACTCTGCTGAAGGACCCAACCATCCTGCTCCTCCAAAGCCCCCTGAATGGAATAGTCTTGGAGTTGGTCTGTGCTGCTGACAGCTTTGATGGGCGCAACCAGATTCAGGGTTTGGACGGGTCCTGGTACTGCCCAGGAGACTGGGTTGTGGTCCACAGAGGGGAAAAAAAAAGATTCCTTTCATGTCCTCCAGTCCTTTGAGTGTGGACACAATCATTGCTGTGATCTCAGAAGCCAGGCTCCCCCTTGCCCCCACACCCACTGCCATGTGGCTGTAACACATGATTTCTGAGGGTGTGCAGGAACATCTCCTCTTCCAGGCTCAGTCTGACCTGCTGAGTTAAGCACTCAACTAAATGAGCCGAAAGTGTTTGAAAAATTCTAGCCCAGTTGACCAATGAGGGTGGTTCCTCCTAGAGCAGACACTTGACCTGCCTCCTTGAGTTGGCTGAGAAGGAGGAGGGAGTGTTCAGCCAAATCTCCCTTTAGCAGCTCATAAAAACTCGACCATGCATAACGACGGCTGACATTTCCACAGCATGCTTTCGTTTCTGAAGGTTCATGGTTTCAAATGTGGTTCTTAACAACTGTTTTGCAAATGAGGCCAGTTAATGGTGGTGAGGGTAAGTGACTTTCCCAAGGTCACACAGCTAGTAAGGACTGGTCCACAGGCTGGGGTACAGAGCCCCGAGCACCCCTTCCTCCACCCGGGGTCCTTTCCTCCCATGAGACTCATGAGAGTCCAAAGGTGGGGACAGCCAGCCACTGTCCCCCACACTGTGAGGACAGAGCGTCAGTAAGACACCCAGGACTAGTCAGAGGGACCCCAAACTGTTTCTGCAGTGCAAACCACCTTCATCAGATGCATCCAAAAAGATGGGGGATTGGACAAGAGGATGCAGTCCCCCCAATTCAGCTATACTATAGTGTCTTGATGTAGGGGTGAAAGGAGATGGTATCTTGTTAAACTCAGTGAAAATTATTCACTCATGTCCACCTCTTTGTGATCCCTGCACTGTAGCCTGCCAGGCTCCTCTGTTCATGGACTACTCCAGGCCAGAATGCTCGAGTAGGTAGCCATTCCTTTCACCAAGGAGTCTTCCGAACCCAGGGACTGAACCCAAATCTCTCACATCTGAGGCTCCAGAGGAGCCCAAGAATACTGGAGTGGGTAGCCTATCCCTTCTCCAGCAGATCTTCCCAACCCAGGAGTTGAACTGGAGTCTCCTGCATCGCAGGCAGATTCTTTACCAGCTGAACTACCAGGGCAACTCAGTGAATACTGGTTCCTCCCACATAACTCTTGGGGGCAAGTCTGGGGGATGGATACTAAGCAACCATCAGGACCGGTGGCTGCAATCACAGGGTGGATCTGCCTTCACCACCCACTCGGATTCCTACCCTGTACTCCAGGTCCTGCTTACCCCATGGCTTGGCAGCTACCTCCTGCTGCCACAATGAGGTCCCTAGTGGGTTTCTTTCTCAGGCAGTCCCTTCCTCAGGGCCCAGAGTCTTGTCTGTGGCCCTTTGTCATGGGAACAGGACCACAGAAGGAAAAGCCTGCTGGAAGAGGAGCCAAGAGAGTAGAAGATCCAGCCCTTCCAGCCTCAGCACCCCTCCTGCCTTCCCCACCCATCAAGGTGTCCTTCCCTACCCGGGAAGTGAGAGACGCAAGACTCCTCAGGTGATAACCGCCCCACAGGATACACGGGCCATGCTGAGCTCCCAGGCCTGGCTGGGCCCCGCCAGCTGGGGGGTGAGTCTCCTGCAAACCAGACCTGGTGGCGATGACCACTGCAACAACGCTCTGATGAGGTCAGCCCAGCCCCCTTCATAGCTCCCACCACGGGAGAGAAGGAAAGGAAAGGGGCTCAAGAACCGTCCAGAAGGCCGAGGTCAGATTTCCTTAGGTCGTGCCCATGAGCAGAGACAGTTGAGGGGCAAGGATAGCACCTTCTCAGGGCAGGGAGCAGGAGTGTCTCTAAGTTGGGCCTGGATTCACCTTGAAAGTGAAAGTTGCTGAGTCGTGTCTGACTCTTTGTGACTCCATGGACTGTAGCCCACCAGGCTCCTCTGTCCATGAGATTCTCCAGGCAAGAATACTGGAGTGGATTGCCATTTTCTTCTCCAGGGGATCTTCCCGACCCAGGGATTGAACCCAGGTCTCCGGCTTTGCAGGCAGACTCTTTACCATCTGAGCCACCAGGGAAGCCCTTACCTATGTCTAATGTCAACACACCTCAGGCCCACGGGACCGCTGGTAATTCCTGGGCCTTCCCTGCATGTGTTCAAGGCAGGTAACAGATGCTGTGGTCAGACTCTTCGAGTACCAGGTTTCTAGTCATAGGTTAAGGACCCCTTGGCACAAAGATTTGTCCCTCTGTAGATTTTGCATCTGCCTGTCTGTCCATCTGATTTCTGTTGGGCTGGTTGTTCTGCTTCAGCTGACCTGGTTTCCCCAGGTGTAGACAAGACGAAGCCCTGGAAGGATGAGCTTCCCAGCCTAGTTGGTTGGGGCCCTGAGAAACTCTGGGAGCTATCACCACAGCTTTCGTCCAAGACCAGCGATCTCACTGGAAAAGCAGTACTTGGAGACAATTTCTGACTCATATCCTACAAGAAAGAAAGTGCAACGAAAGAAAAAAAACATTCCACAAATGGAGAAAGTGTTGCTGACCCTGTGACCTCAGATGCCCAGGCTCAGCTCTGGCCTCCACCCATGTGCCCCCACCCTCCTGTGAGGGAACCCCCAAAGGACCTTCCTGTTGTGTCCCACCCTGGGGTCAGGGCAAGGAGTGGTGCTGACGCTCCTGGGTATACTCACCACCAAACCCTCTGCCCGGGGCAGAGTGTGGGGATGGCGGGAAGCAGGAAGGGCCAGGGCTGGGCAGTGCCCGGGTGGCTGGAAGGGCCCTGTGTGCTGAGTGCCCACGCCGGGCGGTTCCAGGAAATTCCAGGCCGGCCAACCTAAGTGCCTTTCAGAGCAGCCATGCTGCTATTTTAAGGGCTGTGTTGAGGGAAAACAGCTCAATAAAAGCAAGACAATTGTTCAGAGGGAGGTCACCGTGGCTGGAGCAGCCCCCCTGTGCCTTCTGGGATGTGGCCAGATTGCGGGGTGGGGCTGTGACCGTGACACCCTCTTGACAGTTGTTCAAGGGCTCACAGTCCCCCAGAGCCTGGCCAAGCCTTCGATTCCCTGAGCAACAACAGAGAAAAGGGTCTATCCTCTTGGGGAGAATCAAAGATCCTGGTCCTCCCACCTTGACGGTTGTGGCCTGCCTGTCACCTCTATGCTTGGGCTCTGTGGAGCAGAAGTTTCTAAGTGAGAGCCCACCTTGCTGCTGCATCCAAGGTGATTGTTTTGGTCTCAGGGTCACGGTCACTTCACCTGTTTGCAGACTAGGATGGTGCGAGCCCAGGTCCTTCTCCAGGGTCACTCTGTGTCACTCACCATTCCTGGTGCCTCTTCCCTCCATCAAGTGGACAACATCCCTCATCCTCCCCCCAAAATGTGTCCTGACTGGGATCCAGTGCTCATAGCATGCCCCCCTACCCCGTGCCACCTGTGTACCAGGGACAGGAGGACCAGGAAGCCAGGGAGAGCCCGAGCAGGACTTATTTCCCTTTGGACCAGCTGAAGTGGAGATCTAGTTTGGAAGATACAAGAAAAGACCAAGAGAGGGGTGTCCTGGAGTGTCCCAGAGTCATAGATGGGTTTCTGAGCTGGCTGCCTTGAAATGGGAGGAGTCAGCGCATTTGAGAGAAGAAAATAAAAGAGAAAGAAAGAGAGGGGGGTGCTCTCCTTCTAACTCCTGGTCATGAGCTCCCAGCTCCAGAGCCTGCGAAGAGAGGAGGTCGGACGCGGAAGAACTGTGATCATCCCAAGAGCCTTGCTCTGTGGCAGCTCCTTGTGGTTGACTTGTCAGTGCACTTGTGGACACGGGATCCGTGTGCATTTCCTCATCTAATCCCAATGCCCAGGTGAGGAGACTGGAGGTCAGAGAGGTTAAATCGCTGTTCTAAGTCACACAGCCTGTTAGAAGACTAGGTCTCAAGCCACTTGCTTCCCGATAACAGGGACCCCTCCTGGTCAACTCAGGTTGACTTCCTCAGTCCTCACAGGTTGGAGAAAGGCTCAGGTGCTCTGGTGGGTTGCAGATGGCGTGAATTCTCAGATGCACCTCCAGCGAGAGGTGGGTCCCCTTCCCGTCCGCTCAGCAAATCACTGGTGCAGTACGTGATGCTGTGCGGACTCCAAGGACAGAAGAGAGGAAATCTTGCTGCTTGGCTTTGGTCTCACAGAACACTCACTTTCTGGTTGTTCCTCTGGGGATGTTCCCAGGTGAAGCCGGCCCCCATGCTGTGACAAGCTGGCCATGTGAACAGGCACATGAGGACACCCTGATCCACAGCTTCAGCTGAGCTCCCTACCAACAGTTGGCATCACCTGTCAGCCAAGCCAGTCACTTGGAACATGTAGTCTAGGTGAAGATAGAAGCTCCAATAGGTATCTGATAGTACCCACTTGAGGGATTCCAAGTGAGGACTTCCTACCTGAACCCACCCAGAACCCCGACCCTCAGGTTGTGAACAAGTAAGTGGCTGAGTATGAGGGTAACTGACTGCACAGCCATGAACAACCACAAGGGTGCCTGTGTGAACACCTGGGTTAGGTGAGCTGCATGCAGGTGTGGGAGTGTCACGTGATGTAGAAGTAGCAGAAGGGCCCGGACATGCCTGCTCTGCTCAGAAGGACCAAAGATGTCTCCTGGCAATGTGGCTTCATGTACAAACTCACCTTCATATGAGTAGGCTTCCAAGTAGAGTATGGGGAGCAAACTTGTATTGGTGATAGAAGCTTGTCTCTGCGAGAACAAAGAAGGGTGGCCAGATCAGGAGTGGAAATGAGCTCAGAAACTGTCCAGGCGGATTTTGGAAACAGACAAAACTCCAGGGATGCAGGAGGAGAAAATAGAGGGGAGAAAAGCAAATACAGTGCAACCCTCATGAATGGCAGAGTGACATTTCGCTGTGTTTGTCGGTGCCACTTCTCATTTGGCTGCCAACTTGTTTCAGGATTGGAGCTCCCAGGGGACGGCATTTGTGTTACTCATTATCCTGGAGGTGAAGATAAGGGTCTTTCTATTATGAAAATAATCTCACAATTTACTGAACTTCTGAGAAGCTGAAGTTTCCATGCAGCCACCGTGCGAGTCTATAGATTGGACTCCAATATGCCAATGGCTCGTCCACAAACACAGTTTAGCACCAGTCTGATTTCAAACTCAGCACAACTTGTGTTCTGAAAATCACACATGAATTTCCCAAACTTCATCTCAATGTCTTGAAATACAGTTTGTCTGTCCTCTAGCTTGGTGGTAGCCTTCTAGGAAGGTGCAACTTCCATAGGATTTTATCTTTTGGTTTCAAGTTTTGTAAGGATCTGAACTTCGAAAATCAGGTCAAGGCCCCAGGGCTCATCTCCAGGGGAGCGGGAAAGCCAGGCGGGTATATGTGTACGTGGAAATGCCCCTTGCAGGTGGCTAGGTTCACCTTCTCTTGTCCTGCAGGAAGCACCAGGAAGGCAGAGGAGGGACAAAGAATTGGAGAAGTGGGGAGGCTTTTGCCTTCAGTTTCCTAGATTCCACCAGGCCAGCTTTCCAGACTGGGGCTAAGCTTAACATTGAGTCAGCAGCTGGACTTGGTCCTTGCTTTTCAGCCAGTTGAATATTTGCTTGTTTGTTTTTGTTTGTCTAGAAAAGAGGATGATTTGATAAGATCAAAGATAAAGAACTGTGACATCTGAAGATAAGCAATCAAATAAAGGAAAGGAGAGAAATGATGATTCTGTGTCTTGAATGAAAGCCAGAAACTGATGACATTTGAAATAATACTTTAAGGTTGTAAAAATCCCTCTGCATGTTAAGAAGCACAGAAATAAATAAATATAAGCATGAACTTGTATTTGGCTGGAACTTTTGGGCTGCCCTAGTAACTCAGTGGTAAAGAATCTGCCTGCAATGCAGGAGAAATGGGTTTGATCCCTGAGTCAGGAAGATTGCCAGAGAAGGGAATGCCTACCCACTCCAATATTCGTGCTTGGAGTATCCCATGGACAGAGGAGTCTGACGGGCTACAGCTCATGGGATGGCAAAGAGTCAGACATGACTAAAGTGACTTAGCACGTACACATGCATTCTGAAGAAGGAGCAAGAAAAACAACAAACACCAAATTGGAGGTAGGAGAAATCAAGCAAAACCAACAGAGAGAGCAGCTGGGAAGGGCAAATGACTCCTGCTCATTTCAAAGGAATGTCTCAAGAATGAAAAATGGAAGGTTCTTGGAAAAGCATCTTCTATAGCACTGTCTTGGGGCTAACAGGAAATAAGAAGAGTTTTTACTTTCTTGTTTACTTTCAACAAGAGTTGGTGGAATACCAGCAACAAAGAGAGGCTGAAAAGATCTGAAAGCCCTGAGAGGTCTCATTTTCTGGTTGAAATTGCCCCTAAAGGATTCCAGAATGCTACGCCTTTCAGACCATTGATGGAGACAAAGAATATGTATGTTTGCCAGTATGAGAAAGAATATGAAATTCACTGATATTTAGTAAACTGGCTTCCCTTGTGGTTCAGCAGGTAAAAGAATCTGCCTGTGATACAGGAGACCTGGGTTCAATCCTTGGGTTGGGAAGATCTCCTAGAGAAGGGAAAGGATACCCACTCCAGTATTCTAGCCTAGAGAATTCTTTGGACTGTATAGTCCATGGGGTTGCAAAGAGTCAGACACAACTGAACGACTTTCACTTTCACTATATGAAAAGTACAGAAACTCTTTCTTTGTTGGTGAAAGGGACTTACCTGTGTAGTTCGGCAATCCCTACAACATGACCGTTGCCCATCCTGTGCTATGCTTTCTCACACACTGTTCAATCTGCTCATAAACCCTTATCACAGTATGTATTAGGCTGCATTTTACTGATTCGGAAACAGGCTTAGAGAACATATGAATTATATTTTAGTTTTTTTAAAGAGTTTTTTGATTTGGACCATTTTTTAAAGTCCTTATTGAATTTGTTACAATGTTCCATCTGTTTTTTTATGTTTTGGTTTTTTGGCCACAAAGCATATGGGATCTTAGTTCCCTGACCAGGGATTGAAACCACATCTTCTGCATTGGAGAACTGTATCTTATCCACTGGAGAACCAAGGAAGTCCCTGATTTGTTTGTTTGTTTTTTAACTTTTTTTTTTATATTGGTGTACCAATATGGTAAAGAATCTGCCTGCAATGCAGGAGACCCAGGTTCGAACCCTGGATCAGAAAGATCCCCTAAAGAAGGGAATGGCAACCAACTCCAGTATTCTTGCCTGGAGAATTCCATGGACAGAGAAGCTTGATAGGCTACAGTCCATGGAACTGCAAAGACTAGACACGACTGAGTGAGTGACATCTTAACTTTTCATAGTTGATTAAAAATGTGTTAGTTCCAGTTGTACAGCAAAATGATTCAGTTATATATATACATGTATCTGATCTTTTTCAAATTCTTTTCCTATTTAGGTTATTATATAATACTGAGCAGAGTTTCCTGGTTCTACAGTAGGTCTTGTTTGTTATGACTTGTTAAAAGGCTAGCAGAGGCACGTACACATTGTTAAGAGTTTATTTGAGCAAATATTGACTTGAATCAGGCATCTCCAAACCAAATGTGGTCAGGAGCGCTCTACCTACATGAGCCAGGGTGCTGTTTTTTAGAAGAAGATGAGGGAACCAAGCAAGGAAGTTATTTGATTCTCTCTGGCTTAAACAGTTGCCTTTATTTGAGAAAGTCTAGTGGCTGTTGGCAACTCATTATTCTTGATTTTCATCTTTCACATTCAGGTGTGTTATCTCTGGCTTAGATTTTGATTAATGATGCGGATTGCCACAGCATTAGAGCCCACCATATCCAATGGTTTCCTTGTTTAAATGCTTTGAGAGTATTATACTTAAGGTCAAAGACTTACCATATCACAAGTTCAAATAAGGCTCACATTTGTGACCCCCAGTCTCTTCCTTTCATAATCATTCCATCCATCCTTCCAGAAACCAAAGGTGTCATGTTGCGTGACAAACCAGAAGGAAAGCTGCAAGGCATTACAATAGCATTAGATTTTCTAACATAAAAATTAAATTCTACTTTAATAATATTCAGCTTAAAATAAGCTTACACAATTAACATGGAGAAGGATTTTTTTTCTTCTTATAACCCCTCTTGAGGCTAGAATCTTCCTCAGAGAGAGATGCAGATTTGTGCCCAAGAAAGACAGGATCTCTTCTCTAAGAAGAAACAAAGTCAGTGTTTGATAAATATTTGCAGAATTGTTCCAAGCTCTGTTTTCTTATTGGAACAAACCAAGTCCTGTGCAGACGAAGCAGTTTGATCTCCTTTCCCAAAGAGAGGTTGCAGGAAGACTTGGGAAGATGAAGAATGAACTTGACCACCTTTCTCTGAAGCCAGGAGGCCGCTGCACTCGAAACAGGATTTCCTGGCCACCGTTTCATAACGTTTTACTGAAAATGGAGAAATCTGAAGGAGAAGAGTGAAGAGGGAAAATGATATAATATAGGATGCTTCCACAGCAGCTGCCGAGGCTCTGAGGGGAAATAAGGAAACTCCAGCCCTTTGGGGAGGGTGGAAACACTCTACATTTGGCTTGTAGGCGGCGTCTCGGAAGATCATTCATATACGCTTCATTTGAGAGATAGTTTAGGTGTGTAGGATGCTGGAGGAGGGTGTGCTTGTGGGGAGGCCCCAAAGAAGTGGCTTCAGCAGCAGAAGTGACCCTGGGCTGTCCCAGGATGGAGGAACAGTGTGGAGAGGGTGTGCTTTCTGCGCTGAAGGTGGGTCCCTGGCCACTGACTTGGAAAAGCCTAGAAGCAGGGCAGATGGCCACATCCTGATGCTCAACTTTGTTGCCCTGAAACTAGTTTTCTGCACACAAAATAGAGGTACTATTGGCCCTCCTTACTACCCCTGGCATTTGGGTTCCAAGAACCCCTGGACCCCCAAATCCACAGAGGTTCATGCCTGTTATTAAAATAGTGCAATACAGCCAGACTCCACATCCTTGGGTTTTGTCTCTGATGAGTCCACCAACCGAGGCAGGAGGTAGATGCGCCTCACCCCCAACCCCCAGGTAAAGCCACTGGAGATCCGTCCCCTGCGAACCCCCACTCCAAGATGAGGCTAGCAGGGCAAATTGAGAGAGGAGACTGAGCCCTGCTTAGACAGAAGACAGGAGACCAAGTATTTTCATTCTTAAAGTCAGGAAGCCTCCCTTAACACATATGCGCAGAGGGGTCCTTGAAGGTCTAAAGGGGAGTGATGCGAAGTGAGGCCAGGCTACCCATAGGCCTCTGCGGTGGAATCCAGCTTAGCTTATAGATGAGTGAGCACACACAGGGGAGGAACCTGAGATATACCAGATATGGACAGTAAACCAGGCCAATAAAAATGATTGGCCAAAGGAAACTTGGAAGAAAAGTAATTCAAACTACCATGAGGGTGTGACTTAGCAACTCTAAGTCTGCCCCTGTGTCTTTGGGAACCAACATTCCTACCTGCCGATTGACAAGTATGCCTCCCTTTTTCAGTAGGTATTGCGTCTTATACCTTCATACTGCTTTAGCCCTGCTGACAGGTTGGTGCCAATCAGCTTGTCAAGTTCAGAAGCACCACACATACTGTATTCTTTTTTCCTTCTAATAAATGCATTGTTTGTTTCACTACTTTCCATCTTGTAGGAATTCTTTTTCTGCAAAACCAAAGGGCCAGGGCCTTGTCACTGACCGCCGGTATAGTGGTTAGGATTTGGGGCCCTAATACCATGACCCAATCTCAGTTTCTGGCCAGAAACCAAAGCCCTGCTCCAAGATGCTGCAGGTTGTGGCCAGCCGAGATCATGACCATGGATGGAAATTTCGATCCAAGGTTAGTTGAACACGCAAACGAGAAACCCTTGAATACAGAAGTGACTGTACTTACACCTCCTTCACAGGAGCTTCTGAACTTGACAAGCTTATCAGCATCAACCTGTCAGCAGGGATAAAGCAATGTGAGGGTATAAGATGCAATACCTACTGGAAAAGGGAGGCATACTTGTCAATCAGCAGGTGGAAACGCTAGCTCCCAAAGACAGGAAGGCCAACTGTGGAGCTTGGCCGCTGTAAGGAACCAGCCTGGTATCCCAAAGCTCCCCTCCCTCTAGCTGACACGGTGCATGTTTATTTTGGTGTGGGTTGGTGTTTAGGTGTTGCCGTGGGTGTGCATGCATGCATGTCTGTGCTTTTGCTTGTGTGTGTGTTCAGTTCAACACAGGATATTAGGGGTGGGTGAGGAAGGAGTGGATGAAGTTTCTAAAAGGAAAGCTTGAGGACATGATCCCAGGTTCTGGCAGGCGGTGAGTATATTTATCAGGAGTGTTCAGGTTTGAGTCAGAGGTGAGCATCAAGTGAAACGCAAGACTCCAGAGCAAGACTTTCCTTGTGGACATCCTAGAAACACTGGCCATGAAGACCATGGGAGGAAAGGGAAGTGATAAGTGGTTAGAAGCCCTGGAGGGCAAGCACAGCTGTGAGCTTCTCCAAGAGGAACGGCTCATTCCTGAGTAGCTGATAAAGCAGGGTCCAAACCATGGCATCCTGTTACAGAGTCGAAGGGCAACTCAGGAATTCTGAGGAAGCAGTTCACTGGTGAATCAGGGGCATGGGAACGCTGAGGTGGATGTTTGCTTTTTCTGTCAAGTTCCTCTTAACCCATCTTTTCATCTTTCTCTGGAAAGCTTTACCATCTGACCTCATGGGGTGAAAATATTACCAGGTTGCTCAAATGTCAAACAGCATCCTGCATCCCTGGCCCCTAAAACATAGACCACGATGAGCTGGATGCCCAAGCCAGAGGGACTCCAGGCCTCCACCAGGACTTTTCTACTAGGAGGTTGGGAATAAAGAGTGACAAATCCCTGGAGCCATAAGATGACCATCCACGCGCCAGCCACCATGGGTCCAGGCTCATGGCATCACTCCCGCCAGCTAACCCCTGTCCCCAGCCTCCGGTGAGAGTCAGGTCACTCTAGGGTTGACTGACTTGAAATGCCTGCACTCTCTTCATTCTTCAGCCCTCTGATGGCCAGGTGATCTCCTGCTGGTCTTCCTTTGGCTCCCTTAGCAGGCTGCAAGCAGACGGGGGTTGGGTGGGACCAGCTGATGGCTGGCTACATCCCAAGTGCTCAAAACCCAAGTGCAGAGCTTAACGAGCTGTTTGCATCATAATTTGCTGATGTACAATTGTCTGAAGCAAGATACACGGCCCACTACAGAGTCAGGGTGGGGGTGGATGGCAGTAGCTACTGATGCATAGGGGAGCATAGTTAGAACAATCTACCACGCCAAGGATTAGATGTTTCTGGTGGTATCAGAGTCCATGGCTCTGGAGGGTGGAGTGGCCTTTGATTTGGGTCCCTGTCACTTGAAAGATCCTTGACTAATGAAAACCTCCAGACAACAGAGAATGCTCTCATCCCATAGAGCAGGGAAATCTCTCTACTCAGACACATACAGAAAATCAGAGTGCCTTGTTTATTAAAGCTACAGTTATTAATAAGTGGTTATTGAGAAACCACAAGAATCCTGTGTAATATAAACAGAAGGATTATACACTCTTTCCAGGCTCCAAGTAGCTCACACTCTCCAGGGAAAACAAGTCATTTCCATACAGAAAGTTAAAATGCAGCCTAACAACATGAGTCTTGAAGTTGCCGGTGTGCAAGGCAGATGCTGTGTGAATGGTGAATTTGTTGGGAGCAGCTTAGGGAGGAGGCTGGTGATGGGGGAGGCGGTGCCCCACTTGTCACTGCCCCTGCTGGACGGTCCGCACGTTAGAAACTCCAGCTTTGTTGATGACTGAAGAAGGGTGGGTGTTGAGGAGAGAAGGACAAAATCCAGAGGGGACTCAGTGTGCAGGTCTGGCAGCCCGGGGTCTGAAGAGGAAAGGCTGAGCGCCAAAGAAGTGATGCTTTTGAACTGTGGTGCTGGAGAAGACTCTTGAGGGTCCTTTGGAAAGCAAGGAGATCAAACCAGTCCACCCTAAAGGAAATCAGCCCTGAATATTCATTGGAAGGATTAATGCTAAAGCTGAAGCTCCAGTACTTTGGCCACCTGATGCAAAGAGCCAGCTCATTGGAAAAGATCCTGATGCTGGGCAAGACTGAAGGCAGGAGAAGGGGGCAGCGGAGGATGAGATGGTTGGATGGCATCATCAGCTCAATGGACATGCGTTTGAGCAACTCTGGGTGATAGTGAAGGACAAGGAAGCCTGGCGTACTTCAGTCCATGGGGTCACAAAGAGTTGGACATGACTTAGCGACTGAGTACCATGAGCAAAAAAATACCTATCAGGTGTGTATTAGGTGCTTTCACAACCTTTCATTGTACCTGAGATTTCATCCCAGGTTCAGAAACAAACCAGTGAGGCTCAGAGGACTTATGCCTCCTACTAGAAGCAGATTTAATGAAATCAGAAGTCTTCAAGTTGAGAATGAGGAATACCTAGGATAAGAGCCATCGAAAAGTCCGTCATAGAGGAGGCACTGTTGCCTGCACTTTCTTTTTTCCTGATTTATTTATTTTTTAATTGAAGGATAATTGCTTTACAGAATTTTGTTGTTTTCTGTCAAACATCAACAAGAATCAGCCATAGGTACACCCATGTCCCCTCCATCCTGAATCTCCCTCCCCATCCCACCCCTCTAGATTGTCACAGAACCCCTGTTTGAGTTTCCTGAGTCATATGGCAAACTCCCATTGGCTATCTATTTTACATATGACATTGTAAGTTTCCATGTTACTCTCACCACTCTGCAAACTGATGCATGAATTTTGTCCACTAGCTGTTCTCACATATCTCAGTCATTAGAGCTGCTGTAACAAAAACACCACAGACTAGGTGGGGCTTACAAACAACAGAAATTCATTCTTTAAAAAAAATAATTTTGTTTATTTATTTTTGGTTGTGCTGAGTCTTTGTTGGTGCTCAAGCTTTTCTCTAGTTGCAACAAGCTGGGGCTACTCCTTAGTTGCAGTGGGCAGGCTTCTCATTGCTTCTCAGGTTTCTTCCCTTGTTGCAGAACATGGGCTCTATGGTTCTTGGGCATCAGTATTTGCAGCACATGTCTCAGTAGTTGCGGCTCCCGGCCTCTGGAGCACAGGCTCAGTAGCTGTGGTGCACAGGCTTAATTGCTCCTCAGCACGTGGGCTTCTCCTAGATAAGGGATCGAACCCATGCCTCCTGCATTGTCAGGAGGATTTTTTTTTTTTTACCACTGAGCCACCAAGGAACCCCCCTGGAAATTTATTCTTCACAGTTCTGAGGGCTGGGAAATCCAAGATCAAGCGATGGTAGGTTTGGTGACTAGTAGGAGCCAGCTTCCTGGTTCAGAGATGGCCATCCTTTCAGTGCATCTTTACATGGTGGAAGGGGTGAGTGCTAAGTGATGGTTCTCACCCATTTGATGATGACGATGATAACATCATGTTTTAGTGATGGAAAGGTTTTTGACATCTGGTCTTAACCTCCATCTTTACCCAGATGTTCTTGATTATAACTGGTCAACTGTTAGAATTTTCACTTTAACCTCGTTTTTAAGCCAGTGATTTTTAAAAACTCATTTCAAAATAACAGATCTCCTTTTTTGTATTAATTCATCCTGGAAAGTGAAAGTGTTAGTCCATCGTGTCTGACTCTTTACGACTCCATGGACTGTAGCCTGTCAGGTTCCTCTGTCCGTGGAATTCTTCAGGCAAGAATCCTGGAATGGGTAGCCATTCCCATTCATCCTGGGACTATGGTTTAATAGTAGGTGTTTAATTAGGTAACTTGTGATTCATTGTTAAGGATTACTGTGCTACCTATAGAAAAATCACTTTTAGGAGAACATTTATTGGCATGAAAATGCTCATGATATATTCACAGAGAAAAAGTAAACCATAGAATAGTAGAACAATGTGGAGACATTTTTGCAGTGTTACACATTTACGAGTATATCAGAGACACACATTGATGTGTTAACATAAGTCATCTCTGAGCAATAGGATTTTGAGCTATTCTCATTTTAATCTGAGTTGTTATATTTCTCAGTTGTGTCCGACTCTTGGTGACCCCATGAACTGTAGTCCACCAGGCTCCTCTGTCCATGGGATTGTCCCAGCAAGAATACTGGAGGAGGTTACCATTTCAACTTTAATACACTGAACATGAATCAGTTTTAAAATTAGAAAAAAAAACAAAACTGTAAAACAAACACAAGCCCTATAACAAACCCTAAAATGAACATGAGCCATATAACAAAGCCGATGATGTGAGTTTTACGACTCTATGCTAATAACTTCTATTGACATAAGAGACTGGAACCAGCACTGGGTCTGGTGGGAGAACCAGCTCATGTTCTGAACCCCGAGCACTATTTTATTATATACTGCCCAGTGAGTAGAGGACCGCCTCCCTCTGTAGGTGCTGGCGTCCTGATCATTTTCCTTGACCAAAAGTCAAGGAAACATAGCAGCCTGTTTCCAGGTAGCCTGCTCACTTCCCAGGAGGAAGAATTTAGACAAACCATGGATTTTTCGGTGCTACTTGAATTACCCAGATTGGTATGTATTTGTTTAGGATTTATACCTCCGGTCTCCACATCTCTGTCCCAGCGGGGAATTACCCAGATAATCGTGCAGCTGTGCAGACTTCTCCCTGAAGGTCATAAGCTTTGGTCCTGATATTGGGAAACATGTGTTTCTCGTCCTCGAAAAAGATTGTTCTTGGCTTTAAATCCCAGCACTTAGCACTTGTAAAATTGAGATAAAGCACATTGGTAGCTTTGGGACTTGGGCGCGCCAACAGCTGAGACTGGACTTCGGAATGACTAAACTGCTTCATCCATTCTGGAACTGCATTTGGTCTTTTCTCTGAAAATGGTCCACAGCACTCAACTTGGGTTTCTAAAGCATCTCAGAGAAGCAACCCGTCTGTTCTGCTGCCCTGCCATGATGTTTACCTCCTTCCGACATGTTCACAGTGGACTGAGATGGTTCTGACCCTGAAAGCAGGCTGACCTCAAGCATGCAGGAAGACCCGGGCCTGGGCCCGGAACTAGAACCTGGCCCAAGGTTCTGGGGCCACACAGCTCTGCTTCTAGGCTTGGAGCACCCACGACCCCATGTATGTGCTTCCAGGGGAAGGAGGCTTGCCCCCATATGTCCAACACACTCTGTGATCCTGAATTTAGGTTCATTGCTTAGAAATGGTGTGAGGTTCTAAAAAACATCTTGGGGGGGATGTAATTGACATACAAAAAGACATGCAGTTCTTTGGTGTAGGTTTGATAAACTTCATGGTTTGTTTGCACCTATGTACCCTCAGGACTCGGCACAAGGTTGAAGACCCTCACAACCCATACACAAGCCAGTTCTCCTTCCCAGCTGAGCACCCCTGACCCAACCAACGATAACCACCACCTGACTTCAGTGTATATCAACTCTGCCCCAGGCCTAGAGCATCATATAAGTGGAAACACGCTATGCATGTCGGGATTCTTTAATTCAGTGTGTCTGTCATATTTATCCACAGTTGTGTGTATGTCAGCAATTTGTTTCTTTCCACTGTCGAGTAGAAGTCCATGAATACATCCTGTTGACGGACATTTGAGTGGCTTGTACTTTGGGGCTATTATGAACAAGGTTGCTATTAACATTCTTGTACAAAGCTTCTCGTGGATATATGCTTTCATTTTTCTTGGGTAAATGCCTAACAGCGGAATTGCTGGGTTGATGTATGAATAAGTTTATAAGAAACAGAATGAAGTGATTTTGAAAACGGGAGTTTCTGGTAGATTTGTGGCCTCTCAGAGGTGAAAGGGGACTTTGATTCCTTGGTCATTTAGTCCTAATCTCTCCATTTAGGACAAAGGCAGCTGAGACACCAGAGGGGTCATATGACCCCCACCCCCATCCTGCCTGCGTTGCTGGTAGGTTCAATAAAGAGCAGAGCAGGGACTAGGACCACTCTCTGATTCTGTGTTTCTTTACGCAAAGCACAGTGATGTGGAGGGCTGATGGGGGTGGAGGTGGCAGCCATCATTTCAAATAAAGCTGTTGGGAAAAGCCTCACTAAGAAGATGAGGTTTCCTTCAGGACCTGAGGGGGCAGGAACTTGACCTCTAGCGGCATCTGGGAAAGTGTGGCCTCAATAGAGGGGCTGAAGTGCTTGGGCCCTTGATGGGGAACACAGCTGGTGAGGCTGGAGCACAGTGACCAGATGCAGAAGACAAGGAGGTGAGCTCCGAGGATGGGACCCTGGTCTCACAGGGCACTTTGGCATCAGTTCTGAGTGAGATGGCTGCCTCAGGGGAATCAGAGCACAGAAGCCCCCCGAGGTCCCTCTAGCTATTGTGTGGAGGATGGATAGGGTATGTGATGAAGTGGGTATAGGCAGGAGGCGACTGGGGACTGGCCAGTGGCAACTGGGAGTGTTTAAGGCGTAGGGATGATGAGGGGATGCCGATGGGTCCACAGGGGAGGATGGCCCTGGCCAGGATTCAGAGGTATGGATGCTGCATTGTGACCCGTACCTGACAGTATGTAAAATCGAGAGGTGCTGAATGATTGAGCATGAGAGGTGCATCTGAGCTTGACTCATGACCCCTGCTTCGAGCCTTCTCAGGAGAAAATGGGAGGAGGAAATGAGGAAACTAAGGAAACCAGGCGGTACCTGGAGGGGAATATGGGTTAGGACAGAGGTTCTCAGATGGGAGAAATGACCGGATATTTACACGATGGCGGGAGTGGTCCAGCAGAGAAAAGTTAAAAATATTCTACCAATAACTGTGAGAGGTGCTAATCTAACAGATTGTCAAGGTGAAGGTATCTTCATCAGCACAGAATAGAAAGGCAGGTTAGCAGGTCAAGTCGTGGGGGTGAGAGCCCTGAGTGGGCAGAGTGGTCTCCTGAGTCCTGCCTCTGGTTCTGTTCCAACTCACTGAGGACCCGGAGCACCAATCATCCTCTCTGAGTCCCTGTTTCCCTAATGACACAATGAAGGGTTGAGATCAAAGCATCCCGACTCCCACAATAACCACCTAAGGGTCCCCGAAGGGCTGTCAGCTCCCTGACATCCCTATCACCAGAACCCCAGGATTCATCCCATAACTGTGCGTGAAAGCCCACATCCCCACAGAGAGAGAGAGTTTCAGGCCATATGTACTCTGCTGGGAACACAGATCCCTGGAAGAGCCAAGACTTACCCAACATCCTGGGAACGTTTTCACAAAGACCTAAGATCAACACCCTATCAAATTTTGAGAACCAGAATGGGGTGAAGTCAAGGTAATGTCTGACAGCTGAATGAAGAGGAGGGTTGAAAGGGCTCTTGGCACTTACTTATGAAACAGAAACAGACTCACAGACTTGGAGATGAATTTATGGTTACCAAGGGCAAAGGTTGGGCAGGGGATAGATTGGGAGCTTGGGATCAACATGTGTACACAGCTCTATTTAAAATGGATAACCACAAGGTCCTACTGTATAGCACAGGGAATTCTGCCTAATGTTATGGGGCAGCCTAGATGGGAGCGGAGTTTGGGGAAGAATGGATACATGTACACATACTACCCAGTCCCTTTGTTGTCTACCTGAAGCTATGTTAACTAGTTAAACATTGTTAATTGACTATACTCCTATATAACATAAAAAGTTAAAAAAAATAAAACTACTAAAAAGTAGCTAAAAAATAGTTGTACATATTTTAAAGGCACATTATAACTACTTTACAAAATATGTTTATTTATAATACACTAATTCTTCCTAAATTCTCATTATTGTAGATGAAGATTGTTCCAGGTATTTTTCCAGTTCAGGGGAGCTAATTTCAGTTCAATCTACTCTGACACCAAATTCCTAGAAAAGCTGAGCGTTTCTACCAGCAGGTATATTTTAAGAGCTCAATTGATTACTAGCAAATAATGTTTAGATGCCCACTTTGTGAATGTCGGCTAATCAACAGGACAGGTGTCTACAGCTTTCTCTGGCCACTCTGAAAGTGAAAGTCGCTCAGTCGTGTCTGACTCGTTGCGATCCCATGGATTATACAGTCCATGAAATTCTCCAGGCCAGAATACTGGAGTGGGTAGCCTTTTCCATCTGTAGGGGATATTCCCAATCCAGGGATTGAACCCAGGTCTCCTGCATTGCAGGTAGATTCTTTACCAACTGAGCTATCAGGGAAGCCCCTAATTAAGATCGTTGTACTTAATATTCAGGAATTTTCCAGATGACCCAAAGGATGATCTGATATTTACTGGATGGGGTACAGATGAAGAAGTCTTGGTCATCTAACTCACTTTTCAGATGTCACTGGGGACATTTTTATTCTTCCAAAGTCTCCCCTCACTTTCCAATCCACACCCTCCTCTGCTCCTTCATACCCAGCAAGGTATTCCCTTAAAAAAACTGCCTCACTCGTTAACTCAGAAAATGTTTACCAAGCATATCCTATGTTTCTGGCACATGTGACAATGGGATTAAGACATTGTCTCATGTGGTCAGGTGGCAGGCAGCAGCATCACTCCACGCAACATTAGGGAAATCTGGGGTGAGGCAAACTGAAGGATGCTCTCCCCTCAGCCTTTGGAAGTTGGAGATTTTGTAGAGAGAGTGGTATGAACTCAGGCCCTGAAAGACAGGCAGGAGTCAGCAAGGGAGTAAGGACTGGGCAAGGATGGAGTGGGACAGGGCTCATCAGGGGAGGGGTCCCTGTGTGTCAAGGTGCCAGTGGAGCCAGGCAGTGTGGCCACCTTAGGATCTGGCGGGGGACATGAGGGTGGGGGCTGGGAGGTGGGCAGCGACAGATCCTAGGGGCTACAGGTCAGGTGGAAGAGGCAGAAACAGAAAGTCACAGTGAGGAACAAAATGGGACATGGTCACCAACTTCAGGCAAGACCTGGGAATAACCTAACCCAGCAGAAACAAGGGTGGAGAAAAATGGCAGATCCCAGAGACAGTAGAATCATCAGGACTTTCAATGGTTCATGGGATTCAGGCCTGGAGTTCTGGGGACCCTTTAGGGGAAGCGGGCGGTTCCAAAGCCAGAGATGTCGAGTTCAGCCATGGTCTTTTTTGAGCTGAGTCTGCCTATCATGATAATAGCAATTTAGCGGCTGAGATGAGTCATTGGCTGACTTCTCCACCCACCCCCAAGGTGTCCTGCTGCCCCAGCGGGCATCCTCATCTGTTAATGAAGTGCGTGAGCAAGAGAAGGACTAAATGACTGGAGAATCCAGCTGATATTTGCATACCATTTGAATGTGGAGAGAGACCAGTCCTTCAGGGCAGATGGGGGAGCTGCAGGGCAGAGACATCCCCTTGAGGGTTTGTGTGCAAGAAGACATGGCCCCTTGGGCACGACCTTGGGGACCGACCTTGAAGAGACTGGTAGAGGAGGGGCCCTGGCAGGAGAGTGGGAGGGGCTAGAGGCCTCAGGGGAGAACACCCAGTGCTGCAGGGAACTGTGAGGGTGAAAACTGAGAAGGGCCCCTGGGTGTCACAACGCAGAGGCTGCAATGATCTTTGTGAAACAGTTAGGGCAGGGAAAAGAAGACTTGTCCTCCAATCTGCCCTTGGATCCATGGCCGCTGACAGCAAGTAGCACTCCGTTTTGGAAACAGAATTAAGAGGAGCCAAGCTCAGCCCTTGGCGGCTGTCTGTGGGGGGAGAGTGAGCAAGTGAGAGAGGAGGGTCCATCTCCCCAGCCTCTTTCTCTGGCTCAAGGTGATGCGATGGTCTCTGGTTTTTCAAGGAGCCCAGCGACTCCTACATTTCTGAAGCAAGGCAAAGCCAAGCCCAGGGCAGAGGCCACTCTGGGAATGTTTTGTTGTTAATTTTTTGGTAGTTGAATCATATTGGCAAAATTGTTTCCAAGTTGCTCAAATATAGATGGAGAAGCTCAGTGTTATGCTAGAGGTTCTCATTCCTCTGAGATGACATCACAGGGCTTGTGTCACCAGTTAATGGATCATCAATAAAGCAAACGTTCAACTCTGGATGCTGAAAAAAAAAAAATATTTCCCCTTGAAAGATAATAAAGGATGGGGAAATTGAGTAGGTTCTAACCTAGAGACACTGTCGAATTTGACGATCTCGTTAATGGCTGCCTAGGGCATGTCTTAAAAACAAAAAGTGGTAGGGAAAAAAATCTTTTCTTCCCTGGTATTTATCTTTTAAGCCAAGCAGATTCTGAGAAAATGCTGGAAGGATTTAACTCTAGAGAAGTAAAATGCAAATGTAAGAGGAAAACAATGCCAGGGTTTTGGAATGATGCTGTCAGTCTGAACCAGAATTATTTTCCAAAAAATACTCTCCTATGACTTCTTATATTTCTGTTTCTGGGCTGCATAAGAGAATGTTTTCAGAAGAGCAGATATGGAGAAGGACACAGGAATGACTATTGGCTGACCCAGGAAATTTTCACCAACAAGAGCATGCATGGGATGCCTAAGTAAACCCAGTGCTGCCCCTTGAGATCATGCAGCCAATCAAGCATTGGCTACATGGTGACTGTGTCAAATCTCCTCTCTTCTCCAGAGATACAAGGGTGGATAAAAGGAGGAAACTAAGCAAATGTTGAAGCAGAACCATTTGTACTGTGGTGCAAGGCAGAAAACCAGGAACGTGCTAGGTAGGTGTAGAATCACAGGCTCTTCAAGGTTGATCAAGATGGCACCATGGAGATTCACTAAAGTCAATTCTACTAAGGCTTCTTGATGCGACAAGCAGCATCAATCTGGCTCAGACTCTCTCATCGAGTTGATGGTGGTCACTAATAAACATGGACATTCTTCCTGGATTTTTCTTTTCCAAATAAATACTTCTTGAAATAGTTTACCATTTGGCTTCCAAGGGTGATGATCTCCCTGAGTTGCCCCAACCCCACTGAGGACTCCTTTACTCTCTTTCACTGTCCTTCATCTCTCCTTGTCTGTAAATGTAGAATGCCCCTTCTCTTGTCCCTCCAAACACTCTTCCTGGCTGACCTTATTGATTTAAACCTCATGTAACTATCAATGAATCCCCAGCCTATATCCCTGACATTACCTCTTCCTAGAGCTCATATACTCTTTATACCAAGGTGTGACTGTTATCCTGGATGACAAAAATTCCTGTTTAGGGACTTCCCTAGTGGTCCAGTGGTTAAAACTTCACCTTCCAATATGGGAGATGTAGATTCAATCCATGGTTGGAGAGCTAAGATCCCACACTCCTCTTGGCCAAAAAAAAAAAAAGCATAAAACAGGAACAATATTGTAACAAATTCAATAAAGACTTTAAAAATGGTCCACATCAAAAGAAATCTTAAAAAACTCTGTTTTTTCTGTGTCCAAATAGCTGTGAAGCTGGCCATTCCCTCTGTGCTATAGATCCAATAGGCATCTTCAAGTCTCACTTGGGTGACTGAGCAGATTCCAGCTTCTGACTCTTGCCCCTCCAAAATCTGAGCTCCCTGTAGCCTTTCAGAGTAAATTGAAATCGGTTTAAAATACACCAATGGCTTCCCATAGAACATAAAGTAAACCCTCCCTCCTCCCCCCAGGACTTATCCCTCTCTGCACCCCCACCTCATCTTACACCACTCTCCCCACCTCTGATTCTGTGATCTGAGTTTTGGAAGGTGTCATGCTTGTTTCAGCATCAATGTCTTTGTGTGATAGTTCTCTCTACTTGTCACTCACCCCATAATCCGTGCTGTAATTAATTTTAGCTCATTCTATGTCATTCAGAATTAGCTTGAAGGTGGCCTGTGCAGAGATATATGCTAAAATGGTACCCCCACCTTGGCCTTCTATTTCAGTCTCTGTCTGGTACTAATTCCCCCCCCCACCATGTTCAGTTATGCATCGGTTTGCTTTTCTGTCTACACTGGGATGTGCTCTCTTCTACATGAAAAGGTGCCTGTCTGTCTGTTCAGGGTGTAGGGTAGCCCTTAGAGCAAAGAGAAAACCCTGTAAATGTTTGTTGAGCAATTGTTGAGTCAGAGACAAGTTCATGGATATCCTCCTGGACTCTGCTTCCTGGGGCTTAACTTGGATAAGATGTTGAAGGTTTGGCCTTGATTCAACATGACTGTGAAAGTTCCAACAAGTGAAACGAAGTTCAAGTTACAATTGAAGGTGTTTTCTTTAATTTAATGAATGAGTTACAGATTTGTTTTTCTAGAACTTTCACAGCAGGAGTCATTCCAAATCTCAAATTGATTCCACCTTTTATTTGCCCTTCCCTCTCATCTTTCACCTCACTGGATCTGAGAACACCCATCAGTTCTGACTCTGCCTTTTTCTTCTTCATCATTCACGGAAGTGATGGATACAGACAATTTTGACGCAAAATGATAGAGCATAATAAATGATTTCCTCCCAAACACTGTTGTAACCTATTTGAATGAAATCAGCCTTTAATCATGTCCCCAAATCAAAGTTCATTGACCTATAGAGATAGAAAGCAGATTAGGGATCTTCTGGTGTAGGGGTGGGGTGAAGGTTTACTGCAAATGACATAAGGACTTTGAGGTTATGGATGTGTTTGTTTTATCAGGGTCATGTTTACATGTTTACATAGAGGTGTGTGTTTGTCAAAACCCATCACACTGTATAACTAGCATGTATGCATTTACTGTATGCAAATTATACCTTCACAGAGATGATTTTAAAAATCCATAAGAATCACTCTATGACAAGCACTCTGTTCCCTCTTACATTGATTACCCAAATGTTGCAGAACTAACTAGTATGTTACAGAATGTGGATTTTGAGTAGAGCTGCTCTGCCATGGACAACATGTGATCTTAACATTATACAAAACAACCCAAAACAAAAAACAACCTAAATTATTATTATTTTTTTTCTATTTGAGCATAAAAGAAATATTTCTTAGTCTTAACACAGATCTTTAGTTGTCACCTGAATATTTTCATGGAACAAAGTATCTTCCTAAGTTTGGGTTCCCCCCAAAAGCAGACCCTCAGTTAAGGATTTGGGTGCAAGTTTGGAATGTGGGAGGTGCTCCCATGACCCTCAGTGTGATGGGGGCATGTGCAGGTGAGGCAGAACAGAGAAGGATGCCAGGACAAGAACTCCATCTCAAAAACAGAGCATCTGGGATCAAACTAATACACAAAAAAGATGTTGGTGCACAGAGAACCAGAAACAAAAGATACAGTGCGCTTAAGGACATCACGTGCATGAAAGCAACTTACACGAAATCTGTCAAGATGCTCACCAAATGTGTACAAAGAAAAACCCATTTTCTCCTTCAACAATATGATAAAAAAAGAAATAGTCCACATGAGGATGCATTGAAAAAAAAGAATTGTCTTAACTCACAGAATCATAGCTAATTTATTTAAATATTGGTTTGGCGAGGGGCTGTGATGGTTGGGTCTAAGAGGTAGGGCCCTGGCGCTGATCACGTGCCCTGCCGCTGATTGAGTCTCCCGGCCACTGGCCACTCACAGAGAAGTCACCCTCTTTGATCTTCCCCCCACAGCCAGCACCCATGGCCAGCTCCTCATCTTCCCGTTTCCTGTTCAACGTTCTCACGGCATGAGACTGCCTTTGGTTTTTCTCCTCTCTCTCCACCATGGACATGGTGGTTAAACATAGGACTGGAGAGCTGAAAAGAGTATTTGGGAGTTATCCTCTCTTATTTAACCCCCTTCCTTCCTTCCCAGCTACAATACTTTGCAATGACATCTGGGGGTCATCCTCTCTTGTTTAACCCCCTTTCCTTCCTTCCCAGCTACAGTACTTTGCAATGACATCTGGGGGTCATCCTCTCTTGTTGAACCCCCTTTCCTTCCTTCCTAGCTACAGTACTTTGCAATGACTGCCCATAGCATCCGGGAATGTTGGATCTTTGGCCTCCTCTGACTCACTTCTGTCCCTCTTCTATGCCTTCTGGGGTCACCCGAACCAACTGCCCACCTGGCTCCTAGAACCTAAGCTAGCGTGTTAACATTACCAAGTTGAGTCCACTTTGTCCTAACTTCATGCACAGATCTTCCAAGTCTCCTGAGGGCAGAGTCCAAGTTTGATAGGTTTGTACCATCCGTCCTCAGCCTAGAGCCCCAGACAGCAGACCTACAATCTCTAGGACATGAAAAGATTACCATTTTCGCATTTTGGGTTAAAACATCAGATCTACAGGGTGGAAGGCACTAGCCAGAGAAGTCTGCGGCGGGCCTTGTTCCAGGTCACGACCCATCTACACCTAAGCTGTGACCTGGGTGGACAGGGTGCAAACAGCCTGGGGAAGGGAAGGTGGCCCCAGAGTGGAGCTGTTAAGGGACCTCAGGGGTCCCTTTGGGTGCTGGTCCTTTTGGGTGCTGGTCACCTTTCTGTTTTTGCACGGGCTGCTGGGGATTCAAATCCACCACATTGTGGCTCATTCCTAGCAAAGAGTTGACTGTACCCCATGAGTGTTTTTACATCAGCCTCATTTCCAGCTCTGCCCCTTCCCCAGCTCCATCCTTTCTATCTCATCCATTTTCTTTTTTTCCTGTATCCAATGAGATAAAAGGACTCCTTGGTCCTGCCTGTAGACATGGATGCTCCGTTTGCAGAGAGGCAGGGGTATCAGGGTCCAGGACAGATGAGCAGCAGCCCTGGGACTCCGGTCTGGGTCACTGTTCCACTTCATGGGACTGGCTTCTGCCGTGTGCACAGGCCCCTCTTCTGCCGACTTGGCAATTCAGTCTCAGCTGAACAGGGATTGGAGCCTGAGAAGACACACAAAGAATAATATTCTTTCTCATGCAACTGACAAAGTCAGCGTTAGAACAATCAGGGTGGCCAGCAATTTCACGGTCAGCGCTCTTTTGAGAGCCTAATGATTTCCAGCTGTGGTCGCTGGATGCCCAGCCTCTGGGAAACCACAGATGGATGGAACCCGGGCTTCAAGCTCGGCAGCACTGAGTGCCAGATTTCCAAAGGAGGGATGCTCAAAATAACTGCCCTCATAAGTGGAGAGAGGCACTTAGGGAACTCCAATGATTGTGGCCTATAGCTCATAATTGGGATTGAAAGGCAGCATCAACATTAACAACAGTCCTCTGACTAATCAGAACGAGTTCTCCTCCTAGACTTTTCAGTTTTATCCCCTCAAAGCCAATTTTATGACAGTTTCACTGCTGCCATTTAATGAGCATGTTCTCAACTTCTTTCTTTTTCTGTCCCTGAAAGAGATACCAGCTTATTCCACAACGATTATAGCCCACTTTCTGAGGGTTCTAACATTTCATTGGGTTTTGAATATTCCTTAATATTCATCATTATTTCTTAAAAGTCTGATGTGACTTAACAGTGTGACCCAAAGCCATCAGCAAAGGGTTTATTGGTGTTCCATTATTGATATGTTAAACTTGGAACTGAGGCTTCCTCTTTGGTCCCGAGTTTCTTCTGCTATGAAATTGGAAATCAACAACAGTCAGTTCATGCATGGAGGAAGGATTTCAGGCTTATTCTCAAGGAGATGGCCAGCCTTCCATATCGGCAAGTTCAAGGAAAGGGTCCGCACTTCACTTAATAAGTCGAGCCATCTCCTGGGGGTTAATGAAATGCCAGGTGCAGATGGAGTGAGAACCAGGGGGCCGGCTGGGGAGCCTGGGTGGGAAGGTGGTAGCTGGGTGGTGGCAGCCACAAGAAGAGAGGCATAAGCAGGTAAGGTTTGCTCCAGATGCCCCAGAATGTCCAGACTCCAGACTGGTCTCATTCCATAGCACTGGGCACAGTGAGGAGGCAGGCCAGGGAAGAGGCAGGAGAGAATAGGGCAAGGAGAGGAGAGTGGGTGAGGTAAAGAAAGGGAGAGGGTGGACAAAGGAAGAGGGAGGAGAGAGCAGGGCAGAGGAGAAGAGGGTGGGTGAAGGCGAGACCATCCAGTGTCCAGGATTGGGGTGGAATGGGGAGAGACCCAAGTGGCCCACCGTCTCCCTGGAGGTTGAGGTTTCCCGGCTCTGCTGAAGCTTACCCGTTGCTCCAGATTCCGTATTTGGCCTGATTTAAATTTCACTTCAGTCTAATAAGGGCTTCCCAGATGGTGCTAGTGATAAAACACCCACCTGCCAATACAGGAAATGCAAGAGACTCGGGTTCAATCCCTGGGTCGGGAATATCCCCTGGAGGAGGGCACGGCAACCCACTCTAGTATTCTTGCTTGGAGAATCCCATGGATAGAGAAGCCTGATGGGCTACAGTCCATGGGGTTGCAAAGAGTCGGACACAATTGAAGTGACTCAGCACGTAGGCACAGCCCAATAATCCACATTCCCAATGGTTTACTTTGTCCCAGTGGCTTACTTTGTCCCAATGCTATCAATAGTATCACTTGTGTTCTTCTGCGAGGTGATAAAGGAGTCAGACAGCAGAGGAAAGGCCCGGAGATGAAAGCAGATCTGGTGAGATGGTCTACACAGAATGCTGGTTTGGGACAACACTAAGAAAAAACCAGGCCAGAAGTAAAGAGCCCATTTTTCACCATCCTCCACAGACAAGGAAAACGAACCCATGTTAGTGGAGGGCCTACCCTCCACAAAACATCAGAGATTCACACACATTAATTTCTTCTGCCCACTTCTCAGATTAGAAAATTGAGGTCCTACAACTTTCTCCTTGATGACACGATTGGTGAGTGAACTTGAACTCAATGTTTAAGAGGCAAGATGTGTGTGGGGAGGTGAGGGGGCATCCTGATGCCAGAGCGGAAGAGAGAATGGAGGCAGAGTGAGGGGGAGGGTGTGGAGGGGGTGGGCAGCACCCACATGGGCAGCTCAGTGTTGGAGGATCTTAGATGGGGTGTGGCCTTACCCCTTTTACCACGGGCAGGTGGGGACCATTTGAGCATGAGTGATGAGTGGCTGGAACGGCCTGTGAGGTGCAAAGTCACTGTGTTTCGATCCTCCTGGATAAAACCAGGGCACTCTCAGGGTGAAAAGGGATGTCAGCTCGCTCATCAGGGCATGGGATCAGCTTGATAACCCTGCAAACCTCCCTCCTGTGGAATCAGAAATTGGCATCTGCAAAGCAGGATCTTTGCAGATATTGGAATTGTTAGGAGGGAAGTTTCAAGTGGGGAGCCCCCCAGCAGAAGCCCCTGGGGTGGGGAGCACTGAGCCCTGTGGTCTGCTTTGACACGTGGGAGGAATCTTTTCTGGACAGATCACCCTCACCTCCATCCTCAATCTCAGCAAAGTCAGGGAGAATCACCCTCCCTCTCTTGGACAGAAATCATTACTTTTGGTACTCCTGGTCAGTTTGGCAAATCTACTCAATTCCAAACTTCCCAGTGTTTCTGTCTAGTGTTGTGTGGTGATCTGAGAGGCCCTGTAAGGCCTGCCCTGCTCCGTGCCTGCCCTCCTCCCCTGCAGGAGGGCACATCAGCTGCACTAGCCCCTGGAGGGGGACATGTAACCTCTAAGAACCCTGTAGTCATAGCCTTGATTTATGTTACTAGGTAATCACTTCGGAGCATCAGCGCTGGACTTGTATAATGGAATCTGAAGTCAGGGCTGCTTAGAATACAATTGCTGTTGAAGGCTGATTGCATCCTTATTTCTTAGAATACGCTTATTTTCCTTCCATGCCATGTGTTTTGTTTCTGTGTTAGCTTGATTTCATGGGGGCCCTAGAAATCATTTTAGGCCTGAGTGTCTGAGTCCAGAATCCTTTGAAAACATTTTAATTTCCTTAAAATGGAAAAGTTTTTGGAAGCATGGGTGGGGTTGGGGGAGGGCAAGTTTCAGAAATAGGAAAAAAAAAAACACAAAGCTATGCAGAGCTACAACGACCCCAGTAGGAACAGATAAAGGGCTAATTGGGTCCTTTTTCAGCTAAAAAGATTCTGGACAATTTCCTGCCTGCCCATGCAGCACTCAGAGTCCAGTGTGATGCAAGGGGAGACCAGCAGCAGAGAGAGAAGTCCAGGCCCATCTGTAGAAGCTACAGAGCGAAGGGAGAAAACAGAAGATTCCTCAGAGCTGCCACTCCGGGCTGGGATGACCTCTACATGCAACCTTACCAGGTCCTGCTGAGGGTGGGGCAGGGGACACGTGACACAGACCAGTACTGGAGTTCCGTGTGATCCGGGGCTAGACAACAGGCCATGCAGCTGGAGTTCTGACCTGAGTGGCAGCTGCCCAGATGGAGCTGTTGAGCCCCATTCCCACTGGAGTTTTGTTAACAGAGAATCTTGTCTTTGTGGGTGAGGGTCCACATGTGTCTGGCAGCCCCAAAGAACGAGGGCAGAATTTTCATGAGAGGCCTGATGGACAGGCTGAGATGGAGGTGCAGGGCTCAGGTGAAAGGCTCAGAACCAGGTAGTTGTAAGGACAGGATGTGCTGAAACCACACAGGAGGGACGAGTCAAGGCAGATCCCAGCTGCAAGAAGAGCTGGGAGGCAACCCCAGTGAGTGAAACCCGAAGGCAGGGGCTATGGCAGCACCATGGATAGCTCCCCGGGCAACAGGGTGGGAGGTGCTGTGTTAAGAAGGATTCTGCGCCTGTGAGGGGCCAAACTGGAAGGATTGATTGATTGCTACGATTGATTAATGATGCCTCCTATGGACATGCAAAAGGTAGGATGAAAAGTTTGCAACTGACTTGCCTTTCCCAGCCTAGATCTGGTCGCAATCCACCAGAAGGCCTTCCACGTCTCAGTCAGTTTGCACATGGGGGATTTGGGTCTCTGAGCTCTGCAGGGGATCCTCCTGTGTGCTTGGGATTCATCTCATCAGCCTCCTCCCTCCAAGACTTCCCCTCCCATCATGTCTCCCTGGGGCAGGGAGGTTCCTGAGAGCTAGACTTTCAGCTGGAGCCTTGACCTCTCTTTCCTAGTGACTGACCATCAGGTGCCGCTACCTGGACCCAAGGAACCATGGCAGCCCATCTAATAAGAGTTCAATGGTAGATACTGGACTATGATTCTGGAAAACTCTTCCTTCCATCCTTTCCAGCCCAAGGTTCATCCTGTAGAAATGTCCACTTGAGTGATGTCCTTTCCCTGCAGAAGGCTTTCTGTGACCACCTCCCCCCCACCCCGGACCCTGCCAGGTGCCACCACCAGGGATGCACTGCCTGGGGATGTGTATTGCACGAGAAAGCATTTTGCTGAACCACAACCACTGTACTTGCGCCTCTGGCACACATTGCATGGAGCCTTCTGTGTGGCTGAAATGTGACACGAGCATGTTCGGAACTGTCCATTGCCAAGGGAATGTTGATTTCCGTGACTCAGAGACACTCACAGTCTCTCAGCTCTAAAAGCGTTTACAAGCTGAACACAGGGCTCTCGCTCCCCTCCTTTGCTCGTTGCTGCCGTCCATCCCAATGGGGCGCCATCCAGCTGGGGCCAAGGCCCTCTCTTTCTTTCTCTGCCATCACCTTGACTCCTGGCCCATGACTTTCATACATGGCCAATTTTCTTGGTTACCCCAGGCAACCAAAGGGATGGGAAAATGATTTCTTCTTAAAGTCCTTCAACATCCCTCCAGAGACCCTAACTCCAGAGACCCTAAAGTGGCCTGGTTTTCACTACCAGCTACTGTGATATTACAGGGAGCAGCATATCCAGCCCTTTAATCCTGTCTTCATCTGTAACTGCCTGGCTCATCTCAAGTGCCCAGTGGCTTTGTCCTGGTGGCTGGGAGGGCAGCAGCTGGTCCCTCACCCTTAGGTGTTAATGACAGAAGATGTAACATCCTCCAGGACTTTGGGGGACTTAACGAAGAAGTAAATTACTAAGGCTGAACTTTCTGGTTCAGAGGCACTGGCTCCACCCTCATCCCATGTATGGTGGCCCAGGTCACATCGTGTGGGTATGAACATTCAAGCCCATGGGTTTGCTGAGCACGTGCCCTGAGTGAGGCTCCCTTCTGGAATTGTTCTTTGTCCAACAATCTTAAGCCCTGTGAGATGGCTATATAATCCTATTGTACAGACTCAATAAGTGCGTTTAGTGGAACCAGGTCACACAGCTCCAGGTGATAGAATTCAGCTTCAAGCCCAGGTTTCTGATCCAAATACCATCTCTCTGCAGATGTGACAGTGGAACTCAGGAGTCCCTTCTACAGAGGTCTGCTCCCCCCTGCACCAGGCTCTCTCTCTCTCCCTAGATCTCTGCCTTACCCCAGCAGGGAGACACAGGAGTGAAGCTTCACTTATTTCTGATCATTAGTTCCTGGAACACACCCAGCCTTTGGTGGATGTTTGCTGAATAAAAAGATATTAGAATCTATTTTACAAGTGTGTATTAGTTTCCTGTAGTGGCTGTAACAAACTGCCACAAACCTTATGGCTTAAGATAACACAGATTTATTCTCTCACAGTTCTGGAGACCAGAAATTCACTGGACTGGAATCAAGGGTTGGCAGGACCATAATCCTCATCCGCTTGCCCCAGCCCATTGTTTGGGGAGAGTCCGTTTCCTGCTTTCAGCTTCTGGGGGTTGCTGGCACTCCTTGACTTGTGGCCACATTGCTCCAATCTCTGCCTCTGTGGTCATGTGGCCTCCCTCTGGTTTCCCTCTTGTAAAGAAGTTTGTGATTGCATTGGGGACCCATCTACATAAGTCCAGGAACATGTCTCCTTGTCAAGATCCTTAATTACACCTGCAAAAATATTGCCAAGGAAGGTGATACCCACAGGTTTTAGGACATAGATATCTTGGAGGATCCTTACTCAGCCTGCCATTCATAGAGCCCCTGTCTTCAAACGCCCTGAGTTGAGGCTGAGGGAGCTGGCCCAGCCCTCTTCATGTTGCTCTGAGGTTAGTGCTCACAAGGACTGGGATCTCACCCCTTTCAGAGGGATGGACTTGCTGTCTTGACCTTCAGGAGGAAGGCATCCTGGCCTCCATGAGACAAGCTCTGTTCAGAGTCTCTTCATCACCTCCCAGCAGGTCATGTGGGACCACAATCTCAGCCTCCTGGGCCTCAGTTGCCTCATCTATGAAATGGGAACAATAAAAGTACCTCCCACAAGCTTTGTCATGAAGGTGATGGGACAGGGACTATGTGCTGGGACACCCTCACACAGCTTAGAATGTCAGCTACTAGCATTGATCTTATTGTTAGCCAAGTCTCCTGGGAGCTCTATGGGGGAAACCCATTGTTTTCAAAGACTTTCTGATTCATTCCTAACTACTCAGCAGTATTCCTGACAGGTCGATGGCCTGGGGTGAGTGGGAATGAAAGTCAGTGAAACTTCCTTTTGTGGTCACATTCATCCTTTGGTAAATTTGGATTTACTCTGACAAAACCACTTGGCTGCGTAAGATGCTTTCTTCCTTACCAAGTAGGGGCCAAGTAGGTGGCAAACTGGGGAAGGATGTCTGCTTTCAATACTTCTGAGTGGCCTGGAGTGAAACACTGAACTTCGACGTCTTGAGAAAAGTGGTCAGAAAATCTCATCTCTTTAGAGCTATACAGCACGAGCTGTTTTCCCCTCTAGACTAAATTTGGAATTCTCTTCCCTCATGGAAAAGAGGATCTGCCAGGTCAGACTTAGTTAGAACTAAATAAACAAGAGGTGATGAAAGCCGTCAGTGTTGACATTTAAAGTTCTGCCTTAGCGTCAGTTGGCGCCTCCCTCTCTCGACATACATCAGAATTCCTGCTGATGCTATGACATAAGCTGGTGAGAAGGTCCCCTGTGCTTCCTGCCCAGGACTTCTGTCCTGGGCTCCATCAAACCTAGATTACAAAAGCTGCATCGTGACAGCAAGGAACAGCCACTGACTCTCCCCGAGTTATGCATTTAGGGCTTCATGTCCTGGTGGCATTCTGCTGACCTGGTGTGTCTGTGGTGGGCCTTCTCCCCAGAGTTTGAGCAGAATCCCCATCAGAGTAGGTGGGGTACCTTTCCCATCCTCTGGAGGCTGGGTTCGGCCAGTGGAGCTGATTCCAGCCCCGAATGCAGCCTGCAGGCCAACTCAGCTGAACCAGTTAAAGCCAGCCAAGCAGAGATGAGCTCCAGCCAGTCCTCTGGTCTGTGAGTCAGAGAAGGAAGTGTGAACTATTCTCGTCAAGGAGGCTCTGAGGTTCCTGGTTACACAGCAAATGGGACCAACAGACCCTTCCCCCACTAGCCTGCGGTTGCCTTGAGGAGACACACCACACATGGTCACCAGGTGCCGGGGCCAGAATGGACACTTACGTGTCCCATGCAGCTCAGAGGAATGGCTTCTCTTCTGATTCAGACTCTTTTTTTCCCTTACTGAGTGTCACGAGCCTGTGACTGGTGGTGCGGTAAGGCTGGTCATGAAAGCTGGAAGCGCGTTGGTGATGGTGTGGGATAAGACAGAGCTCCTTACGTGACCCACGCTGATCCAGCCACAAAGGCCCAGAGCTCCCCGTAAGAACCCACACCAGCTGGGTGCCTTCTCCAGCTCTGTCTGTGAAGTGGGCTCAGAGGTGGGTCATCACCCGGTTGCCATAGCTGTGAGGTGTCCTGAGATTCACTCAAGCTGCAGGGGCCGGGGCCAGCCAAGAGACACCACAGAGCAGAGAGACCAGACTGGCTGGTGGGGTCATTCTGAACTGGGTGGGACTGAGGTGACCATCCTGGTGGGCGCAAGAGCCAAAGGCTAAAAAGGTCAGTCAGGTTGGCTGAGGCTGTCTACACAGGAGTAGGACCCAGCGCACTCTGGGCAGAATCAGGTGAAGGAAAAGAGCACCTAGCTCTATGCTTTGGGAGTTGGAGTTCTGAAGCTTGTGAGGAGTGACACAGCAGGCAGAGTCCAAGCTGAAGTCCAGGAGCCAAGGAGGAGACGGGAACTGCCCCTAGAAGCCCAGGAGGGTGTCTGGGTAAAGCCCATGGGAGCTGAGAGGAGGACGTGGCTCAGGGAAGGCGTGGACTATGGCCAGCTGTGGCACTTCCATAACCCCACTGGCCCCCAAGGGCCCAGGACAGCTCGTCTGAGTGGCCGGGCTGGGCAGGTCAGGCCTGGGGGAGGTGGAGTCCATCCCAGCCACGCTGCCTGGGGGTCCCGAGTCTTCAGAGCTCGGAGGTCTGGCTCCTGCCTGTGCTGGTGGCTCCATCAGTCCCTCCCAGCTTCCTGCGATCCTCTCCTTCTGGGCCCTCCGAGCCTATTCTGTAGCACTAGGTAACCCTACACCCATCCATCATCTCGCATCTGCCCTAAGTTCTGAAAGGTCAGTATTTTGGTCACTGTCACAACTGCAAAGACTGATACACAGCCTGACTCTGGGGGAGTGAGTGAGTGAAGTCACTCAGCCATCTCCGACTCTTTACAACCCCCTGGACTGTAGCCTACCAGGTTCCTCCGTCCATGGGATTTCCCAGGCAAGAATACTGGAGTGAGTTGCCATTTACTTCTGCAGGAGATCTTCCTGACCCAGGGGTTGAACCCGGGTCTCCCACATTGTAGGCAGACGCTTGACTGTCTGAGCCACCAGGGAAGATTCTGGGGGAACTTCTGGAAAATACTGGTACGGTAGAAAAAGAAAAAAGAGGAACAAATGAAGAAGAAAGAAAAATCAAGGCCAATCTACCAAAAACAAGAAAACAAAACAGGTCACCTAGGTGTTCCTTGAGTTGGTGGCATTTGGTAAACAACTTCCTCCTGCCGTCCCCCACCTGCTACACAGAAGATGCAGATGGATGACACGCGGTCTCTGAGCCAAGGGCTGCATTTCTCTGCTGCCTCTCCCTGGCGGAACTTTAATTGTTCTAATCTGGCAAGCTCTGTTTTTGCATTTTAAAGATGGAAGTAATAAGAGCAACTTCATGGAGCAGTAAACAAACGAATGGATGAAAAGGGCAGTGCTTCTCACACAGACGGAGATAAATACACGCTAGCTGGTCCTTCGTCCTCTTGGACTTAAGCTTTGATTCTTGCTGGCAGGAAACAGGATTCAACTTCAGCAGCAGGAGAGATTTATAAGAAGAACCCTGGAGTGTCTTGTGGAGCTGGGGAGCCATTGGAAACTCATGCTCAGGAGGCCAGCTCTGGGGCCCAAGCTGGGGACTCCCAGGTGTCACTGGCATGTTGCCTTCATCCCCTGCCTGATCCCTCTTGGCCAGGGAGTTGGGTCTCAAAAAATGAGCCTGGAAGCCAAAAGCCCATCTCTCAGGGGAGGAGATGGTCAAGAAACAGGAGCAGGATATGGACAGATGGCCCCAAAGTCGAATGACACTCTCCCATGTTACTTCCTCCACAAGGTAGGTCCCCGAGTCTACAGCTGGTGATATGAGTTCCCTCCTCAGCACGACTTTATCCTTTACTTTGGGCACTTACACTGTCACTTGTAATCTGGCATCTGTACATATATGTTGCACATGCCCAGACGCTGCTCCCTCAAATGTCTGATTACAGCAAGCAAAAGACCAGCCCCTTATAAGTATCCCAGCTGTGGGCTTTGTTAGCTGTTTGCAGACAAGAACAGGAGACTAAGTGCTTCAGCTCAGTTCAGTTGCTCAGTTGTGTCAGACTCTTTGTGACCCCATGGACTGCAGCATGCCAGGCTTCCTTGTCCATCACCAACTCCTGGAGTTTACTCTAAGTGCTCCAAGATGTATAAAAAATAGCTCTACTGCCCTCATCACTGAAGAGGCATGAACCGATCATTGGATGTTTTGCCTGCCTATTATGCCGCAGGCGTGGTGTTGGGGCAGAACCTTGCTTTCTTGATCTGCTGCCCAAGGTGGAGTCACAAAGGGATCATATTTAGGAGACAGACCCATTTCCAACCCATTTGACATGGCGGCTGAATACAACTTTTATTTCTCTTGTGCCCAGTAACTTTAGCATTTCTTGCTTCAATATAGTACCAGTAACAGGAGAACTTGCTTTGGTCCACCCTTGAAAGACAATTTGTTCCCTGTGTTTTACTCTGGCCCTTAGATCAATCATATTGTCTCATTTCAAATTGTACACTTGTATAACTTTCCAGGAGTTAAGCCAAATACTCAAAAAAATTGCTGGTTTGATCAGTGAATGCCAGAAACTGAGGAGTCCTAGAAATCTTATTTTAGGAGATGAGATGGCAGATTTTCCTGTGGGGCTATCATTTGACAATAAATGAATATTTCATTGGATCTGTTGAAAATGTTTTTCTTTGAAAGTTAATTCATGGTTTGGGCTCCTGCTGGTTTCCCTCCGTCTCAGAGTCCAGGACTTATGTTAGATTCAGCTTTTCCATTCCTGGGAAGAACACTCTAAAATTTCAAACCAAGGCACAATCTCTTTTTCTTGAAGAAAAAAAAAAATCCCAATGGCTATCTACATTTTTGCTACAAGTAAGAATCAATTGGAAGGAACTGTATATTGACAATCTGAGAGTGTATTATCTGTTAAAGTTATTCTGTCCCTTTTAAAGCCACTTAACCCTCATAGAATGTGGATAAGCTTGCTTATTTCTGAACATGTAAGTTGTGGACAGTGTCTGTTCTGTGTTTTGAAAGCCCGCGGCTTCTATACTAGATCAAGTATAGAATGTGTCCAAGTGCCATATAACCTTCTCCCATTGTCCCCTCAGTCATGTCCCAGCGGAGAAGTACACAGTTCTACTATACATGTGACAGACAGCAAGGCAAGTCACTGCTCTGAGCATGAGATGGATAGATGGATGGATGGGTGGCCTACTAGCTGAGCACCAAATCCTCCCCATATTCTACCATTAGCAATGGGTGGGTCAAAACTGCCCACCCTCTGATAGGCTGAAATAAGAACCAGTATCACTTCTGAGATATTTCTGCCCAACAATGCATAGTCTGAATCTAATCCTAAGGAAATAATCTGGCAAACCCAAACTGGGGCACCTGGTATAATATAACTGTCCTGTCCTCAAAAGTGTCAAGGTTGGGCAAGCCAGGCAAGCCCCAGTAGATATCACAGGCAAGATGGTTAACAGTACCTGGCAGCCAAAGGCAGCCCTGAACTGTGGTACTGAACTGAGCCCTTTTGCTGCAGAGTACATTCCTGGGGCCACAGGATACACTGGAATGGGATCCAAGGTCAAGTGAGTGTTAACATTGTCCATGCACGTTTCCTGGTTTCACTAATTGTGTGTGGTTATGAGGGCATCAGATCTGAAACTTACTCTCAGACAGCTCAGGAACAAAAGGTGCTAATTTTGTACTTACAACTTCTCTGGATACTTAAGATTGCTTTCAAACAAAAAATGGGTTGAGACTTTCTCAGACTACCCTATCCACATGACAACGCTTCATCCCCACCAGCTCCCGTGAGCCCAGACAAAGCCTGTGCTTCAGGCTATAAATGTTCTTGGAGCAACAGCCCAATTCTGAGTATTACCACCTCAGGGTGAATATTGCCTTTTATATCCACTCATTTATTTTTGTTTTGCTACTAAATAGCACCTAAACATCCTCCCTAAACAGCCTGGGGATTTTCATCAGCTGGAGGGCCAACCTTTGGAGGGAAAAGGAAACATCAGCCGTGTGTGTGGTAACACAGAGAGGTATCAGACCTGCAGACCGCTGTGTTCAGACCTCTCCCTGCACAGGTGAGGATACAGGTGTAGATGTAGAAGGGCAGTCAGCAGTGGTCCTCTCTTGGGCCAGCGTGCTGGCCACTAAGTCTCTCTGTGTTTCTCTGGCAGAGCAAGCCCTGAGCCCTGATCCTCTATCCTGGATCCTCTCTGTGGCCCTGGGGCTAAGATCTTGAGCTAAGTGTGAAAGGAGAGCCAGAAGCAACCTCAAGTCCCCGAATAAACCAGGAGGGCACGAATGGAAACAGAGCTGGAGGAGTGCCAAAGGGCAAAGAGAAACGGGCTAAATTTTGGTGGCTTTTACTTTCAGTTACTTGTAACAGGAGTCTGTGCTCTGAGAGCTCCAGGGAGGGTGGTTCCTGGAGAGGGTGGCTCGTGGTTAAAAGTCTGAGCTCTGGATTTAGGTTTCAACATAAATATAGGTCTGGTGAATAACAGGCACTGGGCGCCCAGCAGGGTGGACCTCACCAGTGCACCGGGAAGGCTTTCGAATGGTTCTGGAGACTGGCCAGTGATGCTGCAAAGGCGAACAGAGGTATGACTGCCAATAAACCCAGTGTGACAGCATCTGAAACTCTCCAGAGCCTGAGGGAGCAGGCATGTGGCGATGCACAGGGTGAACATTTATCTATTCCACAGTAACATCGAAAATACCTTTAAAAATGAACACAGATGTGGAAACAGGACAGACAAAGAGTCCCTCCTCAGAGATGAATTCTCCTGAGAGGTACACACCCTCAAGCGTGTGCAAACCTCAAGACAGCCTTTTGCTTGAACACAAGCTCCAGGCTGTCTGGCTGCAGAAAACTCTGGGAATCGTGCTGGGCACCAGAGGGAGGCAGTACAGTGTGGGTGAGGGAGGGAACTCGCCATTGCCCATCTCTGCAGGAGGGAGGGAGGAAAGGCTGTGATCAGGGAAGGGGAACCCCAACTGCTGCTGGCACTGGCAAGCCAGAAAGGAGAGACGGGAAAACCAGCAGACACAGAATGTCATGACCTTGGGGCTTCAGAGTGAGCCCAGAAATCTTTGCTTGCCCAGAGTAGAGATGGCAAAGCTTCTTCCCTCCACACGAATGGTTGGGGATTGCCAGGCAGCAGTGTGGCTAGCAGCTGGGGAAACAAGCCCTCCATCCCAAAGGAGGGTCCAGGAATCACAGCACGCTGGACAATGTGACTGTAGCAAGTGCACTTGAAAAAAAATGAAACTAAGGCTAGTGCTCACGTACCTGGAGAAAAGCTAATATATCTGTTGGAAGTAGAACACTGATGCTCCAAACAATATATTCTGCACACAAAAGAACCAAAAAGCTGAACCCAGATCACCAGAATGCAGGTCAGGGCTCAAGGAGAAACTCAACTTGTGTCTGGTTGAGAAGCTCACTGGGCAAAATGGGTGACTTTGAGCAGGTCTCCCAAGTGATGGTTCTTGCCTGCACTGCTAAATTGAAGGTGGGAGGGGACAGCTTTGTGGTTGAAATTAGACTTCTTGATTCTCGAACGGTTAACAAGGTCTCCACTGGCTTGGGACTCATGCCATTGTCTCTGAACACTGCTGAGTCCTGCCGAGAACTGTGAAAACACAGCCTGACCTCAAAATACTTCCATCGACATCATACTTTGCAATGTGTACTCTTAAAAGAAAGAGACTAGAAATGCCTCTAATTTGAAAGATGCAGAAAGCAAGGGGAGCAGTTAGGATGAAAACTGGCTTGGGGTAAATTATGTACATAAAGGAAGAATAAAGTCGAAAGGCAAAGCCATTTATGAGCTATCCAGCAGCTGCAACCCCTTTCATGAGCCAAGAAAAGAATTCAAGCAATATGAACCAGTTATTAGAGGAAAGCACTACATCAGCTTTCATTAGCAAGAATGAAAAGCGGGCTGAAAAACAGAGGAAGAAACATTCAAATGGATCCTCATTAGTGCTTGGCTTGAGTTTGTAGCCTTTAAAGCTCTTTTGAGACCTAGCGGGAAAAAAAAAAGGCAAATAGGAAGGGGAAATACATGATCCAACTGAGGTCGTGCTTACAGAGACAGTTTATACTGATTGAAATGCATGCTCATGCAAAGGAGGCCTGAGTAAGATTTTTTAAATATGTTTGATACATGCTTTGAGATGAAGTGCAAAAAGACAGTAAAAAAGAAGAAGAAGAGGAAGATGGCACCACTGTCAAGATTCCAGAGACAGGAGGTGATTTTTTTTTCATGGCTTCAAGCAAGTGTATTAATATCCATAAGCCAGATTCAAAGGATACAGAGTGAACAACTTGAAAATAATCTTAAACTGTGAGGAGGATAAGGGAAGACATTTCTTTTTCTTACTTTTTTATTGCAAGATATTGGCTTTACAATATTGTGCTGGTTTCGGCCACATCAACATGAATCAACCACAGGTATTCATATGTCCCCTAAAGGAAGGTATCTTAATTAAGATACAGACCTGGGGTCCCTGGTGATCCAGTGGTTAAGACTCCGTACTTCCAATGCAGGGGGCACGTATTCAATCCCTGGTGGTGGCCCTAAGTTCCCACATGCCACGTGGCATGGCCAAAAAAAAAGAAGATACAGGCCTGGTTGTTTTAAAAGAGAACAAATAAGAGCAGCCTACATAACATAAAAGTTTGATTCCCCTTCACATATAAGTAGGGCTTCCCAGGTGTCTCTAGTGGTAAAGAACCTGCCTGCCAATGCAGGAGAGGCAAGACACGAGGGTTCAATCCCTGGGTTGGGAAGATCCCCTGGAGGAGGGCACAGCAACCGAATCCAGTATTCTTGCCTGGTGAATCCTGTGGACAGAGGAACCTGGTGAGATACCATCCATAGGGTCACAAAGAGTCGGACACGATTGAAGCGACTGAGCACGCACGCATGCACGTTTAAGTCCACATGGGTAGGCAGCCCAGTGGAGTAGGATGATTTTGGTCCCTAAATGGTCCAGGCACTGAGCACTGTGTGACCTGGCTGGAGATGCATCCCACCCCATCCCCTGCCCCCCGCACCACATCTGTCTTCCTGGCTGGAAAGGAGAGGGTAGAGAAGTGTAACTCCCTTTTTCACAACCCAGAAGTTGCAATTACCTTTTATGCTCACAGCCCACTGGACACAAATTGATACTGTGGCCACATACAGCCACCAGCATCTAGAAGATTCAGACTGGAGCTGGGAAACCATGTGCCAAGCCTGGATGGAGATATAAGTGATGAGAGACAAGTAGCCATCTGGGCACCCAGCTCCTTCCAATGTCTGCTCCATTAGCCCCTGAGTGGTGCCTCTGCCATCCACAAAAGCTGCCCAGCACCGCCTGCCTCATTTGCATTCCAGCCAGTGGAGAGGGCAGGAGAATACGCAAGGCCAGCAGCTTCCTTCGAAGCATACAATGTGGACTCGCACGTGCTATGTCTGGTCAATTCCGTTTGCCAGGACACAGTCTTGTGCCCACATCTGTCCGCAAGAGAGGCTGGGGAATGTCTGGGGTTTGGGGATTCTGTGAGTAACGGGAAGAAAGAAAGAAAGGCTATTGGGTGATGAGCTGCTTCTCAGACACAAGCAGTATAAGCTGTAATTGCTGAGAGCACGTCCCATCTTCTGAAGACACTAGCAAATTACTTTGAGTTCCTCAAAGACCAAACGCGTTTCTAATTAGGAAGGATCTTTATTAATCAGATGAGCCCATCTGGCTTTCCAACTTGAACACACTTTGTGTGTTCTTTAAAAATAATAATCATTTCCTTTAGAAACAATTTGTCATTCAGATGGTATTTTCAGCAATTTTGTTTGAATTAGAGAAGCTTAACTGTAAAAGGGCAATGCGATCCCAGAACACTTTCCCAAACTGTGTTTTGGGTCTGTTCTGCAAGATGATTCTGGAAAACAGATGCATGAAACATCCCCCAGCTTGCCCTCGACAGTTCCGTGGAATGTGCTGCCTGTTAGTCCTTTGAGGCAGGAGAAATCGCCCAATTTTCTAAACCCAGTGTGGGACTGACTCACTCAGTCCCTGACTCCCTTCCGACCTTGACCTTTCACCCTTCCGTGCTACTGCACTTCACAGAACACACTTTGAGAAACACTTTCTAGGGTGGTAAAAAATGAGCAAAAATAAGAAACATGGTTAACTGACATTGAGTAAAGTCACTGAGGAATCTTGGGGCAGGAGACCTAAGAAGGAAAATTGTATGTTCTGTTGGTGTTAGTTGCTTAGTTGTCTCTGACTCTTTATGACCCTGGTCTGTAGCCCATCAGACTCCTCTGTTCATGAAGTGCTCCAGGCAAGAATATTGGAATAGGTAGCCATCCCCTTGTCCAGGGGATCTTCCTGGCCCAGGGATTGAATCTGGGTCTCCTGCATTGTAGCAGATTTCTGTCTGAGCTACTGAATAGGATTGGGGTTATTATAATTTGAACAATAAAAGAAAATGATTTTTTATACCCCCCTCCAAAAAACAAAAAAAAACAATCAGCAATAGACACAGTGCACAAACTATAGCCTGTCACAAGGTACAAGAGCGGGCCATCTCCAGAAAGACCCTGAGCACATAAGCTGAACTCTCCCTCTGATAACAGAGGATTTGGTGGGTCATGTCTAATATTAGGGATTACAGATCATGTCTCCTCTTTACCTCTCCCTGTATATGGAGGAGACCCAAAGGATCATGCCTTTTGTAAGAAGAGTATCCTGGAGGCCAGGACTAAGTCTGTCCTCCGTGCCAACCCCGTGCCCTCCCTGGGACAGGCCGCCATCTTTATGGATGTCCTTGGGGTGAGCACGTGAGTGAGTGCAGAGCATCCAAGAGCAGGTGAGGTGACCAGCCACTGGCTGGGGAGATGACATCTGATTACCTCTCATGGGGCAGGCTGCAGAGGCCAGCAACGCCAGCTGACTTGGTCACTGAGCTAGAAAGCGACGGGAAAGGATGGGGTTCTGAATGGTTCCCCCTTCCCCCAGAGCCCATTCTTCCCCCTTCACTGAAACTTCTCGCACAGGGACGGAATCCAGTGACATTCTCAATGCAGAGAGGGGCCTGGAACAAAGGTTTTGTGTCGAAACTGTTCACAGAAGCCAAACATTTCTCCCCATGGCTCTTTGGATCAGAATTCAGCTCTGATGAGAAATCTTCATCTAGTCATGGGAAAATACTTATTAGAATGTTAAGGGGAAAAGCGAGATTGGAATCTAGGAATTGGCGAGTATCATTTCAAGCCTGTGAAAAGAAGTATACCACAGCATTTGTGTAGCTACAGACACAAGCAAATACGAAGGGAATACATGGTATGCTAATAATTGCTATCACAAGAGCAGGGTTACGGCTGGCTTTTGTTATCCACTGTTTTTGTCCTTCAGTGAGCTTCTTTGGCCTTACAGGTCCATGTTGACCTGCGAGGCCACAGTCACCCTCAAGCCTTAGCTCCATCCCCTGGCCATGGGGCCCTGGTGATGCCCCCGGCCCCCTGCCCTCTGCAGACAGCCAGAAGGCCCTGCTGATCACATTCCCTCCTCTGTCTCTCCTGGAGGAAGACCCCGAGTCAGATCCAGAGCTCCCCACCCCAGCCGCCAGGCCCTGGAGGGTTCTCCAGCTATCTCCTGCCTCCTCCCAGGGCGACAGGCAGGCCTGGAGCCCAGAAGTTGCCGCCAATATTCTTGAGACTCTCCATCCTTTGCCTAGGTGTCTGCCTTGCACGGCAGAGAAATGGCTCATGGGGTGACGGTGGACCTGTGCCTCATGCTCTAATGTGTCCCTTGTGGTGCTGAGAGGCGAGCATTTGCCTGAAGGTCATTTCAGTGTTCCTGCTCTTAAAAATGCCTTGGACTTGGCTATGTGTCCCGCAGAGAATGGCAAGAACCTTCTCTCCCCAGGAGCCTCTGAACTAAACAAGCGAAGCCGTAGGAGGAACACTTACTGTTGTTTTATGTTTTAGTGAAAGAGTAAGAAGGCCCTGCAGTGAACCAAGGGCTTCCCAGATGGTGCTAGTGGTAAAGAACCCACCTGCTGATGCAGGAGAAGAAAGAGATGCTAGTTCGATCACTGGGTTGGGAAAGATCCCCTAGAGGAGGACATGTAAACCCTCTTCAGTATTCTTGCCTGGAGAATCCCATGGACAGAAGAGCCCAGCGGGCTATAGTCCATGTGGTTGAAAAGAGTTGGACACGACTGAAGCAACTTAGCCCCCATGCACACAGTGAACCAAGGAGGCCTGAGTGTGTGGGTGTGTGGGGGGTGTGCCTGTGTGCACACACAGGTACACACACATACTCACACACACGTGGACATCTCAGAGTATCGCAGAGGGTGTTCAAGGCTTTGGCAGCTCCCATGCCACAAGGCTCCAAATGCATTTAAAAAGGAACAAAAGCCAAAGCAAGGCTATAAAACTGTGGCACATTTTAAAGGTCTACTTTGAACAACACTCTAAGCACACATGAGCTTTTCATGGGGACTCTGAATCACCTAATGGGAAGATCATGGAAAATTCTCAGTCTGCTGGGCCACACAGGCCCCAAGCTTGAAGAGCCTGGGCAGTCCCTACCCCAGGAGAGGCCGGGTGCCCCGGTCAACATCCAGCAGAAGCAGGAAGAGGGTGGGGGATTCGCAGACATTCCAAGGCTGGGCATCTTCTCAGGTATTTCCCAGCCTGGACCAACCCTTGTCTGGTTGGAGGGGAAAGGAGCATGAGATCCAGTCGTGTGAATGATGCAGGCTTAGTCTCACCGACCACTCGAGGTTGGAATGTTCCCTCTAGCATAAGTCCATCCACCACTTGTGGTTCCAGCCCCGAGCCAGCAGCCTGGGCAGCCTTGTAGCTTGGGAGATGCTTCCTGAATCCCAAAGTGTGAGATCCCATTAGCTTCTCTGAATCACAGGCTACAGCAGGGGGTTTGAGTGCTCCTTGGCCCACGTTCACCAGGTCTCCCAACAGTTACCCACCGCATCCAGCTTACACAGCAACTCAGAGGGCTCCTCAGGGGGACACACTGGGCAGGGCCCCAGGGACACGCTGACTGTGGGGTGGGTCGAAGGTAGGGCTCTCAGGCTGTGAGAGGGCACATCGGAATTGGTGTTCTGAGAGGATGTTTCTGCAAGTCTGGAGCCAGGGAGGTCTGCCAGGCAGTCTGTGAGCCGCCAAAGATAGGTCCTGGCCTAGGAGCTTGCTGGGGTGGGCAGGGAGTGACAGAGGATGGCAGCATGGTGGTAACACACGTGAGAAAAAGAAATTCACCGGGACTGAGTGTGTCCCTGCAGGCAGGGCCGTTCCCCGAGGCTGGGGCCGGAGCGGGGCCTCTAGATACCCTACAGAGCCCTTCCTTCTGCTCTTGCCCGCAGCCCCCCAGGTCCTCCATCCCATGACCCGGCAAGCAGGCTGCCCCACCTCATCCTCACCACCCCTGCCCTCCCATGGACCACTCTCTGCAGATGGGCCCGCTCTCTCAGGGAGCAGCCCCCAGCCCAGCAGGCCACCTGGAAAGGAGTCTCCCCTGGCCGGGAGCAGCAAGATGCTGGTGCAGGGGAAGGGTAGGAGGACCAGCGTGGAGGTGACATAAAGATTCAGGATTCAGGGACCAGCCCTGAGGTTTAGGCAGGAGACTGCCATGTGAATGGCTCTGTGCACATTAATCATGTGAGTATCTACATATTCCTGGGAAGGCATAAAGATGGAACTAAAAGTGGAAGTCAGGTAAAAAATGAAGGTCTAGACACTTAAACATTTTGTTAAACATTTGTTGTTTAAAAATTTGATGTTGTTGCACCTGAGTGGAGCTTCTGAGTTTTGTACTGCTCAAGATTTTCATAAATAAAATGTTTTCTCATCAAAAAAAAAATCAATGCTGTTTCAGGCTTGCAGAAAAGTTGCCATATGAATACAGAAAATTCCTGATGCCTTTCACCCAAAGACCCAGGTGTGAACACAGTGAGATGGTTACCATCTTTGCTCTCTTCCTCTCCTTCATCCTCTTTACCCCTAAATACTTCTCTGTGTGTCCCCTAAAAACAAGAAGTTTCTCATGCAAAATTTCAAAAATTATCAGAATCAGCAAATTAAGACTTCTATTGTCATCCCTCCACCCCTTATCTGTGGTTTCACTTCTTGTGGTTGCAGTTGCTCAAGGTCAACCGCAGTCTAAAAATATTACGTGGAAAATTCCAGAAGTGAACAATTCTTGAGTTGTGAATTGCATGCCTTTCTGACTAGCATGATGAAATCTCATGCTGTCGACTCTGTCTCGCGGGGAGTGTGAGTCAACCCTTTGTCCTGCCTCTCAGTCACTTAGTAGACACTTAGTGATCAGATCAAGGTGTCGCTGTGCTTGTCTCCAAGTGACCTCATTTTACTTAATAATGGCCCCAAAGTGCAGGAATAGCAATGCCGGCAAGTCAAATATGCCAAAGACAAGCAATCAAATGCTTCCTGAAAAGTGGAAGTTCTCAACTTAATAAGGAAAGGGTCAAAAAAAAAATAGACCAAGGTTGCTAAGATTTACAGTAAGAATAAATCTTCTGTCTGTGAAATTGTGAAGAAAGAAAAGGAAATTCATGCAAGTTTAGTTGTCACACCTCAAACTGCAGCAGTTTATGGCCATGGGGCCTGATAAGTACTTAAGACGAAAAAGTCGTTAAATTTGTACAGTGAGATATTTTGCTTGACAGATGCCACATTCGATACCTTTTGTGACAACATGTTGTGCTAATTGTTTTATTTTATTAGTTATGGTTGTTGATCTCTTACTGTGCCTAATTTATAAATTAAACTTTATCATAGGGATGCACAGAGAGGAGAAACATAGTACATAAGGGTTCACTACTATCCTTGGTTTCAGACATCCATTGGGGGTTTTGGAAGGGATTTCCCTGGTGGCTCAGATGGTAAAGAATCTGCCTGCAATGGGGGAGACCCGGGTTCAATCCCTGGGTAGGGAAGATCCCCCTGGAGAAGGGAATGGCTATCCACTCTAGTATTCTTACCTGGAGAATCCCATGGACAGAGGAGCCTGGCGGGCTACAGTCCATGGGATCGCAACACAACTGAGTGACTAGCACACTATACTGCTACCTCTCCGATGGGAGGTAGGGGCAACAGCATAAACCTATTATCTAGTACACAGCCTTTTCCAGATTTCATCCATTGTCCCAATAATGTATCAGGGTAAAAGGAGCTCCCGGGTGTGCAGCCCCTTGGACGTGGACATCTCCCCTCCTCACTTGCACCCCACGGCCTGGGCATTCCACACGACGGCTCTCAATCTTACAGCATGGTCTTCAGTCTGGGCAGGCTGGTTTTAAGCTTGCATCACAGGCAAATCCTGACTCTCTCAGCCCCCCAAAGCTGCCCTATTTGGCAGGCATCTTATCTAAATCTCCAGACACTAGCTCTGTTTTGATAGAGGAATAGGACCGTACCCTTGGCAGGCCAACGGCTCTGCTAATTCATCTTCGTTAAAGCAGAGCAGCTGCCCCCACCCCCAACCTTCCCAGCCAAGTGTTTTCTTGTTCTCTTCTCTGCCCCTCGGTGAGGCTGCCTGAGTCACCAGCAAGAGCAGTCCTGGAGCCCAGCAGTCGGCTCTGCAATGGGGAACATTCTGAGTAATCATTAAGGATGTGTTTTTCCACATGGAAAATATCAGGCCTCGGGCACTACTGCACTGACAACACCAGGGGACCCCGGGTTGGAAGTGATGTGTGCGCCTCAGGACCCCCAGCCCCACCGGGAGCTCCGAGGGTCCTCAAACTCCTCAGGGCCATTCATTAAAAATAACACGGCTTCCCAGAGATCAAGGGATTGTACACAAATCTGGTTTGCATTGCCTCGAAGAGGCTGGGGAAGAAGTGAGTGGATAAAAATATGAGCCTGACTCATAGCCGTGCTTGACAGGCCCGTGGTCTGGGGTCAGCCGGAGCTCAAGCATGAGCTCACTGGTTTTTCATCCCGGGGACCTGCCGTTTCCCCTTATGCCCTGACCGCCCCCTTACCTCAAATCCACACCACATAACCCTCGTCCACACTGTGTGTCCTGCACACGTTCTCATGGACTGGACTGGCCAGGCCACCAGGCACACAGTGACACTGCAGTCCCCTCCCAGGCCCGTCCCCTCTCCTGTGGCCCCTGGAAGTGTTTCTGTGCCGATCCTCACCCCGGGGACTCAGCCTTCAGACAAAGGGAGGTGGGTGGTCACGTGGGCTTCCGGGCACTTAGTGTCTTTGCTCTCCCCAGCCAGGCCAGCCAAGTCTCCGACCAACCCCACTCTGCCTCCCACCGAGCCAGGAGGTGGCCTGAGACTCTGAGCAGACACCAAGCAGAAGCCACTTTCCATCTGCTTTGGAAGGAGAGGGCAGAAGAAGGCCCTGCTATCTGTGGTTGTCTAGGAAGGCTTCAGGAAAAAACCCATCTGGGGCATTAACTATGGATGGGCCTATAAAAGGAATGAAATTGTGCCATTTGCAGAGACGTGGATGGACCTAGAGACAGAGTGAAGTAAGAAAAACAAATATCATAGAATATCACTTCTTTGTGAAATCTAGAAAAATGATACAGATGAACCTATTTGCAAAGCAGAAATAGAGACACAAAGAACAAACATACAGACCCCAAGGGGGAGATGGAAGTGTGGTGAACTGGGAGCCTGGGATTGACATATAGACTCTATTGATACTATGCATAAAATATATAACTAATGAGAACCTACAGGGAACTCTACTCAGTGCTCTGTAGTGACCTAAATGGGAAGAGAAAGGAATACAAAAAAGAGGGGATATACGTATACATACAGCTGATTTACTTTGCTGTACAGTAGAAACTAACACAACATTGTAAAGCAAGTATACTCCAATAAAAACTTGAAAACAAATAAATACGAATGAGTGGGCCTGAGGAGAGTCTAAAGGCATTGGGTTTGGCATGGGGGAAGCCCCCTGCGCTCCCTCAGAGTCAGTGCCCGCTTTCGCCCATTAAACCCCAGCCCATATGGGTGGGCACTCCAGAGCCTCTGGACCTTGCCATGTTAAGGACTGATGTGCTGGTCCCAGAGCAGGTCCAAGGAAAGGAAAGTTCTCAGCATAAGGGACAGAAGTCTGTGACTTTATTTAGTATGATATAAGGACATGTGCTCTTGTCAACGTGTGTACAAAGAATGATCAGTCCAATGGGAGAGCATGGAAGCAAATATGAGAGGGCAGTGGTCTGTATAAGCTTCCTAAAGGGAGGTGTTTCCTGAAGGGTTAGCCTAGACCAGCTGGCCGGCAGAAGGATGCTCCATGCCCTTGGATCTTGACACAGCTCTGTGTCTGCTGACTGTAAACACTCAGACACTCTTTTGTATTTTTCCAGCATTGCAGTTATGACTCTCCTTTATGCCCAGCATGACACCACGGATGGAGAAGAGTTGGGGCAGAGGGGCCTTGGGTAGGAGCTGGGGGCCGTCAGGGGAGAGACCAGCCAGTTAAGGACGACATCCTCCAACAGCTTATGGAGAGAGCATGCTGCAAAAAACTGTCCTTTATTAGAAAATTTCTAGAAATCTTGTTGCTCATCCATCATTCAGTAAGTAGTTGCCAGAGGCCACTTCCATAGACTGTGGCTCTGTGTCACCCTGGGTTTGCAAACTGTCATTTGGACCCTTCCATCAGAACTGTCATGCCTCAGACACTAGGCAGTTAGGGAGGGTCCAGGCCCTAGACTCCTCTGTGCAGTCAAAGAGATGGTCCAGACCCTGAAGAAGGGATAAATTTAAATAATGGGAAGAGAAGAAAGTCCAAGTGATAATTAATTGTTACAGGAGAGTTTGGTGACCACCGATAAATACACAGTCAGAAGAGATACAAGGATGAAAGACTGACAACGTCAGTGTCTGAAGGGGTTACTGGGATGCACTGTCAGATAAAGTGCCACCAGAGTCAGCCCCGGCCATCAGCCCCGTGGACATTCTTTCTACCTCAGCTCGTTACAAAATGCACCTATAGCCTTCTGAGCACAGATGACCACTTTGTAATGCATAATAAAATGCAGGAAGATATGCTATTCTATCACAGAGACACAGCTGAATGACTTACTGAATGCCAGGGCTCAAAATGTTTGCAATATGCCTAATAAAAAAGAAGGAACTGACTTGGAAGAACTGTTGTTGTTACATAAGCCACTCATACTTGGGGCTTTCCAGGAGAAAGTCTTCAAAAAGTACTAATGGGAAATCCAGTGCTCTGTTGACTCCCAGAGCACTCCATAAATGCTGGTGGCTGTCTGAATGGTGACTCTGCCTGGGATAGGCTGGAAAGACGTGGTCTCATGGTTTTTGTTGGTCCCACTGCCAGCCCCATTCACACGGGCAAGATGAGGGTCAAGGGTCAGCTCCTGGCTCCCTTGCTCTGCAAGTTGCATGTAGATCCTTAGACAGTCTGAAGTTAGACTTAGGTGGGAGGTCAAAGGTGCTGGGGTAACTTAGCCTTGGGAAGTAATCCACATCTTCCGATAGGAAGATCTTACTGGACAGATGGTGACCAGCTGTTCCTTTCATGGAGGCAGGAGAGATGTGGGAATTAGATTTAGACAGAGACTATTTGGATGGTGGGCTGTGTTGGCATTGGAAGAGGACCCGAGAGACCTGTGATCTGCTCTCCGAGAGATGTAAGCCAATGACTAAAGAGTCTTCCTTCTATAGAGATTAATCTTAGAGGCATACCCTAACATTTAGCTACTGTCTGTTGGGAAATATTTATTAAGCAGGGGATTTCAGGGTATATAGGTGTGTGTTAAACTAAGACATTTGCATGATTGTGACCGTGCACAAGATCAGTGAAGAATCCAGCACTTTTTCCTCTTCTCTCTCCGAATTACATCTCATTTCTAGCCCGAGTGACCCACTGCACCCCGATGACCCTTGCATGTTTTAATATCTTAATGAGTCCCTCTTTTCTCCTTATGACTTTGAAAAACAACCAAACAAAGCCTGGCCCTGCCTGTGGGGGTCCCTGTCTCCCACGGTGGGGGATAAGTGCTCACAGCTGCTAGAACCTTATTAACAACTTCCATTTTATAATAGCCTCTAGGGAGAAAGCACCACAATTATTACAAAAGAATATTTACAACATGTGAATTGCATCCATCTTCAAATTTAATGCTACAGTACAAGTAACCACCATTCTGGGCTATGGGATGTCAGGCTCGTTTGTGATTTCTGAGCTCTATCACTAAATTTATAAACCCAGGGACGAATGCCTGTCTTAATGCATCATGAGAAACAAGATAATGAACTTGACACCCTCTGCCTAGTATCCAGTAGAGTCCTTCTTCATTTTACCCTAATAAAAGAAGCTAAAATGGGTCATGACCTTCATAAAATCAAGTTTGTCTCAGACAACACATCTGACCACAGGGATAGGCACGTTTGGATTCATGTCTGCTGAAAAGACCCAGCTGGGCTTGGCTGTGAAAGGACCTACTTATCTGTTTCATTTAGTTTTATGGTTTTTCAACCACTGTGGAAGAAACTAACCCACTGTATTGTGATTTTTCAATAAAAATAGAAAAAAGATGAAGAAGAGCCGAAGAAAATGATTGTTTTTTACTGCTTACAACAAAAGTGTAAGTTGGTGTTAGAAGAAAATAGACAGAAAAAAGAGAAGGATTTAGTGAGTATTAGAAAGCTTAAAAAATAAAAAGGTCAGAGGGAGAAGGCAGAGTAAGTACATCAGGCTTGCTATAAAGATGGAAAGCTCACAATTTTAAAGGCTCAAAATGTCACTTTATAATTCATATCTTAAAACTACACACTCCATTTGTGGTTGTAGCTGTTTAGTCATTAAGTCGTGTCCAACTCTTTGCGACCCCATGGACTATAGCCCATCAGGCTCCTCTGTCCATGGGATTTCCCAAGCAAGAATGCTTTAGTGGGTTGCCATTTCCTCCTTCAGGTGATCCTTGTGACCAAGGGATAGAACCCGCATCTCCTACATTAGCAGGGGATTGTTTACCACTGAGCCACCAAGAAAGACTATGTATTCAGTTAGATTAATCAGTATCTTTCTTGTTGAGCTTAGTGCAATATTTCTTTGTAATGAATGCATTTTCTTTTTTTTTTTTTTTGCCTGTATCCAAAAATTCACGGAAAACTTATCACTTGACCTTAAAAAATTTTCTCCTGAAATCTGTGACAAAGGAATCTCTGACAAAGAAGTTTCTCACAATTCTATGACTACAAGTGTATCTCTTAAAAGGATTAGCTGCACTGTATTCTCTTACCAGCTTTGGGAATTTCAAAATGATTCCACAATAGAAAGAAAGCAGAGAAACACCCTTCTGAGCTACAATTTGTCTTTTCAAAGCTTCAGATTTTGGAAATATGTATCTGATAAACTCAATATAAATAGACCATTGTCACTTCCCACGTGGTGCTGGTGGTAAAGAACCCGTCTGCTAATGCAGGAAACTCAAGAGACATGGGTTTGATCCCTGAGTCGGGAAGATCCCCTGGAGGAGGGCATGGCAACCCACTCCAATATTCTTGCCTGGAGAATCCTATGAACAGAGGATTCGGTGGGCTATAGTCCATAGGGTTGAAAAGAGTCAGACAGGACTGAAGCAACTTAGCATACCCACACATTTAGCAGTCTACTTAAAAGCAAAAATGCCAATCAATACTTCACAAATTATGTCTATGTTATATTAGCTTTGGGTTTATTGTTTGCTGCTATTTATCCACACATATAAACCAGAAGCACTTTTCTTTCTGAAGGTAGCATAGCACTGGGTTTGGTGATAAAAGACCCACAGCAGTTGTGGTCCAGCTTCAGAGAAGAATCCAACCATCTTTTTTCATGTGTCTTGTCACCTTATCATCAGCTGACTGGCTATTTCTAGTTTTAAATCACATAAACCCAAGACTTTATGCTCCAGCTTTGAATGACAAAAAGATATTTTCAATTTGGAAAGAGATAAACCAAGACCTGTAATTTGGCTTCCCTAATAAACAAACATGCATTTCTCCATCATTGCAGACCCTACAGAGCTTAAAGCATGAGCAAATAATAACCATTCTATTAAGATTATAAACTCAAGATGGAAGAAGCTCAAAATTTTACTTGACTGAGTGATTTGTGTCTTTATGGGTGGGATTCTTAAGAACATCTTAACACCAGATGTTCTTGATGTTGATAAAACTGGCGTTTATTTTGACTTGACCCTTCCCTAGGGGCTACGCTCTGAGAATCAGCAGGATTTTGTTTAAACTCAACACGTTACCCATTCAGAATGCAGACTGGGGGCTGTTTTTCCTTTCCTCTTTGTCCAGTGACTGGGAAGTCGTCTCTGGGTCTCTGTAGGACTTGCTTTTGAGAAGACACACACATACTAACCTGTGAGCAGGGAACACACTATAAACAGGGAGATTCATTTCTTTGATAATGTTCAACTAAAGTACCAAGTCTCCTGAGAAAAATAACCTTTAAACATCAAATAAGCAATTTATAGAAATCAGAAGCCACACCCAAAAGGGCCAGAATGCTGTTTTTAATGGAGAATGCCCGGAGACTTCAAAATGGCCCATTACCAAGAAGGATAATATGTCTAGTTTTCATGGCAACATGATCACTGACTTTTCCAAACCTTCGTAAAATGATGGAAAGTGGCTTTTCTAATGTAAACCCCAGTGCAATCTCTATTTACTAAACCACCAGTGGACCCACAGAAGGGATTTTGGACAAAGCCATTTCTTGCTATGATTACCCAGAAGTGGAAAACACTGCCTTTTTAATACGATATGTGGTCTGTTTTATGATCCCACCTTCCACTGAAATTCCTTCCAGTCCACGTCGGTGTTCAGACATAGAATGAAGGGGAATGTCCACCTACAGACGGTTCTTGGTGGAACTAAGGACACTGTGCCTGACAGCTTATTTGCAGCCGCCTCTGGTAGCTCAGATGGCCTGCAATACAGGAGACCCAGGTTCATTCCCTGTGTCGGGAAGATCCCCCAGAGAAGGAAATAGCTACCCACTCTGGTAATCTAGAGAATTCCATGAACAGAGGAGCCTGGCAGGCTGCAGTCCATGGAATCACAAAGAGCTGAACACAACTGAGCAATTAACACTGCAATAACCACACTCTTACATTTGAAGGCTAACCCCCCAAGAAGCCAGCTGACAGCAGCAGCATCCCTGGGCTCCCGAGGAGTGAGACACACAGGCAGTCGGAAGATGCTTCCTTTCTCCATCAGGCTTCCTTCTCCAGCATTCCCGTCGCACATGGGAGACCCTCTGACTCTCCAGCTCCCTCCTCAGTTTCCTCTTGCCCCTTCCCACCACCCCTCTCTTGCTCCTCCTTTCCTCCCCCCTCCACCACTACCTAGAAGAAGGAGAAGCACCAGCCTGGCTCCAAGGAGGGCACAATGTCTAGTGGGGACCAGGGACCTCCTCTCCTGGTACCTGCCTGCAGATCAGGGAGATGAGATCAGCCCCTGACCACCCCCAGGAGGTTTGGATGGGTTCTGTGGTAACTCTGAGATGAGACCCAAAGATCCAAACACAACCAGATGCCAGAGGGGCCTTAACAGGAGGTCAGGAGCCTGGGGGATTGTGTCATTTCAAGTGATGCTCCTCTTAATAGTTCAGCTAGTTTCGTAAACATAGACATCCCGTCTCACACAGAGACTCGGCCTTAGGTGTGGTTACCACAAGAGTGAAGTAATTCCCTTCGAAGCAAAACACAAGAGAAAGACTTGTGGCTTGAGCTCCGACATGTAGAGCTTGGGAGTTGTGACTCCAATGCTTACAAAAAGAAAATAACCTGAACTAACAGAAAAGCATTGACAGGGACTTCCCTGGTGGTCTGGTGTTCCGTGCTCCCAATACAGAGGTCCTGTGTTCCATCCCTGCTCAGGGAACTAAGATCCCACATGTCGCACTGTGTGCCCAAAACTGGAAAAGAAGGAGACAACAAAAGAATTAAAGAAAAATATTGACGTTTCCCGGACCCATCAGAGAACCAACGCCACTGGGTAAACCCACCACCTCAAATCAGGAGGGACAAGCATAAGCAGAGGGGTGTCTCACCAAGGGGGTCACAGAGGGGTCTGCATGCCTGGAGCCAAGCTGCTGGAGCTATAAACTGGTGGGAACACTTAAATGGTAATTTGGGTGAACTGCGAAAACCTGACTGTGGACCAGTGTGAATGTGACGCCTCTGGGGGCAGCAGTCCTAGTGAGGGGACCCCATAGTTTCGTGGTTTTTACCTCTAGGAACCCCACCCAACTCTTAAAGAGAGAAAAATAAAAACACCCTGTTTCTATCAGGGAGCAGGAAAAGAGTAACCAAGTTGAAATAGACCAGAGCCTTTTCCATAACAAAGACCAACTCAACAGAAAAGTGCTTTATGAGAGCTTTATCTGATCTGGGGAAAGGAAAATTACCCACCTCCATCCCCTGCTACCTTTCTTGTCTCACTTAAGGGAGAAAAAACAATTGGGAGAGTAGCATTGACATATATGCACTACCACGTGTAAAATAGCTAGCTAGTGGGAAGTGGCTTATAGCACAGGGAGCTCAGCTCAGTGCTCTGTGATGACCTGGAGGGGTGGGGTGGGGGAGGGGAGGGAGAGTCAAGAGGGAGAGGATATATGTATACATGTAGTTGATTCACTTCATTGTACAGCAGAAATTAACACAGTCTTGAAAAGCAATTATACTCCAATAAAAAAAGAGAAACCCTTATGAAGTCACAACCCAGAGGCACAGACTCACTAAAAGGCTGAGACCTAATCCCCCCTCCCACAGTTTCCACTTCCCCAGCAAGATCACCTGAAGAGCTGCATGGTTCAGACTCTATTTAAGACAGGCTCTTAGAGAAACCCAAAGACGAAAGAGAGACAGAACCAGGGATATTCAATTAATTTAAGGCCAAAGACATCCACAACTACACGAAACATTAAACATAGCACAATCCAAGCTAGATGTACATAAAATTTCATACTAAAAGCCTTTTAACTCAGTTTTTACTAGCTGATGCATTATATCTCTCATTCAATAGAAAATTACAAGGGATGCTAAAAGTCAATAAGAAACAGTCTAAAGAGAGACAGTAAACCTTACATATGGCATCAAATTTGAAATGATCAAACCAGAGAATTTAAAATAACCATGATGAATTTGTTAAGGGCTCTAATGGAAAGAGTAAACAACTTAAAGGACAGATGGGAAAAGTAAGCGGAGATAAAAACTCAGAATCTAACAAAGATGCTGGAAATCACAAATGAGGTAACAGAATGAAGACTGATTTTGATGAGCGCCTCTGTAGACTAGATGTGACTGAACTTGAAGATTCGTTGTTTAGTCCCTAAGTCATGTCTGACTCTTTTGTGACCTCATGGACTGTAGACTGCCAGTCTCCTCTGACCACGGGATTTCCGAGGCAAGAATACTAGAGTGGGTTGCCATTTCCTTCTCTGGGGAATCTTCCCAACCCAGGGATCAAACCTGTGTCTACTGCACTGCAGGTCAATTTTTCTTTTTCTTTCTTTTTTTTTTTTTTTTTTTACCACTGAGCCAGTAGGGAAGCCCCGAACTTGAAGGTACTTCACTGGAAATTCCCACACAGAACTGTTACATGTGTAATTGGAATACCAGAAGAAGAAAGAGAGAACAGATTAGAAGAATATTTGAAGTGTCATGGGTGAGAATCTTCTGAAATTAGTGTCAGACAGGAAACTATTCCAAGGGCCAAACTGTCATTGGACCAGAGCCTCGTGGCCCATAGACTCTGGGGGAATGATGGCTTTAGAGTTTGTTTAACGATCCTAGCAAGGCTTCATAGCATGTGGATTTTCAAAGCATGCATCACCGTCCCCAGTGTTCACCATAATGGGTGTATCCAGGGGGAATAATTGCTTATAATTCTGAATGATGAAGCCATTTTCTCCACTCTTAAACACTCTTTAAACAAAATTGCTGCACTCAACAGTAAATACTATCCAAAACTCATCGCCATTAAATCTCATTACCTGAGAGTGAATACCACTGTCTAATGGACCAAAGGATTCAGTTAAATGAAAGTTGGGCAGAGGCTTGGAATCTGTACAAGCAGCATCCAAAATGTCTGCAGCATTTGGAAAATCATATAATTGAAATTATACATGGCCTCAGATGGTCATAGCCCACAAAGAGACCCTGGAATTTGTAGCAAATGGTTTTGCTGGACATCCAAGTACTTTCCCCTTTTGTAGGATGGTTCTCTGTCTCCCAGGAGCTCCCCCTTCCTTTCGTGTCATCAACACTCACCCATCCTGGGTCCTCACCCCTGAGGGAGTTGGCAACATTTTTGCCATCTGTACTGTGAATTCAGGGTTCATTGCCTTCTGTATGCCCTCCTGAAATTATTCCATGCATCTGAATCACTCCTCATAAAGCAGAGAGGTACCCTATGTTTAAGCAAGGATCAAGTCCTTAATACAACAGACTCTCAATTACTTTATTTTAAAAAGCAAAATACTCATTGATTAAGGCACACTAACCGGAAGTGACTCCATTAAGTCCATCTGGGATCAGTAGAGGAGAATTTTCTAAAAGGGAGAAAAAAAAATCAGGGGCCATGTCAAAATTGTGAGTGTAGGACCATTAGTATCGGACACCATGGCGCATGCTTTGGAGGTAGCTTTACAAAAACACTACAAGTAGTGGTAACATGGTGGAGAAAGTGACAACGATGTCACCTTCACCTAATGTCAGTGATATTTGTGAAGACTTGGAAAGGTCATTTCACATTCATTTTGAAGCTACAAGTGAAATTACCATAAGACCCAGAAATTGTGCTCTTGGACCTGTCTTCCAGAGAAATGAAAATCTATTCACAGAGGAACTTGTACACAAATAATAATAGCTCCAAGGACTTTCCTGCTGTCCAGCGGTTATGACTTCACCTTCTAATGCAGCGAGTGCAGATTCAGTTTTTGGTTGGGGAGCTAAGATCCCACATGCCTCAAGTTCAAAAAACCGAAACATGAAACAAAAGCAATATAGTGACAAACTCAATAAAGACTTCAAAAATGGTCCACATTAAAGAAATATTCAAATAAAAATAATAGCTCCAAACTAAAAATTATCCAATTATCCTTTGACAGAACAGGTAAATGAACTGTGGGACATGCATGCCAGGGAGAACGGCTCAGCAATAATGAAACAGACCAGTGATGTCCCCACAGCCTGATGGATCACAAGGAAATTACATGTAGCAAAAGGAGTCAATCTCCAAGCTTATGTGCTGCCAGTGTCCACCTGTGTGACACTTGTGTAAGAGCAGAGTGTAGAGATGGAAAGCTGACTGGTGGTTGCCAGGGCTTAGGGATGAAGGTGTGGTTATAGATGGTGTGGACAGAGAGCCTGGTGGTGGGAGTGGAAGTGAGTGTCCTGATGTGATGATGGTTCCGGGAGGAGGTTACTCATGATAAATCTGCATGGAGCTACATATGCCTGCACACACAGACACACACACACACACACAGGAGTGCAGGTGAAACTGGTGAAACCTGAATAAGCTCTATGCATGGTACCACCATCAGTTTCCTGGGGTGGCTTTTCTCTGCAGCTGCTTAAGCATCACTATCAGGAGAGAATGGGAGTATGCACATCTTTGCACCTTCCTGCGAATCTATATTTGTTTCAAAATAAAAAATTTTAAAAATCATTTCAATTACAATGAGCATTCATGTTTTAAGTAAAACATGACTTTAAATGTGCATCTGTAATGCAATTGATGAATATATTTCAAGTGTACATTTTGACTATTTTACCCACATCCACAATAATTAAGTAGTTGTCAAAAACGTCTTTTTAAAATATCTTTCCACAAAGACGATGGGATCACCTAACATTGGGGATGGCCTCAGATCTGACACAAACAGTTTGAGCTCCTCCTTGGTGCCCACGGTCCCCTGGCTCAATCCTATCAACATAGGAAAGCTGTTTGTCGGTATCTCCCTCCACCAGCTTCGAAGCTCTCAGAGGTCAGGACCACAGCCAGGATGTGGGCAGAGCTGGCTTGACTCACTCGTCCCTTCTCCTTCCCTTGCTGTCTTTCTCATCATCATTCATCATGGTATGGGCTCACTCATTCAGTCAACAAGTGTGATGCCCCACCACCCGCACTAGGCACTGTGTGCTGGGGACTGGGTGTACAGAGGAGCCCAGCAGGTAAGATACATACCCTCTGAAGCTGGCATCCATGTGGAAGACAAAAAAAATTAAAACACAAAGGTAAATAAACTAATGAGGAAGATCATTGGAAACCGTGATTAGCACACAGCAATAGAAGCAGAGGACAGAGAGGAAGATATGTGACAGGAGGGGTACAGAGGCCACTTTCGATCAGAAGATCAGAGAAGGCCTCTCCTGCTTGGCCCACAGAGCCTGAAGCCAGGCAATTGGAGGGGTCATCAGGGCAGCGAGGAGGAGGGTTGGGCCATTCCAGAGGAGGGGAACAGCAGATGCAAAGGCCCCAGGGTAGAAAACAGCTGGGTCTGTCGAGGCAGGAAGCCAAGGTCATGGGAGAATGGTGGCCACGGCTCCTTGTGGGAGGGACATGGTGGGACCAAGACAGCAACTTTAGGACCTAGAAGCTGGCCCAGAAGAGGGGAGATTCCTGCTGTGCTGACTCCTATGTGATACCAGTTGTTCATTTTCAGAACCACATCCTGAATTTTGAGAAAACTAAAAGAACATTTTAAGGTTCAAAATCCAACCTGCTGAGAGTATGTATTCTACTCCAGACCTTCCAGAAACTTGCAGCTCTCTTTGGCCTAGTTCAAGGCTGAAAAGTGTAAAGCTGTGTTGAAGCTGGATCCTAAATCTCCAAACCCACTCTGGGTGGCCCTGGGTGGGTGGCTGAAAGTGTGGGAACCACCCATTCTATACAAACCCTATACAAACTTCTTGATCCAGCTTAATCCTACAGGTTTTAGGTGCTCTGCCCTAGCTTCATTCCCTCACCAACTCCTTCCACTTCTCCCAGCACATCTTCCACTCCAGTTTAGACGAGTGTCCTCATCACATGTAAGTAGCATGCATGAGTACTCAGTCCCTCAGTCATGTCCAACTCTTTGTGACCCCATGGACTGTAGCCCTCTGGGCTCCTCTGTCCATGGGATTTCCCAGGCAAGAATACTGGAGTGGGTTGCCATTTCCTTCTCCAGGGGATCTTCCCAACCCAGGGATCTAACACACATCTCCTGTATTGGCAGGTGGATTCTTTACCACTGAGACACTTGGGAAGCCCCATGTAAGTAGCAGCCGTATTAATATTTATTTCCACTACAGGGGAAGCTTTACGGGAGCAAGAGTTTCTCCTGTCTTGTTCTCTGCTGTGTCCCCAGGGCCCAAGAATACCAAGCTCAGAGTGGGAACATTGTAAAATATGTGCTGAATGAGCAAGTAAAGAGTGGCTTGAGGGGACTTCCCTGGTGGTCCAGTGGTTAAGAATCCACCTTCTAATGCAAGGGATGCAAGATTGATCCCTGGTTGGGGAACTAAGATCCCACGTGCCTCAGGGCACCTAAGCTTATACACTGCAACAAGAGAAACCCTGTGCTTCAATGAAGACCCAGCACAGCCAAAATTTCTTAAATTAAAAAAATTTAAAAGAGTTATAAAAAAACAATGCATTGAGGAATGTGAGGTCTAGAGTCCTGCCCATTCTCTGTCTCTGTCAGCCTCCATGACCCATATGATAACCAAGCTAAGGACAGGAAGGGGTAGGGGTCACCCTGGTGGGACTGTGAGCTCTAAGTCATGTTGCAGAGGACCCGCAAACCCCAGCGAGCTCAGGGCTACAGCTCTTGGTCTTGTCTGAACACACAGAATCCAAAATATGCCTGTGGCCCTGAGGGTTCAGGTTCTTGTCGATTACTACACATATGGCAACTTGTCCAAACTGCTGGGCCACATGGATAGACTGCTGCCTTCCTGGCTTGCTCTTGGCATTTTTTAGCAGGAAGGTAGGACTGGCTGGTGACGACCAGGCAGCTGTCCCAAGGGGTCCACAGTAGGCAGCCCTATGGCTCAGGCCCACCCAGAGGTGCTACTAGGTCATGGGCCAGGGTCAGCAAATTCATGTTCTCCCATAGAAAGTACAGCTTTGGAGTCAATGGGTAAAGGAAAACCATCTCTCCACTCACAACACTTCTGACACCTGATGGCTGGGTTTTCGGTACAAGTTTCTTAGCTCTCTGCAGACACCAACTGGGGGTCCTACAATTTAGCTCAATTCTGACACTGGAGTTAGCACAGACCCTACAGATGGAGGACTCAGCCCCACAGGACTGCTCCCTAAGTCCAGAGGCCAAGCACAAGAAGTGGGTTCCCAGCTTACCGACACCTCTGTTTGTCATGGCTACAAATCAGGGGTTCCCAGATCCCCCTCTTCAGTTTTGATAATTGGCTAGAACTACTCAGAGAACCTAGGGAGGTGCTCTACCTAACTGTTAGCAGTTTGCTATAAAAGATATTACAAAGTATACAAATAAACAGTCAGATGAAGAGGTACATCGAGTAAGGTCCAGAAGGGTCCCCAACACAGGAGCTGTGGAGTTGGGGGTGCACAACCCTCAGCGCACATTGGTACTTTCAACAAACAGAAGCTCTCTGAGCCCTCCCATGTAGGGTCTTTATGGAGGTTCATTATAGAGGCACATTTGATGAAATAACTGGCCACTGGCCACTGACTCAATCCCCTGCCTCCCTCTCTTCCCAGAAGGTTGGGGGTGGAGCTGAGAGTTCCAACCCTCTAATTACTGTCTGCTTCCTCTGACAACCAGCCCCCATCCTGAGGCCTTTGTGGGATCCACCAGGAGTGACCTCACTAGAATTACTCAGATGGAGTTGAAAGGGGCTTATTAGGAATAACAAAAGATATCCCTCACATCCCCACCCTCATCATTTAGAAAATTCCTAGAGTTTTTAGAGCTCTTGGCCCAGGAACTGGAGAAAAGACCAACTATAAATGTCTCTCTCTATCCCAGCACCCCAGTGGGAGTGAGCGAGCCCAGACTTTTGGTTTTCAAGGAACAACCCCCTGGAAGTAGCTAAAGTCAAAAGGGCAGATGTTTGTCTCACAATCCAAGGCCTACATCTAATAAAGGACCCAGTCCAGAGGCAGGGCTGGCAGGACCCTTCCTTCTGGGCATCTCACTCGCTCTCGGTGATCTAGAGACCTTGGTGGGCCTGAGGCTGTGATCCCTGTTTGTCCATCCACCATCAACCAGATTGAGGGGGAGCCTGAGTCCAGCCCACAACTCCCAGAACAGGCCTTTGGTTGGAGGAGCTGAGTGAAAGTCCACATGGAGTGCAGTGAACCATGACTGAGGTGAGAGGTTATAATGAATAAAACACAAGACTGTGGAGACTGGATGTTAGTCGAGGGCCAATGCACCAGTGATAAGCTGGGCAGATACCTCAAGAGAACCTACAGGATTGCCCATGGATTTGGTATGAAGAGTCTCTACTGAACCACTAATAGGATTCAGAGGATTGGGAAATGCAGAGTGAGGAAGTGAGCATTTTTGCTGCATCTCTGGTTCATTTTACCCTACCTCATGGGCACACTAGCCATGGTACAGCCTGGAAGCCCCTGTGGTAAGAAGCTGCCTCGTCTGGTATCCTGACAAATGCTAAATATTCTACTGAGGCCCCAAAATAAGTAACAGTGACATCACCACCATGGCTTTTTCATTACCTATCCTAGCATGGAAGCTATTTGTCATGTTTTAAGTAATTCCAAAGTAATCAAAACAAGGTACAATTAGTTGGAAAACCCATGTGTTTCTCTGCTGAGAATGATGTAAGCGGGGGAAAGGGGGCAAAATGAGACGTCCTTAGGTCAGGGCTTTTACAAGTAGAGAACGTCCGTCCTTACCATTTTTATTTCTGTTTTATTCGCCTATAAATTAGGTATCCTATCCAAAAAAACTGTTGCCAAGACCAATGTCAAGGAGTTTCCCCTTATGTTTCCCTCCAGGAGTTTTACAGTTTCACTTGAGGCTTAAGTCTGTAATCCATTTAAGTTAATTTCTGTAAGTGGTGTAAGAATAGGAGTCTGGTTTTATTCTTCTGCCTGTGATTATTCCATTTTCCCAACACCATTCACTGAAAAAATTGTATTTTCCCCTTGAGTTTTCCTGACTCCCTTGTCAAATATTAATTGGCTGTATAGGCAAAGGTTTATTTCTGCTCTTTCAGTTCTGTTCCGTTGGCCTATGCATGTATTTTATTAGTCTTTTCAATAAATGATGTTAGAAAACAACAGTTTTTTGGATATGACACCCAAAGCACATGGAACAAAAGCAAAAATAATTGGGACTAACTTAAACTAAAAAGCTTCTGCACAGCTAAAGAAATAATCAACAAAATTAAAAGGCAACTTAAACAATGTGAGGTAATATTTGCAAATCAAATATCCCATAAGGGGTGAGTAGCCAAAATATATAAAGAGCTCCTATAATTCAATAGCAAACAAACAATTCAATTTTTTAAAAGGCAGAAGAAACAAATAGGCATTTCTCCAAAAAAGACACACAAATGGCCAATAGGTGCTTGGAGCAACTTCTCTTGCTGTGGTGTGGGGAATGGATCCCACTTCATACACACTGGAGGCAGATTGTTTATCACCTTCGGACCATAAAAAGATCAGTCCTGACTTAACCCTTTCAACACACAAAAGGCCCAGCAAGGTCTGCCTATTTACAGGTCTAGAGGGTTTCTGGCAAGATCCACAGGAAGGGGCCACGGTGTGTATGCCTGGCTATGAAATTGTGTCCTAAGCTCCTGTAAGGAGGAGCCCCACTTCCTGAAACAGCCCGTCCCCATTATGACCTGAAGGAAGAGGATGTGATCAACATCCTCTTTGAAGAGGATGGAAACTGGCCCTGCCCCCTGTGTTCACACACCTTTTCCTACTCAACAGGGAAGAGTGGCAGTTCTCTCAGCCTTGCTCACCATTGGGTTGATGAAGGTGGACATTGACTGGGCAACCTTCTACATGCAAGGAGAATTCCAGGACTTACAAAATAAGTATAAAAATTGTATTTTAAGACAGTTACACTCTGGTTGTTCTGATGCTCTTAGTGGGTTGATTTTAGAAAATTTCCTGAATTTTCTCTCGCACCCGAGGCAAACCTACCATAGAAAAATCTCAGCAAAAACGTGGTCAAAGAACATCTTTAAATGGGCCTGGATGAGCCATAAGTGCTCAGTTGAAGGAATGTGGATTCACAGATAAGTTAGGATTGAAGTGGCTCTGATTTTTGTTTCATTTGTTCACCAATAGCCTTTGGTCATTAATTAACAAGGAGCATGTTAACAATGATATTTGGTCAAACCAGTCAATCCTAAAGGAAATCAACCTTGAATATTCATTGGAAGGACTGATGCTGAAGCTGAAGGTCCAAGACTTTGGCAATTTGACGCGAAGAGCCAACTCATTGGAAAAGACCCTGATGCTGGGAAAGATTGAAGGCAGGAGGAGAAGGGGGCGGCAGGGGATAAGATAGTTGGATGGCATCACTGACTCAATGGATGTGAGTTTGAGCAAACTCTAGGAAATGGTGAAGGACAGGGAAGCCAGGCGTGCTGTAGTCCACGGGGTCACAAAGAGTCAGACATGACAGCGACGAAACAACAGCAAACCACTCATCCTTCCTAAAAAGTTTACACCCTGTCACCTCTGAGGATAACCTCTGTATCTAAAGCATACTTCAAAAGCAGGGATTAGTGTTGAGCACAGAATTTTCTTCACAAAGTCCTGGGTACCATTTTCCCACAATGCCAAGCTCTCTGATGCTATTCTTCTTCCTTCGCGAGGGTCAAGCCCATCCATTCGTTACATCTCTAGTCGTGGGCAGCAGTGGAGCTCCAGGCCAGCTGTAGATCCTTGGGGACCATCACCAGGGCACAGAACATCATGCTGTGTCCTGCACCTGAGGCAGCAATTCAGGCCGGCCTCAACCACTTTTTTCAGTCAATTTTATTTCAGTTTTCAACTCTGCTGTGAGAACACATAACCTCCTACATGGAAACAGCCCCATCTGTGACCATGCATGTGTGTGTATGCTGTGTGCTTAGTCACTCAGTCATGTCTGACTCTTTGTGACCCCATGGGGTCAGGCTCCTCTGTCCATGGGATTGCCCAGGCAAGAATACTGGAGTGGGTAACCATTCCCTTCTCTAGGGGATCTTCCCAACACAGGGATCCAACCCAGGTCTCCTGCATTGCAGGCAGATTCTTTGCTGTCTGAGCCACCAAGGAAGCCCCTGGTGTGACTATTAGTATTTAAATCCCAGGAAACACATGTCCAGTGCTGAAGACCCCACTTCTGCGCTGAGACTTTCAATGTTCTGATAATTAAAGGTTCCTGCCAGAGGTTCAGTCACCCAGGGCCCATGACGCCTTTTCCTGGATACCCATGACCAGGAGACACACACACACACCAGGCAGGAATCAGGCTCCATGGCCTCGGGCTCCTTCCACAATTCAGCTTCCTGGCGCCTGCGTGAAGAGTTCCAGTGAAAATCACTATCGTCCCTTCTAATTAGACAAAAATCCCGGACATGACTAGGCCTTGAAAAAAAAGATTCTGCAAGAACTTCTGCTTACCTGTTTTTGTCCAGTCTGGACATGAGGGTCTTTGTTGTAATGCTCAGGAGAGGAAAAAACAAGTCATGTATTTTTTTATCTTGGAATATTTTGAAATAGTGAAACTTTTAATAGAGCATTCCTGAGCCTGAACTATGCAAAGAAAACTCTTGTGTTTCTTTGATTCCAACACACACCTTTTCCCCCATATGCTTTACGTTCCTGAAATTGGGATGCAATCAAAGTTTACATTTCATGAGAGCAAACCAAAAAAATCCTGCTGTTGAATTGATTCTTTATCTTCCATTTTGAGCTTCTGAATTATGGGAGTGTGGTGTGTGTTTTTCACTATATGATAAATTAAAGTGTAAATACCTACAAGAAACATGAAAGGTTTTTTTTTCTGACAGGTTCTGTCACCAGGTCACTGTTCAGTTCTCCCTTGGCGGTAAATGTTTCCTGTCCTCCATCAGCCTACCTTCTTCCCCTGATTTCCAGTTCTTCTCTTCTTCTTGTCTGTATTTCTGATCTCCTCTGGGCTGTCCCATTGCTGTTTTAAGGTCCTTACTATATTATTTGCACAAAAAGTTCTTTTTCTTTGATTATGACCATGCTCAGTGTTCCCTATAAGAAAATACACTTTTTTCAACCAACTCTTTCAGTGGTTTGCTACTGCCTAAAGCCCTTCAAAACTCCAGCTGCTGGCGGATATTTCTAGAATTGGCTCCTTTAGACAATTTGGACCGAAAGCCAGTTGTCAAACCTGGGGGCTCTTGAAGTTCTGCTACAATGCGTGCCGTGAGCCTGGCCGTGGATGGAGAGTTCTGATATCTTCTTGAGGGAGAAGGCACAAACTGGCTGAACCAGTGTGGGCAGGACCGTGGGTGTCCAGTTCTATCCTGTGCCACCCCATCCCCCCTGTCCTCACCACCTTCCCCCACCCAGTCCAACCCCACCCCTCAGACCCCAGCTGTCTAGCTCCTCAGGAAACACTATTCCTTAAATGGTTCTCTCCAAGTGGAATAGTCACTCAACAACACAGTAAGTCCCCTACATACGAACAAGTTCTGATCGGAGAGCACGTTCGTAAGTCGAAGTTGTTTGTAAGCCAACAAAGTTAGCCTAAGTACCCAACTAATGCAATTGCCTATATAGTACTACACTGTAGCAGGTTTATAATACTTTTCACACAAATAATACATAAAACAAACAAACACAAAAAATAAAGACAATGTGTTTAGTCTCAGGTACAGCACCTTGAAAAGCACAGTAGTACAGCCCAACCGCTGGCATATCAGGGCAGGCATCAAGTGAACGGGCAAGAAGAGTTACTGACTGGAGGAGGAAGAGGACCTGAGAGATGGTAGAGCTGAAGGATCGTCAGCAACAGGAAATTAAGGGCAAGCTGAATTTCGCTCATGCCTGACTTTGATGGAATGCAAGTTAGCATTTTTGAAAGTTCTAAACTTGAAGGTTCATATGTCAGGGGTATTACTGTATATGTTTTTAAAGTGACTATCTTGTGTCTATCACTGTGTAGGGCACCCCAGGGGTCAGCAGAGTAACCCATGACATAGAAGGGTGTTTTTTTCAGGTATAAAGGCTCTGATCTCATGCCCATTTATATCACAAGGACATGTTATATGCACAAGAGTTCCCAGGACATTTTGGAAAAATAAACAAAAATCTATGGCTGTCCCATCACTAACTGGTGCCCTGTCCATGGTCTGAATGCTCGTGTTCCTCCAAAGCTCACATGTAGAAAGCCTCATGCTCCATGTGATGGTATGAGGAGGTGGGGCCTTGGGAAGTGCTGAGGTCATGAAGGTGGAGCTTTCATGAATGGAATCAGTGCTCTTGGAAAAGACCCCACAGAGCTCCCCCAACCCTTCTGCCATGTGAGGACACTCTGAGAAGACAGCTGTCTATAAAGCACCAGAACACACCCATACGGACGCCTTGATCTTGGACTTCCAGGCTCCAGAGCTGTAAGAAATAAACCTCTGGTGTTTACAACCCATCCAGGCAGTGGTATTTTGTTACAGCAGTCCCCAAGGACGATAGTGGCCTGATGGGTGAATTAGTCTGAGGAGAGGGTCCAAGGTGCTCAGGCAGAGAAGAAAGGCCTTCAGGATCCAGGAGGCAGTGACTGGAGTGCACGAGAGCCTCAGCGCTCTAGGGGGGAAATGCCTGTGTGAGACGATGCTGAAAATCCAAGTTCAAAGACAGAAAGAGGGGAGGTCCCATTCCTGCACTTGGTTGTGATGGAGATGAATTTGTACCATTCAGAGATGGTCATGGTGGACAAAGAGACTGACCACAGGGGGAGGGAACAAACTCACCTCCAAGGTGTTAGAGGTTTGAGATGTGGAAGCAGGAGATGATCCAGACTCCAGTGATGCAACAGGCTCCCAGGCAGAGGTCAGGCAGTGTTGGAAGACACTTTGAGCAGGAGGGAAAATAGTCCTGAAGCTCAGGTACCTGAGCTGACTTGCTGCCAGAGGCGGGCTGAGCAGCACCGGGCCACTCTGGCCTGATGTTTCACATTTCAAGGGATGATGTATGATCTCAAAAATAATACAAAGTCAGTACCCAGAAAATTGTGTGTCCACATTGGTTCCAGGGCTTAAAACAAATTAAATGAAGATAAAATATATGTACCTTTTTTGCTCACACTGCACAGCATGCAGAACTTCCCTGACCAGGGATTGAACATGTGTTCCCTGCAGTGGAAGCATGGAGTCTTAACCACTGAACCACCAGGGAAGTCCAATAAAGCATGTTTATTTAAAAAGAGAACTGACCCTCTTCCAAAGACCTCATACAACTCAGTATCAAAAAAAGAAAAGTACACAAGCAACCCAATGACTGGTCGTTTAGATTTCCATATCTTGGCTAGAGTAAATAAATTCAAAAGAGCATATGTATTTTAAAATTAGTGGTTTTGTTTTCTTTCATAAAATACCCATAAATGGTGTCGTGGCCTCACATACTTACATTCTCATCACCAGGGCATGATGGTTCCTTTTTCTCTACACCCTCATTAATACTTGTTAGTGATTGTCTTTTGATGACAGCCATTCTGACTGGTGGGAGGTGACATCTCACCGTGGTTTTGATATGCATTTCCCTGGTGATTAGTTATGTGGAGCATCTTCTCCTGTGCTTTTTGGCCATCTGTATGCCTTCTTTGGAAAAGCGTCTATTCAATGCACGTCCCATTTTTCCACCTCGTTGTTTGGATTTTTTTTTTGATATTGAATTGTATGAGTTCTTTGGAATATATTGGATATTAACCCCTTATCAGACGCATTATTTGCAAGTATCTACCTCCTTTCAGTAGGTGGCCTTTTCTTTCCATTGATAGTTTCTTTTGCTGTGCAAAAGCTTTTTAGTGTGATATAGCCCCATTTGTATATTTTTGGTTTTGTTTCCATTGCCTGAAAAGACATATCACAAAAGTATTTCTAAGACTGATGTCAAAGAGCATACTGCCTTTTTTATTCTAGGATTTTAATGGTTTCAGATCTTACATTCAAACCTTTAATCAGTTTTGGGTTTATTTTTGTACACAGTGTGAGAAAGTAGTCCAGTTTGATTCTTTCGCATGTAGCCATCCAATTTTTCCAACAGTAAATACCAAAACTAAAACTGATTTTTTCAAAAAAAATGTATTAAGTGTTTCGTATATCACTCAATCTTTTTTATTAGCTTTACTTGAGAATACAGTCTTAGCCTAAAACTACTTATTTTTTGAAATTTGAAAAAGAATCCCATTATTATACAATCCTTACTTTGTTATCATCGCTTCCTGTTGTATAAATTGTAAGAACAAAACAACCACAAAACACAGGGTAGAATTGAAGTAGGATAGAGAAAAAAGCAACCAACTCTTATTTCTTAGGCCAATTCTCATCAAAATGTAACAGACAATAAATGAACACCATTTATGCAAAGGACTCTCCGCTTTTCTAGCTCTGAGCCCATGCAAAATGTGACTTATTGTATGTACCGATATGCTCCTCTGTGTCTGATTCCTGAATTTTAAGTGCTGCCCTACTTCTCACTGCTTTACACTGGGTTCAACAGGGACACTTTCTTGCTGGAATAACACTCATCTCTTCTCCCCATCAGTCCACCCACTCCTGTGCCCACCATGAGTGACTGCATCAATGAGCAATGGGATGTCTAGTTACAGCCATAGAAAGTGGTGAGCACAGGGTTACTGTTCACCCAGCTGGAGGACCCAGCACCAGTGTCAGTGTCATTATTTATGTTTCAAAGTTCAAAATAGTACAAAGGAAAGAATGGCCCCCCTGAAGTGAGGAAGGAGCAGTGTGAATGTCTGTAGAGTCCTTTCCCCCCTCTCGGTTGGTTGGAGGACTCAGTCGATACAGTATCTCCAGGGACTTCTCAGGTCATGCATTGCCCCTCTCCTGCGTTCATTGATTGATAGATGGATTAATTCAGTCATTGTTCTGCACTCTAACCCTATTGCACTTTTATTCCCCCTCCTGCATAGGAAGACATGTTAATATGTGTAATGAATGTCCTTATAAAGGTATATATACTTGAAGGAGAGTGGCTTTGCTTCTTTTTCCATTTTTTATTAATCAGTCCAAGAATTTTCATGAAACAAAATCATCCCCCACAAGGGTCTGGACTGAAGCCAGTTAAAATTGGTCACCTTGCCAGATCTGTAAGAGAGCGATGCATGGGGACACACAGGGGCTATCCCACATAAGTAGGGGAAGACACCAGCTGTGGTCAGGACTCAGAGGCAATGAAAGACTTCATCAAGAACAGAGTATATAGGGTTATCGTTATCATTACCATCTTTCAAAGTCCATATATATGCATTAGTATACTGTATTGGTGTTTTTCTTTCTGGCTTACTTCACTCTGTATAATGGGCTCCAGTTTCATCCATCTCAATAGAACTGATTCAAATGTATTCTTTTTAATGGCTGAGTAATATTCCATTGTGTATATGTACCACCCCATATGCGAGACAGAATAAGAGACACAGATGCATAGAACAGTCTTATGGACTCTGAGGGAGAAGATGAGGGTGGGACGTTCTGGGACAATAGCATTGAAACATGTATATTATCATATGTGAAACAGAATGCCATTCCAGGCTCGATGCATGAGACAGATGCTCGGGGCTGGGGCAGTGGGATGGCCCGGAGGGATGGGATGGGGAGGGAGGTGGGAGGGGGGTTCAGGATGGGGAACACATGTAAACCCATGGCTGATTCACGTCAATGTATGGCAAAAACCACTACAATATTGTAAAGTAATTAGCCCCCAATTAAAATAAATAAATTTATTAAAAAAAATAAAATAAAATAAAATGAAATGCAAAAAAAAAAAAAAAAAAAAAGAACAGAGTAAAACCTTGGGCTCACCTTCAGTTTGGTGTGTGGGCAAGTTAAGTCGACTCAGTCATGTCCGATTCTTTGTGACCCTATGGACAGTAGCCTGCCAGGCTCTTCTTTCCATAGGATTCTCCAGGTAAGAATACTGCAGTGGGTTGCCATGCCCTCCTCCAGGGGATCTTCCCAACCCAGGGATTGAACCCACATCTCTTATGTCTCCTGCATTGGCAGGCAAGCTGTTTACTATTAGCACCACCTGGAAAACCCATATTTATTATGGAACTGGATAGAATTTTATACAATGTAAACTCTGCTGTTGACCCCAAAGTAGAGCGCTTGAAAGGTGATAGAATACACCACCCCCAAAATATTCCATTTTGGCATAAGAGTTACTTTGAGATAAAGACACTTAAGAAATAGCAGGTGCAAGCATGCCAGTTTAATCTTTACTTTTCTTCTTGGAAACCCAAGATTAAACCTCCCATTTAAATGAAAGATGTCCTCCCTTTGCCAGAAAGAAAGTAGCACTTTTATCGTCAAGGATGAGAAGTTGAGACAGAGAGAATTTTATAAGACAGACCTCATTAAAATAATTCTTATCTCCCTTTGGCCTCCACCCAGAGTGTAGTTACTTTCACAATCCCCTCTCTTTGCTCAGCCTATTATAAAAGCATGCAGGGCCATTTCATTGGAACTTTATTTTTTATGAGGACTTCTATGTAATGTAAAACATATCCATTTGACTGACTACTTCCATGTCAGTTTCATTTTCAGGCCCAGCCGAAAAATCTCAGAGAAGACAGGTAAAATTTTGCTTCCTCAACACACTGAAATGAAAAGATGGGGGCTGAAATGTTATCATTAGAAGGCTTGTGCTTGTATCTAAGGAAATTTTTTTTTAAATAAATTTATTTATTTTGGTTGGGGGCTAATTACTTTACAATATTGTAGTGGTTTTTGCCATACATTGAAATGAATCAGCCATGGGTTTACATGTGTTCCCCATCCTGAACCTCCCTCCCACCTCCTTCCCCATCCCATCCCTCTGGGTCATCCCATTGCCCCAGCCCTGAGCATTTGTCTCATGCATCGAACCTGGAATGGTGTTCTGTTTCACATATGATCATATACATGTTTCAATGCTATTGTCCCAGAACGTCCCACCCTCACCTTCTCCCTCAGAGTCCATAAGACTGTTCTATGCATCTGTGTCTCTTATTCTGTCTCACATATAGGGTTATCATTACCATCTTTCAAAGTCCATATATATGCATTAGTATACTGTATTGGTGTTTTTCTTTCTGGCTTACTTCACTCTGTATAATGGGCTCCAGTTTCATCCATCTCAATAGAACCGATTCAAATGTATTTTTTTAATGGCTGAGTAATATTCCATTGTGTACATGTACCACAGCTTCCTTATCCATTCGTCTGCTGATGGATATCTAGATTGCTTCCATGTCCCAGCTATTGTAAACAGTGCTGAGATGAACATTGGGGTACACGTGTCTCTTTCAATTCTGGTTTCCTCAGTGTGTATGTCCAGCAGTGGGATTGCTGGGTCATATGGCAGTTCTATTCCCAGTTTTTTAAGGAATCTCCACACTGTTCTCCATAGTGGCTGTACTAGTTTGCATTCCCACCAACAGTGTAAGAGGGTTCCCTTTTCTCCACACCCTCTCCAGCATTTATTGCTTGTAGACTTTTGGATAGCAGCTATTCTGACTGGTGTGAAATGGTACCACATTGTGGTTTTGATTTGCATTTCTCTGATAATGAGTGATGTTGAGCATCTTTTCATGTGTTTATTAGCCATATGTATGTCTTCTTTGGAGAAGTGTCTGTTTAGTTCTTTGGCCCACTTTTTGATTGGGTCGTTTATTTTTCTGGAACTCAGCTGCAGGAGTTGCTTGTATTATTTTTGAGATTAATTGTTTGTCTGTTGCTTCATTTGCTATTATTTTCTCCCATTCTGAAGGCTGTCTTTTCACCTTGCTTATAGTTTCCTTTGTTGTGCAAAAGCTTTTAATTTTAATTAGGTCTAAGGAACTTTTTAAGGTACTCATCAGTACAGTGAGCAGCGTACAGACATGAATACCTAGATACCCTCTATTGGGCACATGTGTGCTAAGTCACTTCAGTTGTGTCTAACTCTTTACAACACTATGGACCATAGGCTACCAGGCTCCTCTGTCTATGGGATTCTCTGGGAAAGAATATTAGAGTGGGTTGCCATTTCCTCTTCCAGGGTATCTCCCCAACCCAAAGATAGAACCCATATCTCTTATATCTCCTGCATTGGGAGGCAGGTTCTTTACCACTAGTGCCACCTAGGAAGCCCATGTACAGATGCTATATAAAGATGGATACTGAACAAGAGTACACTGTCATTTCTCTCCTGAGACAGTAGGTATGGAGTTCTCTCCCAAAACACAGTTGGAGAGTTCTTATTCTGATGACTCCTCATTAATGAACTGTGGAAGGAGAAAGGAAAAAGGGCATTCCAGAGATGGGATTTAAGTTGCCTAAAGACTGAGTAACACAGGATAGAGGAGAAGGACACTGACCTTCGGTGAGAAGTCTAAGAGGAGCTCATCATCTGGATTCGAGGATTTTCAGGGCACATTGGAGAGCTGCTAGCCAAGAGCATAATGTCTGAATCTTACAGCATTCAATAATATCCAACTTGGGTGGTCCAGAAGGAATCTGGCCAAGGCAGGCTTCCTACCCTGAGTAAATCCATTAAATGTTCTAAAACAGATACATGGATTTTAGCTTGAATTCAGGAGAGTCAGGACTGTTGCTAAGGAGCCAGTTGCTTGGATTGGTTTCTAAGGAGTCAGAAGTCAGGAAACAGAGCCATTGAAGAGTGCCCTTGGCTGATGGAAACAGAACACAAATTGCCTTCATTTCCCTGTTGGGTTTTAGCAATTTTCAAAGAGGCCTTGAGGGGAAGGAAAAGGTTAATGAGGGTGTGAAATATATAGCGTATTTGTTAATTTAGATAAGATCATTATACTTCAGTGGTACCAGAAGAGTAGAAGCAAGATCCTTTGGATGTCTGGTCCCCCAGGGAGAAGAGTTTAAAACTGTCCTTGGACATGTGTCAGTTCTCCTGAATCCTTGTTAATAATAGTGGACACACACATTCTCAGCCCAGAGAGAGAGGTGGCCCTGAAATTATATCCACTATCCACAATGGCCCTAGGCCACCAATTATAGGAAACTCAAAATGCCTTAGGAGTTTTTATTGATTTTCAGAAGAAAAACTAACCTACAGCACCTGACAGCAGGGCTTCAATTGAGAGCTTGAGAAGTTCTGATAAAAGAGAGAAAGACCACAGGACCAGTGATGACTATTATCATCCACTGGCCCCAATCTATCAATTATCGGGAATCTTAATATTGGGAATTTTATATTGCAGAGTAATATACACAGGTTGGTAAATCACACATTTAAAGCAGATTTTCTTTTTAAAAATTTTTATTTTAAAAAATATATTTATTTTTAAATTTATTTTTTTAATTGTATTTATTTATTTGACTGTGTTGTGTCTTGGTTGCAGCACTCAGGATCTTTCCTCAAGGTGTATGAGTCTAGTTTCTCCCTGACATCATGTAGGATCTTAATTCTCTGACCAGGAATTGAACCTGTGATCCCTGCATTGGGGTCTTGCAGCAGCAGCAGGTGGTGCTAGTGGTAAAGAACCTGCCTGCCAATGCAAGAGGCATAAGAGACAGGTTCGATCCCTGGGTCAGGAAGATCCCCTGGAGGAGAGCATGGTAACCCATTCCAGTATCCTTGCCTGGAGAATCCCATGGACAGGGGAGCATGGCGGGCTAAGTCCTTAGGGTTGCACAGAGTTGGACATGACTGAAGTGACTTAGCATGCATGCACACCCCTGCTTTGGAAGACAGATTCTTAATCTCTGGACCACCAGGGAAGTCTCTAAAGCAGATTTTCTTATAAAGGTTTTTAATAAGGCAGAGAAAACTCACAGACTGCAGGTTCCCAGGGCCTCAGGGAGTCTACAGTGAGACCCATGAGCAGATGTCCGGAGCCTTAGCAGATTGTACAGGGTAGGCCTGTCTGGGCACATAGTCACCCTGTCATGGCCATCAGTACCTCTGTGGAAACCAGCTCCACGGGGTGAGAAAGAAAGAACAAGGTCAAAGAAAGTATCAGCCAGGACTCATCTGAGAATGTGAGGCTGGGTGTCATAGCCAAACCTTAGAAGCTGTGAGAATCACCAACCAGTCCTAAAAGCTTAGGTTTGAAGGGCCTCTTGGGTTAAAGATCAACTGCAGTCCTGGTGCTAAGCATGCTGCAGTGAGTCCCCCACGGTGGCTGTGCTGGCTGATCTGTAATCTAAAGTTATCCTCAATAAAATGTGCTGATGTGCTGGAAAAATATTCTAAAGCACACTTTTAAATGCAAGACAGCTCTTGTTAGTAAGGGAAATACTCTGCTGGCAGAAATGAAGTGAGAACAGGAGTCCCAAGAGATGGAGAACTGCCAGTGCCATCAGCTATTTGGGAAACCTGTTCTTGCCAGGCATCCTAGACCCTCTGTTTTAGCAGCTGGGAGTGCGGGGACCACTCTGTGAAGATGGAGAATAAAGTGGGAAGTCTCACCTATCCAGATAGCAAAGTATTACAAAACCATGGTCCTTAAAGTGAGGTTTCAGTAGAGAGAGAGAGAGAAAGAGGGAAAGGTGGGGAGGGAGGGAGAGAGACAGATCACCCCGTGGGGCAGAATGGTGATCCCAGAGACAGCCCCATGTGCACAGTCAATAGATAGGCACAGCTGAATATCTACATGGAGAACAGCACATACACCTGTCTCATGTCAGTAGCTCGGTGGGATAAAGATTTAACTGTAAGAGCAAAATGTCATACTTTTATAAGTTCATAGAAGAGTAAATCCTTGGGATGTCAGAGCCAGAAAGAATTTCCTCAATTAAAGTTAAAAACACTAAACCAAGTGGAAATAGTGAAGCATCCAATTTCTTAAATTGAGAGCTGCTCTTTGTCTGAAGACCTCACAGAAGAAGTGGGGGAAAGTGCTGCATGGACAGAGAGTAATGGATTGGGAAAAAAAAGAACAAGAGAGAGAAATACACATCATTAATAAAATGAGAAGACAGTTCCAAAGGGGAAAATTGGTAAAAACACAGATTGGCAATTCACAGATGAGGAAACACAAATGGCCAAGAACCATTAAGGAAAGCTCAATCTCATTTATTAGCAAGGAAATGCAAGAATGCATTTTATCACATTCAAGCCAGTTGGCACAGTTAAGATATTTGATCACACCCACTGTTTGGCAAGGCTGTGGAACAACACGGAAAGGAACTGTTACAAATAGCTGTTAGGGTAGAAATTATGGCAATTTGACTTTATCCAGTAAAGTCAAGCCCTGCTCACCTATGCTGGTCAAATTCTTGTCCAGTACCTCAGGACATGTGTTCAAGAATCTTCCTGGCAGCATCTCGCTGACAACAAAACCCTGAAGACAACCTGAATGTCTGTCCATAGTAGAAGGAACAGATGACCTCAGGGCAGGGGTTTCCTTGGTTTATGCAAGGGTAGGGCACCAGTGGGAACACTTGCAGGTTAATGATGTGTTTCTCAAACTGGCTGGTTGGCATGTGGATTTTATTTTATTTCTAGGCTGGAAGCTTGCAGTACTTCAGTCCATGGGGTCACAAACAGTCAGACACGGCTTAGCAACTGGACCCAGCAACTGAACAACAACAACAACACTATGTGCAATATATACTGTAGTTGTATGTGTCAAACATTCTATGGCTTAAAACCTCATTTATAGAGATCCAATCTAAGTGACAAATAGATTCAAGGGATTAGATCTGATAGACCCGAGTGCCTGAAGAACTATGGATGGAGGTTTGTGACATTGTACAGGAGACAGGGATGAAGACCACTCCCAAGAAAAAGAAATGCAAAAAGGCAAACTGGTTGTCTGAGGAGGCCTTACAAATAGCTGAGAAAAGAAAATAAGTTAAAGGCAAAGGAGAAAAGGAAGGATATACCCATTTGAATGCAGAGTTCCAAAGAATAGCAAGGAGAGATAAGAAAGCCTTCCTCAGCGATCAATGCAAAGAAGTAGAGGAAAACAGTAGAATGGGAAAGACTATTAGAGATACCAAGGGAACATTTCAAGCAAAGATGGGCACAATAAAGGACAGAAATATTATGGACCTAACAGAAGCAGAAGACATTAAGAAGAGGGGGCAAGAATACACAGAAGAACTGTGCAAAAAAGATCTTCATGACCTAGATAACCATGATGGTGTGATCACTCACCTAGAGCCAGACATCTTGGAATGGGAAGTCAAGTGGGCCTTAGGAAGTGTCACTATGAACAAAGCCAGTGGAGGTGATGCAATTCCAGTTGAGCTATTTCGAATGCTAAAAGTTGATGCTGTGAAAGTGCTGCACTCAATATGCCAGCAAATTAGGAAAACTGAACAGTGGCCACATGACTGGAAAAGGTCAGTTTTCATTCCAATCCCAAAGAAAGGCAATGCCAAAAAATGTTCAAACTACTGTACAATTGTACTCATTTCACAGGCTGGCAAGTAATGCTCAAAATTCTCCAAGCCAGGCTTCAACAGTATGTGAATAGTGAACTTCCAGATGTTCAAGTTGGATTTATAAAAGGCAGAGGAACCAGAGATCAAATTGCCAACATCTGCTGGGTCATCAAAAAAGCAAGAAGTTTCCAGAAAAGCACCTACTTTTGCTTTATTAACTACGCCAAAGCCTTTGACTATGTGGATCACAACCAACTGGAAAATTCTTAAAGAGAGGGGAATAGCAGACCACCTGACCTGTCTCCTGAGAAATCTGTATGCAGGTCAAGAAGCAACAGTTAGAACTGGACATGGAACAACAGACTGGTTCCAAATTGGGAAAGGAGTACATCAAGGCTGTTTATTGTCACTCTGCTTATTTAACTTATATGCAGAGTACATCATGCAAAATGTCAGGCTGGATGGAGCACAAGCTGGAATCAAGATTGCAGGGAGAAATATCAGTTCAGTTCAGTCACTCAGTCGTGTCCAACTCTTTGCGACCCCATGGACTGCAGCATGTCAGGCCTCCCTGTCCATCACCAACTCCCAGAGTTTACTCAAACTCATGTCCATTGAGTCGGTGATGCCATCCAACCATCTCATCCTCTGTCGTCCCCTTCTCCTCAAGATTGCCAGGAGAAGTATCAATAATCTCAAATATGCAGATGATACCACCCTTGTGGCAGAAAGCAAAGAGGAACTAAAGAGCCTCTTCATGAAAGTGAAAGAGGAGAGTGAAAAAGTTGGCTTACAACTCAACATTCAGAAAACTAAGATCATGACATCTGGTCCCATCACTTCATAGCAAATAGATGGGGGAACAATGGAAACAATGACAGACTTTTTGGGGGGTGGGCTCCAAAATCACTGCAGATGGTGACTGCAGCCATGAAATTAAAAGACGCTTGCTCCTTGGAAGAAAAGCTATGACCAACTTGGACAGCATGTTAAAAAGCAGACATTACTTTACCAACAAAGGTCCGTCTAGTCAAAGCTATGGTTTGTCCAGTAGTCATGTATGGATGTGAGAGATGGACTATAAAGAAAGCTGAGCACTGAAGAATTGATGCTGTGGTGTTGGAGAAGACTTTTAAGAGTCCCTTGGACTGCAAGGAGATCCAGCCAGTCAATCCTAAAGGAAATCAGTCCTGAATGTTCATTGGAAGGACTGATGCTGAAGCTGAAACTCTAATACTTTGGCCACCTGATGCGAAAAACTGACTCATTTGAAATGATCCTGATGCTGGGAAAGACTGAAGGCAGGAGGAGAAGGGGACGACAGAGGATGAGATGGTTGGATGGCATCATCGGCTCGATGGACATGAGTTTGAGCAAGCTCCGGGAGTTGGTGAAGTACAGGGCAGCTGGGCGTGCTGAAGTCCATGGAGTCGAAAAAAGTCAGACAAGACTGAGTGACTGAACTGAATCTAAGCTTATCACTGGGGAGTGCAAGGTATCTTCGCCCAGGTGAAGGTATCCTTGCAGTGGAAGCCAGGTCCAAGCAGGGCTCAGCAACGTTTTGCCCCCTGGAATTATCCTCTTTGGAACCAGACTGTTTTCCCTGGTGTGTTCTTGTGCTGATGGTTGACATCACACACTGTCTCCAAGCCCACTGTCCCTGGGGTCAGAGCACAGGTGACTCTTGCCCAGTCCCCTCTGAGATGTACTGACTGTGGGGGCCTGATGAGGATCCAGAAACCCAAGTTCCCTCCCACACCCAAGCAGACCCACCACCAGTGGATTTTCTCTGAAAGACTCCGGCTAGGAAGCCTGGGGAGCCTTCCCCGGACAGATGGGACAGTGGAGTCAGCCTCCAGTTCCTCTAGGACTGTGCTCTCTGCAGATGTTATGGAGCCCAGGTCTGGCAGCTTGCTTCTCGGAAGTCAGTTCTCAAGAGAAAAGTGTTGGTAGGAAATGAAAGGTTGCTTCATTTTGGAGCCTGGTAACCAGGGGAGAAGGTGGACTCCTGTTGTAGAGAACCAGCTCCCACTTGCTGTTCAGAGGACAGGAGCTTTTGAGGGGGAGTGTCCGGGTTGTCCAGGCAGAGAGGGAGCAGGCTGCCACAGTCAGCTCTGACAGTCATATTGAAATCCATGATGCGGTGTACTTTTGGTCATTTTGGTTAAGTACAATTAATCTCTAGTTCCGGAGTTTGTTTCCACTTCTTTGAGGCCAGTTCTTGCAATTGTGCCAAGTAGAGCAGCTTATATCATGGCTTCAGTTCGGTCATCATGTGGTCATATTCTTCCATCTGATGGGGGCTTCAGGATCTGTAAAACAGCCCACAGGATATGGCTCAGAATGCGACCTCTGGTTCTTGAGGAGGAACTAAAGGTCCTTGTCTTTGATACATGACTAATTTACTGTATTTTGTCTTGTGTAAAGGCTTAGAGTGCAAAGTATAGTAAGTTTTAACGCCAAGGTGTTGCTTACACAGGGGCAGCTCTGTGAGCTCCGCTCCCTACCCCGCCCCAAGACCCAGCCAGGAGGTGAGCAGCCTGCCCAGCCCGGGAGGATGGTGATCGCTCATGGGGCTGCTTCTCCATCTCCAGTAGTCCTCCAGAGAGCCAGAGTGGCTGGGATGGGGCCTCTCATCCTCACGGAGGAGGCTCTTGGACGTGGCAGAGAATTTCTTCTGTGGAGACAAAAAGACTAAAAGGGAGAAAAAGCTGTGATGGGCTGGCGTTGCTATGCTCTCTGCTGACTCCCCAGTTTGTTTATTTTTCTTCTGTTCCAAGTATCTCTTCAGTCCTTGCCTTCTCTCAACATATACACGCACACACACATGCATGCACGCACAAAGCCTGCAGAGGCAGATATAAATCACTCACCTTAAAGAGAAAAAGCACAAAAAATTCTTGACTCTTGCGTTAAAATTCTCTCCCTGGGCCAAGAAGGGGGACGAAGGGAACTCTTTAAGCCTGAATGTCTGAGAACTTCTTGGGTGTGCATGTCCACATGTTCTCACCGCCTGACCCCTGAAGGGTCAATGGGGCCCTTGGAGGCCTGGCTGTCCCCTTCTTCTGCTGTGATTCTGGCTGTCCTGACCCCACTCGAGCTTCAGAGAAACCATTTTCTTCTCCTTTATGTCTCTCTCTTCTTAGAGTTTCTCACAAAACAGACTTCCCCTGCCCCCACCCATGAGAGGCTTAGAACATTCCACTCCCATCTCCAGCCCTTAGAACATGCCCCTCATTCCCATAGCCCAACACCGTGGAGCTTTGGTTTCCCTTTAACTTTTCTCCTGTCTATAGCCCACCTCTCCCTGAGAACTAAAACATCATTTGTGAAATCTGAGGTGCCGATCACGTGGCTTGTATAAACATGCCTTCTCTGATGTCTATGTCCCCCTGGGCTCGGAGCTTCATGGCCTCATCACCCGGTGTGACTCCCAGGCAAGGCTACTGGATCCAAGGCTGCTGAGGAAGATAACTGGCAGGGTTACCATTTGCCAGATAAGAAACTAAGACGCGATTTCCCGGTTGCTTCCCCACAGGGCTCCGTGCCAACGCTCCCTGGTACAAAGAGTGGAGAGAGGGGACCGCACTTCACAGGGGCTTTCATGGGGAGAATCAGGAAGGAGACTCCAAAGCTTGGAGGGACAAGAGTCCACCCCAGTTCAGCGAGGCATCTGAGAGATAGTCATGCATCCCAAGGTCTGTCGCATTCATGATGGACCACGTGACAGAGTAGCTGCCCGCTTCTCTGAAGGCTAATGATAAGTGTGCAATATTAACGCCCAGTGGAGGGAATGAATTACAGAAAACTGCAGTCTCTATCCCCCAAGGTTGCCACTGGCTTCCCCACTCTCCTCCTCGAAACAAAACTACGACAAAAATACATGGCAAAGAATGGACTTTGCTGAGCTCTTATCTTTAAAGATTGGTTTGCAGCAGGGGGCTTCAGAAACTCCAGGAACTCCTTCATGCCTTGTCTGGCAGGCCTGGGGGTTCCTTTAATACTGAATGCACATCTGCCCTCCTGCGTGTTGCCTGATGGTCCCCATTTTGCCTTCTGAGGCAGCTCAGAACCCATCAACAACTTTCTGTACATGACAGCCCTTCTGTAACTGAATCTTTTTTAAGGCCCATGAATATTTTCTTTCTTTTGGATTCTTTCTATTATTATTATCATTATCATTATTATCTTGGTCTCCTGGCATGTGAGATCTCAGTTCCCAGACCAGGGATTGAACCTGTGTTCAGTGCAATGGAAGCGTGGAAGTCCTAACCATTGGACCTCCAGAGAATTCCCCTGCCTAAAGGTGGAGCTGCCCCTGCCCCTGGCTCTAGCACCGCTTGAACCAGAGATATTCCCTTCCTGCTCAGATCACCTGCTGTCACCCCAGCAGCCACAGAGCACCCAGTCATGCTCTGAGTATCTCCTGATTTCAGACTTTCAGGGTGCAGTTCTCATTCCTGCTTCCTTGGTGGCTCAGTTGGTAAAGAATCCGCCTGCAATGCGGGAGACGTGGGTTGGATCTCTGGGTTGGGAAGATCCCTTGGGGAAGAGAAAGGCTACCCACTCCAGTATTCTGGCCTGGAGAATCCCATGGACTCTATAGTCCTTGGGGTCTCAAAGAGTCAGACACAACTGAGCGACTTGACTTTCACTTTCTCACCCCTGCTGGATGCCACCTTTTGGGTTTGAACTTATTTTTGCTGCTGCAGGGAAATCATTACAAGCTTCGAATCAGACTTGGACTTTTTATCTTCTGTCTTACTACCACCAAGGAAGCTTTTGGGAAAAGGGCATCTGGGAACCTTGAGACCATGAGTGCAGTCCCGAAGCAGCCCCACAGTCCAGGAGTCACAACATGGCTGTGGAAACAGAGGCAGAGGAATCACAAAAGCTGTCGTGTCCCCCTGGCTATCATGCTATATATATATAGCATGGCAAATATATATAGGAGGGAGGTGTATATGGACATTTAACCTGTAGTTTTGAGTCAATTCTATAGTATTTTGGATACTACATTGCATTTGATTATTGGATTTTGAGTACATAATCTATTCATTGTTAGCTCGATTCCTATTAAGAATTTATATAACTTAGCTAGGGTCATTCCACATTTTATTTTTCTGATACATTATCTCATAGTCTTTGCTTGACTTGTGTATTAACTTCAAGTTCATGGCTCCTCCTCTACAACTTTTCTCCTCAATTTCACTTTATTCCTTCTATCTTCACATAGCTACTTCATTCACATTATGAATAATCAAATGTCTTGTTACTGTTGGAATTTATTTACAAAATTCCTTAGTTGCAACTTTTCAAAGTTTAGTAATAATTTTCTCATTGTATTTTGGCATCTGGTATTGCAGAAAAAAAACTATCTGAGGATGTTATGATGTCTATATTTTGTGATTAATTCCTTTTTAAAACTCAGGCTTTTTAATTATTGGTATTTTTAAATTTTTAAAAAAATTTTTTTCTTTTAGTAAAAGTAGCTCAAATATGTTGTCAAAAAGAAAAAAAGAAAATCCTGCATGAGATGGACGCAGAATACCCTGAGGCAGATGGTGAGGAGACAGCCTCAGGACATAAGGCTGGAATGGACAGGTGAGCATCCAGCCTCCTAGCCTCCAAGGGGAGCCATCCATGTCCCACACCTTATTCCCTCACAGAATGGAGCCAGGGGCTCACAGCTGTGACTCCTCACGGCCTGCCAGTCTGTCTTCTTGGGATTGCCTTCCACATGCACCCACCTTCCTGTCTCAGGTTCTGCTTCTGGGGGAACCCAGACTAAGACATGCACCTTCTAAATGAAGGCCTAGGTAACTAAGTGGACATAAGGGTAAAAGGAACATGCTTCTGAATGCCAGGATGCTCCAAAGAGACAGGTTCCTGAATTCCAATATCTACAACTACTACATTTTCAGTGTAGAGAAGCCTCTAAATTTTTTTAAAAATGGATTGATTTACTGATTGAGGTAAGCATTAGTTCATAACATTTCAGAAGAGTCATGTGCACACTGTATTTCTACTTCTGTGGACACTGCGCTGTTCTCACGCCCACAATGTAGTTTCCATACAGGAGCAGACAGTTGACCCCCTGTACCCATTTCGCCCTTCCAGCCCCCCTTCCCTCTGGGAACCACTACTCAGTTCTCTGTTATCCACCTGTTTGCTTTTGTTTGGTTTGACTTGCTCATCGATTGGGGTTTTTGTTTGTTGGTTTTTTGTATTCCACGTACGCCCTGAGGGACAGGACCTGTGAGAAACACAGTCTGTTCACAATTCATATAATAGGCAAAAGGGACAGACACCCATATCAGAACTCACATCAGAGACATGAGTCTCAGCATTTCCATTCTCTGTTCCTTCATGAACTTACTCCATAGAAATGCTCCCCATGTAATGTGAAGTGAAAAAAAGCAACTTGTGTGACCCTCATTTTGTGAGACAATTTGCATTAAAGATAAGTTATCATATTTATGTGTCTATTTATACATTCATAGAGCACTGAGTTCCACGCATTAGGTTTGATATTATATGAGCATTTTTTTCTCTGTAAATATTTAGAGAGCATTCATTGCTCTTAACAGACATGTTATCAATTATATGTAAACATGGAAGGATGCCAGAAGAAAATACAAGAACATGGTAACCATGGTCGTGGGATTATTAATAATGTTTCCTTACTCCTCCTTTGTATATTTTCAGGAATTTCCAAACGCTAACAAGAATTGTTTTATGACTTAGCAAAAATCAGCAGGGTATTTCAAATCTCCTTTGTAGCAAGAATCTTTACAGAAATTCCAGAGTCGGTGAGGACCCAAACTCACACAACAGAGAGGTTTGATCTTGAAAAATGAAACAGACTCCAGCCATTCTAGGAAGGTGCCTTGCAGCACTCAACACAGCATCCTCCCCAAGGTACACCGTCCCCAGCTTTCTACTGGTGAATATCCGTGATTTTGCTAGGTCCTTCCGCCAAGACATACAGAAATTTACTCTGCATTTGGCTCAAACATCTTTCTACATTTGAACAGGGCTGAAATTACTAGAAAAATCAGTCAAAATGCATCAGCACCAGGCCATATGCCTACAGTCAGCCCATTTCTCACCAGTTCACGTCTTCCAACACAGCTCAGGTGGGTGTAAACCGCTTGTCCAAAGAAGGCACTAATAAGTGGGCTGGTCTCAGGGGCTCACAGATGGAAGGAGTGGCTTCAGGAACTCCCACATCTCTCCCCAAGTTCCCATTTATCTCTGATGGTTGCTGACTCACCACCCCTCAACTTGGTGGTTTCAATCAGAACTACCATAGTGTCTGTGGGTGGTTCTGACTCAGGAGATCCTCTGGCTGTAGTTAGTCATCGGCTGGAGCTGGAACACACTGGGGGAGCCTGGGCGCAGGAGCAGGGTGCTGGAGCAGTGCAGCTGGATATCTTCTCCCACCCCGTCTCTGTTCATGTAGCTGCAGGGTGGCCACGCGTGACCTCTACACGGTGGATGACGGGGCGCCTTCCAGTGTGGTGGCCTCAGGGTTCCAGCAGCAAGGAGGAGATTGAATCCCTTTCCATGGCCTGGCCTCAGAAGTCACATCACCTCTGTACACTCTAATGGCCGAAGTAGTCACTGAAGACTTCCCAATGCTAGAGAGTGGAACATAGCTCCATATCTAGACAGGGTGAGTGTCAAGGTCACCTTCAAGAAGAGCCTGAGCCTTGGGAGAAGCTGCCGTGGGGAAATGGAGATCCCTTTTCTGTAACCCTCCTACCCCAATTTCCTCCTCATCTTCTGAGACCCAGCTGCATAGGGATTCTCTTTGTAGGGCAGCCTTCTTGAACATTCTCTCCAGCGATAGGGCTTGCTCCTTGGACCCCCTGTGTGCCATCTTGCACAAGCTGATTGCTCATGAGCCTCTTTGTACTGGGGGAGTCCTCTCTGTCTCCCCAGCAATCTTGTAAACTTCAGGTTCGTTCATTTTCTGTTCCTTGTGTTACCTATTCAACAATGTTTAAAATGACATTTTCCAAACTCTTTACCAGCATGGGTAGTGTAAAAGCCCTTTTTGGACACTTTTCCTGATCTTTACTACAATGTGTTACTTGCTGAGATTGTCCCTGACTCCATAGGAAAAGTAAGAAAGAAAGTCTTATATAGATGAAAGAAGATAAACTAGAAGAAGTGTGAGGAAAAAGAAAATCCAAGATTCTGCACAAAACTGATTTTTTTTACTCTCAAGTAAAATTCCAAATTTTGAACAACTGTGGTCGGTACCAAAGACATAGATCATAATGTTAGCAGGACAATATGAAATTACCTTACTTAAAGGGACACAAAATCCTCCTCTCTGTTCTTTTTAATACTGGGCCTACTTCATCTTTCACTTGTCTTTACACTGATTGAAAATAAATAAAATTCCCCTTAACAACCTGTTTTTTTTCTTTTTGATGTTTCAAAAACAAAACTTTTTTTAAAAAACTACAAACTTTTTTTTTTTAGTGTGGACCATTCTTTTGAAAGTCTTTATTGAATTCTTACAACACTGCTTTTGTTTTATGTTTTCCTTTTTTGGCTGAGAGACATGTGGGATCTTAACTCCCTGACGGGAATCGAACCCACCACATTGGAAGGTGAAGTCTTAACCACTGACCACCAGAGAGGCCCGGAGCAAATCTTGTTGATTACATAACCACTGCGAAAATAAAAGAATACTCGCCTGCTTGTAACTGGAAATATTTATGTTTAGAAGAATCGTTTTCATGGGAATGACAAGACATTCTAATCCAAGGAAAGGTTATGAAATTGGCTTCCTTTTCCTTGCCTTACATGATGTGTATATATATATATATATTTTTTTTTTCATCTTTTTCTCATCATTAATAATGGTGGTAGGAATTTCTAATCCGTGGGCTTTCTGATTAATTGCACACTGCAAATGAAACTATATTAAACATCCTTCATCATAAGAACTCATCTAAAGAAAATTTGATTCTTCCTTGGTAATCCAGAAAGGTTCATGATTAATAATGACCATTATAGGTTTCAAATATGTTTGGTTATTTGAACAATGACTTGGGCTCTGGATAAGTTGTTTCTAGTTGATGGATCACTGAAAAATCATAAATGATGTATTTTTCCAATTTTGGTCTGCTGAAAGATCATGTATTATTTATAGGTTGTCTTTGATTAGACATGTTTTGTAAGATTCACAGCATATTTCCCTTTAGGTTTTCATGGTGGTTTTCAGTGACGGGCCTGATTTGTACTTACCATAAGCATTATATTGTTATCATTCACACTAGGAAGAGAAAGGAATTAGGAGCAAAAGGGGTCTTTTTACTAACCCACACCTAATAAGTCTAATTTCTTCCCACGTCTTTCACAGCCAGTGGTGTTTTCTCTGATCTTGATGTTAGTATCAGACCCATGGTTCCTTGAACTGTCCAAATCAGTAAGGTCAGGCAGTCCTGATTTCTCTTTCCATGATTGGAGTTCATCTCTAATGCTGTTCGTCTCCTCAGCCAAGCTTCAAAGTGAAAGTGTCCATCTTCATTCACAGTGGAGAAAACCACTTAGTTTTTAAGAATCATGGTGGACAACCAGGGTCTTCATCTTTCCCTGGAGCCACATGTAGAAGGAATGATGACCCCAAGAGTGACCCCTCCCATGGGCAGGCCCAGATTTGGGCTAAAATCTCTGAAATGTTCTGAATGGATGAAGCACTAAAATGGTTTGCCATCATGATTTTATTCCTGGTAAAAGTGCAAGAACATGTCAAGCAGTGCCTCTGCAGGAAAGGAAATTCTGGCCATTTCCCCGCTCCCCACCCATGCAAGCAAGGCCGGGGCATAAGCCGTCAGGCAGGCTCTGAGACGTGTGTCAGCTCGACTTCCTGGAATGACAGACCAGAGGTGGCCCTGCTGCCAGGCCCATGACTCCAAGCCCAGGGATGTCCTGCACTCACACCGTGTGTGCTTGGGCTGCCCATGAAGCCCTGAGTGCTGCACGCTCCCTACCATGTGTGTCTCATTGAGCTCTGCTGTTGACAGGCAGCATCCCACCCCCACCAGCCCATCATGGATCCAGGCAGGACACCTTCCTGGACGGCATCAGCCTCAGGTGAGGAAACAGAACAGCTGAGTTTCAGAAACCTCCCTCATCCACAGCTGTGTGTCTGATGGTGAGGGTCTCTGGGGCTCAGGGAGGATGAGAAAGTTGTATTCCCCTCTGTTCCTGGAGGCTGTTTCTGCTGGGCGTCAGCACAGCCCCACTCCTCTCTGTCCCAGTGATGTCAAGTCCCAATCCCATCCCCAGAGCCTACCCTCAGCTCTTGTCAACACAGCAGCAGAGAGTGATGTTGTTATCATGATAACTAAAATTAGCTCTCATTTTCATGAAGGAAATAATCCCCAAGCTTTGGCACTTTTTGTATTGGTTATAATCGCTTTTGACACGTTTCCCATCTGATTGGAAGTGCAGGTGTGGGATGGGATCTGTGCCCCGCTCGGCTGGCTTGGGTCAGTGCCAGGAGCCAGCTTTGCAAGAGAAGGGCCCAGCACTCTATTTAGTCATACAAATTGCCAATTGCTGTTAGAAACCCAGGATTGTGCAAGGTAAAGGCTACAGAGATTAAACAGAATATATTCTGATATTTTCATGAAAACAATAAGAAAGGTCCTCGGGCGCTGTGACGTGTGAAAGTCGCTCAGTCGGTTCTGACTCTTTGCGAGACCATGGATTATACAATCCATGGAATTCTCCAGGCCAGAATACTGGAGTGAGTAGCCTTTTCCTTCTCCAGGGGATCTTCCCAAACCAGGGATTGAACCCAGATCTCCCACATTGCAGGCGGATTCTTTACCAGCTGAGCACAAGGGAAGCCCAAGAATACTGGAGTGGGTAGCCTATCCCTTCTCCAGCAGATCTTCCTGACCCAAGAATCAAATCGGGGTCTCCTGTATTGCAGGCGGATTCTTTACCAACTGAGCTATCAGGGAAGCCCTCCTTGCGTGCTGGGATCTCCCCAAAAGCACAAGGAAGAGGAGGACAGCTACAAAGCCGCACTGCTTCTTACATGCATCCATCCGTCCAACCTCAGCATCTGAGAGTCATCTTTGGCTTTTCCCTCCCTTTCCTCCCCTAAATACAATCATCTGTGTCCTGCCATCGTGTCTTTTGTGAATTCTGTCCCGTCCAGTTCTCCAGTCCCTGTTCTCACTGCCTTTCAGACCCTCACTCACTCTCGTACTTCCACTCTGAGGTATTTGTCACCTGCTCTTCGACCAGCACCTCCATCTGCTTCCACCCACCCTGCATCCTGCCCTGCATCCAGCTCCCAGACTGGACTCCTCCACACATCCCTACACATGCTTCTTCTATAAAAGGAGGCTGTCCTGATCTAGAGGTGGATGGAGAAGAGGCAGTCAGAGTACGCAGTATGAATGCTGTGACAGCAGACCCTGTCTTGTCCCCGCAGGCCCCTGTGTGGGCAGTTTCCTACCGTCAGCCTCAGCATCTCGGCCCAGGGCAGCCCTGGGTGAGGAGGAGCTTCACTCAAGGGCAGGGGAGGCCGGGAGCACCAGGGACCAGTGAGCCGTGATGTGAGGAGATGCAGAAAGCGCCTCAGCTTCTCAGTGCTTAGAGAGGTGCTCTATGCTTCTTTCTGAGTCTCCATTGGGAACTGGTCCATCTATCCCCAGCAGTGACCTGTGTGAGGACACCCCTGTGTAAAGTACAGTAAGTTCTCGACATAGGAATAAATTCTGTTCCAAGAGTGCGTTCATGAGTCCAATTTGTTCGTAAGTCCAACAAAGTTAGCCTAGGTACCCAACTAACACAATTGGCTATGTACCTCTGCTTTTACACTTGCTTCCAGACATCATGGGCTTGAAATAAAGATACTACTGTACTCTATACAGTGTTGTAAAGTACACAGAAGCACAACCACTTGTAGAGGGTGCACACATGTGACAATGTACACCAGACACGTGAACTAATTTACATACTTGAACATACGAACACACACTCTGATCTTGAAAAGTTCACAACTTGAAAGTTCATATGTAGGGGACTTACTGTATCAGAATACAGAGTAATACATTTTGCAGTAGTTATTGGTTCAAAGTTATCATTGGTGCCAAACACTGGGCTGAATTTGGGTGACTTAAGGATGAGGGAGAAGAGAAATCTCTGCAGAGACTGAGGATGGGGAGTCAGGGCCCTGGGGGAAGCCTGGGGGCAAGGACAGGGAGAGGGCCATGGGCTTGAAGGGGAGGGGGTGACCCGCAGCGCCTCATGGACCCAAGGAGGCTCCTGTCTGTAGGTTTTCTGGGTAGATAAAAATGTTCATCGCCTTTCTAGCCTCTTGGCCTCACCTTTACCATCCTCTACTCTGTTTCCTGTTTCAGTCTGTTCCTCACATGCTAGACTTCTGACTTCTGCCCAGAAAGATCATTTACTTAGGTGATGAAGTCTGGACAGATGTCCAGGGCTCACTAGCCAGCATGTCATTGCACCTGCAATGGTCTGGTTGACTTTCCCATGAGCAGCTCTACCCAGCCCTCACCGTCTCACAAGCTCCCAGGGAACAATCCCCTAAATGTATGTTTTCCTCTCTTTCCTGATTGATCTATTAAGATTAAACTCAATGGTTCATTTCCCATAACCATCAGCACTACTGACAATTGCTGCGGTAACTTGTTACAACAGTGACTACTATTATAATTAAAATCACCATGGAAACAATGGGGCCCACACAGGTAATGCCAGGGTCGGGTGGGGAGGGCAGAACCAAAGTGGGATGTATCTCAGATTGACCACTGTCCGGCCGTTGCTTTCCCGTTTATGAAGTCAGCAGGGACCGCTTGCCAAAACAACTCCTGTCACAGAGAACTATGAGTTAGTTGACCTTCACCCTTTTCTCCGTCTCCTCCTACAGACTTCCTGGTAGGTCACACTGATTCCTGACATTTGCCTGACCTGGTTTGTGACTTTACAGCACACAGTTTAAACAGTTAATTTCCAAAATGGTCCTTAATTCACCTGCACAGCCAGCATAAGTCTGACTTTCGGATGAACTCAGTCCTGGGTGATGCAAATGTCTTTTCATTGTCTGAGCAACTGACCTCATGAGGGCAAGAATAAAGAAGAGTATGCTTGGCAGGATTTATTTATTCAAAATTACTGTTGGTTCCTGACAATGACTCCATCTGGGGTCGGTCGGGCTAGGGGATAAATATGAATACAATCTCTCTGTGTCCTCAAGGAACTCATTCACTGCAGTGGAAGACAGAGATTTATTTAAAATTGTTCAATACAGTACAATCTGTGCTACAGTAGAGTTTTGCATACACATTTTTGAGGGAAGATACCAAAGTGTTATCCAATTATTAATAACAAATGCCATAATTTTAAATAAGAAATCATTAGACATTTAACAAATTTCAGTATGGAACCAGCTAACTGTTTTTGGTAAGTTCTTCTAACTTGTCTACCATTATTTGTTGTTATTCTTTAGTCACTCAGTTGTGTCCAGCTCTTTGCGACCCCGTGAACTGTATGAAGCCCACCAGCCTCCTCTGTCCATGGGATTTCCCAGGCAAGAATGCTGGAGCGGATTGCCATTTCCTCCTCCAGGGGATCTTCCTGATCCAGGGATCAAACCTGCTGCATCTCCTGCATTGGCAGGTGGACTCTACCACTGAGGCACATTTGTGCAAAAAACAGTATGGTATTCTTTGGAATAAAATTTTCAGTGATAAATTAATCCCTAAGAAACATAAAGTAAATAACAGTTCAAAATAAAAATAAACTGCATTTTAGGTTGATTCAATAATAATTGCTTTAAAAATCAAATGCATATGGAAAACATCAAAGCTATCTGATCCTGGGATGCCACCATGCTGCAACTCATCCCCTCAAGCTCCCAGGCAAGAAATCTGAATGATGTTTTGTTTACTACAGTTGTCCCTTGGAGTCCACAGGGGACTAATTCCACAGGTGCTGATCCCTTACATAAAATGGCATAGAATTTGCATATACATCCTTCCATATACTTTAAATCATCCATAAATTATTTATAACACCTAATATAACATCATGCTACATAATTAGCTGCCAGTGCGTGGTGAATTCAAGTTTTGAATTTTGGAACCCAGAATTTTTTTTTTTCAAAGTTTTTGATCTCCCATCGGTTGATTCTGCATATGAAGAGCCTGTGGATATGGAGGGCCAAGTGTAGTCTATACTCACTCCCAATTTCTGTATCAATACTGTTGGTTCTATTTCCTAAACATTGTGCTAGTCCATCTCTACTTCTCAGTCATCACAGCTCTTGCCAAGGTAAATCCCTCACTGTCTTTCTTTAATATTGCTATATTGGGTCATAACTCAAAGATCTTGAGTTTTTCCACCAACTCATTTTTCACTACATGGACACGGGGTGGTTCACCTAAATCGCAAGCCAATCAAGCCACTTTGTTCTTAAAAACATTTGGTGGCTCCCTATTGCCTGTAAGAATAAGGTTAACAATGAAACCCCATGGCTAGGCCCTAAATGACTCATGGTACTCTTTATACACTTTCTCTTTTGCTGTTTTCTCAGTACAACTTAAACTCCATCCTCACCCAGCTGTTCAACAGTCTTCTAAAACTTCCTGTCTGTATCTCCATGCCTCTATGATCTTTGCTTTTTTTGGAATCCACATCATTTAGGTAAAACCTAGTGGACTGATGTTGAAGCTATAACTCCAATACTTTGGCCACCTCATGCGAAGAGTTGACTCATTGGAAAAGACCCTAATGCTGGGAAGGATTGGGGGCAGGAGGAGAAGGGGATGACAGAGGATGAGATGGTTGGATGGCATCACTGACTCGATGGACACGGGTTTGGGTAAACTCTGGGAGTTGGTGATGGACAGGGAGGCCTGGCGTGCTGCGATTCCTGGGGTCGCAAAGAGTTGGACATGACTGAGTGACTGAACTGAACTGAACTATCTTCTAAGACTTTGCTACTCAAAGAGTGGTCTGCTGACCAGATGCATCACGGCACCTGGAAGGTTGTTAGCAATACAGAGTCTTGAGCTCTCTTCCCCACCCTTGACTCAGAAGCAGCATTTTTACAGCATCCCCAGGGGATCCTCAGACATGCTGAGGATGGAGACACACTGCACTAAGCCATCTCCATCATCAGCTTCCCTGACATATCCTTCATCCTTGTCAGGGACCCACCTCCCAGAGCTCTACCGACTTTGATGTTGCATAGGAGTCATCTGAGCTCTTGAGGGACAAAGGAATGTTATCTGTTCATCTTTATATCCTCAGAACCAAACACTGAGCTCACTGTCTTTCATCCCACAAACAGCTACCAAGCACCTGTGAAGGGCCAGTCACATTGTGAGGTGGTGATGATGCTAATGGTGAAGAGATGGCACAGCCCCTGTTCACAGGCATGAGAACGATATTCATCAAAGACATAGACTTTTGATAACAGTCTTGCCAAGAGAGCTGAGCCCAAAGTGTTGGAATTTAGAGGAGCAGACAAACATGTGCTGACCTTGGGTGGGTCCCAGGGTTCACAGGGACATGATTGTATGTATTCAAGGTCATTGTTGACACATGTAAATACAGAACAGAGAAAACAAAGACGTGGAGTTGGTGATTACATTGTCCATCACAAAGCACACTGTACCTAGAAAATTTCACTCTTGGAAAACTTAGCGTTATAGCTATCAAGCTGCTGGGTCTTTTTTCAAGACCCCTGCCCTCTGACTTTTCATTCTTTAAATACTGCTGCAGTCAGAGAACTCTCTACACCCATGAGCAATTCCTTGCATCTTCAACTAGCTGTAGCAGCCAACTTCTTCCTCAGACTGAGTTGATAAGTCTACCGACATCTACTCTTAACCTCTTGAATGGTCTTGGATAAGTCATGTTCATCATACTCACTGCTTCCCAGCTGGGATACCTTATAAATATGAGTAGCTATGAAGGATGCTTCATCAAGAAGCTAGTGTTGAAGGCAAATGATGTTTTATCCTATTCAGAACCCCTGGAGGACAAGACACAGAGCCAGTCCCCCTGAGAGGCTAGGAAGTTGAGGTATACACCAAAATCCATCCATTATCCTTAAAGGCTGTTTTTAGGGGATGTGTTGATTCTTGGGCACTTCTGGCCTTTCATAAGGCAAAGTGAGCATGTGTCAGAGTCAGAACAAGTGCAGAGCAGAGAGTCTTTACCTACAGAGATTGAGTCCTGAGAGGGTAGGAGCAGGGCCCCAGCAGCACCAGCAGCAGGAGAGATGGAAGAGGGGCACTCAGGTGTGATTGTTCAAAATAAAGACCTTGGCCTCTGGGAAGCAGAAACAGCAAAAAAGTTGATTTTATAGTATTTCTTTCAAGGAAAGATAATAAGTATTCTATAATCTACAAAAATTAGGGTAGAGAGTAGACTTTTTCAGCAGCTGTTGCCAACACAGCTCTAGCTTTCTCTATGGATGCTTTTTTGGAATAGCACCACTCAGCCTAGGTCACTCGAGTGGCAGAGCCAGAGAAGCTGGAGGGATGAAGCCCCTCATCTTTTTTCTCTTCCTAAGGGGGTGCTCCACACCACGACCACCAGATGCCCAGCCCCCAGGTCATGCCAGGTGTCTGAAGTAAGGTTGCTCACAGAAACTGGGGCAGCTTGGAATGCCATGGAATCCATCAGTCAAGAGCGACCTGCACCAGCTCTTGGTCCCAGCACCTCGAGAGAGCTGCCTCCACCCTCCGAGCGCCCCAGGTCTCTCTCAAAGTGTTGCCTTGAGGACAAAGGCAACATAGACACAGAGCCCAGAACTCATGAGAAGTTCCTGCTCTTTTCCATTCAGAAATGCAAAAACTCCCAGGAACACAAAGGCCCTTATGAAGGTCATAGCAGTGGGAGCCCTAAACTCCGCAGAACAGGGAGGCCTTCCCTGTTACCTTTAGGTATGATCTGTTAGAGTGAAGCCCACTGGTTTGCCTCCATTAGGTAGGTAGCTGATTGGTCTCTCCAAACACCCAGGTCGGGACTTCAACTTTCAGTCATGGAGGACCAGAAGTGGGAACAACAGCTGGAAAAGGCAGACATTCTGCTAATTAACTATGAGTCAGAGACAGGATGGAGTAGTGAGAAAATTAGAGGAAGTGGTGATTTTGACTGAGAAGTTACACTGAATTAAATTTAAACTTTTAATAGGGGGTAAAAAAATCTATAAATGTTGGATGACTATATAAGGAAGTATTCAGTTCTGGGTTGTTTTCAGATGCATTCTTTATTCAGGACCCTGTAATAAACTTTGAAAAAAGCAGAGTGGCATGTCTTTGCTGAAACCAGTAAAATCAGTCTAGCCATGAGAGCATTTTCCCAGTCGGTACAACCATGAATCACTACTTTCTCTAAGGACTTAATTAACGTCAAGGCAAAAGCCTCTAATTTCCCCCCTATTTATCATTTGGCAATAAAACCTGTTTACTTACCATGAATGCCAAAGAATAGATTAAGCTGATAAAGAAAAGTATAAGATTAACAAGTGCAATTTACTTGTCAGATGGAGGTATTTTATAGTTTCACCGAGTTGTTCTCTCTAGAGGGAAACTTGTGTGTTGATACTTTGCAACAGAGATGAAACCAGGGCCAGTTCAGAGGTCAGTGTCAGGAAGGTGAAGACCAATCATCTCTGTGGACCAGGGAATGCCCTTCCCACTCCCCTCCCATCACCGGAGAAGAAAGATAAGAAAGGATCTTTCTTACTCGCTCTAAGTTAAACAAAGTTTTAAGTGCGCTTGCTTCAGCATCACATGTACTAAAACTGGAACCAGACAGAGATTAGCATGGCCCCTGAGCAAGGATGACGTGTAAATTCGTTCAACACTCCATTATTTAAAAAAAAGAGTTTTAAATATATTGCTGTAGTAAAGGGAACCCCCCCCCCCACACACACACAATAAAACAATATTACAGTGGCAAAAAGGGAAAAATGGGGAGGTAGGGGTAGTTAGGGAGTTTGGGATGGACATGTGCACACTGCTGTATTTAAAATGGAAAACCAACAAAGACCTACTGTATAGCACAAGGAACTCTGTTCAATGTTATGTGGCAGCCTGGATGGGAGAGGAGTTTGGGTGGGGGGAGGGATACATGTATGTATATGGCCGAGTCCCTTCGCTATTCACCTGAAAACTAGCACAACATTGTTAATCAGCTATACCCTAATACAAAATAACAAGTTTAAGAAAAAGAACCAAATAATTACAATATTATAGGTGGCAAAAATAGAAAAGTGGAGTCTATAGGTGCTATCTATACTTCTTAAATTAAGACATAAATGTACTTATTATTCATAAGTGTGACATGTGAATAATAATGATGACAGCTTGACAAACTAAAAATATACTATAATTCCTCCAAAGTACCGGAAGTCAAACACACATATCCCATAAATATCGAAAAGAAGCGAAAGGGGAAAACAAAGCAAAGAAAGGAAAAGAAATCCCTAGAGCAAATGAATTAGGAAATACAGACTATATTGAAAACAAATCTCCAAAGTGAAGCTAGCAACAAGTAACACATAAACCATCATGTTCGAGTCATACATTCAGATGAAATGACACTAACAAATGCACATCGTTCAACAAACCTATTGGGAGAAAGTCTTGCAGAATGAGGTACGTGTGAAAGAAACTAATAAAATCAGATTGGGCAAAAACTGACCAGGCAAACTCTAACAAAGAGAAAGCTAGGAGTCACAGTAACAATACCAGGCAAGGATAAAGTTAAAGCAAAAAGTGACAAACCTAGCATGAAAAGGGTAATGAATATTAACACATGGCATCACCCACAATGATAATGCAGCTGTATTTTAGGTACTAAATAACAATGGGAAAAAAAGCAATGCATAACTCCAAAGACTTCCCTGGTGTCTTGGGCTTCCCTGGGGGCTCAGTCAGTAAAGAATCTGCCTGCAATTCAGGGGATCAGGGCTCAATCCCTGGGTCAGGAAGATCCCCTGGAGAAGGGAATGGCAACCCACTCCAGTATTCTTGCCTGGAGAATCCCATGGACAAAGGAGCCTGGCGGGCTATAGTCCACAGAGTCACAAGAGTCAGACATGACTTGGTGACTAAACCACCCAGAGACTTATAGAAAAAATTAACAAAACCCAGAAGTAGTATGAGATCTACTCATCCTTATGATATCGTGATTGATCAAGTGGATAAGATTTCTCAATTAATTAAGGCAGTAGAGGTTCTGAAGTCAGTCAGCCTCAGCCCAGATGGGTTTGCTCAAACACAAATCACTGGGTTCCACCCCGGGGTTCTGCTTCAATTGGTCTGGGTGGGCGCTTAAATCCTGTGCAGATGGACATTCAGTAGAGAAAACTATCTGAGCAGAGACGGTGCCCTTTTGAAAGGTGAGGGATTATGAAGACAAGGATGATGCAACAAAGAACTGGTATCAGAAGTCTCCAGGAACTTGCAACATTTAGGCGGTGGGTCCACCAGCCCAGGGGAATCACAGCAGAGCCTTGAGGTGACTGCAGCCCCAGCAGGAAAGCCACCAGCCCTGGGGTTCAGAGGAGAGACATGAGGACAGAGGGGGAATTTTGCCCCCAATCTCTGTTTCCAGGGCTTCCCTGGTGGCTCAGATGGTAAAGAATCTGCCTGCAATGCAGCAGACCTGGGTTTGATCCCTGGGTCGGGAAGATCCTCTGGAGGAGGACATGGCAACCCACTCCAGTGTTCTTGCCTGGAGAATCCCATGAACAGAGGAGCCTGGTGGGCTATAGTCCATGTAATCACAAAGAGTCAGACACAACTGAGTGACTAACACTTTCACTTTCACTCTGTTTCCAAAATGCAGGCTCCTTTGTTACCCACGGGAGTGATGGGGGCAGAATTCCTCATTCCATATGGGTCTGTCCATCTTAGTCTTACCTCTCCTCAGCTTTCTCAGGAGCTAAAAATTTCCTCACAGCCTGCCTTTTATTTCTGCTCCCATTAAAAAAAAAAAATCTCTGTTTGGCCACGTGTCGAGTCCTTTACACACTTCCTTGACTGTGTCCCTGTGAGGGCCATGACCCCCACGTTATCGGTCAGGGATCTGAGGTCAGTGAGATCACCCACCTGAACACAGCATGTGTGGTGGAGGGGCTCAAGCCCCCATTCACCTTGACCCAATGCAAGAGCCACACAACACTCCTCACTCTGCTTCTTGTCTGCTAACCCTCTCTTTCCTTTGCACTCATCTCTTTCTCCCAGCCAGGAAGGGTAGGGCTGCTTAGCATTTTATTTTATTTTTTTTCTCTTTTTCTCCTGGTTCTTTCCCAGGAAGTAGTCAAGTTTATACTAGTCTCCTTCAAGACATCTCCCATGGCCACATTCCTCCGTCTGCTGAAACCACTCCTTCCTCTTGACATTTTGATCTGGATAGAAGGCGGAGGCTGTCATCAGAGAACAGCCAGCTGCTGGTAGCACCAGCGTCCCACACGCCCGTCTGTCCTCACAAGGCCTGCCATGTCCCTGGGGCCTGAGTCTCAGCTTTGAAAGTCTCCAAAAATGGCAGGATCCTTGGCCAGAGACAGGGTTCACCAGTTCTTCCTAATTCTGTAGCTTAGAAATCATTTGCCTTTAAGGTGTCTTTGAGCTTACATGTTGGCTTAATAACTTACAGAGTTTTGAAGACGCCTTGCTCTCATCTCTACCTGCCTTTCCTGTTAAGCAGAAGTCGACTGCAGGGGTGGGGCATGCATCAGACCAAGAAATTTGACCAGACCCTGATTTCAGCACCGTGGGAGCGGACCGGTGGGGGTGGGTGGTCTCCAGGAGTCCTCCCTTGCTAGACTTTCTGATTGTTCACCAATGCCCTCTGGGAATGCAATGCTGGATTCCACACTGAAGTCTGGAAAACTCTGGACTTTAAGGAGACGATCACGTTCCAAAAATTGAGATAGCAAAACAAACAGGATGGAAGAGTCTGAAGGCACTCCCTTGATTTCCAGCTGTTTCCAAAATGTGTTCATTTGAGCAAAACCCCAAACATATAGTGGAAAGCTTATTTCCCTCTAAAAATGTTAAGTACACACATCAAACTAAAAGAAACCATCTCTGTATGAATCGGATTCATTCACACTTAACTACTGCAAAGCTTGGCAAGGAGCAAATGGAATATAAAGAGACTCCTTTTGGTGGCCTGAAGACATCTTCCTTTGCTCCAGGTTGCCTACTAAGAAGGGGAAAGAGGAAAGAGAAAGCTGGACTCCTTGTCTGACTCAACACCTTCCACTGCCAAGATTCTTATCAGCACTAAAGCACAGATAAGAGCAGAAGACACTATCTGTGAATAGGCTATGCATTTGATCTAGAAAAATGGTCCTGACAAACCTATTTGCAGGGCATGAATGGAGATGCAGATATCAAGAGTGGACTTATGGACACAGGGGAGAAAGGAGGGGGTAGCAAATGGAGACAGAAGCCTTGAAACATACATTACACAGGGAGCTCAGCTCGGTCCTCTGAGATGACCTGGAGGGGAGGAATGGTAGTGAGTGGGAGGAAGGCTCAAGAAGGAGGGGATATACGTATATCTATAGCTGATTCACGATGTTGCACAGCAGAAACTAACATAATATTGCAAAGGAATTATATTCCAATATAAACAAGTAAATAAGAAAAGCCTCTGGCACATCCATCACAGCCTTACAAAGAGGCTCTCAGTCCTTCCTTGTCTTGCCTCCAACCATGATTCTGGTTGAGGGGCACTCTGTTTACCCCCCGGATTATTTGAGCATGCAACTCCCTGGTCTTCCTGAGTTCATTTTTGCCCTCTTTAACCTGCTCCCTCCCCAGAATCCTTATGTTTCTTTTTTTTTTTTTTTTAATAAATTTATTTACTTTAGTTGGGTGCTAATTACTTTACAATATTGTAGTGGTTTTGCCATACATTGACATGAATCAGCCATGGATTTACATGTGTTCCCCATCCTGAACCCCCCTCCCACCTCCCTCACCATCCCATCCCTCTGGGTCATCCCATTGCCCCAGCCCTGAGCATTTGTCTCATGCATTGAACCTGGAATGGTGTTCTGTTTCACATATGATAATATACATGTTTCAATGTTATTCTCTCAGATCGTCCCACCCTCACCTTCTCCCTCAGAGTCCATAAAACTGTTCTATGCATCTGTGTCTCTTATTCTGTCTCGCATATAGGGTTATCGTTACCATCTTTCAAATTCCATATATATGCATTAGTATACTGTATTGGTGTTTTTCTTTCTGGCTTACTTCACTCTGTATAATGGGCTCCAGTTTCATCCATCTCAATAGAACTGATTCAAATGTATTCTTTTTAATAGCTGAGTAATATTCCATTGTGTATATGTACCACAGCTTCCTTATCCATTCGTCTGCTGATGGACATCTAGGTTGCTTCCATGTCCTGGCTATTGTAAACAGTGCTGAGATGAACATTGGGGTACATGTGTCTCTTTCAATTCTGGTTTCCTCGGTGTGTATACCTAGCAGTGGGATTGCTGGGTCATATGGCAGTTCTATTCCCAGTTTTTTAAGGAATCTCCACACTGTCCTCCATAGTGGCTGTACTGGTTTGCATTCCCACCAACAGTGTAAGAGGGTTCCCTTTTCTCCACACCCTCTCCAGCATTTATTGCTTGTAGACTTTTGGATAGCAGCCATTCTGACTGGTGTGAAATGGTACCTCACTGTGGTTTTGATTTGCATTTCTCTAATAATGAGTGATGCTGAGCATCTTTTCATGTGTTTATTAGCCATCTGTATGTCTTCTTTGGAGAAATGTCTGTTTCGTTCTTTGGCCCATTTTCTGATTGGGTCGTTTCTGAATGATGTTGTTAATCTTGTAACTGCTCTGTGACTGACTTTTGGCCTCACTCTCACCTGGAAGTCTTACAAACTCTTAGTTACTTTGCATTAAATACCTCCTTCACCCCAGACCGTCTCTTGCACAGCAGCTAGCTATTCTGGGCTTTTTAGAAACTTGCCCTTTCATTTCTCTAACTGGTCTCTTCTTCCCTCACTCTGTTTAAAATCCCATTCTTTTTTTTTTTAATTTATTTATTTTAATTGGAGGCTAATTACTTTACAATATTGTAGTGGTTTTTAAAGAACCACTTTAGGGACTTCTCTGAGGGTTTAGTTGTTAAGACTTCACCCTCTAATGCAGGGGGTGTAGGTTTGATCCCTGGTGGGAGAACTAAGGCCCCACATTCCTTGGGGCCAAAAACCAAAACGCGAAACAGAAGCAATATTGAAACAACTTCAATAAACACTTTAAAAATGGTCTAGATTAAAAAAAAAATTCTTTAAAATAAATAAATGTCCACTTATATAATACTTCCTCTATCCAGTTTTTAACTCATTTTTTTTAAATAAGTTTAGATTTTTACAAGAAAATATAAAAATAGGACAGTAAGTCCCTGAACTATGACCCCAGCCTCCACTATTGCCAACAGTTTTACATAACCATCCTGCAAGTATCAAAACCAAGAAATTCACATGAGTTCAGTTCAGTTCGGTCGCTCAGTCATGTCCGACTCTTTGCGACCACCTGGACTGCAGCTTGCTAGGCCTCCCTATCCATCACCAACTCCTGGAGCTTGCTCAAACTCACGTCCATTGAGTCGGTAACCATCTCATCCTCTGTTGTCCCCTTCTCCTTCTGCCTTCAATCTTTCCCAGCATCACAGTTTTTTCCAGGGAGTCAGTTCTTTACATCAGGTGGCCAAAGTATTGGAGTTTTCAGCTTCAGCATCAGTCCTTCCAATGAATATTCAGGACTGATTTCCTTTAGGATTGACTGGTTGGATCTTCTTGCAGTCCAAGGGACTCTCAAGAGTCTTCCCCAACACCACAGTTCAAAAGCATCAATTCTTCAGCGCTCAGCTTTCTTCACAGTCCAACTCTCACATCCATACATGACTAGTGGGAAAACCATAGCTTTGACTAGACGGACCTTTATCTCTGCTTTTTAATATGCACACAGATTTCTCAGGAGGCAGGTCAGGTGGTCTGGTATTCCCATCTTTTTAAGAATTTTCCAGTTTGCTGTGATCCACACAGTCAAAGGTTTTGGCGTAGTCAATAAAGCAGAAGTAGATGTTTTTCTGGAACCCTCTTGCTTTTTTGATGATCCAGCAGATGTTGGTAATTTGATCTCTGGTTCTTCTGCCTTTTCTAAACCCAGCTTAAACATCTGGAAGTTCACGGTTCATGTATTGTTGAAACCTGGCTTGGAGAATTTTGAGCATTACTTTGCTAGCATGTGAGATGAGTGCAATTGTGCGGTAGTTTGAACATTCTTTGGCATTACTCTTCTTTAGGATTGGAATGAAAACTGACTTTTCCAGTCCTGTGGCCACTGCTGAGTTTTCCAAATTTGCTGGCATATTCAGTGCAGCACTTTAACAACATTATCTTTTAGGATAATAGGTTCACTTTGGTTCAATACCATAAAAAAAAAAAAAGACTAAGGCCTAATTTGACTTTCACTAGTCTTTCCACAAATGTCCCTTCTCACACACATACACATTCAACACACACTGCTCCGGAGCCTTTGCTTTGTCCACCTTGAGATTATCATACCGAGTGAGGTAAGTCAGAGAAGGAGAAATATGTGACATCCCTTATATGTGGAATCTAAAAAGAAATGATGCTGTTGTTTAGTCACTAAGTCCCATCTGACTCTTTGCAAGGCCAGGCCCGTCTGTCCATGGGATTTCCCAGGCAAGAATACTGGAGTTGCCATTTCCTTCTCCAGGGCATCTTCCCAACTCAGGGATCAAGTCCAATGTCTCCTGCATTAGCAGGCAGATTCTTTACTGCTGAGCTAGCTGGGAAGCCCATTTATTTATATAAAATACTCAAGCATTATAATATATTTATAAGAACTGTATTGCATAAGTATTGCAATGTATTTGTATAGCTCTAGTAAGACATATCACATTGAACAAGTGTGGGATTTCAGAGAATGTGCCCACAGTCCTGGCAGTGCCCAGAATGTCCCACCACTTTGTTGGTGATTATGGTGTAGGTGTGGCTTCTGAGCAATATCTGTGATCAGACTGAGGGTGTTTTAGGTAAAATTTTTCTATAAAACCATAAGAGCATGAAGCCTTTTGAAAAGACAGATTTGACAGTCTTTCTGGTTTCTCTTATGGTGCTTAGTCTGCTGCTGCTGCTGCTGCTGCTGCTGCTAATTCGCTTCAGTCGTGTCCGACTCTGTGCGACCCCACAGATGGCAGCCTACCAGGCTCTGCCATCCCTGGGATTCTCCAGGCAAGAACACTGGAGTGGGTTGCCATTTCCTTCTCCAATGCATGAAAGTGGAAAGTGGAAGTGAAGTCGCTCAGTCGTGTCCGACTCGTAGCGACCCCATGGACTGCAGCCTACCAGGCTCCTCAGTCCATGGGATTCTCCAGGCAAGAGTACCGGAGTGGGGTGCCTTTGCCTTCTCTGGTGCTTAGTCTAGTCACTGTTTAACCTCTTCTTGACAAATGCTGTTAATTTATGGAAACATCAAATGCACCTAGAGTTCTTTAGTTTTGGATGAAATTTATGCAGAATGTGCTCTTAAGGAAAAGCTTTTTATCTGTCTGCTCATTTCTTTTCTCCTTCACAGTGCATCAGGTTATGGCTCTTCGTGTTTTTCTCGAAGAGATGTGCCTGAGATTGATTTACTTACTGGCCTTTTCCTGGAAGCAGCATTGGTTTTGTTTATTAATTCTACATATTGCTTATCTAGGAATTTTTGTTTAAATTCAAATTTGTTAGTGACTACTTTGATGTTTATAACTTCTTTTCTCTAACTTCCTTTGGTTGTACATTCTTTACTTCTTGAGTAACTTCTAGTGAATATATTTCCAAATATTTTTTTTTGTTAATTAAAACATTTATGACTACGGGTTTCCTTCTGCTATTATTTTGGACCGATATACAGTACTCTCCTTGTCTTGAACTTCTAAAAATCTATAATTTGGTTTTTTTTTTTCCAGTTTGATCTAAGGACTTTTTGAATTACTATTTTTAATTTCAGATGGTTAGATTGGTTGCAGTGGAAAGGGACAGGGGAAATGTTATTTTTAATTTCCAGTTGTTTTATGGTTCTGTAGTTCTGATTTCTATTTATTGGTTTTGTTTCTCTGCTACTTTGCTTCTCTGGTTATCCTCCAGTAAACAATAGGAGATATAATATGATTTACATACGATATATTATAAGGAATTGGCTCACAGGAGACTGGGAAGTCTCATGACCTTCAGACAAGGAAGATGTGTGAAAGTGTGTTAGTCGTTCAGTTGTGTCCAACTCTTTGCGATCCCATGGACTGTAGCCCACCAGGCTCCTCTGTCCATGGAATTTTCCAGGCAAGAATACTGTAGTGAGTAGTCATTCCCTTCTCCAGGATATTGTCTTGATCCAGGGATCAAACCTGGGTCTCCTACATTGCAGGCAGATTCTTTACCATCTGAGTCACCTGGGTGTCTGCACCAGGAAAGCACATATTAAAATTCTAGCCTGAGTCCCTCTGAATGGAGTTTGTTAAACACCATGCCTTGATTGTGTTTTTATGAGATTCTCCTTATATTTCTAACAGTCATTGCCACAGATGTTCTCTAATATTCTTACACACATATATAAATAAACATTCATGGGCGTTCCACTTTCTTGGTAGATTTTAACCTTTGACTTTAGGTGATGTTTCATGAAGTTTCAGTATTGATAGTGCTGTCTTCTTTTTGTGATGTATTCTTATTCCATCCTGTTATTTTCTTTATTAAATGTCCAATCTTTTTCTTTTAAAAATAGTACAGGATTTACAAGTGTGGTTTCCAAAACCCACTCATTCAATTTCCTGTCTCCACCCTGGCCAGTTATTTATCTGACTATCTGTCTGTCTCCCTGTTGAGATGTAGCATATGTTAAAGGGTCTGAAAATGCCTGGCATGTAAGAACCCAACAAATGCTTACCTATGGATCTTTTTTATGACTATTATTTTATTTTATGTTTTAAACAGAAAAGTGTTTATCTTATAAATAAGGAAGCATTAGTATTTACTTTCTTAAATCCAGTCTGAGAACTATATTTTTCATAGGGTGAGTTAGTGAAGTGAAAGTCTCTCAGTTGTGTCTGACTCTGGGACCCCATGGACTATACACTCCATGGAATTCTCCAGGCCAGAATACTAGAGTGGGTAGCCGTTTCCTTCTCCAGGGGATCTTTCCAACCCAGGGATCTAATCCAGGTCTCCCACATATATTTTAATAGGGTGAGTTAAAATCCATCCAGATTGATTTCCGCCATCATTAGTAGGGATTTTATTTTTATACCTATTCTTCCTTTGACATTTTTTATTCACTCAGATTTTATTATTTTAGTTGGTTCCTGTCTCAGCTGGGGAAAATGGATGATTCTGGAAATTTATCCATTTCAACTGGGTTATCCTATTTTGTATCCTATTTGGTAATAGGTTATCCTATTATAATAGGATGTATCCTATCCTATCATAGTGTTATATTTCTTTTTATTTCTGTAAAGCCTTTCATTTCTGATTTTTGTCATTTGGTTCTTTTCTCTTTTTTTCTTAATCTACTAAACAATTTGTCAATTCTGCTGATCCTTTCAGAGAATCAATTCCTGCTTTTATTGACTTTTCCAGTCTCTATTTTGTTTTTTCTCTGTTATAGTAGTTTTTATTGGTCTCCTTTTGCTATTTTGGGGTTGTTTGCTCCTCCTTTTATAGTTTCTTAGGGTATAAAGCTTTGCTGTTTGCTTGGATGTGTCTTCTTTTTAGCATAATTGAACATATATGTTCAATTAATATATAATTGCAGTTATAAATTTTCCTCTTAGATCGGCTTTCACCATGTCCTATACGTTTTGGTATGTTGTGTTTTCGTATATGTTATCTTGTTATTTTTTAAAATTTCTCCTTGATTCCTTTTTGAACTATTGGTCGTTTAAGATAGTGTTGTTTAATTTTCATGCTTGTGGATTTTTCTGTTTTCTAGTTCCATTCTATTGTGATCAGAAAAGATATGTTATATGATTTCAGCCTTTTGAAGTTTATTAAGTCTTTGTCCTCTGCTCAGTAAATGCTCTGTGGCCTGACATATGGTCGACACTGTAGAATGCTCCATGTGCACTTGAGGAAAATGTACATTTTTGATATTGTTGAGGCACTGTTTTTATAAGTCTGTTAGGTCCAATTTACTTAGAGGGTTGTTCAAGTTCTCTATAGGCCAACTCAGAAGAATTTCAGGTTCAATTTCAGACCACCGCAAGGAAGTGAATATTACTATAAAGGGAGTCACAGGAATCTTTTGGCTTCCCAATGCCTATTGAAATTATATTTACACTACACTGAAACTTATTAAGTGTGCAATAGCATTATGTCTAAAAACTAATGTACATGACTTAATTTAAAAATAGTTTATTTCTACAAAAATTGATAACCATCATCTGATGATGGAGAGTTGCCACAAACCTAAAAGGACCTGAAATAGTCTGATCCTGCTACTATCGATCTGAGACCATCCTTTCTTATGTAACATCCACATTTCATAAGTTGCTCGATTATTTTTATCAAGCGTACTTGAGTCCCGATACATAAAATTTTAAGCAGAAGAAACTCTTTCCAAACATTACAGCACAAAGATTTCTAAGCTGGATAGAACCCTGCTTCCCTGCCACAGTCAAGATTCTGAGGCCTCCAAGGATAAATCAAGATCCTCAAGAACACTGATTTTTATCAAGGCAATGTGTAGGAGCTGTCTGTTCAAATACATAATTGATGGAGATATTTCTCTTAGATCTTAAGTAAGTCTTTTGTTGAGCTGGGCAGGCTTCTCAGCAGACAGAGTGCTCTCAGTTCTCCTGAGTACTTTAAAATTTCCAGTGATTTTTGTTTCTCAGAAAACTTCTTGCTTTCAGCAGTTTCTCAAAGAACGTCAACAGAAATCGGTTTCAGTGTTACAGTGAGCCCACTTTATCCTTTACATCCCTCTTACTTCTGGAAGACAGCTCTTTTAGAGGTTTTATCTCTCCCTTCGCTCTTGTATATTATAGAATTTTGTAGGAGGTCCAATTTATTAGATCACCCAGAAAAAGCCAGGCATATCCTAGTCAGACTGCCTGAGGGTGACCAGCTTTGTCCTCTGCTCAGGAAATGTTTCATAGCTCTCTCCCTTCTGCAGCTCCTCATGCATTTGCAATGAGAATTCAAAATGGAGTGTGTCTCTCTCCACCGCTTATCTCTCTGTCTCATAAAACACTGATGGAGGCCTTAGCACTAACTAGAGGTTTGTCCACTGTCTTTAAGCGGTTCCCTCAGAAATCATTGCTGAGAGAAGGACTCAAGTGCAAGCAGTTAACTTAGGGAGTGACTCTGGGAAACACCAGTGGGGCAATGGAAAACTGAACCAGGGGAGGGACATGGACAAAAGGCATCTTACTGAGCAGATTGCTTCGGACAGCAGCTGGAGCTCAGTCCCTGACTACCTGGGAGAGCAGGGAGCACACATCCCGAATTGTCCTAACCCAGAAACAAGGGAGAGGGAGTGTTGGTCCACAGGCTTCTCTCAGTCACTGCCTGAGGGCTTCTCCTGAAGATGTTAATGCTCCAGCATTTCTGGCCCCTCCTGTTGGGGGAGAGTAGGCTTAGGGAACTAGAAATGGCCCACTGGCCAAGATTCTCAAGTACCTGCAGTTGGTGTTCTCAGCATCCTGTCTGCACATTGTAGGCGATAAGGATGGGAGGACGTGGATGGGTACCAGCCACATCTGCTACACTCCTTCTACTCATAGGAGAGAATGATGAGATTCCAACCTTCCCTGCAATCCCCCAGATATATGTTCTAAGAAGTCCTAGGAAAAAAAGGGAAATCATGATTTTGGCAACTAAATCTTCTAGTATGTGAAGTTTTCCGTAAGCCAAAAGCATTTCCAAGAGAATAGATTGCTATCCACAGAGAAAGGTCTATTTTCTCCTGTCTTCAAAATGTGGCCCTGTCTTTAAAGTATGGCTCTGTATACAGATGGGCTTCCCTGATAGCTCAGTTGGTAAAGAATCCGCCTGCCATGCAGGAAACCTGGGTTCGATCCCTGGATTGGGAAGATCCCCTGGAGAAAGCAAAGGCTACCCACTCCAGTATTCTGGCCTGGAGAATTCCATGAACTGTATAATCCATGGGGTCGCAAAGAGTCGGACACGACTGAGCAACTTTCACTTTCACTTCACTGTATACAAATGCACTAATTCACTTTTAGTGTAAAGAAAAGTCTCAGAATATTAGCATTCTCTATGATGTGATTGACATAAACCAAGCCAGGCTTCAGCAATACGTGAACCGTGAACTTCCAGATGTGCAAGCTGGTTTTGGAAAAGGCAGAGGAACCAGAGATCAAATTGCCAACATTCGATGGATCATCTAGAAAGCAAGAGAGTTCCAGAAAAACATCTATTTCTGCTTTATTGACTATGCCAAAGCCTTTGACTGTGTGGATCACAATAAACTGTGGAAAATTTTGAAAGAGATGGGCATACCAGACCATCTGACCTGCCTCTTGAGAAACCTGTATGCAGGTCAGGAAGCAACAGTTAGAACTGGACATGGAACAACACACTGGTTCCAAACAGGAAAAGTAGTACATCAAGGCTGTATATTGTCACCCTGCTTATTTAACTTATATGCAGAGTACATCATGAGAAACGCTGGGCTGGAAGAAACACAAGCTGGAATCAAGATTGCCGGGAGAAATATCAATAACCTCAGATATGCAGATGACACCACCCTTATGGCAGAAAGTGAAGAAGAACTAAAGAGCCTCTTGATGAAAGTGAAAGAGGAGAGTGAAAAAGTTGGCTTAAAGCTCAAGGTTCAGAAAACTAAGATCATGGCATCTGGTCCCATCACTTCATGGGAAATAGATGGGGAAACAGTGGAAACAGTGTCAAACTTTATTTTTTGAGCTCCAAAATCACTGCAGATGGTGATTGCAGCCATGAAATTAAAAGACGCTTACTCCTTGGAAGGAAGGTTATGACCAACCTAGATAGCATATTGAAAAGCAGAGACATTATTTTGCCAACAAAAGTCCGTCTAGTCAAGGCTATGGTTTTTCCAGTGGTCATGTATGGATGTGAGAGTTGGACGGTGAAGAAAGCTGAGCGCCGCAGAATTGATGCTTTTGAACTGTGGTGTTGGAGAAGACTCTTGAGAGTCCCTTGGACTGCAAGGAGATCCAGTCAATCCATCCTAAAGGAGATCAATCCTGGGTATTCATTGGAGGGACTGATGTTGAAGCTGAAACTCCAATACTTTGGCCACCTCATGCGAAGGGTTGACTCATTGGAAAAGACCCTAATGCTGGGTAGGATTGGGGGCAGGAGGAGAAGGGGACGACAGAGGATGAGATGGTTGGATGGCATCACCGACTCGATGGACATGGGTTTGGGTAAACTCCGGGAGTTAGTGATGGACAGGGAGGTCCGGCGTGCTGCAATTCATGGGGTCGCAAAGAGTCGGACATGACTGAGTGACTGAACTGAACTGAAGCATGCTGATATTGCTGAAGCAGCAACAACCAGAGGAAGGATCTTTCTATATTAAATATGTAATTTATTTTCTGCCGACTGCTTTTTAAATGTATATATGTAATATATATATTTGAGATATATACACTTGACATACCCCCTTGAGATGAACTCAGCTGCCTACCTTTGGTACATCCGCATGGAGAAAAATTTTTTACAGAGCATGACATCCAACCAGGGTACATTAATTAGGGACCTAAAATGTGCCAGATACTGTGCCTGGAACAATAAATAAGTGATGAATTCCTACAAGCCTGGCCCCAAGGATCCCACAAGGGAAGAACAAGGCAGGGAGAAGAGCCAGATCAGCAGAGGAAGGTCACAGAGAGGAGTGGTTGTGAATGTGGACCCCAGAGTCAGAATGGCGTTCTTAGCATCTCCACTCAAACCCTGCTTATGACACTCACTCATCACTTGTCCTGAGCCAATTGTGAAAGTGGCTCAGTCGCATCCAACTCTTTGCGGCCCCATGGACTATGCAGTCCATGGAATTCTCCAGGCCAGAATACTGGAGTGCGTAACCATTCCCTTCTCCAGGAGATCTTCCCAACCCAGAGATCAAACTCAGGTCTCCCACACTGTAGGCAGATTATTTACCAGCTAAGCCATGAGGGAAGCCCAATTACAGAGCCAAATTACAGAGTTGTGCTCACCTATGATGTGCTAATAACACTACCTGCTGGGCACAGAGCAGAAAGGCTAAAGGGACTGAGCATCACATCAATGGCTCAGTGAATAGTAAATGTCAGTTATTATTAGTGCAAAGAACTGGATTAGTGATTGCTTATTGCAGAACAAATCACCACACATTTAGCACTTTAAAGCAAGACATATTTCTTACCTTTCAGCATCCATGAGTCAGAAATCCAGACACAGCTTAACTGAGTCCTGTGCTTTAAGGTCTCTCACAGGCTCCAATCAAGGTGTCAACCAGGCCTGGGTTTCCATCCAAAGACTCACTTGAGGAAGGGCTGCCCCCAAGCTCCTGGGTTCTTCCTGAAGGGCTGGACTGAGTCCTCATCTCCTTTTGGGCTGTGGTTGGAGGTACCCTCATCACTTGCTACATGGTCACCCCAGCATGGTGGCTGCTTCCTTAAAAGGGAGATAAGGAAGATTTGTCAGCAAGAGATGAGTCACAGTCCTGTGAGATTTATTCACAGAAGGACTTCTGTCACTGTTGTCACGTTTCATTGGTTGGAAGCACATCACAGGTCTCACCCAGAGTCAACAGGAGGAGATTCCTCAAGCATCCTTTCTCCATTCAGCCATATCTGACTCTTTGAGACCCCATGGACTGTAGTCCACCAGGCTCCTTTGTCCATGGGAACCTCCAGGCAAGAATAGCGAAGTGGGTTGCCATGTCCTCCTCCAGGGGATCTTCCCAACCAGGGGATCGAAACTGCACCTCCCATTTCTCTTGCATTGCAGGCAGATTCATTACTACTGAGCCACCAGGGAAGCTCCTGTTTCTAGACTGGGGGCACTTTTGGGGGCTTTCTTACCCATTGCCTGCAATTCTGCAAATGGCCTCTTTGTTAAAATATCTTCAGATTACCCAGTGTGGGTGTGGCCTCTCCTTTCTGTTAGGGTTAGGCTCACCCTAGACTTGCTGTGGTCCTGACAAGGGAAGCTGAAGCCCATTTGTGAGGCAAGGGGACAGTGAGGGGATTGGGGCGGGGGGGGGGGTACAAGCATCTTATGGGAAGAGAAAAGAGTTCATATGGTTTCCTGGTCTGTGCTTGGCCTTCCAAGAATGGCTGCGTATGTCGCCCGGGGGAGAGTTCAGAGGAAGAGTGAGTGTAAAAAATGGATGATGAAGGTTTGTCTCAGACACGTACAACCAGGGGATCATGTGGAACAGAGAGCAATGCCTATGAGACAAGGGATGTAGATGTTTGTAGCCCAGAGGGTGTTCTGAAGTAGAGTCATGAGGCAGGAGGCATTAGTTTGAAATTTGTATTTAAAAACATTGTGGAGAAAGAGGTGGTCTAAGGAAAGGATCTGGAGAGAGAGGAACAAGACATTTTAGAGATAATTAAGGGACAATGAAGTCTTAATAGATATAAAGGAACACCTAAATATTTTGCCATTTTCATAATACAAGTGTTTCCCCCTTTTTGATTTATCCCACAAATATTTTTGACCAACTGTCACTGTTCTAGATGAGTTTGGTCCATCAGTGATCAAGAAAGGCATCAGTGACTTACCTCAGGGGCCTGTGTTCTGGCAGGGGAGGTGGAAAGTAAAAACAAGATCTCAGGAGCCAGTGTTACAGTAATTTAGAAGGTGATAAGGAGACAAAGAAGAAGTATGGTAGGGGGTAGGACTCAGAGAAGAAGTGTCAAGGAAGAGGATGATGCTCCCAGGATGGAAGACACTCCAGGCAGAAGGAAACAGCAGGGACCCTAAGAGAAGAGCAAGCCTGGCCAAGGGCCAGTGAGAAGGTCAAAGTGGAGAGTGAGCTTGACAGAGGAGGGAAGATGATATCAGAGATGAAACAGGAGACA